>OU466857.2:39378093-40587880 GCA_911865555.2 Thlaspi arvense
TGACAGAAAATATACAAAATTAATTATTTATAATAATATATTTTATATATAATTTGGTATAATAAAAATTAAAATATTAATTATTATAAAAACATAATTTTAATATAATTAGAAAATAAAACTTTTTGTAATTATTTATTTTTATTTTTATTTTTATTTACTATAAAATATATAAATATATAACAAAATTTAATCTACAGATATAATCTGATCATTATATAAATATATGTAGTATAAATATATTTATTCAAATAATAAAATTTAATTAATTATATAATTGAATGATATAAAATTTTGATTTCGCAAATAAGCTACTTGAAACACATTTTTCCACTTAATCAAATTTTCTTTGTATTTTTTGTAAGTATTTCCGCCATTCCGCAGAACTCGAGTTTTGGCGTTTTTCCGCAGGTTTTTCTGATTGACAAAATTCTTGCGGAATTAAGTTTTTCACCATTCCACCATTCCACAAAGTTTACCAATCACAACGCGTTTAATCGACTCTTAGGAAAGCATCCATAAATCTACATCTCACCTTGTGTTTCCTTAACCGTTTCTCTATCCTCGATATATCTTTTAGGTAGGTCTTAGTTCGTTTACAATTATTCATTTTGTGATTGAAAAATACTTTGAAAAAGACCACACTAGTTTCACACGAAACTCGTAATCCGACCGTAGGGTTGTACTTTGCCAATCAAAAGTGAATCAAAACACAAGCTTATTCATGCAAATCTTAATTATAGATATGGACGTTTGATATAATATCAAAGCATAAATGAACACCAATATATAGACGTAAATTCATATCTTTAGTATAGAGTGGTCCATAAAATGAGAAAAAGGATCTTATTTATCATTTTCTTCCCAACCAAAATTGAACTTGGTTTCTTTATACGTACTCAAATTTATGGGTTTCATATGTGTCAGATGACCTCATTCACATTTTGCTTTCATATCTTCCCTTGTCCTCTTCTACCCTATCATCTTCACACACACTTGTCTTTTTTCTTTGGAATTTTTTGTTTGTTTTTTCCTCACATTTCTAGTGTTTAAACAAGTTAATCACACACATATAAGATCGGATGGCTCCAAGATTACATTCAATAAGACAACAACCTTAATTGATGCAAACAAACGATGGGCTACATGTATGTATAAATATGGGCATCATGATAAAACTTTTTTTTTAAGATTTAGATTTAAGGAAAAAACACACCACATTATGTTTCAAAGTAGTTCTATTTGCGTATGATTTTAAAAAGCCGTGAAGATAGAAAACTATATCATTGTAACCATTGATAAGAGATGCATATGTTGTTAAATGTAAAATAGGACGACAGGGTACTCGAATAATGTAATATTTCAAACATGTTATTGTTGACCAATGAGATGGTCAAATAATAAATCCAATGAAAACACGCAGACTTCTATGATATTCTCTTAATCCAAGTGTTAATAAGGTTAAGAAAACGTATGTTCAGTCTTATCACTAAACATTAAACAAGACTAATATAGTAATAGTAATATGACCTCTGTGAGATGGTTAAGGGAGAAAAGAAAAGATTTGGAACATGGTGAAGGGTAAAACGATTTTTTTTTTAATTGTATAAATTTGCTTCTGCATCTTTCTTCATTCATTTGTCAGTAAAGAATCATTTATCCTGACACAGCTCTGTTCCTACCACATAAATTTTCCTTCTTAGATTTTATAACATTTTCAAAATGTCTAAGAAAGCACATACTGTATAAATAATTGCATTCTATAAATGTAAAATCGCAACACACAATGCATGTGTTTTGGTAAGAAACCCAAGACTTATTAATGCGTTTTAACTTCTAAATATGTTAATAAGTTTGTGCTTTCTCCAATTATGTTAGGTGTGCTTATTCGAGATGCTCATACATAAGTAAACAAATCTATACATTAAGTAGTTATAAATGAAGTACTCGAGTAACGTACAAAGCCCAGGAAGCTGGTGTTCGTCAACGTCTATAATTATTTGTGCTGATGTACGTTTCGTGATATAAATTATATAATTATCATGATGTAACTTGGGAGGTCCTCGTGAATTGAGCTTCATACTCTTTTCTTACGCCATATATGTATCTTTATCTATATAAGGACAATTTTCTATTTTATCATGAATCCATACTATCACCGAAAACTTTGTGGGCTCGTTCACAAATTACTCACACAGTCATACTAAAAATTTGGCCAAATCCCATACAAAGGATTAAAACTCGGTCTAAAAGTTTTATGGAGTCAAAACCAAACGATCCATGCAAAAAATCTAAATCGTAACTTCAAACCTCAAAGTGAAAAACAACAAAGAAATAACAGTTATGAATTACAGAAAGCTTTATTATGGATATAACTATATGAGCATTAGATATCTTCTACTAACTATAAGAAATTAACATATTCCGCAATAAACCACAAACTATAGGTCATTTTAAAACTTGTACGATGTCAAAATAAATGGAGTAATGTGTTTGTGATCATGAGTTTCTTAAAACTAAAATGCTTAGTCATATTTTTCAAAGAAAACGACATAAAATTACTGGATAACTAATTTAATTTGTGTAACCTTAATAGATTATATTTAAACAGAACGACAACCTAAATTTTATTTATAAATTGTCTGTCATAGATCAAGTTGTAAAATTATTCAAAAAATGAATTAAAAAACTTTATAACTTAAGAGAAGGTTTGATGGAAATCCCACCAACGTAACTAGTGAATATTAAATGTGAAAATTAATTTGAACTAAATATGTCAAGAGCACTACTTTCTAACTCCTAGGATGATGAACATTTCTTTCTTCTAATATATGTAGATGATAGGTATTGTTTCCAGTTTGGTTTCAATTCATTTTTTCCGGTTTTATGATTTATCTATTTTATAAAAAAATTAAACCATATAAAAACCATACATATTTTGGTTTGGTATAGTTAGGCTTTTTTCGATTTTTGATTTTTAAGTTTTATAAAAATTAAAATCATACTTCGGTTCTGTTTTATCGAAATCATACATTCAAACTATGAACAGAAATAACAATAATAAATATGAGTGAAACATACAAAAAAATTGAAAGACTAGAATCTAAATCATAAAAAAAATAATTTAAATCACAAATAAAAACCAAGTTTTAAAAAACCAAAGAAAAAAAAATCCAATTTCTTATCATTATCTTTAGTCTTCAGCCATTATTGCTTATATTATCATGTTATTTATAAATCTCTAATATACAAAACTTATAATATATAAATACTGATAATAATCTATAATTACATAAGATCTAAATATAATTATAAACTTATATGTATTTGAAAACACAAAAGAATAATTAATCTATAATATATAAACATTTTTTTTTGTTTTGATTGAAAATTAAGATTAACAACTTTTATTATTTATATATATATATATTTGTGTGAATATTATATTTTAAATCTATAAGTTAAAATTTAGTAAATTATAAAAATAATTAAGTCCAATAGTAAAGCATGGACATAAACAAAAGTAAGAAAATAAGAAAGTATAAATTATTTAAAATTTAGTTCTAACATAAAAATTCATTTGGTTTGACAGTTTTTAACTAAACCAAACCTTAAACTAAAGCTTTTTAAGAAAGTAATAACTAAATAGAAATTTTTATTAAATCATAACCAAATTATAATACTTTTTCGGTTTGATATGATTTTTTTTTTGTTAGAGTATTTTTTCCCAACCCTACAAATTACTGTACGAGTGTAAATGAGACCGTTTCAAAGAGAATTAATGTTATGTTAAATTCTTCAAGTTATTAATGATTAACTCTATATATTCAAAGCTTAAAAACAAAATGGAAAACCTAGTTCCATAAAAAAATTGAAAAAGCATGATAGTTGTTGTCTAGGTTTATATCAAAATCTAGGGAGTTCGAGACATCTTATTACTCTCTTGTTGAGGAAATTCGAATTCTTCATTATGAATCATCCAAAGTTGAAAAATGCTTCTATTTTAAATATAATGATCTTATCGTCTATTTTTACTGCGCTTGTCAATTATCCTGAATAATACAAGTGGTTTTAGCCAAATTTCCGATAATCTTTTCTACCAGTTCTTTTAACAGGATGACCAGATTACAATAATCGATAGTTATAGTCGTGAAAACTTTGAAACAACATTTGGATAATAAGATATAATTTTAAAAGAAAGAAGAGAAAACGTCACGGATTATAAAAAAAAAATATTGGTGTACATATAAGCAGGGGTGGATCCAGACCAATTTTTGACTGGGTGCAATATAACATATATAAATAAAATATTTATCAAAAATAATAATAATGGGGGCATCGAACTCTGATCTCTAGATAATAATGGATGCACTATAGTCAAATAAGCCATTTCAGATTGACAACATAGTGTAAATTTTTTAATTTTTATATTATTACGGGTGCACTTGCACCCACATTTTTACATGTAGCTCTGCATATAAGAGAGTACGTATTATAATATTTGTTGTTAGCTGTGGCGGAAAGTTTGAGAATAGAAACGAATTAAGGGTCATGTAATGGTGCTGTTACTCTTATATGTCAGCCTTTTCTGCAACCCGTGATGCTCGGAATCTAACTCATCATTGTCACTCATGCCTTGTTTATCTCTTATTTTATTTCTATATACTGTATATATTTTTTTTTCATGCCTTTACTAAATTCAATTTTGTAAAGCTTTTCTTATCTTAACAACTATATATGTTTCTTTTTTTTCGTTTATGTATTCAATGTTAAAAAAAGCTGTAGGTGCTGTTTGATTGTTTGTTTGGTCAATGTAACATTTGCATTAGGATGTTTTTGCGTTCGAAAGCCTATCTTATAAAACCACTTGTCTATTTTGACTAAACTAAAACATTTGTATCGAAATAGCAAAATATCCAAGACTGCAAAATCGTGAATTCAAGATTTTACTCTAAGTAACAAAACCATAATCTGATGCTAGAGTTAGAAAATCGTGGAATCATATCTTTTTTTAGTTGGGTACGTGTAATTGGGCTTGACGTCAAAATTACATAATTCGAATTTATGCCAAAATTACAAAGTAATCGAAATTTGGCATCAAAATCGTAGAAAATTACAGAGCAATGTTATTTCTTTTGTTTTGCATTAAAAATGCAAACCTTGGCTTTTTTTTTGGTACCAAAATTAATGAACTTTTGTGTTGAAAGATATCAACAAATCCACGAGCACAACATTAATAATTCGAGTCATTTGAAGTATTTTTGTGTTGAAAGATATCAACAAATCCACGAGCACAACATTAATAATTCGAGCCATTTGAAGTATTTTCAGGATTTAAAGTTGCTCGCAGTTTTAATTAACGGGTTACTACGAGTCTTCACATAAATTGAGATCATCTATGTACAAAATCTTTCAGGTGTTTTTGATACAGGGATAGTAGGATACTATGACACATACTATCGACATGAGCTATAGAAACAGCAAACTTTGTTCAATATTCACACATTGTCCATGCATTTATATACGATAATCAAAGAACAAATGTAGAATTAAAATCAAATTAAAATACAGTTGTGATTAAACGCTTTTTACAACACTATTTACACAAACATTGCTTAGCAATTAATTCTTCTTAAAAAAAGTCATTCCCTCGCATAAAAACACATACCCTATGATAGTGGAGAATCATCTCTGCTTTCATCGCATTGTAGACCTCTTAATAACTTTCACAGAGCCCTAAGAACAACCTTGCTAGTCATATGAACACCCTTAGCAGCCATCTTCAGCGCACCACGAGCTTGGTATAGCCTGAAAGAAAAAAAAAAAAAAAAAAACCAAGAAAATCAATCGAAACATTCATGTTTCAACATCTCAGATGATCATTACCAGAAAATCAAACATACCCTCCAAAAGCAAGTCCCCAGGTGGAAAACGTGTAGAACATTTTCCCAGCATGCCATATATCAACTATCTTCCCTACCTTGCTTAGAGCACTAACTTCTTGGACCAGAACTAAAGCATAACCGATAAGAAAGCGAATCAGAGATTATATATCACAGTCAAAGAGATGTCAGCTGAATTGTAAACTTACGCTTTTGAAGCTCTTCAGGGTTGAGAATCTGCAATTTCAAAGTGAATATGTGACTGAAGAAGCGAAATCTGAAACAAATGCTCAAAGAACGAAACTAGGGTACAATACCTTAGCTTTGGGATTTGACATGATGCATTTTGCTAAAAAGTGTGCAACTGCATCAACAACATGTTCCTCATTCACAACAATGTAATGTTCGTTATCGATTGCGCTTTTTTCTTCGACATTGCTAGGGATCATATCATCTGAGACCAAAACCCACCAGCTTGGTTCTTGATGATCAATCTCTATAAGAACTTCAACAGTCTGCACATCATCTTCTAGACAAAGAAACCAAGAAATTTGGAGTTAACTTCGTATGTACAGAGATATTCAAAATCAACGATCCAAGAACACATGATTCGCTTCACTAACTAATAAAGCAAACTTAAGATCAGCAGAAATCAGAATATACCTGTGGGTTTCTCGAAAGGAAATTGGTTTTGAGTTCCATTAGATAAAGCTTGTCTTAGACTTTCTAATCTAGCCAAGAAATCTCTCGAAGTAACCATTGATACAATCCTTGCATAGAGCTGGTTTGTAATTTCAACGAATTTATTAGAAAAATCCCCCAAAAAATCGAAAAAGTAGAAATCAATTTCGTTATGCTTACGTCTTTAGGGCAATCGTGTGATAACGCAGCGGATTCAGCGAGAGTTTCAAAGAGCTTAAGATTCGCTTCAAGCAAAGTCCTCAGACGGCGATTCTCTCCTCGAAGTGCTTCTAATTCTCGATCCCGTGGATCGGTGATCGAATCGGTTGACTCGTGATTCTCGCCGTCGTCGCTATGATGGTGATGGTGGTGGTGATAAGTTTCCACGGCGGTCCACGCCACGTCCGCTACTTCCAGCACCGTCTTCGTCACCTCGATCGCGTTATGACCCGTCATGTTTGATGAGATTCTCCCTCGTCGTCGTCTTCTTCTTCTTCTCCTCGAAATCTGGATATGATGATAATTCTATTTCTAAAGGAAACTACTTGTCGTTTACGTGTTTAGAAACGACAAGCAACAAATATATACTTATTTTTGTATTATTGCTACATAAGCCTTATTTATTACAGTATTTTAGATTTCTGCCATTTTATAAACTCCTCGCCGTTTTTCGCCGAGATTTAAGGCCATAACTGTTGGTTGTTTTTATTCTTATAGTTTTTTTTTTTTTTTTTTTTTTTTTCAAAGGGTTTATTCTTACAGTATCTTTGTAAAGTTTTTCGCTACTCCTGCCTTTTAATAGCATGAATATGTATATTTTGGAAGGTGCAAATATGTTTTGTTATATCTATATATATGGAAACTCAGTTAAAAAATATTGACATATGATCTCTTCAACTGAACTAGGATAATCATACCAAGATAAATTAAGATTGGTGCTGAGTGATTTTAATGATATTCAAGCTAACAATGAGAAAAAAGGAGGTCCTACCAAGTTAAAAGATTTCTACTTTCTATTTTGTAATATGCTCTTTGCTTGTGGTTTATATGATATAAAAATGATAGGAGAAAAATTCACGTGGACTAAAAATAGATATTCTCATACTATCAAATCCAAAATAGATCGAGCAATGGCTAATTGTCATTGGCTAGATATATTTTCTACTGTTTATACACAATTTTTTCTATGAATTGACTCTGATCACAGACCATTGATAGTTTATACCAAGCTTTCTCAAAAATATAGATCCAAATTATTCAGGTATGATAACTGATGGAGAGGTAATCTCAAAGTATAAGATTAATAGGTCAAACATGGTCTCAATAGTGTTTTTTGATACGCCCATTAGATTCAGTAAGGCTATTATAAAATGTTGTATCGCTATGGCTTGCTGGAAAGCAAATAATATCAAGAATTTTCAAAAAAGGATTTGGAGCTACGAGAAAAGTTTCACTTAGCACATGAAGCTGCAGTTTTAAATTATGATGAAATTAATAGTATTAAGATTGAATTACAGGTTTAATATCGGTTAGAGGAAGAATATTGGAAATTAAAAAGTAGTTACCTCTGGCTTCAGGTGGGCAATAAAAATACCAATATTTTCACGCTAAAACGAAGCAAAAGAGGGCATTCAACAGAATTCTTCACATTCGAAATGATGCAGGTTGTCTCTATACCAAACCTAAGGACGTGCAACAGGAAACTGAACTATATTTTAAGAATACTTATAATGGCTGCTATATTAAACAGGAAATTTTGGAGGGCATACCTACCACAGTCACTGCAAGAATTAATTGTGGACTTACTAAGCCCATCACTGATGAAGAAATCCGAAAAGCAGCTTTTTCTATTAATCTGAACAAGTCTCCAGGACCAGATGGAATGACTGCAGGCTTCTATCGACATCATTGGAATGCCATTAAACAAGATGTGTGTTCTTATGTCTGACACTTTTTTTGAAGAAAGTTATCTAGATCCAGATATTAATCACACACATCTATGCTTAGTTCCTAAGACTCAGTCGCCAACTATGGCTAAAGACTATATACCAATTAGTCTAACTAATGTGGCTTATAAAATAATCTCGAAGATTTTAACAAACCTCTTGAAACCATGGTTGCACTCCATTATCTCAGACAATCACTCGGCTATTATCCCTGAAAGACTAATCACAGATAATGTGTTGATTGCGCATGAGCTTTTGCATTCTTTGCATACACAAAATTATCTAAGGATTACATGGCCTTAAAATTGGATGCCTCTATAGCTTTTGATCGTGTTGAATGGTATTTCCTCAATATTGTTCTGCAGCAGATGGGCTTCAGCGAACAGTGGAGAGCATGGATCATGACATGTATAACCACATCTTCTTACTTAGTTCTTATCAACGGAACCCCTTCCGACAAAATCATTCCTACAAGAGGCATCCGTCAAGGGGATCATATTTCTCCTTATCTCTATTTGATCTGCACTGAAGGCTTATCTCGACTTCTTAAACGTCAATCTAAAGACACCAGCTTCATGGTCATAAAGCGTTGATGTAAGCTTTTATGCTATCTCAATCACCCAAACTTACACTAGTCATTGTAGTAAGGGTTTTTATCAATCCATAAGTCTAAGATGAATACACTAGGAATGCAATAGGAACTCTAAGTCAAGCAGGAATAGAAGAGATTGTTTCAAACTATCAAACTAATAAACCAATGACCAAACAAGATTATTAAAAGCAATGATTAGATAATGATCAAACAAATAAAACAAAGACTAAGGCAAATTCAAAATTCAGATAATAAAAGCAAGGATCCTAGATGTGGTTATGGAGTTTGGGGGATTCAAACACAAGACTAAGCTGTTATCAAACTCATTAACAATGCAACAATGCAAGTAATGCTAACTCCTAGGCATAGACAATCAAGCAAGATAAACCCAATCCCTTGGTGATTAACACTTTGCTAAAACATCATAACAAGAACTAACTTCTATTAGTGCTAAGATCAATAGCAAGCAAGCTAAACCAATTCTATTCAAGCCAAAATACTTCTTAGACAATCAATCCCTTGAGCTAAGATAAGTACATCCTCTAAAAGACAAGATCAACATTTCATCAAACACTTGGTGGGCATAAGAGAAAGCCTAATTCTAGATTCAAGTGATCCAGATAAATATAGCATATAAACAGTCTAATAGAGAGGAATCAATGATATTAAACATTAACAAGCACTAATCAAGCTATTAAATCCACCCAATCTACCACATCTAAGCTCCCAAAGGAACTACTCACTAAACATAGTGAAAACCATTAAATCCACAAAGATCAATGGGTTAAACATGATTAGGGATGAGAGATTAAAGAAATAAGTTCAGAAACTTAGATTAAAAAGTAGATTTTTTCTTACAAAGCAAACACAATTAAGAGAAAACAAGTTTTTAAGCAAGAACAAGACTTGCTAATATTTTTAGGTCTCAAGCTATTTATACTAAAAGACATAATACCCTAGTACAATGACAAACTTGTAATTTAATGGACTTCTGGGTGAGGTAGATGTCAGGCTGGTGAGATCGACATGGAGCTCGACATGAAGTCCCTACTGCTTGATGTCAGGATGGCCTTGGTCGACATCTTGCTCGACATTAGGTCTCGGGTGTTCCTGCTCGAAGATGTCAGATGACATGCTGGTCGACATCAGTGTCCTGTCTCCCGGATGTCGCCCTTGAAGCTCCATGGAGCTCGACATCAACTTCTTCTCTTCCTGCTGGAAGATATCGACTTGGAAGCCCGACATGGAGTCCGACATCAGCTTTGAAATGCACTCCCTTGGCTTGTCTTGAATATCCTTGGCTGGGACATCTTCCTGGATCACTCCCATGCTTCAACCATGTCTCCAATAGCTCCCTTGGTACCTAAAAACATTCCATATGCAAGGAAAATTGAATGATAAGGAAAATATGTAAGAAGAGACTAAAACATGTACTAAATGCAGTAAATGATGCAAATATGAGAGACATAAAGCGTCCCAGAGTGGACCTTTTTTTTTCCATCTTCTTTTTTTGCTGATGATTCTCTTCTATTATGCAGAGCTTCAGAAGCAGAATATGGCAATTTACTGGATATTCTTTTAAAGTACCATAGAGCTTCAGGTTAAGAGATTAACTTTTCTAAATCAGCTGTTACTTTTTAGCAAAGTTACTCTCCACAAGCAAATGACTATACACAAGACTGGTAATAAGAAGATAGGAGGTCTTGAAAGTTATCTAAGTCTGCCGGAGCAGATTGGTAAAATGCATAAAGATATATTTTTCTATGTTATAAAATGAGTGTAGAACAAAGTTGATAGCTGGTATAATCGCTTTCTCTCGCTCAAAGCTGTAATTACAGTACTTCCCACATATACTATATCTTGCTTTATGCTGCCAAAAGCAATATTGGATAAAATCACTTCAGCTATGAGTCAATTTTGGTGGTCAGAAATTAAAGGACAACATAAGATTCCTTAGGTTGCATGAGACAAGATCACTACATCAAATAGAGATTGAGGTCTTAGCATTCAGGATTTGTCATATTTCAATATTGCATTATTGGCCGAGCAGGCGTGAAAAATAATTCAATGCCCAAATTTTTTACTGGCTAGAGAATTTAAAGCAAAATATTTTCGGCATACATCCTTTCTGGAGGCCAAAAGCTATGCTACATCTAGTTATGCTTGGCGCAGTCTTATTCAAAGTCAGTCTTTGCTCATATATGACAGTCGCTGGTTGGTGGGACAAGGAAATAATATACATGTCTGGCAGGATAACTGGCTTCTGACAGATCCTCCACGTCCAGCATAGCCTGTACAATTAGAGAACAAGTTTTCAGTGTGGAGGTGATGGACCAATTAGAGACCGAGCTCTTTGAGGAGCTAAGTCTAGAAGATCCTCTCCAAGTAGCTTTGACCAAAGATCAATGCAGAGCATGGGTACTTACATCAGAACAGTCTAGGCTACATTTTGATGTTGGATTCACACAAGACACTTGACTATGAATACTATTTCATGGAGCTGAATCACAGGAGTCATGAGATCAGTTTGGTACAACAAGAAGACTCTTTGGAAAATCCACAAGATGGGAATAAGGAGGAACGCCCTGTTGAGGATGACTGGAGTGATCCGAAAGCACCAAAGATAGAGCTCAAGGAGTTTCCTAAAGGCCTAAGGTATGTTTTCTTGGGAACCAATTCTACTTACCCTATAATTGTTAATGAGAACCTTAGTAATGAAGAGACCTCATCCTTTGTTAAAGAGCTAAAAAGGTTTAAGAGATCCATTGGATATTCACTTGATGATATCAAAAAAATCTACTCTAGCCTTTGCACTCATAGAATTCACATAAAAGATGAAACTAAAACTCCAATTGAACCCCAAAGAAGATTAAACCCAGATCTTTAAGAAGTAGTAAAGAAGGAAATCTTAAAATTGCTTGATGCTGGAGTAATATATCATATTCAGACAGTATTTGGGTCTCACCAGTCCATGTAATGCCTAAAAAAGAAGGGACTGCAGTAGTAAAAAATGATAAAGATGAGTTAATCCCAGCTAGAACTATAACTGGTCATGAGATGTGTATTGACTATAGAAGACTGAATTCTGCTTCTAGAAAAGATCATTTTCCTTTGCCATTTATTGAGAAAATGTTTGAAAGATTAGCTAATCACCCTTACTACTGTTTTCTATATGGTTATAGTGGTTTCTTTCAAATACCAATTCACCCCAATGACCAAGAAAATACCACTTTTACATGCCCATATGGTACATTTGCTTATAGAAAGATACTCTTTCGGTTGTGTAAGGCTCCAGCTACTTTTCAAAGATGCATGACTTCTATTTTTTCTGACTTGATTGAGGAAATGGTTGAAGTATTCATGGATGATTTCTCTGTATATGGTAGATCTTTTGCTTCTTGTTTGTCAAATATTTGCAAGGTACTACAGAGGTGTGAAGATACAAATATAGTGCTGAATTGGGAGAAGTGTCGCTTCATGGTTAGAGAATGAATAATGCTGGGGCATAAAATCTCAGAGAAGGGAACTGAAGTTGATCAAGCCAAGATTGAAGTGATGACACATCTGGCGCCACCAACCACAGTAAAAGGGATCAGAAGTTTCTTGGGACATTCTGGTTTCTATAGACATTTATCAAGGATTTCTTAAAGATTACTAGACCACTCACAAGACTCCCCTACAAAGATACTGAGTTGACTTCGACCAGGAGTGTCTTCAAGCTTTCCTAACCACAAAGGAAGCCTTAGTTAGTGCTCATATTGTTCAGGAACCCAACTGAAGTCTTCCTTTTGAGATAATGTGTGATGTATCAGATTATGCAACAAGAGCAGTCTTGGGACATATAGTGGATAAGAAACTTCATGTCATTTACTATGCCAGCATGACTTTGGATGATGCACAAGTGAGGTATGCAACATCAAATAAAGATTTTCTTTGAGAAATTCAGAAGCTACTTGGTAGGCTCCAAGGTTATTGCCTACACAAATCATGCTACCTTGAGGTATATTTATGCAAAGAAAGATACCAAGCCACGCCTACTGAGATGGATTCTCATCCTCCAGGAGTTTGATATGGAGATTCTAGATAAGAAAGGAATTGAAAATGGTGTAGCAGATAATCTATCAAAGATGAAGGTTGATGAAATTCTCCCTATGAATGATTCATTGCCTGAAGAAAGTCTTATAGCAGTTCAAGTGGTTGAAGAAGGCTACTACCTAAAAGAAAAACTTAATGAGATAGAAGGCTACAAGGATGGTAACCTGTCATGGTATGCTGACATAGTGAACTACCTAGTTTGTGGGGATGTTTCAGATAATATTGATCCCTACAACAAGAAGAAGCTATTGAGAGATGTCAACATGTACTATTGGAATGAGCCTTATCTCTTCAAGAGAGGATCATATGGCCTTTTTAGAAGGTGCATAGCAGAAGAGGAAGTAAAAGACTAACTATTCCACTGCCATGGTTCAGCTTATAGTGGATATTTTGCCACTTTCAAGACTGCTACAAAGATTATTCAAACAAGTTTTTGGTGGCCAAGCTTATTCAAGGATGTTCATGCTTATGCTTCATCATGTGAAGCCTGCCAAAGGAAAGGGAACACCAGCAAAAGAGATGAGATGACCCACAATCCCATCTTAGAAATTGACTTGTTTGATGTTTGGGGGATAGAATTTATGGGCCCTTTCCCCTCTTCTTATGGGAACAAATACATCTTGATAGATGTGGATTATGTTTCAAAGTGGGTTGAAGCAATAGCCAGTCCTACAAATGATGCTAAGGTCGTGATCAAGCTCATAAAAACCATCACCTTCCCAAGATTTGGTGTCCCAAGGATTGTAATAAGTGATGGAGACAGCTATTTCATTAACAAAGTCTTTGAGAACTTGCGTAAGAAGCATGGGGTCAAGCATAAAGTAGCCACACCTTACAACCCTCAAACAAGTGGTCAAGTTGAAGTCTCCAACAGAGTGATTAAAGCTATTCTAGAAAAGGTAGTTGGTATAACAAGAAAGGACTGGTGAGCAAAACTAGATGACACCTTATGGGCATACATGACAGCTTTCAAAACACCTATTGGGAGATCATCCTTCTCACTTCTTTATGGGAAGTTCTGTCATGTACATGTTGAACTGGAGTGTAAGGCTTTGTGGGCTGTAAAACTGCTCAACTTTGACATCAAGACTGCCAAAGAAAGGAGGTTCATCAGTCTCCATGAGCTTGAAGAGACACACCTAGAGGCTTTTGAGAGTTCTAAGATCTACAAAGAGAGGAACAAAGCCTTCCATGACAAGAAGCTCAGGTCTAAGAACTTCAAAATTGGGGATAGTGTTATACTCTACAACTCTAGACTAAGGTTGTTTCCAGGAAAGCTGAAGTCAAGATGGTCTGGCCCTTTTTAGATCAAGAAGTGCTACCCTATGTAGCTGTTACCTTATTTGGCAAGGATGGGGAGAGTTTTACTGTAAATGGTCACATGCTGAAACCTTACTTGGCATCTGAACCACTAGGAGAAGAGATATCCATCTCCATCTCTCCTCCTCAACCAGAATAGCAAAGCCAAACATCAAGCTTATAGATGTAAAACAAGCACTCTTGGGAGGTATTCCCATGTTATCATTGTATATATTTGCTTTTATTATTAATTTCTTTGTTTTAGTGTTGTGTGTGTCAGGTTTTTTGAGTAGATAGTCAAGAGAGAAGAAGAATGGCTGGGGAAAAGTTTCTGAGATTTATATCGGAGTGCCGTGTTGCTTATCTAGCCAATACCAGACTTGTATCAAGGGACATATCGGGCAGGAGGCCGATACTGAACATTCAGCAGAAACATGCGTTCTGGTGTCCCCTGATATCGGCCGTTTGTACCGAGCTGGTGTCTGATATCAGACAACACATTTTCGTCGATGTCCCATATCAGTTTGTGCTTGATACCAAACTCCAAAACAATTACAACTCCCCCACCCTCCCTACCCACATGAATTCTAAGGTACACTCCTCTTATCCTTGTACATACCATTTTTATTGCTTTGCATATTCTTGTGTTTCACTCTCTTCCATTCTTTTCTCACGCATAGGAATGTGTGTGATTTAAGTGTGGGGGAGAGAGCATCTCATGTTGTGTTTTGTTTTCTTAATGCATCATGCATACATTTAGCTTACATGCATTTATTTAAGGGATAGAAAATCATAAAAAGCTGAAAAATACAAAAAAAAATTTGTACTTGCATTCATTTTCTTAGGATTGAGTCTAGTATGCATTTCATATAGGTTGCATTCATATGCATAGGGATTAATGATTTTTGCCTTGCATAAATGTTAAATTTTAAAATTGTGTTGAATGCCTTAGTTATTAGTTATTTGATGCTTGTGATCTAGTTTGAGCTGAAAGTTGAACCACATTTAGAATTCTTTGCGTTGCCACTCTTGCCTACTTGAAGCATATATAAACTGATTTCAATCCTTGTCTATTAGAACTCTAATTTGACTTGTTAATTATCATGTCTTGTGCATTGAAAAATGTTTTTCATGGATCATCATACATACTTGGGCTTTCTTCTTCCTTTTGCCACTCTTGTTAGTCTAAGTAGAACTCCTAACCCTTAACCATAACCTTCTTTCAAACCATTGAATCATTTGTAAGAGATTGAAAGGCTTTTTTCCATAGATGATCTTAGTAAAAAGTGTTGGGATTTAGAACTACATTGGAAAGACTTCCATGTAGAATTAGCTATTCATTTCTTTAGCTAGATTAGGCTAGGATTATGGGGTTTCAAAGGGATGGGTTTTATTTTTGGTTTTTCAAAAGAAGAAAAGAAGAAAAGAAGCCAAAGGAGAAAGAGTTCATTACAAGTTACCTTGGGAGGGTTGGCTAAGTGTTTCAAAGAGGGCTAAGTATAATGAAGAAAGATACAAGGAAAACATCATTACGCATCCAAAGGATGAGAAGCACCAGCAAATAAAGACGAGCCCATAAAAACCAAGAAGTCAACCAACCAAGAAGATTCAAGGAAGAAGATTCATCTCAAAGAAGCTCCAAAGGAGGAGAAAGAATGGTGATATAAGAAAAGCAAAACTGCTTCAAGAAAAGGGTAGGATATGATATGATTTTTGGTAGAAAAATAAGAGTTTAGGATCATTTATGGGACTTGGATAGATGAAAGTTTAACTTTGTATGCATAAGTTGTTCTTTACTCTTATCATTTTACTAAAGCTCATTCTATATTCATGAGAGATCTCTTCCTTATTCATTGAGCCAGTTCGAAATTGATGAGATCATTTTAGTCCCAGAGCCTTGTCTTTAGCCAAATGAAAGCACTTGATTTGCATAAGCATAATTTCATTTGGTTGAACTTAAATGAATGTTAAAAAGACTGAATGATGTGATTGCTTGTGTAGACTAGGACTTATGTGCTTGTAATTGCTTCTGATGAATGTGGCTAGATTCTTAAGAGTAAAACAAAATGTATTTTAGAACTGTTAACTTATACATTGAGCACATTTCTTCCATGACATTTTAGGCAATGAACTACCTCTTTTAAAACCTCACTCCCTTCTTTGTCCTTGTTTGCTTGAGGACAAGCAAAAGGCAAGTGCGGAGGTGTTGATAGCTTGCATAATTACATAATTTTAGGCTTCATTTAGTATAGTTTTTCATTGCATATCATCCATTTTATAGTACAAAGTGTCCCATTTGCATTCATACTAGACTTAGGGTGCATTAGTGTTAGGAATGCATATTCTTTTGCATTTAAAGTGTATTTCAGGTCCTTATGAGGCAATGGAGGATGTTTGGAGAGTTTAGAATCATGCTGAAGCAAGGAGAAAACTAAAGGAAGCTGGAGAAGTTTCTAGAGTTTTTATCGGAGTGGTGTATCAGGCGTTTGGCCAACATCACAGTGTATCAGACTGGCATATCAGACAAGCAGCCGATATGTAAGATCGAGCAGGAGCCAGTGTTCTGGAAGCCCCAGTATCGGCCACTTGTATTGGCCAACTAGCCGACATCCGAAGAGGAGTTTCTGTATCAACCACTTTGTATTAGGCAGTCAGTCGATACAAACCCCCTTCCCAGCAGTTTTGACTTTGGTCAACCTTTGGACTTAGTCTTTGACCAGGCTTTGAACATTGACTATAAAAGCAAAAACCTTATATTTTTAATCACTTAGCCTTAAATTGTTGCTTTTATTTTATCTTTAGCCAAGAAACCTTATCTTTAATCTCTCTCTCTCTTGTTCTTGAGCAATTTTTCGTTTTTGGTATTCTGTAGAAACAATTTGAGTTTTTAATATAAGTTTGGATTTCTTGCTATTAATCTTGTGTTTATTATTAGTTCTGATCATGATTTCCTACATCTCTTGCTTTGTTTTTGATAGATCAAACATGAGTTGTGAGTAGTATTTTCTGGGTTTAAGGATGTGTTAGATTTAGGATGATCCCACGCTTAAAACATGATGTTTAGGCATAGATGATGTTAGATCATTCACTATTAGGTGTTAATGCTTGATTCTTTCTGATCATCTGAATTTCGAACCTAGGCTTTCTCTGCATCAAAAGTGTTTGTTGGAATGCCTGAACTAACCTCTTAGTGGATTTGCTTATCCTTACACATGAGAATGGATGACTAGGGAGAATATTGGCTATATCGAACTGTTTCTTTATGCTTGGTTGTTTCCTGATCACTAATGAGAGTTAGATCTTGATTAAGTTGCATTCATAGGACTTATTGTCATGAGAGTGGGTTGATTTGTTTGTTAGAATTTTATGCTAAAGGATCATGCATTGATTGATTGTTTGAACACCTTGTTAGAGGCTAAAGATTATCTTAGATCAATTATTCACATCCTAAGACCATGCTTGTCAAATTCGAATTTTTCCTGCATTTACTCTGTTTTGCTTTGCTTTTTACTCTGTTCTTGCTAGTTGAAAGTTGCGTTTACTTAAGTTATTCACTGTTAATGTTTTTGCTTCACTTTAATCATTGTCCTGTTTCTGTTTGGTGACTGTTTAGGCTTTTAAAACCAATCTTTCTTGCCTGGTTAAGCTCATAGAATATCATACATTCTCTGTGACTCATCTTTCTCACAAGGATTAATAAAAGACCCTATACTATACTACAACTAATTAGTAGTAGATTGATTGCTTAAATAGATAAATCTGCTTATCACTGATCGTTCTTCAGGCAGAAGCGATAGCACTTCTAATGGCTACTGAACGTCTTGGTGCATTAAGATGCACTCATATAACTTTTGTGGGTGATTGGAAATTGTTATATGAAATCCTATATTATCGTCATAGAGGAAAGCCATGGGAAGGTTCAGACATCTCCCATTCCTCTATTTCAGTCTTGGTGCAAGACATACTTGCGTTATTTGCTACATCTTCTTTTAGTTTCAAATATATACCAAGAAGAATAGTGCAGATTGTGGACCATTTAGTAAAAAAGGCAAAAAAGCAAAGTTGAAACTATTGTATAAAATTACTAGTGTAATTCGATCTCGAACAGACTTCTCAAGCAAACTTCAGTTGCATACATAATTTTCAGAGATTTTAATTTAGTAGTAGTTTCTTATGCCAGTTTTAAGATTTATAATTACTGATCCTTAAATGTTTGTTTGTTTAGAGGGTTATTTTCTATGTAATGTTGAATTGCATTGAATGTTTTGTATCAAATTCCTAAATTATCTATGTTTATCTATTCTACAAAATAGATTTCTCCTGTCTCGAGTAGACTTCTTAAAGACATTAATTTTACATAACTTATAAGTGATTCAGAGGGACATTTCTTCCATTTATATCATATAACTTGTCAACCGAGTAGACTTCTCTTGTCACGAGTAGACTTCTCCTATCTCGAGTAGACTTCTAAAAGACATTAGTTTTACATAACTTAAAAGTGATTCAGAGGGACATTTCTCTCATTTATATCATATAACTTGTCAACCGAGTAGACTTCTCTTGTCTCGAGTAGACTTCTGAAGTAGACTTCTCCTGTCTCGAGTAGACTTCTAAAAGACATTAATTTTACATAACTTAAAGGTGACAACATTCACCCTCCTTTGCTATTCACCCTCCTTTGCCAACATTCACCAAGAAGCTCACCATGTGTGCAACCATCTCTTAAGAACAACATTCGCCCTCCTTTGCTATTATCCACCTCGAACTGCCACACTGATTCACTCTTAACCCATTCTCTCCATAAACAGCGAGTATGTAAACCATTCTCTATGAAAAATGAACAAAATCCAAACCACATTAGACATAAAATTGAATAAGTAGACTTCTCTGAAAGTCGGATGAAGTCTACTAAGTAGACTTCTAGAGTAGACTAAGAAGTCTACTCTTAATAAGCTAAGTATCATATAAAACATGAAAATTGATTCGACTATACCTATAAAATATAAACATGTAAAACTTACACATAAGCAAGAAAACTTAATAACAGAAGCATAGGATCACGAAAATCTTAAAAATTTGTTATATATTGTATAAAAATAATTTTTTTTTAAAAAAAAGAAAAATAGACTTCTCGGATAAAAGTAGATTTCTCGCAGGTTAATTTTGCAATTGCCAAAAGTTTAGTAGACTTCTCTATGAAAAGTAGACTTCTCGGTCAATTGCAAAAATGACCTTTTGGTCAATTGCAAAAATGACCTGCGAGAAGTCTACTTACGAAAGTAGACTTCTCGGAGAAGTCTACTTTGCATAGAGAAGTCTACTCTACAAAGTCAAAGGTTGGTCAATTGCAAAAATTACCTGCTTCTAAAGAAGTCTACTCTAGAAGTCTACTCTATTTTTTTTTATCAAAGAAAATGGAGTAGACTTCATTCGGACCAAAAGAAGTCTACTTTTTCATGCGGTCAATTGTAAAACTAATCTGGTCGTTGACTAGTAGACTTCATTCGGACCGAGAGAAGTCTACTTTCGGAGCATTTTCGTAAATAAGTGAGGAAGATGAGGATTAGTTGGTCATTTGGATTTCCGAAAATAAAAGAAATTAAATTAAAAAAATGACAATTTCGTGAATAACTGAAACTATGAAGGATTGTTTGGACACAAAATGGCAAATGTTGGGAAGGTGATTTTTGTGGGTTAGATTTGTAATTCAAATAAAATTTTAAGTCATTTTTGCAAGAATCCCAAGTTTTTATTAAAAAAATTAATCCTGTAAGTTATTATTACCCCCATTATAACAATAAAGAAAAATAAATGTGTTGTAAATTAATGCTTTATATGAAAAGCAAAGAAAAGTTTAAGAAGTATAAACTTCAGAGAGAAAGAGAGAAAAATGAATATAAAAACTTCATTTCTTTTTTCTTCTGAACTTATAATTTTACAAAGAATGAAGTCACTTATTTATAGGAAAATATTACTTCATAGTGAAGTAAGCTAATGTATAAAGACAAAACATATGGATAAGCATTTACTATGCTAATGTATAAAGACAAAACATATGGATAAACATCATCCTTTAATATACTAGTGTATAAAGACAAAAGCAAATGGATAATCACTATCCATTTAACACTCCCCCTTGATTATCCATCACTAATGATATATTACGTACTGTCTCGTTAGAGACCTTATCATGAAAAAATCCGTTTGAGATAAAAACCATGATTAGGGAAAAAGAGTGCAGTAACGCTCCCCCTGGAAATGATGAATATAATATTTTCTTCATAGATCTCGGAGATGACGCATTCCGATGCTATAAACATGTTTTCTGAATGTTGTAGTGGGAACTGCCTTCGTAAATAGATCAGCTGCATTGTCGCATTAACAAACATATTGAATATTGATATACTCATATTTTAGCATCTTTTAGCTTGCATTTAGTTTAATTTTTAGTCTCTTTCATGCATTCATTCATCATGTTTTGCTCCATTTGTATTCATATTAGACATAATAGGTTTTAGGTTAGACATTTGCATTGTTTGGCATCTTTTTCAGGTCTAAATGGAGCAAGGAGACATTTGGAGAATGGTGAATGATGAGGACAAGAAGAACCGAGCATGATGACCAAGATAACGGGCTCTAGGCTGCACCAAAGCCTTGTATCGACCTAAGCTAAGAGAAACCTGCCTGGTATGCATGTCGATATGAAATGTATGGGTCCAAACGAAGGTCTTCTGGTGCGATTCAGCCTCCGCGTCCTTCATAGAAGTTGTAGAGGATCGAAAAAGCTTTCCAACGGAGGTCGAATCATGTCAACCGGTTAGTGGTTCAAAAGATATGACGGTTTCATCTTCACTGCCCGCAACCAGAACGCTGTATCGAGCTGTATATCGATCAAGACTTCCTTCCTCCTACTCGATATGCATTAAACCGAAGACCAAAGTTGACCATCTTTGACTCTTTTATTTTTGCTTTCTAAGGTTATTTTGGGGATGTTCCCTATAAATAACTAACCCTAGATTTAATCTCACTTATCCTTTCTCTTCCCTAAAGCTTTGCTTTGGTTTTTCATAGAACAAAAACAACCCTTTGTGGGTTGAGATTGGATCACATGTATATACTTTTATTTTAAGGTTTCTTCTTTTAGTCTTTAATCTCCTAGTCTTGCTTTCTTATTTTGCTTTAGTAATTTCGAATTTGTCTCTTTGAGTTTTTGAGGTTCTTGGTTTTTGAAGAACAAAAGTGTTTCTAATGATTGTTTAAGGTATTAGAATGTTGGATCTTTGATTATATCTTCTTGTGTGACTGTTATTCATGCTTAGTACCTCTTTGTAGGATAAGTAGATCCTAGGCTTTCTAGTATTGCACTTACGGTGTTTGCTGAAATGCTTGAAAGAAGTTATGGTTGATGTCATGTCTTGCATAGCTTGAGCTTAAGTACTTAACATCACATTGGTGGGAAATTGTCCTATAGGCATTGATTATGCATGGGAGTGTGAGTTAATGTTAGTTTTGTTGCACAAGAGATTAGTAAACCTAGCATAGGAAACTAGATGTCTAGCATGCTTTTTGGCTCTATGGACTTTGACCTTCATGCTTGATGATCATGTGTTTGAGTAAAGTGATTTATCTTGAATATGTGATTAGATAAAAGATTAGTACTGAGGAATTGGGCTAGTCTATATCAGTAGTCTTTGCCTAGAGATTAATGCATTGATTGTTTCTTTCACCTTGATCATGATTTAGATTCACCTTGTTATTCATTAGTCTTGAATCTCTGTTTTCTAGTTTGCATTTCTTGCTTTAGGTTGTTAGATTAAATTTCCCTTCTCTTGATTAGGCCTAGCTTAACAAGTTTTCTGCATCTTGATTGTTCCTTAGCCTCTTGATTGGACCTCAAGTACTACAATGACATGTGTGTTTGAGGATTGAGTTAAGGCTTAAAAACCCCAACATCAAATATCCACTTCTTGATTTTTCTCGAGCTCTTTTGTGTAAGAGAAAAATCTTGGAGGGATATGCTTTGTTCGATCACTTGTGATATAACCTTCCTTTAGTTGAGCAACACATGCAGCATTATCTTCAAATATTTTTGTTGGCTCATTCTTCATCTTTATTCTGCTTGCATCATGTATATGATGAATGATTGATCTGAACCATACACATTCCCTACAAGCTTCATGTAATGCAACAGTTTCTGCATAATTTGAAGACGTTGCATCCAAAGTCTGCTTTTGGGAACGCCAAGCGATCGCAGTTCCACCAATTGTAAGGACATATCCAGTTTGCGATCGAGCTTTATGCGGGTCTGATAAATACCCTGCATCTGCAAAACCAACCATACCAAACTCGGAGTTTCTAGAATAAAGTAAACTGAATTCAATGGTACCTTGTAAATAACAGAATATATGTTTTATTCCGTTCCAATGTCCGCGTGTAGGAGATGAGCTGTATCTTGCAAGTAAATTAGTAACAAACGCTATATCAGATCTAGTACAATTTGCAAGATACATAAGCTCACCGATAGCGCTCATATAGGGTACTTCAGGACCTAATATTTATTTGCTATCATCACATGGCCGAAATGGATCTTTATCAATATCGAGCGATCTATTGACCATCGGAGTACTCCAAGGAGTCGCTTTATCCATACTAAAGCGTTTCAAGATCATTTTCGTATAATTTGATTGATGCACAAATATACCATCTTGGAAATGTCCTATCTGGAGCCCAAGACAAAACTTTGTCTTCCCAAGATCTTTCATTTCGAACTCTTCTTTCATGCAAGTTCTTGCATCATCAATCTCTTTTTGAGTTTTGATTATATTCAGGTCATCAACATAAACAGCAATGATCACAAATCCCGATGTGGATTTCTTAATAAACACACAAGGGCATATCGCATTTTTGACGTAACCTTTACTCAATAAATACTCACTTAAGCGATTATACACATGCGTCCGGATTGTTTTAATCCGTAAAGTGATCGCTGTAATTTGATCGCACACATCTCTTTAGATGTTGAATTTAATGCTTCCGTCATTTTCAACCCTTCAGGAATTTTCATATATATCCCATTCTCAAGTGATCCGTATAGATATACTGTCACAACATCCATTAGGTACATATCTAGATTCTTGGATGCTGCTAGACTCATTATGAATCTGAATGTTATTGCATCCATTACCGGGGAATATGTTTCCTCATAATCAATTTCCGGTCTTTGAGAAAAACTTTGAGCCACAAGCCTCGCTTCATACCTTGTGACCTCATTTTTCTCATATGTCTTTCTTACAAACACTCATTTGTATCCAACAGGCATTACATGCTTTGGTGTTGTGACAATAGGTCCAAAATCCTTTCTTTTATTTAGGGAGAATAATTCTGTTTCAATGGCCATTTTCCATTTCTCCTAATCATGTCTTTTCTGACATTCTAATATGGATTTTGGATCTGGATCATCGCTTTCAAGCTCTTTATATACAGAAAAAGAATATTCTATCAATATCTTTTATTTTATATGTGATCCATAATTCTCCATTTTGGGCATAATTGATAGAAATATTATATTTTTCTGTTTCACATTCGTTTCCAAGACGAATCTCTTTATCTGGTTCTTCTAGAACCCTTTCACAAATGTCTTAATGACATTTTTCTTTAAATGGTTCTTCTAGAACTTTTTTTTTACTTTATTCTCTCATATTCTTTTTCTTTCGGAGAATTTTATCTTTAGAACCCATCGGTCTCCCCCTCTTCAACTGAACCCTAGGTTCATTTGGTATGTTCCCATCAATGTGTTCTTCAGGAACACTAATTCTGGATGGAACATTTATTGCAGGGATATATGACTTTGTCACCCTCTTTGTATCTGTTAACGCATCTGGTAACTAGTTTGCCATATTTTGCATATGTACAATTTTCTAAACTTCCATCTCACGTTGATTGGTAGGAGTATCAAGATAAGCCAAAGATTTTGTACACCAAGTGATATCTTTTGGTGATTCTCTCAATCCTCCCCCTAATACGGGAAATTCATCTTTATTAAAATGGCAATCGGTCAAACGGGCCGTAAACATATCACCAATTACTGGTTTAAGATACCTGATTATACTCGGTGACGTATAAACGATGTATATTCCCAATCTTCTTTGTGGTCCTATTTTTGTTCTTTGGGGTGGCGCCATAGGGACATAGACCGCACATCCAAACACACGAAGATGGGATATATTTGGCTCTTGTCCAGATAACAACTGTAATAGAGAATACTCGTTATATGTACTTGGTCGTATCTGGATCAGGGCCGCTGTATGCAAAATAGCATGTCGCCATACATTAATTAGGAGTCTTGTTCTCAATATTAACGGTCTTGCAATCCATTGCAATCGTTTAATTAATGACTCAGCCATGCCATTTTGTGTATGATTATGCGGAACCGGATGTTCGACATCGATTCCCAAAGACATACAATAATCATTAAACACTTGTGAAGTGAATTCACCAGCGTTATCCAACCTTACTTTCTTTATAACATAATCAGAGAATTGCGCTCTCAACCTGATTATTTGGGTAATGAATTTAGCGAATGCCGTATTATGTGTAGTCCATAGACATACATGTGACCATCTACTAGATGCGTCAATCAAAACCATAAAATATTTAAACAGCCTGCATTGTGGGTGGATTGGCCCACATATATCACCATGTATTCTTTCCAAAAATTCTGGTGATTCATTTCCAACTTTGGCTGGTGATGGCCGAGTTACAAGTTTTCCTTGAGAACAAGCATTACATAAAAACTCGCCCATTTGTAATATTTTCCCGTTTTTCAACGGATGGCCGTTAGAATTTTGCATAATCTTTCTCATCATGACTGAACCAGGATCTCCTAACCTTTCATTCCAAACTTTAAAAGTAATAGTAAACTCCTGGCTTACTGTAACATATGATTCAATCATGTTTATTTTTAAGCAATATAATCTAGAGGATAATATTTTTAAATCTTCCAATATATGTTTCCTCTCTTATGTAATGCAAGGATATTCAATGCCATTCTTATTCATAGTCTCTATATTATATCTATTTCCGCGGATATATTTAAAACTGAAGAAGTTTCTATAAGACTTTGGGGAATATAACGCATCAATTATCTCAAACTTTGTTCCCTTTGGCATTGAAAAACTGACTCTTCTGGAGCCCATAATAATTTTTGCATTACCAAATATCGTATTCACGCTTCCAGCAGAATCGTTTATTTTGAGACTGGAGAAATACTTTTTACCTTTAATAATCGTGTGCGTTGTAGCACTGTCTGCCAGCCATATTTCTCCATCCATAGACTCAAATTCTGGCATTTTCTGAATTTAAAATATTCATAAAAGATGTATTAATAAATATTATATACATACCTGGCAATACAACTTATGATACAATAGAGCCTACAACAAAACATTCAAAAAACAGAAGCATATAATACATTAAAAACATTAAGCTTTTTTTTTCATGTCTTCTTCAGGAAGACATCATATTACATCGATTTTTGTTTCTTTATTTCAGTTGATCTTTCTGGATCAACTTTGAAATCCGAAATATCAAGATATCAAGATGAGTATCCTCATCAGGACCATGAAAAGAAGGTCTGGAATCATCAGAAAGAAAGTTTGTTTCCCTTTCTTTCTCTTTTGCTTTTTATGATTCCAGGTACAGATCGGCTAAATTTTTTGGAGTACAATAAATACGTACCCGATGACCTTGCATGCCGCATCTGAAACAAACAGTTTCCTTTTTCCTTTTCATTTCCCGGCCATCAGTATCATCATGAAAAACTTTACTATCTTTTTCATGATTGAAATCATGTGGATGATATCCTCTTCCTCGTCCATATCCACGACCACGGTATTGACCGCGTCTGTGTCCACGTCCTTGCCAATTATTATAGCTAGATGATGCAACATTCGCTTCTGGGAATGGTGCAGATCCAGTTAGATGACTTTGATGGTTCATCAGCACGAGCTCATTATTCTGTTCTGCAACAAGCAGAACATTCATCAACTCCGAATCAAGGGTATATCCATTTGCCTAATATTGTTGTTGCATGACTACATTTCCAGGGTGAAATGTGGAGAGAGTTTTCTCAATCATATCACAATCACTCAGATCTTTCTCCACATAACACCATTCTCGATGTTATACCAAACATCGCAGAATTATAATCATTAACATTTTTGTAGTCTTGAAATCAGAGATGTGATATCTCTTGCATTTACATCATTTAAGCTTGCATTTAGTTCATGTTTTGGTTTTCTTTTGCATGTTTTCCTTCTCTTTAGTCCCATTTTCCTTTCCTTTTAGACTTAGGTTGCATTTAGGTTGTAGTTTGCATTCTCTATGCATTAAAGATTAGGTACCAAAGGAGCTGTTTGGAGCAAGGAGGAAGCATGAGGATGAAACAAGGAGTTGCCTAATCTAAGGAGGAGCAAAAAGTGCCAAGGAAGAGGGTTTTTGGTGCAGCATCGATCATGACCAGAACAACATCGGTCACTAGTGATCGATGTAGTTCACATCGATCAAGCCTGGAATCCACATCGGTCACATCTGGTCGATGTAAAGCAGCAGAGAAGATGGAGGTCCACATAGATCATCCACATCGATCACCAACATAGATCAAGACTGATCAATGTAAACGGGCAGGAGCTTTAAAGATCCACATCGATCAGGCACATTGATCACTAGCTGATCAATATCAGGCACCAGTGACCAGCATCAATCATCCACATCGATCACGTGTGATTGATGTTGGCCTTATCCGAGACACTTTTATTTATAAGTTTGCCATTGCTTTAGGATTTTTGTCTTTTACTATAAATAGGCTTGGACTAATGGTTTTTAGCCAACTCTTGATTTTGCTTAGTTTTCTTAAGTGTTCTTTCATCTTTGTAAGACAAGATCTTCTTTTTAAATTTAAGTTTTGTATTTGCATCATTAGATCTTCTCTAATCCCCCCCATAATCATGTTTAACATCATTTACTCTTGTGATTTGGTGTTTTCATTGATGATGAGTGAGTAGACTTTTTAGGGTTCTTAGATATGGTAGATTAGGGGAATTTAGAGGCTTGATTATGGTTTGTTAGTGCTTAATTAGGTTGATTCCTCTCTATTAATCTGTGTTTAGGCTGGATTTATCTTGATCACATGAATCTAGATTTATGCTTCATCGATTGCCCACCAAGTGTTTGATGAAATTCTGATCTTGTTTAATAGAGGATTTACTGGTCTTATCTCAAGAGATTGACTGTCTGAGAAGTATTTTGGCTTGAATAGAGTTAGTTTTGCATGCTTATTGATTGCTCTAGCACTAATGAGAGTTAGTTTTTGTTAGGATGATTAGCAAAGGGTTATTTGTCAAGAGATTGAACTTAACTTGCTTGATTATGAATTCTATGCCTAGAAATTAACATTGCTTGCTTATTTGCATTGTCAATGATGTTTGAAACAGCCTTGTCTTGCCTTTGAATTCCCCAAAGTCAATAACCACATCTATGAACTTTTTTTCTCTTATTGAATTTCGAATTTGCTTTAGGTGCTCTGTTTATATTGCTCTGTTATGTTTTGGATCATTGCTTGATATTGCATTAACTAGTTGTACTTGGTTCTTGATTCACTTAGGTTGTTAGTTTGGTTGCTAAGCAACACTCTCTCTTTGGATTCACTTGACTTAAGGTTTTCTGCTTATAATTCTATTGGCATCTATTCATAACTCCTTTGGACTGTTAAAAACCATATGCTATATGACAACTGATTAGTATAAGCTTGGGTGATTGACTGAGAGACTCAAAACTCTTGTATCAATTTGGCGCCATTGCCATTGGGGTTATTGTTTGGATCATTAGAATTTGTGGAATCTTTAAGATCATATTTTATTTGTATTTGGTTACTAATAGTCTTCAACTCTCATTGCTGTTTTCAGGTGTATGAACCTTAGATCAAGAGGCTCTAACAACTTAGTGGACTTTATAGACAACATTAATTTGCTGGACAGAGGTCAAAGGGCAAGGAGACTAAGAAAGACAGCAGCACTTTGAGAGATTGGGGATGAACATCCATGATTAAGGTGTGGATGATATGAGGTTCCAAGAACCTCAAGGAGCAGCTGGTATTCAGGGCCAACAAGGGGTTCAAGAACAGCAAGGAGAGCAAGGTCCTAAAGGAGCAGCTCAATCTCCAAGGCCTATAAGACCCATTGGAGCAGAAGATGCTCCCAATGCTTACAACAACAGAACATGAATCCTTCCTTCAGCTGTTCAGAACAATAACATTGAGATCAAATCTGGTGTGATCTCCATGGTCCAAGGAAGCAAATTCCATGACTTACCTTTAGAAGACCCTTTGGATCACTTAGACAACTTTGATAGGCTCTGCTCTCTCACCAAGATCAATGGAGTCAGTGATACAAGGTTTTTTGCCCTTATGTCAATCACCCATTGTACTTAATCAGTTGTAGTATATGGGTTTTAATGTCAATCCAAAGAGAGTTGTTGAATGCAGAAGAGTTGCAAGCAGAAGTCCTTAAGTCAAGTGAATCAAGAAGGTTTTTGTTGCTTAAGCAACTGAACTAACAACCTAAAGTGATCATAAACCAAAGAAAGTTCAAGAAAAGACAGTTTGGCAATGATCAAAGAAGCAAAACAGAGCAAATGAACAGAGTATGACAAATTCGAAGACACAGAGAAGACAAGTTCCTAGATGTGGTTATTGATTTTGGGGAATTCAAAGACTAACTAAGGTTGTTTCAAGAATCATTGATCAAGCAAAAATGCTAGCAATGCTGGTTCCTAGACATAGAGTTCACAAATAAGCAAACTAAGTTTCTCTTGACAAATAGCCCTTTGCTAAATACTTTAACAAGAACTAACTCTCATTAGTGCTAAAATATTCAACAAGCATTATAAACCAACTCTATTCATGTCAAAATACTTCTCAAACAGTCAATCTCTAGAGCTAAGGCCAGTAAATCCTGTATTGAACAAGATCAGCATTTCATCAAACACTTGGTGGGCATAATAGAAAGCCTAAATCTAGATTCATGAGATCAAGATAAATCTAGCTTAATAACAGATCAATAGAGAGGAACCCATGTTATTAAGCACTAAACAAGCCTTAATCAATCCCTAAATTTCCCTAATCTACCACATCTAAGAACCCTAAGCAAACTACTCATTAATAGCCATGTTTAACACCAAATCACAAAGGGAAAGATGCTAATCATAATTAAAAAAGAGATTAAGAAAAGATTAAAGGCAAATACAAACTTATATTAAATAAAGCAAGAAATTTGTCTTACAAACTCAAAGAAATCACTCAAGAACAGTAAACTGACAAGACATGTCAAAAATCCATTAAGATAGAGTATTTATACTTAAAGAGAAAAGCCCTAAAAGTAATGGCAGTTTGGTAAATAAAAGCAGCTTCGGACTGGGATCCTATCGGTCTACATGTGACCGATAGGGTGATCGATAGACTTGCTATCGGTCTAGAAGGTGACCGGAATATGTCCAATATATTTCTATCGGTCACTTCTTTGACCGATAGCTTGATCAATAGCTCTTCTATCGGTCACTCCTTGACCGATAGCCTTCGTGCCTTGACCGATAGGGCTTGCAGAAATCATCTGCCCTGGCGCCTCTTGCTCCATTTCAGCTCAGGTAGCCTCCTGGTTCATTCCCAAAGCTCCTCCTTGCTCCTGATAGCTCCATAAGCACCTAATAACATCCTTGATGCAAAAAAAAATGCAAACTACATCCTAAATGCAACATAAGTCTAAAAGGAGAAGAGAATGGGACAAAAGATAAGGAAAACATGCAAGAACCAAAACATGCACTAAATGCAAGCCTAAATGATGTAAATGTATGAGATATCAACACCCCCACACTTGGCTTTTGCTTGTCCTCAAGAAAATAAGAACAAATGAGAGAGTGAGGTTTGAAGGTGGGCATTCAAATCCAAAAGTGCAAAGGTAAAGAGATGGAATCAATGCTTAAGTGCCTAGTTGTGGGATGCAAACATAATTAGCCATACTTTAAAGAACTTAGCCATGCTCATCATGTTTCAAAATGATCTCAAATCTCAACTTAGGCAAATGCTCAAATCAATTAAGTCTTTAACATTCAATTAAACTCAAAACCATGAATCATGTTTATGTTAATCAAGTGAAGACATTTGGTTCAAAGGGTAAGGTTATGAGATTAAAATGATATCATTCAAGTAAAGGATAACATAAGGGATCACTTAATGAAATGATTCTATCTTAGACAAAATGCTAAAGGTAAAAGCACATTTATGCATGCAATTCAGAGCTCCCTTCTACCCTTTTACCCAAGAAAGAATCCTATAAACTTCTAAACCCCAAAGTGAATCCTTAATTCTACCCTTTACCTAAACTCTACCCTTTTACTCTTCTTCATGGCTGGGGAAACTTTTTCTTTTTGCTTGTTTGGTTGCTTCTTTTTGTTGGCACTTGCTCTTCTTTGTTGCATTGGCGCCATTCTTCACCTTTGGTGGTTTGCTTTGGGTCTGGTTTCTTCTCTGGATTGACCCTTCAAAGCCTTGATGTTGCTGGCGCCATTCTTTCTAAACACTTAGAGCTTTTTATCTCCCTTTACTTAACCACAATGCTAACTGTTTCCCCTTACTACCATTTCAAACTTTTCGCTCTTCTTTCAAAGCATATAAACAAGAAGATCAGACCACTAAACTATATCCCTTTCATCCCCAAAACTCCTAACCTAGAATCAAGCTCAAAATGCAAGCTGATATCTACAAGATAGCTTATCATTGCCAACCTTATTCCTAACACTTTTTGCCAAGACAAAATTCAAAAATGATATGCAAAGACCTCACAGCTCTCAAGATAGTGTTTAAGCTCAAAATGAGGTTTGGTTAAGGGAGTGGATAAGCTATTTGGATCAACAAGAGTGGTAAGAAGGTAAAAGATGATCCAAATATGTATAGGGTAGCCATGAATTCACTTTTCAATACACAAAAATGATAATTAAAAGTCCAAATTAAGGTTCAAGTTGATAGAGTTGATTTTCAGAGAACAAATGCTTTCAGTATGAGATGAGAAGATCAAATTTAGCAACTCAAGCATGGTTCAGTCTTAACTTCTAGCTTTCTTATGATGCATCAAACAACTAACCACTTAAACACTGAAATCATCTCCAAACACTAAGCACTTTACTGGGAAGATTCATCATTATGCCCTATGCATATGCAATGCAAACTATATGTCAACACTAGAATCAATCCAATGATAATAAAATGCAACTATATGCTTTCTTTTTGGTTTGCAAAAACATGCAAATTTTTTCAAATTTTTTGATTTTTTGTGATTTTCTAAGATTAGATGAATGCATGATATGCATGTGACTTAAGATGGAAGAAAATGAAAAACTAAGAAAACAGAACACAAAGTCAAACCCCAAATCTCTCCCCCACACTTAAATTACAGTCCCTTGTGTAATAAAAGTAATGAGAGAGAAGCAACATAATATATTTCAAAACTTAAAAAAAAATGCAGTGGTATAAACAATGATCAGGATGTGGTACCTTTTACTGGGAGGAGTGGTGGGATGATCCAGATGTCTGTGGAGACTTGCTAGCTCTCCTCTTGTTTCTCCTCTCATGGGTTTGTGAAGATGTTGCTGCTTCTTGAGGTGGAGGAATCCAGTTTGACCATAGTTTTTCAGCTTGAGATGAATCACCTTGAGTACCCCATTGCCATGTTGTTTGAACTTCAGAAGGGGTGTATGCTGGCACTTCTCATGCTGATGGTATATGGGTCCTTGGTTAATAAGATGAAGCCCTTGGTTGTGCCCATGTTCCCCATTGATCACTTGGTTGCACATGAAAGGAGTGTCTTCCTTGGGGATTCCAAACAGCTTCCTCTTCTTCAGTAGGTTCAGCTTGTGGCATTGGATCTTCATTGTGAGAAGTGTACTCATGAGTGTGGCTTTGATGGGAAGCTCCTCCTGATGTAGCTTTATCCTTTTTGAACTTTCCTTTGACCATCTTCACCAGCTTCTTGATGGCTTTGTCTTGCCACTTACACCATTTCTGAAGTGTGTTGATGTGCTCATGAGCAAACTTCAGAGAGCTCCCTTGGCTTGGGACTTCATAGGGTTTGAAGTGGAACTGCTTAGAGTTGTAGTTCAGCACCTCATCTTCATCAAGCTCTTCTTCTTGGGATTCTCCTTGGCATTCAGCGCAGCAGCAGCATCTCCTTGTACCTCTTCTTTATTCTCTTCTTCACCTTCTTCTCCACCTTCTTCTGGCTCTACTTCCTCACTATCTTCTTTTCTCTCTTCAGGGACAGGACCTCCATGGTAAAGCTGATCTTCACTTGGGCAGAAACTGATGTTGCTCCTCATGGTGATGGATGTATGTTGTGGATTAGGAAGGAGGATTCTTGTTGGCTCTTCAAAGTCATTGAGGAATTTGTAGACATGCTTTCCTTGAATGCTCTTTTCAATGTAGTGGCTTCTCTTAAGATAATCCATATCTATCCACAATGGCTCCAGAGCATCCTCTGCATATTCCTCAAGATCTATACCACTGGCCATCAGAACAGCTGTTACAACTCCTCCAATGTGGAGCTGTGGGTTCTTCTCCATCTTCCCTTTGTTTAAGACCCTGCTCCTATAGGTTTGGAGCTGCTCCATCAGCATGGTCACAAAGCATGGGAATCTGCTTGGCGGCTCTAGAGGTGTTCCATCTTTGCTGGTGACCACAAGTGCATGCATCCCATTGTATATGAAGTCTCTCTCCTTTCCAGTGAGGTTTGTTGTTTCCTTCTTTGCAAAAAAATGTGTTTGCAAGCGCCTTGTGAGCATATCTCACTGCCGGATGCTTTAGATGTTGATTCCTTATGGCTCCAGCTATGAACTGCCCAGCCCCAATCACGCCCCATAGCATCTTGTGCTGCTTTTGGGTGATTCAGAACTTGTTCCTCTTGTGAGCATAAGACATCAGACCAAGCGCTTGAGAGAGCTCAAAGAAGGTTGTTGTGAACATTTGCTTGCCAAGCTTGAAAGATATCCACCCATCTTGGTTGGAATGCTCATTCTCTTCATAGCCAACCACCTTGTGAGTGGAAAGGAATTGATAAGTGAGCTAATGGTAGGAGGGAAGTGGCATCTCCATAAACTCACCAAGCCCCATGTGCTCAAAGATGCTCTTGCAATCGCTATAAATCCCAAGTGCTTTCATGGTGTTAGCACAAGGGTATCTTGTAGCTTTGAAAGTGCACTGGTTGAACGCCTCCATGAGTTCTCTAGCACTTGGCTCCTTGTATGGGACCTCTTCCTCTACAGCTTTGCCCTTTCCTTTGGGCTTGGCAGCTTTGTCTCCAACTGGCTTCTTCCCAGCAGCTTTTGATGACTGCCCAGCAGCAGTACCTTTGCCCTTATCTCTTCTAGCTCTTGGAGAAGTAGGCGCTTCCTCTTGTGGTGCTTCTTCTTTGCTTCCAGCAGCAGTTTTTGATTTCCCCATGGTACCTACAAGAACAAAGCTTGAAGATACTATGAGTAAAAGAACAGCAGTTGAGAAACCAATGACTAAAAGCTTTAGAAAGAATCTCTCTAAGCTAAAATAAGTTTAACTAGTCCTTAAACAAGATTAAACTTTCAAAGAGCTAAAGAAATTCACAAGCTAACAGTCATAGACATGCTAGAGTTCATAAATATATTCAACTTTCATGCATGTGAACCTAGCATGGTGGCTCTAAGCAAAAGTGGAGATGATTATGCAAAGTGAGATTAAAATAAGCAAGAAATGAGATTTATAAACAGTAAACAATACTTAAAACATTCAACTTGCTCATATTAAACATATCCGCCATGCAAAATCAAAGCAAAACACCTTAAACTAAACAAATCTTGTTCTTAAAACCATAGATTTATCAACTTTAACCAAATTTAAAATTTAAGAACAAGAGATGAACAGTTGAGAAAGCAAACCTTTGTGGAGCTTCTGAGCACTTAGAAGAGATAAATGAGAGAGAGAGAGCTAAAAATTTCGAGCTTTAGGTGAGAGAAGTAAGAAAATGAAGTGTGAAGAGAAGGGAGGAGGTTGTTGGTTTATAAAGAGGTTAATGGGGAACCAAGGGAATCAAGTAGGTGGGGGGACAAGAACAAAAATGCTCAGGAGCTCTGTTAAGTGTCAGGAAGGAGCCAAAATTCAAATTTAAACCTCCTTGGCTCCAAACCAAGAGAGGAATTTTTTTTTTTTGAAAATTTGAAGACTTAACTCGCGGGGCTATCGGTCATGTTTTGACCGATATGGTGACCGATAGGATGCTTATCGATCACTTGTGATAGCTTCACCGATGGCTCTCCTGATAATCCTATCGGTCACATTCTGATCGATAGACTGACTGAAATACATCATATTAGTTTGTATCGATCACTCTTTGATCGATAGAGTGACCAAAATATAACCGATGTATTTTCATTGGTCAGTATCTGATCGATAAGATGACCGATAGCAATCACACTTTGCACATCCTTTTCCCTTTCGGTCATGACTCACCGATAGGTTGACCGGTGCGTTTTGGCTCCACCACTATCGATCACCTCATGACCGATAGGGTCTGTATCGATCTTGTCTTAACCGATACGGTGATCGATAGTAGCCAAAATGCACATGTTCTTGTTCCCTTAAACACTTTCTCAAGTCCCAAACCAAATCCCTGCTTCTATAAACATTAACCAAGCATAAAAATAAACTAAAAAGCATAATATATACAAAGGATACCATGGGACTACCTCCCAAGTGTGCTTGTTTAAAGTCACTTAGCTTGACTTTGATTACCTCACTAGTGGAGGTGAGGAGAAGGAGTGTTGGAAATCCTTGGTGTTATCTTGCTTCCCTTGACTCTGGTGGTGACTCCATTCAACTTGATCTTAGCAAAAGGCATGGTCTTCCCCTCTTGCTGAATCTTGAAGCAAACCTCACCCATCCTTGAGCCACTTGGTTGCAAAAGCACCTCTCATCTCTTAGCAACTAGCTTGATTTTATTCACATTCTTGTAACCAACCACTTCAAGGACCTCTTTTTCAGTGGTGTCTCCAAACAACTTGGCCAAGAAGCAGCCATCAAAACTCTCTCCTTGGTAGCCCTCAAACTCTGGCCAGTTCTTGTCAATGCCCTTCACCTTGTTAAGGTCCATAGAGAAAGCATGATCATGCTCCATCTTGTTGCCTTTGCTGTCAAACCTCAGCTCTGTTGTGCACTCTCTAGCATCAAATACAGCGTCAGCTGAAGCAAGAAATGGCCTTCCAAGAATGATAGCATTTTTAATCTGTCCTCTCACATCCAGCACCAAGAAGTCAGTAGGGATGGTCACTCCTTCAATCTGCATATGAACATCTTTGAGGGCTCCTAAAGGCATCTTCATAGTCCCATCAGCAATGGTAAGAGAGACATTGCTTTGCTGGAACTTATTGTAGCCTAACTCCTTAGCAGTAGAAGCTGGTAGCAGATTGATGCTGGCTCCTAGATCACACAAACAGCTCTTGAAGGTCTTGCCTTTAAGCTCACATGGGAGAATGAAACAACCTGGATCTCCAAGTTTCTTGATGCTCAGCTCCTTAACCTCAAATGATCCAGCTTTAGCTCTCAGTTTCTCAAGCTCCTCTTGACCATTCAGACCTCTCATTTCCATTTGAGCAGCATAGAGAGTCTCATACTTTTTGACTAGCAGCTATTTGAATATTCCATGAAAAGGGATAGTGGGCTGATAAGCTGGGAACACATCAGCTTGAGCTTCTTTCTTGACATCAGAAACTTGAACAAGTTCCTCCCCCTCACTTTGCTCATCAATTTCCTCATTGATCATGAACAGAAAGTCATCTATAATAAATTCCTCCTCAGAAGTGAAAGCATCAAGGGACTCAACAGCTTGGCAGTATTCCTTTGGATTGTTCTCACATTTTCCAGAAAGAGTACCTTGTGGGCGTGGGGCATTTGCTATGCCTTTGTTGTTCTCCAAGGTCTTCACTCTTGCAGCTAAGCCATCAAACTTGTTGGTCAACTCCACATGTACTTAATTAATCTTTTTATGAACTTCAGCAAACTTCTTGTTCATATCCAATATTGTGTTGACTTGATTCTGAAGCACTTTCTGCATCATACTCTTGAGTTCAGGATCTTGGGAGCTTGATGAAGCTTGAGCTGGTGCTAGAGCATTTAATCCTGGAGGGTTATAGGGCGCTCTTGGTTGGAAGTTGTTGTTCCTCTGTTGAAAACCTTGATTGTTGTTATAGGGAACAAAACGTCTTGGAGCAGCTTGTTGTTGTTGTTGAGGTGGGTACACTTGGTCTTGAGGATTTGCAACATTGTTGCTTCTGTATGATAAGTTGGGGTTTGGTCTGTAGTTGCCATACCCATTGTAGCCTCCTTGGTTACCAAGATAGTTCATCTCCTCAACTTGGCAAGTCTCTTGATCATCAAGCTGAACCATATCTCCAATAAAGTGAACTTCTTTCCTTTCCTTTAGCAGTAGATCAATCTTTTCATGCAGGGCTTTGATCTCTTTCTTCCTAGACTTTAGTTCATCTTTAGCACTCATTGGAGTTCTATCAAACTCCTCATTGTAATTCCCATCAGACTGTGCTAAATTCTCTACAAGCTCCAATCCCTCATCAACATCTTTAGATAAGAAGTTACCATTAGAAGCAGTGTCCAGAAGCATTCTGATCTTTAGGAGGGCGCCTCTGTAGAGAGTAGAAAGCAGAGATGCTTGTGAGAAACCATGGTGTGGGCACTGCAGTGTGTAGCCCTTGAATCTTTCCCAAGCTTCATCAAAGCTTTCATTGTTCCTCTGTGCAAACCCTGAAATCTCATTTCTGATCCTAGCAGTCCTTGAAGTAGAGAAGAAATTTGCTAAAAAGGCTCTCTTGCACTCATCCCAACTGGTGATGCTTCTTTGAGGTAAGTTTTTCTCACACTGGTGTGCTTTATCTCCAAGAGAGAATGGGAACAACCTTAGTTTAAAGCCTTCTTCACTGACCCCATTTATCTTTGTAAGGGAGCAAAGTCTGTCAAAATTATCCAGATGATCAAATGGGTCTTCAAGTGGCAATCCATGGAAGTTACTGCCCTGAACCATTGAAATCAATCCAGACTTGATTTCAAAGTTGTTATTTTGCACTGCAGGTGGAATGATCCCAGTTCTGTTATTATAGGCATTTGGTGCATCACCAGCGCCAATTGGTCTTGCTGCTCTGGGAACCTGAGCTGCGCCCCTTGGTCCCTGCTCACCTTGCAAGCCCTGAACACCTTGCTGACCTTGTAGACCCTGAGCGCCAGCAGCTCCTTGAGGACCCTGGAATCTGATGTTATCCGTAACAGGTTCCTGATTGTTCATCCCAAGTCTCTCACAGTGCTGTGATCTTTCTCTCTGTCTTCTTGCTCTCAGCTCTCTTTCAAGTTGCAAGATGTTGTTCTGATAAGGTTGCAGATTCTCAGTGCCTTTAGACTTTAACTGCATGCACCTATAAGAGAGAAACCAAGAGTAGAAACAGAGTTAGTAACCAAATTCAAAGAAAAATTTATCTTAAAGACTCTACAAACTCTAATGATTCAAACAGAAAACCCCAATGGCAACGGCACCAAATTGATACAAGGTTTTTTGCTCTTATGTCAATCATCCATTGTACTTAATCGGTTGTAGTATATGGGTTTTAATGTCAATCCAAGGGGAGTTGTTGAATACAGAAGAGTTGCAAGCATAAGTCCTTAAGTCAAGTGAATCAAGAAGGTTTATATTGCTTAAGCAACTGAACTAACAACCTAAAGTGATCATAAACCACAGAAAGTTAAAGAAAAGACAGTTTGGCAATGATCAAAGAAGCAAAACAGAGCAAATGAACAGAGTATGACAAATTCGAAATGCAGACAAAGAGAAGAAAAGTTCCTAAATGTGGTTATTGATTTTGGAGAATTCAAAGACTAACTAAGGTTGTTTCAAGCATCATTGATCAAACAAACAAGCTAGCAATGATGGTTCTTAGACATAGAGTTCACAAATAAGCAAGCTAAGTCCAATCTCTTGACAAATAGCCCTTTACTAAACACTTTAACAAGAACTAACTCTCATTAGTGCTAAAACATTCAACAAGAATTATAAACCAACTCTATTCATGTCAAAATACTCCTCAAACAGTCAATCTCTTGAGCTAAGGCCAGTACATCCTCTGTTGAACAAGATCAGCATTTCATCAAACACTTGGTGGGCATAAGAGAAAGCCTAAATCTAGATTCATGAGATCAAGATAAATCTAGCTTAAGAACAGATCAATAGAGAGCAACCCATGTTATTAAACATTAAACAAACCTTAATCAATCCCTAAATTCCCCTAATCTACCACATCTAAGAATCCTAAGCAAACTACTCACTAATAGCCATGTTTAACACCAAATCACAAAGGAAAAATATGTTAATTATGATTAAAAGAGAGATTAAGAAAAGATTAAAGGCAAATACAAACTTATATTAAATAAAGCAAGAAACTCAAAGAAATCACTCAAGAACAGTAAACTGACAAGACATGTCGAAAATCCATTAAGATAGAGTATTTATACTTAAAGAGAAAAGCCCTAAAAGTAATGGCAGTTTGGTAAATAAAAGCAGCTTCGGACTGGGATCCTATCGGTCTACATGTGACCGATAGGGTGATCGATAGGCTTGCTATCGGTCTAGAAGGTGACCGATAAGGTGACCGGAATATGTCCGATATATTTCTATCGGTCACTTCATTGACCGATAACTTGATCGATAGCTCTTCTATCGGTCACTCCTTGACCGATAGCCTTCGTGCCTTGACCAATAGGGCTTGCAGAAATCATCTGCCTTGGCTCCTCTTGCTCCAAATCAGCTCAGCTAACCTCCTGGTTCATTCCCAAAGCTCCTCCTTGCTCCTCATAGCTCCATAAGCACCTAAAAACATCCTTGATGCAAAGAAAATGCAAACTACATCCTAAATGCAACGTAAGTCTAAAAGGAGAAGAGAATAGGACAAAAGATAAGGAAAACATGCAAAAGAGAACCAAAACATGCACTAAATGCAAGCCTAAATGATGTAAATGTATGAGACATCAGTCAGTGAAGATGGTTTCAAGTTGAGGTTGTTCCCATTCTCTCTTGGAGACAAAGCCCACCAATGGGAGAAGAATTTACCTCAGGGGAGCATAACAAGTTGGGATGAGTCCAAGAGAGCATTCTTAGCAAATTTCTTCTCTACTTCAAGGACAGCTAGAATCAGGAATGAAATCTCTGGTTTTGCTCCAAGGAATAATGAGAGATTTGGTGAAGCATGGGAAATGTTTAAAGGGTACAACACTTCAGTGCCCACACCATAGATTTTCACAAGCTTCACTCCTCTCCACTCTATACAGAGGCGCCCTCCTAAAGATCATAATGCTTTTGGATACTGCATCAAATGGTAACTTCTTATCTAAAGATGTTGATGAGGGATTGGAACATGTGGAGAATCTAGCACAATCAGATGAGAATTGTAATGAGGAGATTGATAGAGCTCCAAGGAGTGCTAAAGATGAACTGGAGTCTAACAAGAAAGAGATCAAGGCTCTACATGAGAAGATTGATCTGTTGTTAAGGGAAAGGAAGGAAGTCAGTTTTGTTGGTGGCTTGGTTCAGGTTGAAGATCAAGACCAAGTTGAGGAGATGAACTATCTTGGTAATCAAAGAGGTTACAATGGATATGAGAACTACAGACTTAACCCAAATCTATCCTACAGAAGCAACAATGTTTCCAACCCTCAAGATCAGGTCTACCCACCTCAACAACAATAGCAAGCTGGTCAAAGACCTTTTGTGCCTTACAACAACAACAATCAAGGCTTTCAACAAAAGAACAACAACTTCCAGCCTAGAGCGCCCTACAACCCTCCAGGATTCAATGCTCAAGCACCAGCTCAAGCCTCTTCCAGTACTCCATATGGTGAGATCAGGACTCTCATCCAACAAGTGCTTCAAAATCAGATCAACACTACCTTGGAGATGAACAAAAAGTTTGCTGAAGTCCAAAACAGGATAGAATCTGTTCATGTGAAGCTAACAAACAAATTTGATTGTCTAGCTGCAAGAGTAAAGACTCTAGAGAACAACAAAGGAGTAGCTAGTGCACCACGCCCTCAAGGTAACCTTCCTGGAAAGTGTGAGATGAATCCCAAGGATTATTGCCAAGCTGTTGATTCTCAAGAAGCTTTCACCACTGAGGAAGATGCTATCATAGATGAGTTCTTGTCACTAATCAATGAGGACATTGATGAACAAAGTGAGGGGGAAGACCTTGTTCAAGTTTCTGATGCTAAGAAGGAGGCTCAAGCTGATTTGTTTCCAGTTTACCAACCTGACATTCTATTTCCAGGAAGATTCAAAGAGCAGCTAGTCAAGAAGTATGCAACTCTTTATGCTGCTCAAATGGAAATGAGAGGGCTAGATGCTGAAGAAGAGCTTGGGAAAGTTCTAGCCAAGGCTATCGAACCAGAAGTCAAGGAACTGAACATCAAGGAGCTTGGAGATCCTGGTTGCTTTACTCTCTCATGTAAGCTCAAAGGAAGAACCTTCAAGAGCTGTTTATGTGACTTGGGTGCTAGCATAAATCTGTTGCCATCAACTACAGCTAAGGAGTTGGGTTACACCATGTTTCAGCAAAGCAATGTGTCTCTAACCATTGCTGATGGGACAGTGAAGATACCATTGGGAGCCCTCAATGATGTGCCTATGAAGATTGAGGGAGTAACAATCCCAACTGATTTCTTGGTATTGGATGTTGAAGGGCAGATCAAGAATGCCATCGTACTTGGAAGACCCTTCTTAGCTTCAGCTAGTGCTGTATTTGATGCTAGAGAATGCACTACAGAGCTAAGGCTCACCAAGGAGAAGGTCTTGAAGTTTGATAGCAAGGGTAACAAATCAACATGCTTTCTCCATGGAGCTGAACAAGATGAAAGGAGTTGACAAAAACTGGCCTGAGTTTGAAGGCTATATTGGACAGAGCTTTGATGGCTGCTGCTTGTCAATGTTACTTAAAGACACCACTAAAGAGGAGTTCCTTGAAGTGGTTAGTTCCAAGAAGATGAATAAAATTAAGCTGGTTACTGAAGAAGGAGAGATGGTTTTGCAACATTTTGGCTCAAGGAATGGTGAGGTCCACTACAAGATGAAGCAAGAGGGGAAGTCTAAGTCTTTTGCTGTGTTCAAGCTGAATGAAGTCACCACAAGAGTCAAAGGGAACAAGGTGCCATCAAGGAGTTCCAAGACTCCTTCTCCTTACCTCCACTAAAGAGGTAATCAAAGTCAAGATAAGTGACTTTAAACAAGCACACTTGGGAGGTAGTCCCATGATATCTTTTGTATATATTTATGCTTTTTATTTTATGTTTTATGCATTTTAATTGTTCTTAGAAGCAAGAGTTTTATTAAGGGGATGAAAATATGTTTAGGGAACCAAATAACATGCATTCTCGTTAACATCGAGCATCAACATCGATCATGCCATATCGATGTTGGGTGCATCGATCATGTACACCGAGCAAAAGTGCTCGATGTTGTGGAACCAAGAATGCATCGGACAACCACATCGATCACTTGTGATTGATGTGGGAAAAGAAGTGTCTCGGGTAGATCACACCGGTCACTCACATCGATCAGATGTGATCGATGTATTCAACCCCAGAGTCAGACAAACTGCATCGGTCAGGAACATCGGTCATGGTGATCGATGTAAACTAACCGAGAGTTTGAGGGATTACATCGAGCAAGAGCATCGATCAGAGCTTGTGCAAACATCGATCAATCACGTCGGTCAAAGAGTGATCGATGTAAATGGGCAGGAGGTTCTGGAGTCAGCATCGATCAGCAGCATCGATCAACCATGATCGATGCAGACCACATCAATCAGATGTGATCGATCACTCACATCGATCAGATGTGATCGATGTGGTCAGCGAGGTATGTACTTCAATTTTCAAAAAAAATTCTTCTCTTGGTTTGGAGCCAAGAGAGTTTGAATTTAAATTTTTTGGCTCCTCTCTGCCAATCTGACCCACTTCTGAGCAGTTTTGGTTTTGTCCCCCACTCCTTAGATTCCTTATGTTCCCTCTTTGGTTCTATATAAACCACCTAACTACTCTTCACTCTTCATACTTCACATTCTCTCTTCTCTTACCTAAGCCACAAAATTTCTTAGCTCTCTCTCTCTTTTATTTGTCTTTTCTAAGTGCTCAGAAGTCGAAAGATGTTTTCTTTCTAACTCTTCATTACTTGTTCTTATGCTTAGTGGTTATTGAAATTTTTTGAATCTTTTGCTTTAAAAACTAGTATTTTTTAGTTTAAGGTGCTTGTTTTAATTTTTACATGGTGGGATTTGTTAGTTTAAGAATGTAGATGTTAGAGCTGATTACTATTCATGAGTTAATTAGCTTACTTTACTTTGAATCCACTTTGCATAATCATGTTTCATTTTGCTTAAAAGCCACCATACTAGGTTTATGTGCATAAGTATTTTAATTTTGCTTAGAACTCTAGCATGTTTATGATTTTTGCTCTTGAATTCTCTTAGTTGTTTAGAGGTTTGCCTTGTTCAAATGTTAGTTGAGCCTCTCTTAGATTTGAGAATTTTGTTTTTAAAAGCTTTAAATCATTGATTTTCAACTTTTGTTCTTATACTCATTAGATCTTCAAGCATTGTTTTTGTAGGTACTATGGGGAGAACCAAAGAAGCTGCTAGAAACAAAAGCCAAGCACCTAAGAAGAAGGCGCCCTATACTACACTTACCATCAAAGACAAGGGCAAGGGTGTTGCTGATGGGCAGTCCTCAAAAGCTGCTGGAAAAAGAGTTGTGGAAAGCAAGGCTGCCAAGTCCAAGGACAAAGGAAAGGGATAGGTTGTGGAAGAAGCACCAAATAAGCAACCAAGTGCGAGGGAGCTTATGAAGCTCTTCAACCAGTGTACCTTTAAGGCTACAAGATACCCTTGCATCCCCACAATGAAGGCGCTTGAGATATATGATGATTGCAAAACAATCTTTGAGAAGATGGGTCTTGGAGAATTTATGGAGAAACCGCTTTCTTCCTACCAGCATCTCACCATTCAATTTCTCTCCACTTTTCATGTGGTGAGTTATGAAGAGAGTGAGCTTGACAATGGAGATGGCTGCATATCCTTCAGACTTGGCAAACAGAAGTTCACAGCTACCTTTGGAGAGCTTGCAGCTGGCCTTGGATTTGATTTCTATGCTGATAAGAAGGCCCAGTTTAAGATCAGAATGAGATAGCATGCCAAGTTTTGGGAAGTTATTGGTGTTGATCATTTCACTCAAGGAGTTACCAAGAACAGAAGTTTGAGGCATCCACTTTTAAGATATGCTCACAAAGCCCTTGAAAACACTCTCTTTGCAAGAAAGGAGACAACCAACTTAACATCAAGGGAGGTGGACATCATCTACAATGGGATGCAGCTGCTAGTGAAAACAAGCAAGACTGGAGAGACTATCAACAGGCCAGAAAAGCTCCCTTGTTATGTGACTCTACTCATGGAGCAACTCTATTCCTATATAAGCTGGATCATGCTCAAGGAGAAGAGAGAGAAGAACCCACAACTATACATTGGAGGAGTTGTGACAGCGATTTTAATGGCAAGTGGAGTAGACCTTGAGGAGCATGCTGAAGTTGCTTTGCCACCACAATGGATAGATATTGTCTATCTCGATAGGAGGTCACTACCTAGAGAAATGCATCCAAGGGAAGCACATCTATCAGTTCCTCAAGCAATCCATAGAGCCAGCAATGTTTCTCCTTCCCAATCAGCAGCATACATCCATAGCCATGAGGGGTAACATAGACTTTCTGTCCAACTGAGAGAAAGCTCTACCATAGTGGCCTTATCACTAAAGAAAGAGAGGAGGATAATGAAGAAGGAAGTGAAGAAGAAATTGAAGAGAGTAGTGAAGGGGAAGAACAAGAAGAAGGTGATGTTGGCGCCAACAATGCAGAGGATTCCCAAGAGGAAGAGCAAGATGAAGATGAGTTGCTTGAGTACAACACTGAGAGGTTTCACTTCAAATCTCATGAAGTGCCAAGTCAACGGAGCTCCCTGAAGTATGCACATGACCACATTAACAAGCTTCAAAGGTGGTGCAAATGGCAAGACAAAACAATCAAGAAGCTTGTCAAAATAGTGATAGGGAAGTTCAAGAAGGACAAGTCCAAATCACATGGAACTTCTCAACAGAGCCAAGGTCATGAGTATACCTCATACTATGAGGAGAAAGTGCAACAGGAAGAGCCCAATGAAGAAGAGGAGGAAAACTGGATGCCCCAAAGGAGACATTCCTTCCAAGTGCAACAAGATGATCAATGGCCAGCTTGGGAACCAACTAGGGCTTCATCACATGTCTCTATGTATCAGCCGCCATGAGCATGGGAAGCACCATTTTACTCTCCTTCTGAGGCCTACACCACTTGTCAGGAGGATGATGCTCAAGGAAATCCAACTCAAGTGCAATCACATTAGGCTAGTTGGGTGCCTCCACCTCAAACAGAAACTTCTTCACAAGAGAGGAAGAGGAACAAGAGAAGGGCAAGTCAGTCTCCACAACCATCAACATCAGGATCCTTCGTTGATCCAGGAGAGACTGATGAACTCTCCTACTCATCCAACCATTCCTCCCACCACAAATAAGGATTCACATCCTTACCATTGTAAATACCATTGCATTTTTTTAAAGTTCTTGTAATATATTTCTGTTGCTTCTCTCTCTCACTCTTTTATTACACAAGGGATTGTGTAATTTAAGTGTGGTGGAGGATTTGGGGGTTGGCATTGTTTTTTCTTTTCTTAGTTTTTCATTTCTTTCACCTTTGAATCATATGCATCTCATGTATATCATATAAGACATAGAAAATATAAAAAAACAAAAATCGAAAAATTGAAATTTTTTTGCATGTTTTTGCAAACCAAAAGAGAGCATATAGTTGTATTTCTTTTGTTTAAAATTGAGTCTAGTGTTTGCATATTGGCTGCATTGCATTTGCATAGGGCATGATGATGAATTTTCCTTGTAAAATGCTAAGTGTTTAAATTGATTTAAATGTCTAAGTGGTTAATTGTTTGATGCATCATGAGAATGTTAGAAGTTAAGGCTGAACCATGCTTGAATTGCTAAATTTGATTCTCTTATCTCATACTGAAACCATTTGTTCATTGAAAATCAACCCTATCTATTTGAACGTTAATCTGATTTTTGAATTATCATGTTTGTGCATTGAAAAGTGAATTTTATGGCTACCATATACATATTTGGATCATTTTCTTCCTTCTTACCACTCTTGTTGATCCAAGTAGCTGATCCTCATACTTATGGGACAGTTAAACCACCCCCTTAACCAACCCTTCTTTTGAGCTTAAACACTATCTTGGGAGTTGTGAGGCCTTGCATATCATTTTCGAATTTTTATCTTGGCAAAAAGTGTTAGGATTAAGGCTGGCAAGAAAAAACTCTTTTCTAGATTTCAGCTTGCATTTTGAGCTTTATTCTATAGGTTAGGAGTTTGGGATGAAAGGGTAGTGTTAAGTGGTTTGAACTTCATGTTTATATCTTTTTAAGAAGAAGAAGAAGTATGGGATGGTAGTATAGGGAAATTGAGTTAAAATTGTGGTTAAATGAAGAGAATAAAAGCTCTAGATGCTTAAGAAAAGGAGGCACCAGAATCAGAAAGGCTTTGACAGGTCATTCAAAAGAAGAAATCAGACCCAAGGTAATCCACCAAAGGTGAAAAATGGTGCATAATCAACAAAAGGAGAGCAAGTCCCAACAAAAAGGATCAACCACACAAGCAAGAAAAATAAGTTTCTGCACATATAAAGGAGAAAAGGATCAAGTTCTTTGGAAAAGGGTAGATTTAAGGGTTCACTTTGGGTTTAGAAGTTTTAGGATTCATCTTTGGGTTAAGGGTAGAAGAGAGCTTTAACTTGCATGCATAAGTGTGCTTTTACCTTTAGCATTTTGCCTAAGATAGAATCATTTTCATTAAGTGATCCCTTGAGTTTACTAGCCCTTACTTGAATGAGATCATTTTCATCCCATGACCATACCTTAAGACCAAATGTTTTCACTTGATTTGCATAAACATGATTCATGGTTACAAGCTTAATGAATGTTAGAGAGTTGACTGATTTGGCATTTGTCTAGGTAGAGATGAGATCATTTTGAAACATGATGAGCATGGCTAAGTTCTTTAAAGTATAACTGATAGTGTTTTGCATCCTACACTTAGGAACATAGACATTGAATTCATTTCTTTACCTTAGCATTTTTGGATTTGAGTACCTACCTTTAAACCTCGTCCTCTATTTGTCTTAGTTTGATTGCTTGAGGGCAAGCAAAATGCAAGTGTGGGGGTGTTGATATCTCTTGCATTTACTTCATTTAGGCTTGCATTTAGTTCATGTTTTGGTTTCCTTTTGCATGTTTTCCTTCTCTTTAGTCCCATTTTCCTTTCCTTTTAGACTTAGGTTGCATTTAGGTTGTAGTTTGCATTCTCTATGCATTAAGGATGTGTTTAGGTACCAAAGGAGCTGTTTGGAGCAAGGAGGAAGCATGGGGATGAATCAAGAAGTTGCCTAAGCTAAGGAGGAGCAAAAGGTGCCAAGGAAGATGGTTTTTGGTGCAGCATCGATCATGACCAGAACAACATCGGTCACTAGTGATCGATGTAGTTCCCATCGATCAAGCCTGGAATCCACATCGATCACATCTGGTCGATGTAAAGCAGCAGAGAAGATGGAGGTCCTCATCGATCATCTACATCAATCACTTGTGATCGATGTGAAGAGACAGGACACCCACATCGACCAGCATCGATCAAGACAGATCGATGTAAACGGGCAGGAGCTTTAAAGATTCACATCGATCAGGCACATCGACCACTAGCTGAACGATGTCAAGCACTAGGGACCAGTATCGATCATCCACATCGATCACTTGTGATCGATGTTGGCCTTATCCGAGACACTTTTATTTACAAGTTTGCCATTGCTTTAGTGTTTTTGTCTTTTACTATAAATAGGATTGGACTAATAGTTTTTAGCCAAGTCTTGATCTTGCTTAGTTTTCTTAAGTGTTCTTTCATCCTTGTAAGACAAGATCTTCTTTTTAATCTAAAGTTTTGTATTTGCATCATTAAATCTTCTCTAATCTCCCTCCTAATCATGTTTAACATCATTTACTCTTGTGATTTAGTGTTTTTATTGATGATGAGTGAGTAGACTTTTTAAGGTTTTTAGATGTGGTAGATTAGGGGAATTTAGAGGCTTGATTAGAGTTTATTAGTGCTTAATTAAGTTGATTCCTCTCTATCAATCTGTGTTTAGGCTAGATTTATCTTGATCACATGAATCTAGATTTAGGCTTCATCTTATGCCCACCAAGTGTTTGATGAATTGCTGATCTTGTTTGATAGATGATTTACTGGTCTTAGCTCAAGAGATTGACTGTCTGAGAAGTATTTTGGCTTGAATATAATTGGTTTTGCATGCTTGTTAATTGTTCTAGCATTAATAAAAGTTAGTTCTTGTTAGGATGATTAGCAAAGGGTTATTTGTCAAGAGATTAAACTTAACTTGCTTGATTGTGAACTCTATGCCTAGGAATTAGCATTGCTTGCTTATTTGCATTGTCAATGATGTTTGAAACGGCCTTGTCTTGCCTTTGAATTCCCCAAAGTTAATAACCACATCTAGGAACTTGTTTTCTCTTATTGAATTTTGAATTTGCTTTAGGTGCTCTGTTTTTATTGCTCTGTTTTGCTTTGGATCATTGCTTGGTATTGCTTTAACTAGTTGTGCTTGGTTTTTGATTCACTTAGGTTGTTAGTTTGGTTGCTAAGCAACACTCTCTCTTTGTTTCACTTGACTTAAGGTTTTCTGCTCATAATTCTATTGGCATCTATTCATAACTCCTTTGGATTGATAAAAACCTTATGCTATACTACAACTGATTAGTACAAGCTTGGGTGATTGACTAAGAGACTCAAAACTCTTGTATCAAGATGTAACCACTCGTGTCTGGCTTTTGGCAAGATCACATGTTTCTGGTGATCAAACCTTTCTTTAAGTGATTACCAGAGATCTGCAGGATCTTCTTTGATGATGTACTCATCTTTTAAGCCATCGTAGATATGATGACGTAAAAATATCATGGCTCTTGCCTTTTTCTCATCCGATGTCGGTTTCGACTTATCGATGGTATCAAGAAGCCCTTTCCTCTTATATGCATTTTTGCACCTACTGCCCATGTCATATAATTTTTTTCCAGTAATATCAAGGGCAGCAATTTCGAGCTTTGCAAGATTTGACATTATAACTGAATAACAAAAGCTTAATTCGTTAAATGAAAAATTAAAAATTTGAGCATGGTAACAGCATAATAAAAGGCAATAATTAAAAGCAATATGAGGAGGCAGAGCCTACCATACAATTGTTGATTGTATACTATATAAATAAACAAAGATGGAGAGTTTTAATCACCCATACAAATAAATTAATTAATTAATAAATAAATAAATAAATATGGGGGTTTTAATCTTCCACTCCATGATCCGAGGAGACATAGTCTACCATGTGATCATTTGATCGTGAAGGCATAGCCTACCATAACGATCTGCTCGGAAGAGGCAGAGCCTACCATCCCGACATAATAAAAATATAATTATTTGATCATGGAGGCAGCGCCTACCATAACGACCAGCTCAGAGGAGGCAGAGCCTGCCATCCCGACATAACATATAAACGGAGAAGGCAGAGCCTATCTTTCCGTAAATAATAAACTTTAAAAGAAATTGAATTCAAATAATTAAACTTAAATAAATCTTACTTCACAGGTACAGATCTTTCTTCCGAATATAGATCAAGAGACGTTTATGCTGATAACGTGTTGTGAACTAATGCTTTATATGAAAAGCAAAGAAAAGTTTAAGAAGTATGAACTTCAGAGAGAAAGAGAGAAAGATGAACATAAGAACTTCATTTTTTTCTTCTTCTGAACTTATGATTTTACAAAGAATAAAGTCACCTATTTATAGGAAAAACATTACTTCATAGTGAAGTAAGCTAATGTATAAAGACAAAACATATGGATAAGCATTATTCTTTACAATGCTAATGTATAAAGACAAAACATATGAATAAGCATCATCCTTTAATATGCTAATGTATAAAGATAAAAGCAAATGGATAATCACTATCCATTTAACAAAATTAACGCTGTTTTTGCCATTGCATCATCTGCTATATAAAATAAACAAACAAATTGCAGATAAGGATTTGATATTAGAGAGGATTCCAAAGAGTTTTTTTGATCTGAGACAAGTGAGAATAGCTCGATTTGAGCACTTGAAAATCTAATTTAATCTAGATTTTTGATATGCTGAGGAGCAGCGCGTGATTGATTTCAGCTCTAACAGCTAAAGCCTCCGCGATGAGAGGAAATCTGACAAACAACTAGGCTTGGGATCCATGGCGAAGTAAGTGGAACCATGGTTGTGGAAGATCCAGCCGAGTCCTGCTCTCTTGGTATCCAAGTTCTAAGCTGCATATGTGTCACAGATTGATGCTTCGCAAGGGAGAGAGAGCGTCGGGTTTGAAGGAGATTGATTTGGGGATTTGATTATTTGGTTAAGGTACCTTGTGCTAGTAGCCTTTCCCTGGCATTTACCAGCTCTTTGAGACTTAGTTCTTCTAGTGAAAAAGAGCATTGATTCGAAGAGCTGGAGGTTGCGAGAAGACCAGATTGTCCAGTAGATCCACGCGAATAACGAGTCAGTTGGTAGGCGAGTCGAAGCAGGGGAACGGTTGCTTAGAACGCCATGATTCTTTCAGTGAAAGAGTTAAAACGATTGATGTTTATTGGGTCAGCGAAAGGGGTTGTTCTCCAAATTCTTTGCGCGAAGTCACATTGGAAGAAGAGGTGAACTACAATCTCTTGCTCCATACATCTGCTGCAGTTGGTATTTGAATGGAGTCCTCTTCTCTTTAAGTTTTTTCCCACTATGATAGAATTCTGTAGTTTTTTCCACCTAAAGAGTTTTAGTTTAGGCGAGATATTACCTGCCTACACCAGTTTGTTCCAATTGAAGTTTTTTAGCTCAGGGTTTTGAGGTGGTGCTGCTTCTTGGGCTTCTCATGATGAGTGGTATCCAGATCTAGTGGTGTATTCTCCATTAATTTATGGTAGCCTTATGTACTAGTCTGCTTCATCTGAGACACTTGGTGATATATCATGATTTTTTCAGGTTTTTGATCATGATATAGTTTTTGTATATAGTCTTTTGGTAACTTTTAAGTTTTTTCGAATCTTTACATGTTAAGGTACTCATGGAGCCTATTTACAGACATTGCAGCATTTTGGAGTCAAGAAGGAGATGTTACTGAAGAGATCAAGTCAGAGATAAATTTTACCACTGGTGTCAGTCGACACCACCCTCTGATATTGATAGTTGCATTATTTTGATGAGGACATCAAGTCATCATCAGCCAAGGAACACAGAACCAGGAGTAGTGAGGAGGAGAGCCTGAAGCTGAGGAGAGCTAGGGAGACATGCAAGCTGAGTTTAGCTCAAATGGAGGCCAATATCAAATACTCAAGCCCAAGAAACCACTGGCGAGCATACTAAACTCAGACAGAGTTCACCACGAAGAAGAATCAGCCAAAAAAGATTCCATATAAATGAGATATTGAAGATACAATTTGGCAGATGTTCAATGGACCCGATGGAGACATACAATCACACATCGGATCACTCTGGTCAAACCAGAATGAACCAATAAACAAACCCAATTCTTTTGGATTCTCAACACATCAGAAGCACGCGGCGAATTGGATTCATGACAAAGTTGAGTCTCCTGATTGATTTATTATCTCTCTTGTGAGTGATGGTGTATGATAAGGTGCTAGCTGATTCTCCTGATTGGTTTATTATCTCTCCTGAATGGTCTGATGCCTCTCCTAGTCGCCAAAGTTTGGTTTGTAAGTAATTAAACTCGCCAGCTCCCATATAAGGCAAGTAGAGCAACCTCCGGTTTAGAAGTTGAATAACTTTTAAATCATAATGTTCTCGTTGACACAGACAAGTGCATTATACTTGTGGTAAGCAGCTCTCTTTGACACAGACAAGTGCATCATACTAGTGGTAAATGATTTAGATAACAATTCATCTAAAGGACTTAGTTGAGTCTTTGTTTGAACAATGGTTTGTTCTGGTTTTATTGTTGGCTTGTACAATGCTCTTTTGGCTGAGAACATTATTCTTCTCCATGGTTGGATTATAGCCACTTTTTCATATTGCTTTTCCAACTTAAATACACATCAGGTTTCTTACTAAAACCTGAAAATATTAGAGAATTAGATATGTAATCACCCTTTTTGTTAACTTGTTTCCTTGAATAGTCTCATGGTTTAGGTTTAACATATTCAGCTCCTGATGCATCTCCAAATCCATTTTTTCTATCTTTTGTCAGATTCGTGTCACTCTTACTCCTAATGTTTGGATTTATGTTTGAATGTTAACAAGAATCTCTGCCATGTTAACAACTTTTTCTTCCATCTCTGTTATTCTTGTATCAGGAAAACAATCAAAACCTTTTATAGATTTTTCTGATGATTTAAAGTATCCAAAACAGAATGAATGCAGCAACAGATAAACACAAACTAAATGACTTCTCATAGATTTTTTGTTCTTTTCCTTTTCAAACAAATGCAATATGATCAATAAACTAAAACAAAAAATGATTTCAAATGACCTATATTTTTTTCTTTGAATGAAGAAATCAAATAGAACATAGCAATAATTTTTTTTTTTCAGATTCAATAGATGCAAAATAAATCAAGAACAAATTGCAAATAATTTTTTTAATGAAATAAAACAAAATAATAAACAGAAAATAAAGATAAATGTTGGAATAACACAACCTGGTAGACAGGAGCTTTTGAAACTCTCATACCAGATGATTTAAGATTGAAAATCACTCCACAATCATTTAACAAATGATTATCAAAACTGATGTAATCCTCAAGTCTAATTCAACTAAACCAGCCAAGAAATGGAGCTTTGGAGCTAAGGAGGATGCAGCAATGCTTGTAGATGAAGGGAAAGGAGGCTTTGTAGCTGTGAATGGAGCAGCTAAGAACTTAACCATTAAACGCCATCGTTCTATACATCAGAAGGAGCATTCTGATCGAGCCAATACTCAACTGGTTCGAATCAAATCTCAAGATATTGGAGATAAACCGCTGAAGCTAACCAATGAGCTGTTTATAGAAACCTCGCATATATATTCACCCAATATATTATGCGACCGACCCTCATTATTTACTGAAGCTAATCAACGTCCTAAACCACCAGAAGAATCCAATAACCAAGCTCAGTCGTGCCAAACCAAAGAAGAACCGCCCATTTCCATAATTGGAGCCACTGGAGCATCAATGCATTCAAACCAAGGAAAACCAAATATTTGTCATCTAAGGACATTATATTCGACCCTCCCCACGTCCACAGAAGTCTACACGAGCCATGCTACACCAGATCAAGTCATCAACCGTTCCCTATTATCAGAAGTCAAAGAAAATCAAGCCAAAGAGAAGCTTTCCATACTTGAACCTAATAATCTTGGTTTAAAGATTCTTGAAGACCAACAACCCCATTTATCATTCAAGACCGGCCATTCATCATTATTAGAGGGTTCAACACAATTGTTTCGAGCCAAAGACCCATCAGAAGTTCCCCATTCAGCGCCAAAGTCAAGACCAACCCCATTGAAGCCTAACGGCTAGTAGAAGATCTTATCATCATTTCAGCTTAAGTTATGCTTTATGTTTAAAGCTAGTTACCGTTTTATTTACATTATTCTGAGTACTATATAAACTCAAAGCCCTTTGTATTTCCATTCACCAAGTTATAATAAATCAGAAAGTATTTTTGTTTCAAAGAGAAGTTTGTCTTTTGAATCAAAGTTATTCCTGCGTTCTATACTTAGTTTCTTGAGGGATTCAGAAGCTGATAGAACGTGTAGAATCTCCTAAGCTCTCATGAAGATTAGCCCTTGAGCTAGTAGAGTCTAACCTTTGGTGGTTGAGGTCATCAACCACAGATCAGCTAAAAAAATCATCAATCATTCCTCCATCATATCCAGCTTGAAGCAACCGATTCTAAGGAGTATTCTTGAAGCATTTTCAGGATTGTATCATTGGTATCAGAGCTAAAAGCTCCCTATCCAGGTGTTTTCTATTCCTCTTTCAAGTTTTCGTTATTTTTTTCCATTCAGTTTTTGAATTTTCTCTCTTATAAAAACCATAAAACTTGTTTTGTTGTTCATCTGTCTTCTGCGAATTTTATAAAAATTTTGAAAACCCAAAAAAATATTTTGCTTCTTGTTATTAATTTATTAAACTCTTAAAACCCATTAAAAATATGTCTTTTGGATTTTCAAATCATTTGCTAATTTTTGAAACCATTTTCCTCCGACTGGTCAAAACTGCTTAATTACTTGTTCTTGTATTTTTCTTTCATTTAAAACACCTCCTGCTTGTTTTGCTTGAATTTTGCAAGGTACCATGGGAGACATACCATCAGCAGATCCCCTACAAGCAATGATGTCCATGATGCAGACCCAATTCGCAGCCATCAACGAAAATCTTGCCAACCTCAACGCTAATGCTCAAGCTAACACAGAGCAATTGAATCGTTTGGAGAATCCAGCACGTCCTCCCCCTCTCTTGCCAAGAAGAAACATTCCTGGAGGTCAACAAGATGCAAATCGTGTAGAGGACCCCCCTGATGTACCACCACGAGCACCAGACCCTGTACAAGCTGCTCAAGAAATTTTGAATAGAAGAAATGCTGATCGCAACAGGCCATATCAAGAGGACAGAAACTTACCACCAGAAGTCAAGCTTGCTGCTCCAAACTTTGCAGAAACAATTGATCTAGCCGCCTACATAGAGTGGGAAAGAAGGATGGAAAATTTGTTTGAGTATTACTCTTACAATGAGCCAAAGAAGATGGCTCTTGCAATTGCAAGTCTCACTGACCATGCCTTAGCTTGGTGGGACAGAGAAGTAGCTGAAAAGAGGAGACTACGATACCCTCAAATCAACAGATGGGCATACATGAAATTTGAGCTACAAAAGAGGTATGTTCCCCCTCATTATCACAGAAATTTACTAAAAAGATTTAGGTATTTGTATCAGGGAACTAAGAGTGTAGAAGAATACTTTGAAGAATTTGATGTTCCAAGAAGTAGGCTGGAGTTAGAAGAAACAGAGGAGTCACTCATGTCTCAATTTATGGATGGCTTACAAGAAAGGATACAAAGAAAGGTGGAAATGCAGCCTTACCACTCCTTACAAAAGCTTCTTCACTTGGCCATTCAAAGAGAGCAACAAATCAAGAAGAAAACCTCTTCTAGGAGCCACTCAAACAACAATGCTTGAAACCAACAGAATCAACCCCAACAGCAGCAACAACAAACGCTAACACCTTTGGTAGATAAAGGCAAAGCCATTGCCATAGAATCAAGATTCAAACCCCATGACTCACGCCAAGAGCAAGGTAAGTCTAGTAATTCAAATAGACATCATGACATTATTTGTTTTAAATGTCAAGGCAGGGGTCATGTTTCAAGGGAATGTCCAAACAAGAGGACAGTGATTCTTAGACCAGATGGTGGTTATGATTCTCAAGATGAGGAGATGGCTGAAAACTCAGAAGAAGAAATCACCAACCTTGTTGAAGAAGGAAGCCTTCTAGTAATTCAAAGGGCGCTAACTACACAACCAATCTTTGAAAATCAGGAGCAAAGAGATAACCTCTTTCACACCAGATGCACCATCAAAGATAAGGTATGTCATTTAATCATTGATAGTGATTCATGTGCTAACATTGCAAGTGTTTATTTGGTAGAGAAACTTGGCCTTCAAACAATACAGCGCCCTAGACCCTACAAGCTCAAGTGGTTAAATGACAAAGAATGGTTAAAGGTGTCAAAGTGAGTCAATATATCACTCACCATTGGGAAGTATAAGGAAGAAATCTTGTGTGACATTGTACCTATGCAAGCTGGCCATGTCTTACTTGGAATACCTTGGCAATATGATAGAAAAGACAGTCACAATGGGAGAACAAATGAGTATTCTTTCCACCTTAACCACTGTAAGCATATTTTGGTTCCTCTAGCTCAAAAGGGTATCAGAGTTTTACAAGTGAGAGCTAAACAGAATACTGGAAATAAGGCTAGTTATTTTTCTATTCAGGAATTTTTAGATTTAATTCCACCAGATATAATGCACTTACCTTTTCCAAGAGATTGTTTTGCAGGTTTAAAAGGAGAAGAGTTCAAAACTAAGGAATTTAAGGAGCATGGCGTGAGCAACAATGGTAAAAACGTGATATTCACTAAGGAGAAGCCACCATTAGCTGATTTTAAACCAACACTGGAGCTTGAAGGAGCCAAAAATATCCTATTTATTCAGCTAATTGGGCATCTACAAGCTAATCAACAAGGTAAGCTCTTAAACTCTAAACATTTTTCAGGGACTAACTCAAGGTTGTTTGATGCAGGTTCTACAGTTTTGAGGATAAAACCTCTTCAAGAGGGAGAGGATGATGTAAGCCTCAAGTCAAATTCAACTAAACCAGCCGAGAAATGGAGCCTTGGAGCTAAAGAGGATGCAGCAACGCTTGTAGATGAAGGGAAAGGAGGCTTTGTAGCTGTGAATGGATCAGCTAAGGACTTAACCATTAAAATACTTCATTCTATACATCACAAGGAGCATTCTGATCGAGCCAATACTCAACAGGGTCAAATTAAATCTCAAGATATTGGAGATAAACCGCTGAAGCTAACCAAGGAGCCGTTTATGGAAACCTCGCATATATATTCACCCAATATATTAAGCGACCGACCCTCATTATTTACTGAAGCTAATCAACGTCCTTAACCACCAGAAGAAGCCAATAACCAAGCTCAGTCATGCCAAACCGAAGAAGAACCGCTCATTTCCATAAATGGAGCCATTGGAGCATCAATGCATTCAAACCAAGGAAAACCAAATATTTGTCATCTAAGGACATTATATTCGACCCTCCCCACGTCCACAGAAGTCTACACGAGCCATGCTACACCAGATCAAGTCATTAACCGTTCCTCATTATCAGAAGTCAAAGAAATTCAAGCCAAAGAGAAGCTTTCCATACTTGAACCTAATTATCTTGGTTTAAGGATTCTTGAAGACCAACAACCCCATTTCTCATTCAAGACCGACCATCTATATTATTAAACGCGAAGTCAGAAATGCACCACAGCTCTTCTTAGAGGGGTTAGTGCCTTCTGCCCCTAGTGGAAATATTTCGATTTTAATTAAATCGGTTGGTTTGGTTTGGTTCTTATTTGGAAAACGATTATAGTAATTTAAATCTTATACCGGTTCTATGAGATGGGCTTTTTGAAATTTGTATCCAATGGACCATTTGAAAAAGTCGACTGCCTCTCAAAACTATATTACAAAACGAAAACCCTAGAATTTTAGTAGCTATATATACTCGCATATATCACATTCATCTAAACGAAAACCCTAGAATTTGACCAATGGCCAGGACCAAGCTCCAGAGAACAGATACTCTCATTCCTCATGTCACCATCGATGGATCACCTCAACGCAGTCTTGACCAAGATCGTATCTGTTGCCCTCGCCGATGGCAGCAAGGGAAGTAAGTTGCGTTTGTCGGTGGCTAATGGTGTCTGGATCGATAAATCTCTCTCCTTCAAGCCTTCCTTTAAACAGATTTTGACAAGATGCGACACCTCCAAATTTTATTGAGGTACCTCTTCTTATTATCTTGAAGAATAGCTTAGCGTTTAATAACACAACTGTTGCCACAAGTTGAAAGATAACATATTTTGGGGATGAAACTTTCAGATTAGGCTATATTTTGTTGTTATGCAGTTTAAGTCCTTTTCTTCTTAGAGTCGTGCTAACACACTCTTGGCTGTTAAATTCAGGCAGTACTCTTGGTTGCCAATCTCTCTCCCCAAACAACTAAAATAATACATATGCAAGTAGCACTTAAATTTCCACTTTGGTTTTCAGACCAGGTTTTTTCATGACTTGATGTTTTAATCCTCCACTTTTACAGCATCGATTTCTTCAAAGATGTAGCACAAGTTGTTAGTGTTCGACTTATTGTTAACCACGAGGGTCAACATGTGGACTGTGGTTTTGTTGAGTTTTGCTTCTGCTAAGGAAGGAAAGAGGGTGAGTAGTTTTGTAGTAATGATGGAAAAATATATACAAGTAGATATCTAAAAAGTAGGATTGCTGATTAAAACTTTTTATACGGTAGGCGCTGAAAATTAAGAATGGTGAATATTTTCACGATCATAAGATTTTGCTGATGAAAGGACATGATAAAACTTCTGACTCGGTTGAGGTACCTCTTCTTATCATCTTCAAAATATGTCACTCTCTGAAGAAACACTTAGCGTTTATTAACACAAGTGTTGCCATAAAGTTGAAAGATTACTTATTTTGGGGGATGAATCTTTAGATGAGGCTACTTTTTTGTTGTTACACAATTTGATTCTTTTTCTCCTCAGAGTCATGCTAACACAGACGCTCTTTGCTTTTAAAATTCAGGCTGTTGACCTAAGAAACAAGACGCTCTTTGTTGCCCATCTCTCTCGCAAAGCTGGTTTATCAGATACGTAAGTAGCAAGTATGATCTAAAATTTCCTCTTTTTATTCTTATTCTTCGAGCAAGTATTTCATGATTCTCGATTTTTAACAGCGTCAATTTCTTCAAAGATGTTGGACAAGTTGTTCGTGTTCGACTTCGATTAAACCGTAAAGGCAAGCGTATGGGCCATGGTTTTGTTGAGTTTGCTTCTGATGACGAAGCAAAAAAGGTGAAAGTAGTTTATAGTAACGATGAAAAGTATTTTACAACTACAAGTTATTTGAAAGTAGAAGTGCTGATTCAATCTTTCACACTGTAGGCACTGGAAAAGAAGAATGGTGAATATTTGCACAAGCGCGAGATTTTTCTTGATGTGGCTAATAAGGGAGATCGATGCCTTCCACCCAAGTAAATCGATTTATGTTATGGAGATTTGTTTATGTAACTTATTACTAAATTCTTTTGTATGCCACTACAGAAAGATTAACGCTATTATTTTTTGTTAATTAGGTATTTCTTAGATTACACGGTTTGGTAAGGGATTTAACTATTTTCTTCTTGAGTTTGTTATCAATAATAGCACATTGGGTATACATGGAGAGATGACAAGGGTTTTTGATGTTGCAGGTACGAGGACTATCTTCGACGAGAAATTCTTGTGGTAGAAGAAGATGCAGCAGAGGAAGGACTTGATGAAACTCCTGAGGTACATCTGCTTATTATCTTCAAAATAAGTCAGGCTCTGAAGAAACGCATAGCTTTTAATGCCACAAAGTCGAAAGATGAATCTGCTTTTTGTTGTTATATTCGTAGATTAATGTAGTATATTCTTAGATTCTTTATTCTGGTTTAAGAATTCTTTTCAGGTGGACTCATTAAACAAGCTCGAGACTACTCTGCTTTCATGTTGGTTTTTTATTCTACTTTACGTTCCCTTTGTTTACATTGTCCATTCCATTGGATTCTTTAATTATTTAGTTTTCTCTTATCGAACAGGAGGTCTGGTCGTCTTCCTTAATTCTTTCTCCTTGCCTGAAAATCGGTAAACCCTAATCGAAGTTCTAAATTGTTTAGATATCATACATAGAATTTTGATAAGGGTTTAGCTTGCTTATACTTTTGTATAATTATCATACCTAGAGTTTCGATCTCTAGCATTCTAACATCAGCATATTTATATCTATCTTAGCCGTTTTTTTGGTGATATTTATGCTCCTCATTCTAGGTGGAGCATGCAAATACTTGTGTACTGTGTGGGAACAACTTTTATTTACACAAAGGAGTAGACACATAATATAAGCATTGTTTATAATCATATATCTGAATTTCTTGACTTAATTGCTAATGGCCACTTCTTATATCTTGAATTTCTTTATGGTGGCTTAAACGTAACACATTTCTACGTAAACTTAGCGTATTTCTTCTCCTCTTCTCAATTATTTTAGAACTGAGCTATGTTTGTTGATCGTGTATTTGCACACAGCGTGTGCCACAATGGATTTTTTACACAAAAGGTTTTCAGAGAATAACATGATTAAATAGAAATATATTTACATGTTCGACTAACTTAAAATTGTATCATCCTTAGCTATATGGATTACAGATTATGGTGACTAACTATATTAAAAAGATAAATCATTTTACATTATTGTACTAATCATTTACCCATAAAGAGGAAAGTTAAGCTATAATTGGAAATTAGGTGATTGTAAGTCTGTTACACCATTTAAAGAAGAGGAAAAGAAATATAAATAAATAGATCTACAGCAAAAATAATATCAAATTATTGATTTTGTTCTGATACAAAGGAATGAATAACCTAAAAAACAAAATTGTTGCGACCAAAAACAACAAGGGAGCAAAGAGCTATCATAGCGCCAGCTTTACTGATTAAAGAAATGATATGTTGATCAACATGGAGACTGATCAAGAACAAGAGGGAGAGAGAGGGAGAGGGTGGGAGAGATAAAATGGAGAGAGAGAGAGAGAGAGGATTTTTTTCAAAAAGAAAAATGAGAGAGAGTGAGGGAAAAAGAGATATGAAAAGAAAGAGAATGAAGAATGAAGAAAAACAAGAACGGAGAAGAAAATGAAAGAACGGAGAAGAAAATGAAAGGACGGAGAAGAAGAGAGATGAAGGGAGAAGAAGAAGAAAAAAAAGAATAGAGAAGACAAAACATAAGAAGAAGAATAGACAGAGAGAAGAAAAAGAAGAAGTGTGGAAAAGAAGAAAGAGAAAAAGAACGAAAAAGAAGGAAAATTGAGAGAGAAAGGGACCGAAGAATAAGAAAAACAACAAAGGAAAGGAAGAAGAACAAAAGAATATAAAGGAATAAGAGAAGAGTAAAAAATAATAAAAGAGAAGAAGAACAAGGGAGAGGGAGAAGAAGAAGAAAAATACACATATAAATTCAAATTATTATAAATTTAAATTTGTACAATTGTTAATATTTAGTTAGTATAAAATATAATAAAACATATTTTAATTATGAAATTTGAGTTTTATTTGTCAATAATAATTATACTACAATATTTAGGACTAAACTTATATGCTTTTTGTATCAAAAATAAAATATTTTAGTTTTGAAAATTGATAAAGAAGATGCATTTAATCTTTTAGAAGATGGGCTGAATGAAAATTAGTTTACTAAATTTTTTGTTCATTTATAATTTAGATGGTGCTTTTGATATAAATTAGATGATTGTAATGATATATATGTGCAGTTAAAAAAGAATGAAGAGGAAAAGAGAAGGAAAGAATTATGGAAAAGAAGGGAGAGAGAAAAGAAGGAAAATGGAGAAGAAGAAAAAGAATGAAAAATAAAATATTTCAAAATAACTAGGTGCATTTTTTTGTTGATAAAAAAGCTTAATAAATGTTCATTGTCCGCGCCATGAGCAGACCACCACCTAGTTCATCATTATTAGAGGATTCAACACAATTATTTCGAGCCAAAGACCCATCAGAAGTTCCCTATTCAGCGCCAAAGTCAAGACCAATCCCATTGAAGCCTAACGGCTAGTAGAAGATCTTATCATCATTTCAGCTTAAGTTATGCTTTATTTTTAAAGCTAGTTACCATTTTATTTACATTATTCTGAGTACTATATAAACTCAAAGCCCTTTGTATTTTCAGTCACCAAGTTATAATAAATTAGAAAGTATTTTTGTTTCAAAGAGAAGTTTATCTTTTGAATCAAAGTTGTTCATGTGTTTTATACTTAGTTTCTTGAGGGTTTCAGAAGCTGATAGAAACTGTAGAATCTCCTAAGCTCTCGTGAGGATTAGCCCTTGAACTAGTTGAGTCTAATCTTTGGTGTTTGAGGTCATCAACCACAAATCGACTACAAAAATCATCAGTCATTCCTCCATCATATCCAGCTTGAAGCAACCGATTCTAAGGAGTATTCTTGTCATTTTCAGGATTGTATCAAAAACTAATCAAAGAAGCTTGACGTGGAAGGGAATGAAGATGAGATGTGGTGGAACTTTGATTGACTCTCTTAATCAGTGGGTTGATTGACTCTCTTAATCTTTAGAATGACAGACTCTCTCAGCCTTTAGAACTAGACTTATCTGAATCACACAAGCAATTATATTCCAAGAATCAGTAGAAACAAATGAATCTAAAGACAAGTTGTTTAGACAAATAACACTTTTTAAATTTAAAAAAAAAAACTTTTATATTTGCTTAGATAAAAAGGAGTGCTTTACAAATGAAACAACTAATGAGCTTATATAGGTTCATTACACGTCCATGCAATTAAATCTGTAGAGAAAATTATGTAAAAATCAAAGAAAGATCAAAAAGAAAGATTAAAAGGATTTTGGACGTTTCGGCTTCTCCAAGCAAGAGCTTATATAGATCTATGATTATTGGAGAAGCCAAAACGTCCCAAAGAAGCTCACCTACACCTTCAAGCCATCCATATACAAAGTCAGCAAAGAATCCATTAATTCAAGCCAATCCCCACCATCACTCATCAAATGGGTCAAAATCCTTTTAATCTTTTTTTGATTTTTGCATGATTTCTCTTTAGAGTTTATAGCATGGAGGTGTACTGAGCCTATATAAGCTCATTAGTTGTTTCATTTGTCAAACACCCCTTTTTATTTAAAAAAATATAAAAGTTTGTTATTTTTTTTATTCAAAGAGTGCTGTTTGTCTAAACAACTTGTCATTAGATTCATTTAAGAAATTCATTTGTTTCTAATGATTCTTGGAATAGAATTACTTGTGTGAATCAGACAAGTCTAGTTCCAAAAGCTGAGTAAGTCAGTCATCCCAAAGGCTGAGTGAGTTACTCATCCCAAAGATTGAGAGAGTCAATCAACCCACCGATTAAGAGAGTCAATCAAAATTCTACAACCATCTCACCTTCATTTCCTTCCGCGCCAATCTTCCATGATCAGTTTTGATTATCATTTGTTAAAAGACTGTGGAGTGACTTCCAATCTTATATCATATTTGCATTGTTTTAGCATTTATTTAAGTTAGTTTTTATCTTGTTTCATAAGTGAATTTTGTTTTAGGCTTGTTTGCATCTATTCTAGACTTAAGATCATATTAGCATAGATCTTGCATATTGTGCTGCATTTGGAGTGTTCTTCAGGTTATTTGGAGGCTTTGGAGGTTTGAGGGAGTCTATGGGTGATCCAGAGAGCAAGCAAAGCCAATGAGAGAAGCTGAATAGATCATAACAGATGATGTCTGGCACCAGCACGGGCAGCAGTGCAGACAGCTAGGTTATGGCCAAGGGCACGGGCTGAAGCTCAGGACGCCGCAGGCAAAACAGGTCGCGGTCAAAGGTGATTGAAAGCCATGAGTTTGGCACGGACAGGAAGCACAAACACGACAGGCCGCACCAAACCAGACCGCTCCATGATACCAGAGATTTAAGATCGGGCCAGACGAAGGCTTTCTGTTCAGATTCAGCCTCGGAGTTCTTCATGAAAGTTATAGATAATTAAGTTAGCTTTAGTTTGTCATGAGTCATTCTCATCCGTGGTTCAAGAAATATGATGGTTTTAGCAATAACATGTCCATCAGAAGCTCAGCGCGGCCTAGCCAGTCCTCGGCCAAGAGACCCGAGGATGAGCGTGGAATGCGGGCGTGGGCAAGCTAGGTCGCGCCAGGCCATGATCCAGATCCAATCTGGGTCAAAACCCGATTTTTTCTGGGTTGGCCCGGATTTTCTTTCCTCATACTATAAACACATCTTGTAGCCACAAAAAAACCTAAGTTTTCTTCTCTCTAAAGTTGGGTTTAGATCCAAACTCTTTTTATGGATTCTTTGGATTGATTTTCATGAATCATGCCACTCTAGTGAAACATTCTTCACCACTATTTTTTAATTTCATGCTTATGTCTTTTATTTTGCTTTTCTTATGCTTAGCCTTTAGCTTTTTGATTGAATCATGTGTTTTGCTAGATTAAGATGAATTGATGGTTAGACGTTGATGATTTAGGTTTATATCCGCTAGATCTCTGGTAGAAAAAGGCTTACTAAAAGAATTAGGTCAAGTAATTCTATATCCGTATGGAATGATCCTTGGATTCCATCTTCTCGCTCGAGATCAGACTCATAGGATACAATCCTTACCCCGAGCTAACAGTCAACCAAATGATTGATCCTATCTCAGAAATGTGGAATATTACACTAATTAAGCAACTAATTGTTCATGAGGACATACCATTAATCACTGGGATTGCTACTATGAAGGATAGCAGACCAGGAATATCAGGTTGTATATCGGTGATGCATCGTTAATGTAGCAAATGTATAAATTCCGACCCTCGATGTAGTATACGTGGGACAGAACAGGAAAAAATTTAATCATACTCTATTCGAATGCCCCCCCCCCCTCCCCGACCGACATATCAAATATGAGATTTATCGGCAATTCCCATGCCTCCAAGATGGTTTCCGATAGATGGTTTATATTCAAATATGGCTCATCTGTTTTGGCATTTACCAAATGTAGATGTGATGTTGGTATATCCTTAGTTACTATGGTATATTTAAAAAGCACGAATGATAAAATTTTCTTTAACATTGATCGTGATCCACGAAAGGTGCTAAGAATTGCAACAGCGGAATCAATCGCATGGGAGGTGGCTCAGGTTGATGAATTAGTGGTGAATACACCACAGTGAAATCACGCTGTACATGCTCCAATATATGATGGGTTACAATGTCAAGTAGATGGTTCTTAGAAAGAATCGGTACCAAATGTCAGACTAGGGTGGTTTTGTCAAGGGGATGGCACGCTACATACATTGATGGAGGCAGAAAATTTACGGCAGAGTATATCTCTATTGCATTCAGAATTGGAAGCATTAATATAGGCAATGCATTGCATACTCGATGAAAGGAGATTGGAAGTGGCGTTTACCACAGACTATTCAGATTTGGTGAAGATGGTGTTTAAACCAGAGGAGTGGTCGGCTTTCTCCCTACACCGGGAGGAATACGAGACAAGCAGGAAGAAATTTAATTTCTTTTCGATCTCATACATTCCATGCATGCAGAACACAAAGGCAGACAAACTGGCATAAAGTGCTTGGGATTACTTTTATTGTCTACGCTATGTAAACTTAGTTCTATTGGTTTGGATTTCTGAACCGTTTTAGGAATTGAGGCTGTTGAAAAAAGAAAAAAAAATCATTGTCAGAAAATGAATAATCAATAACAATCTAAAAAATAAATAAACCAAAAACAATGATATATGTTAGCCCTGAGTATTTTCGAGATTCAAGACTGAAATATACATGTATAAGACATAAATATGTAATTTATTATGGAGAAAAAACAGTATCCAAAGAGAATCTAAAGAAAATGAGAAATTCATTTATCTAAAATTTCTTTCCAAACTCTTAATAATTTGAGTAAATATCAATTTTGAAATGTATATTTTGGGAAATTTTGGAGAAAGTCAAATTTTTTAAAAATGATATAGAATTTTTAAAATTATTAAAAAGATAATTCAAGTATCCGTTCATATTAGGGGATGTGTTTAATTAAGTTCTTTAATTGAATTAGAAGGAATTAAGCTTTCTATTAAATTCTAGTGTTATTCAATGTTGTATTTAAAATTATTCTTCTAATTAGTTTAAATTATTTCAATTTAGTGATTTTCTAATTCTATTAATTGTTGGTGTGATTCAATTTTATTACGCTTTTTATATTATTGTCATTTAAAAAGAATTTAATAGAATTTCAATAAAAAATTATAAAATCCCAATTTTTCCTATTTTTACTGTTATTTGATAAAATTAGTTTATATTCTCTATAAAAACTTTAAATTACTTCAAAATCAATTATTTTTTAATTCTTTCGTATTCTCTTAAAATCAATCATTTAATATCCCCATCTTAATAAAATAAATAATATAAAATGGGTAATATTTTAACAAAATTAAGATATGGCAGCATTTGAAATTGTTACATGTGAAAAAAAAAAATCATCTTAAAATTCTAGACTATATAATACAAAAAATCTATTCGCAAAAATGTATAAAATAGTTGATATATATTTAATTAGATTAGAAGGAATTATGCTTTCTATTAAATTTCATTGTTATTCAATATTGTATTTCACAAATTCTTTTAAATTCATGTGTTATTGGATTCAATATTTGAAGTCATTCTTTTAAATTACTTTAAATTCTAGTGTTATTCAATGTAGTGATTTTCTAATTCTATTAATTGATGGTGCTATTCAATTTTAGTACTTTTTTTATGCTATTGTCATTTTAAAAAAATTTAATAGAATTACAATGAAATTTTGTAAAGAACCAATTCTTGCTATTTTTGCTGTCATTTTGATAAAATTGATTTAAATTCTCAACAAAAACTTTAAATTACTTCAAAATCAATTATTTTTTAATTCTTTTGTATTCTCTTAAAATCAATCATCCAATACTCTCAGCTTAGACATTATGGTGTAGATTTGAACTTTCTAATAAGTAAGATCTAGTGTGAATAATCAAATTATTATTATTATTTGTTTTTGCTAGTATTGCCAATTTCTCTAGTTTTTTTTTTTTATATTTCCAAATGCGACCCGTCTCTACTACGTATTACATATTTCTACCATTCCACTAATCTTGAGGTTTTACGCTTTTTTTACACTACCGAGAAGATTTCTGAATTCCTCAACACTCCGCAGCGAGAAAATGTCAGGCGACTCGGCGGTTACGGCCATGGAGACGACGGAGACGAGTCACAATTCCATTAAGGTTGACTCCAAGGACACCGAGTCATCAGATATGGAAATCCAGATTCTGGCAGCTATGCGATCCCGCGCAACCTACCTCAGAAATAAAGCAGAGTAAAATCTCCTTCTCTCAATCTCTTCCCCTGACCCTATCTCGTAAATTTTCTATGTGTTCATTTTGTTTCACGGCACTGGGCAATCTCAAATTTCTGGGTTGAAATTAGGGTTCTTCTGATTTCACTTTGATTTCTCTTTTTCGGTGTTGGTTCGTGGAAATTTGTGAAAAAGCTTGCTCTCTTCTTATCAATTGGATTTGGATGCAGACTAATTTGATCTCGAAATGGCTAAAAGTCCAGAGAACTTCCATTATTATTTAAAGTCGAAAAGGATTATTTTCAGTCTTGCTTAAGAGTTTTGAATAATAGGAGTCATTTGATTTTGATTTTTGTGCAGCACCTTCACTTTCGAGAGTGTTCGGAGGTTGTTGGAGGAAGATATGAAATTGGAGAAATATGCTTTGGATGTTCATAAAAGCTTTGTCAAAGAGCATTTGGTCAAGGTGTGTTTTACATGAAACAAGAAGATAATTGAACCTTTATCCTCCGTTATGTCCTCTACAAATGTTTTACTTTCTGGATGACAGTGCTTAGAAGATGCTGGCGATGATGACGCTTCAGCGAATTCTCAAGAAACTGAGAAGAAAGACGATGATGCCTCTCCAACCAAAGAGCACGAGAAGAAGAAGAACGATGCTGAGAAAACTGTAGCTGAAGATACGAAAGACGAAGGGGATCGAGAAGCTCTGATGAGTGATATAAAGAGAGCACTTAAGAAAAGAGCTTCTTATATTAGAGCTAACTCAGAGTAAGCTAATGATTGCAAAGTTAGGGACTCAGTTGAAAAGTTTCCTCCTTCACGATTTGTGAAAGTGATTTTGGTTTTTATTTCAGGGAAATTACAATGGCTTCACTTCGTCGACTTTTGGAGCAAGATCTTGAGTTAGAGAAGAAATCTCTTGATTCCTTCAAGGAGTTCATTAACAAAGAATTAGATGAAGTGAGTACTTTAAAATTGATTAAGTCATCTCTTGAGTATAGCTGGGAGGCAGTCTTTTGATAGTAATTATTGGCTAAATAGGTACTACAAACTCCTGATGCTCCAAAACCAAAACCATCGACTAAGCCTACTAAGAAAAAGGTCAAGACCACACCACCTAAGACGCTAGGCAGCGAAGAAAATTCTGATTCAGATACTGAGGACGGAGAGGAGGACGAAGAGGAGAACGAAGAGGAAGTGGCTGTGAAGAAGACTGTGGCGCAGAAAAGAAAACTTTCAAAATCAGAGATGAATGTCAAACTGGTATCTGCGAAAAAGAAAGCAAAACATACAGAAACAGATTCAGAGAATGACAGTGATGCAGGAGATAGTGAAATGAAGGCGGAGAAACCTTTGAAGGTATATTAACATCTTGGTTGTGTGATTCTTTTATCTCACAATGCCATTAAAAGCCGTTTACAAAATTTACTCATATGGTTTCTTCTGCTTTTATATTATTCAACATCAGACAAAGGAGACTGCAACTACTGTGTACGGAAAGCGTGTTGAGCATCTCAAATCAGTCATCAAGTCTTGTGGGATGAGGTTTTAATCAAAACTTGGTAGATCTTTGAAAAAAGCTTTATGTTGGTTCATACTCCAGGCTCTTTATTATTGTTATTATTTTGTTTCTTGGCAGTGTTCCTCCTGTCATTTACAGGAAAGTCAAACAGGCTCCTGAAGAGAAACGCGAGGCTACTTTAATTGAAGAACTTAAGCAGATACTTGCCAAAGAAGGGCTCTCTGCAGATCCTTCAGAGAAAGGTATTGTTAAGCTGAGAATGATCTCTTTTGCTTGGAACAAAACTTGAAACCTTATATCTTATATTTTATTTATTGAATTTAGAAGTGACTTTTAATTTTGATGTTTGTGGTCTGTGGCTTGGCTGAAATGGTTAATGTGTGAACATACTATGAACAAACTATCTGGCTGTACTCTGACAGAGATCAAAGAAGTAAAGAAAAGGAAGAATATATCAAAAGAGCTTGAGGGTATCGATACAAGCAACATTGTATCGAGTTCAAGGAGAAGATCCACCACAAGTTTTGCGCCTCCTCCTAAGCCGAAAATAACAAGCGAGAGCGAGAGTGAGAGTGACGAACCAGAAGAGTCTGAGAATGGAGATGGTAACGAAGAAGAAGAAGAAGAAGAAGAAGCTGAGGGAGGTAATGAGGAAGCTGAAGAAGGAAGCCAAAGCGAAGAAGAATCAAACAACGGTGAGAATCCATATCCCTCCTGTAAAATGACCCATCAAGTTTAAAAACTGATGATCGTTGGCTTTGTTTGCAGAGGATGATGGTGGAGAGGAAAGCGACTGATTTGTATGTTTCATCTTATATGCTTCTAAGAATTCTATAATCTATTCTAGCGTAGGTCTGTATTTTGCTGGAGTAGAGTAATGACATTTTGTTCCTTTATTTTTCTTTACTTTAAACTATAATATAATTATGAATCTTGGGAATGGAATTAGAAACTAAAGTTGTTAGAAGAGACAACTAAAGATTAGGAACAATATTAAGCATATTAATATCTCAAGCTTTATAATTACAGTGATTAGTAAGATTCCTAGATTCTACTAGATCGTAGAGGAATCATATTCTGAATCACTGAATAAACCCTTATTTATACGCATCCCTTGATATCATCAAAAATAAGAAAAATAATAGTCTGATTGATAGTGATAACACATTGAACGGCATCTCTTCTCAGTAGGGTTTTTTGTTCTTTTCGGATAAATCGAAAAAGAAACTGCTAATTTAGACATCGGTGGTGTCATCTTGTGTCTCTGCTAGAATGAGCCTAAGTTGTGTAGCAAGATCTGTGACATGTTGCTGTACTAGAGTAATGACATTTTGTTCCTTTTCTTTCTGTACTTTTAAGCTTTAAGCATAATATAATTTGAATCTTGGGAATGGAATTAGAAACTCAAGTTGGTTAGAAGAGACAACTTAAGATTAGGATGAATATTAAGCATATCAACTAGATGATAATGATTTGTCAAGCTTTATAATTACAGTGAATAGAGTAAGATTCACAGATTCTACAACATCATAGAGGAATCATATTCTGAATCACTGAATAAACCTTTATTTATACGCATCCCTTGATATGATCAAAAGTAAGAAAAAATAATATAGTTTGATTAATAGTGATAACACATTGAATTAGCATCTCTTATCAATAGGATTTTTTATTCTTTTCGGAATTAGGATCAATTGAAAAAGAAATTGCAAATCTAGACGTCAATAGTGTCATCTTCCTGTGTCTCTGCTAGAATGAGCCTAACTTGTGTAGCAAGATCTGTGACATGTTTATCTTTAAACCCTGATTGATACAGCCAGTACACATACTTTACAATCTGAAACCAAACCCCAAAGATTTTCGAGTTATCGGATAAGTAAAAGTCTGTGTTTACCGAGTTGAACGAGAGCCGTTTCAAGGTGGAACAGATAGTCTCTGTTTGGCCCTGAAGGTCCTTCCGCTTTATCTATCTGTCTGCGCAACAAAAACACAAAGACAACGAAAGATCAAAATTCAAATCTTGTTACATGATAATAGCAAGAAACAAAACTACATACTTAGCGATGTCTTCAAGAGGAGCTGGTCCTAAGTAATTCTTGTTGCTCTTCTTGTCAGGTGAAGCTATGTACCTGAGTAAAACAAAGAAGAAGACTTATCTACATTTGTTACTCGTTCTCTACGTATAAACAATGTAAACTTATGCGTAATCTTACACCATTACTCCTGATACAGCCGGTTCTGAATCATTAATGTCCTGAAACAAGCAAGCCTTGTCACACCCAAACAAACAAAAAAAACATTTTTTTGAAGTTAGAGAACAAAATTGGACTCACTGTGAAGAAATCAAGATACTCTTTCTGATCATATTGCTTCTCCCTCACTTCTAAATGCTGAACCAAACAAAACAGACAAAGACTCCACAAGATTACAAATTGGGAGTAAAGGATTTTGTGTGAAAAGGAATTAAAGCACTTACTGTTAAAGCATCTCTTTTGTCTTCCTCTTTGGTTATCTTGTAAGCAACTCCCCACTGTTTAATATATAAAATAATGGAGTATAAACAAAGGAGAGACTTTTGATTTTAGAGATAATTAAGACTTACACAGATTTCTCCATCTGCAGGCTCTAATGTCACTGTTCTTCCCGGAAATTCAGGAGTTCCTCTATGATCAGTACTACCTAAGTTCCAAATTACATTACTATGGATTTAAGATCGTTCTATAAAGATAGATTAAGAACATAGTAAGAGAGAGAGAGAGAGAGAGAGAGACCTTGGTGAAAAACACGGCGATAGTTTTTGATGAAACCAGGAAGGCGATCGTCGAAAGGAAAACCCGTTTTCCAAATTAGAGATCCGTACCCGAATACCCACATCGCCATTTTTTTCAGGTGAGAGAGAAAGTGCGTGAGATTCGATTGGAGAAGACAAGTGACCCAATTACATGTTTCTCATATGTAATTATTTTAGCAAGTTACAAAAAGACCCCTTAAATTTGTGTTGTATCCAATTTCGACCCTGAAGAAAGGATTTCATAGAATTTGATTATTTATAAATTACGAATAACTATTTGTTTTTTAGGTGCAAACTACATGCTTCTTATTTTGTCAACTTAAAAAAATACTCTTTATTTTGTATCCTATCCAAATTTCGACACTAGCTAGATACTTCGATTTTGTAGAATTTGACGTCTTTGGTTTATTAATTTTAGGAGCAGAATTTAATTTGTTTGTTTGTTTTAGACGCGTAAAGCTTTTTATTTTAGTAAGTTACAAAGAAACCCCTTTATTTAGTATAATATCCAAACTTCGACACTAGATTCTCCAATTCTATTGGATATGGCTCTTTTTTTTTTGTTACGGTGCGAATTTTACCAAATGACTCATTCATCATTTTTGGAATTTTAAAATACACGAAACTACGAAAGTACGTAGAATCAGATAAAAATAAAACATAGATATTGTAAGAAGATATTAAAGTTAAAAGAAAACACAAAAAAAACAGCAAGAAAGATATCAAAATTTCAACCCCAAAGGAGATGACATGTTTGGTTCTTTGTATCTTTCTTTTTCTCTTACGGGATGGATTCAAGTACTGGTAAGCACACCGTTTGTCGGTGCTCCCGATACATCACGACCGTTCGCTGGTGCTCCCGAGACATCATGACCATTCGCTGGTGCTCCCGAGACATTATGACCGTTCAATGGTTTGACTACGTTAGTGATCGGAAGCTCTTGTTGAGCTACGATTTTCTCATCTAGAGGATTCACTACGTCTTTACTTTTGCCCCAAACCACGCTATATAGTCCAATGACGATGAAAATCGCCCCGATTATACTGCATAATTACAATATTACCCTTCAAAACGTTAATCGCTTGTTTAATTACCTTATCAAAACGTAAAGAAAGAATAATTACCTTCCGAGGTGAATTTTCTCAGCCAAAACAAGGGCACCGAGGAATGAAGTAATGACCATACACATTGGACTAAACGACGTCGTAAACACAGGGCCACGTTGCTTAATTACTATGCTTTGTATGTAATACGCTATGCCCGAACAAACCACTCCCTACAAATATCCCACATAATTACAGTAATAAGGTTTTAATCGATTAAAACTAGTCAATTTTGATATTTTTTTCGCATGAATAGATAATTTAACTTACAGAGTAAACAGCCGCGAGTGTTCCGGAATCCAAGCCGACTTTCCAAGCGCTCAAGTCACGAACAAATATCATTGAAACGATGAAGTTTAGGATCGACCCAATCCCACATATCAACGTCACAAGAGATAGTTCAGCTGGATAAATTTTCAATGTGAACGACTACAAGAAAAAGAAAAAAAAAATCATTAGAATCTATAAACTCCTATAATGCAATGTTGATGTTGTTGACAAAATAATAGCGAAAACATAATGTTAACTAATTAGTTAAATTACTTGTAAAATGAAGAAAGCAGCCCAAGTGGATATACTGCCCATGATGGCTAAGGTTCCGGTGACCCAGTGCTGACCTGTGGCCGTGTTTGAGCCACCGTGGAAGGAAGAATGGGCAGCTTTCACGATCTCGATGGCCGGACCTTTGTACAAAGTCATCACCATTGCTCCTCCTAACGTTATTACCGTTCCAACCACTTTTGCAATACTGTGTATCTTCTTAAAGTTCACTGTCTCAAGCCTGAGTTACATGTTGAAAAATTGGTGTTTAGAACAATTGTTAAATGGTTTAGACTTTAGACACCTAAATAGTTTAAATAATTTTTTTTTAAATAGATTTAGTTTAGATATTGTTTCTTAATGAAATACATATATATTCCAAAATAATCAAAACTCGGAGATTAATTGGCAAATTGATGGTAGATTAAACTTGCAAATGTAACTAAGTAGGAGAAAATTTATTGTGTACCTGAAAATGAGGGCGAGAATGAAGGTGACGGCGGGAAGTGCATTGGTAAAGGCAGAAGTGTACGATGCTGACGTGGATTTCAATCCTATGTAATAGAAGTTCTGGTCCATAAGGGGCCTGGATCATATGAATAAACATTTACTTTATTAGCATTATTCTTTTTATTTATTTATTATGTAGCCTTTTTCACATCATCTTTTGGTTTGCTTAATTAAGTAGATTGCTTTTTCCAAAGATCAAAAGGAAAACGTTTACGTAGGATAGCACAATTCAGTTTTCACATTAAAGATGTTTGTTGTGGCTTGTGGGTGATGATCTCATTTACCAATACTCAAGATAGAATCAATATGTGCGAGTTTCATGTTTTTTTATGTTTCTTTTTCTTTATACAATATCACGGTAAAATTTTAAATCAGAGTTTCCTTTATCAAGTTTGAGACGGAAATGATACTTTACAGACTTGCTAATCATTTTTTCTAATTAAACTAAAAAAGATCGGCGTGAGTGTATTTTCGCCTATCTATGTAACGTACCCGAACTTGCGGCCAAAAAAGGAAAGTAACGTACCCAAACTCATGAATTTGCATCACTATAAATTTATATTTAATAACCTAGGAAATTTTGAACCGTATTTAACTATTTATAACATTTATTCAGTTACTCGTACATATAAGAAAACAACACTTTTCTTAGAAACAAGGCCTTACTAAATCGAAACCATATTCATCATAGTGTGTATATTATTTGATATAATGTGAATCATGGTCCACTGAATGCTTATGTATATGTAAGTACGTATACTAGAAGAAAAAAAATGCCAATAGAAAAAAATTAAAGTTGCATGAACCAAACTTTATAATTGTAAAGAAAAATAGCTTCAATGAAAGAGACTTACTCTAGTATTCCAAGAGCAAGAAGCCTATAGAATATTTTTAGTGTCATCTTAGGCCTAATTTTCCTGCAAGCACACAATTATTATATGAATTATTGATCTATGCACATATTCGATCCATACTTACATATATATATATATATGTATGTATGTGTGTATACTGGTATATACCTCTCGAACATTAGAGCAAAGGGAGCCATGACCACCGTGGCAACGATATGACGGTATGTGGCAAGGACCCAATGGTCCATGCCATGCTTGAAAGAGACCATGGTGATGATGTACATGCCTGCATACCCAAATTGTAGTGATATTATCGCTAATATCGGCTTCAATTTCTCCATGCTCCCGCATTTGCTCCCTCCACCTTTCATCTTTATTTGTTAGTTATACTTTTACTACTCAGTATATAGGGTGTATGATCTATAGTTATATAACACTACTAGTTATTTCTATGTTTATATATAGATGATCTCCCCTTCTCTCTCTTTATATTGATGAGAGTTGTTTGGTGAGTGATGAGATAAGCTCTATTTGTTTGAGGCAGGCAAAACCTAATGGAGAATGACTCCTTTTTATAGTAGAGGAAAAGTTAGATTAAAAGATACACATTATTTTGTTCACTCAATAATACGTCTACGTATCTTTTGGAATATTTTGATGCACTGTTGTATAGAGATATGCATAAGCTAACAGAAAATATGTGCCTTACATATATTTTACTTTTACATATGCATATGTCAGCATATCATTTACAAGAATTGATTTTGGAATTTTATTCTAACTTTGTTTTCTTTAAACGGCTTCGAAGTTAAGAAATATACAAAATATTCTTCAAAAAACGTACATACATGCATGAAAAGATTTCTTTTATTCTTTCAATGCGTAACACGTGTTTGCATTATATTAAAGTTGATATATCACATAGTTTTCTCCATGTATGATATATCAAGTAGTAGGTGGTAGGATGATTGTGTGTGCATAGACATATACATTACTTTTTTATAATATAGTACAAAATTATAGTTATAGTTCTCTCCAGATTTCTATCAGTTAATTTCTGATTCTTTCAAAACGACTCCTCCTTCTTTCAACTCTATACGGAATCAAGATGGTTCTAACACTAGCTAGAGTGTAACTGAAATCATATAAAATAAAAACAGCAATGTTGTAACTTATAAGCAAAAGTTGTAGAGTGGTAGGAGGATATTGTGTAGTGTTTGATTACCCATTGGTTTCTGATAAAAACAAAATAACCAATGATTTTTAATAATAACCGGTAATTGTGAAAAATTGCAAGCGTTTAGGTTCGAAATATCTACTATAATTTTTTTTTGTTTTTGAATGATACAATAACTATAAGTGTATGCAGAATGTAAAAAAAAGATAAAGATAGATGCATAAGGGAAGTTCAAAAGCAACTAGATGCTAGTCTAGCAGTTGTGACGGAGGCACCCTATGATTTAATGGTTTGCGCTAGCTAGTATTATTGATGTGTTAGTATCAAGACTTAAGTTAAATTTATATGATGCATATATACTGTTGAAAAATCATCAATTCTTTGCGTTATATATAAACTAGAGATTATTGGGAGCTAGATTTATATTTTGATTCTAAAAGTTAAAAGATTTGTTAAATTTGTAAAGAGTTTTCTTAGATTTGGAGAGATTATAATATTCAGAAAATTTATAAAATATTTTTCTGTTATTAATTTTGAGAATCTTAAAAAACTAATACTTGAAAAGTTTTGTTTCATGTATTAATTTGTTTAAAATTAATGTTTTAATAACAATTTTTAATAAAATCATAAAACTCTTAAAACCTAAAATTTTGCATAATAATAGATAATGTATAAATTTTAAAATATCAAACCAACAATATTAAATTTTAGTAAAAATATTAGAATCCATTAATTAATAACAATAAATTTTGAAAATTCTAATAATTTTTTAGAATTTATCATCTAATACTCTTTAAAATTAGTTATCAGAATTCTAAAATGGTAAACTCTATAAATTGCATGAGGTATGTTTAGCGTTTCAGAAAAAAAAACTGAAATTTTCAGAAATTTGATAGAAATATGAAAAACCATGTTTTCTAAAAATTGCAGTTTAATAACATGATAAAAATATTTTTTTTTTATTTTGAAAACACAATGAATACTTGTTTAATATATTAGTAACTTTCAAAAAAAAATGAAAGATAATAAAATAAAACTATGGGCTGACGATCTATATTCCCCCAGAAACTATCATATAGCACCTAATGCACACAGATTTTGAGCCTCGATCCAATTCCACCCCAAATTGAAGTTCTGATTCTAATTCCACCCAAGTTTAAAGTTCAAAATCTATTTCCACACAATTGAGAAGTTCGAAACTTAATTACACACATATATGGTTTACCGATGGTTTACTGTTTCTCAATCAATCTTTAACCAGTTGGGTTCAAATAAACCTGAAGTTAAACCATTACAAACCCAATTTCAACCCGATTAGATGGGTTTAACCACTTATTATCGATTTTGAGAAAACAGAAAATTCCCAAATATGGGTTTTGTATTCCCCCGACGAACACATATCGATAATTTCCGTCGAGCTCCGTCGAGCTATATCGATAATTTCATCCTTCAATGGCGCCTGTCGTGGAGCTCATCAATATTCCTTTACTCTACGACGAATCCGATGATGAAGAAGAGACAGATCGATATGCATTCCAAATCGAAGATGATATAGCGGCATTCAGTGATGAGCCTCCTATCTGCCACAATGTGTATCCTGAGAGTGACAGTGATAATGAGAGGGATAATGGTGCTGATGAAGAAGGCGAAGTAGCAGAAGAAGAAGCAGCAGCTTCAAAGCCGAAGCAGAAAATGCGAGAGTGTGACAGAGTGAGAAGAGGAAACGGGAACCTTTTTGAAGGGCAGATGTTCTTCAATGGAGTAGCATTCAAAGAGGCAGTACTTGACTATGCTCTTAAGACAGGCCACAATCTCAAGCAAACAAGGTATGACAAAACCAAGCTTGCATATTGTTGTGTAGGAAGAAATGTTGATTCGCATTGTGAGTGGTGTATTTATTGCTCGAGTAGTGGAAGTTGCGAGAGATGGCAGGTTAAGGTGTACAAAGACAAACGCAGTTGTGTTCCTAATGGCCATTGTGAGATGATTAAAGTCCCTGTTATAGCTAGATTGTTTGTGGATAAGATAAGAGATGACCCAGAATATTACATGCCAATGAAGATAGAAGAATTGATTATGGAAAGGTGGAGGATCACTGTCTCAAGGCCTCAATGTCAAGCTGCTAGAAATAAAGCATTGAAGTGGATTGCAAAGGAATATCGTGAGCAGTTTGCTCGTCTCCGTGACTATGCTGCTGAGATAGTTGAGTCAAATCCGGATTCTACTTTAGATGTTGAGACTGTAACAAATGAGGAAGGTGTTGATGTGTTCGACAGGTATGCTTTGGTGCTCTTAAAAGATCATGGAAATCGACATGTAGGCCACTCATAGGACTTGATGGCTGTTTTTTAAGAGGAAAAACAAAAGGTCATTTGCTGGTTGCTTTAGGTAGAGATCCTGATAATGCTATCTATCCTATAGCATGGGCTGTTGTGAAAGTGGAAAACAAACCTAATTGGTTGTGGTTTTTGAAGAAGATCAAGATTGATTTGGGTTTAGAAGATGGCGAAGGATATATATTGGTTTCTGATCGTCAAAAGGTTAGTAAATTATGTGTGCTTTTTATTTGCGCTTTTTTGTTTGTGATCTTTAAAAGATATGTCTCCGAGTTTCTTAATTCTTGTTTGTGTTTTTGGATGTTTTTATTATAGGGATTGGTCAATTCTGTTAAGGTGGAGTTACCAAAGATTGAGCATAGAATGTGTGTTAGACACATATATGCAAATATCAAGGCTAAACATGCGAAGAAGGACATGCTGAAGCTATTAATTTAGAATCTAGCATGGAGCTACAATGAAGCAGAGTACAATGAAAACCTTGATAGATTGTTTAACTATGACTCGGCTGTGTATTCAGATGTAGTTCAGACAAACCCGAAGAGTTGGTGTAGAGCTTTCCAGAAACTAGGAAACTATTGTGAGGATGTTGAGAACAACTCCACTGAAAGTTTCAACAGCTCTATAGTCTGCGCAAGGGAGAAGTCCTTAGTGCCAATGTTGGAGACCATTGCAAGACTTGCAATGGTGCGTATTGCCGCCAGAAATAACAAAGCTGCTGCACACAAAGGTATATGTACACCTTATGTTACTGAATTTCTCGCAGATGAGCATAAAAAAGCTTCAGAATGCAAGGTGTATCGAAGCACTAATGGACAATGGTTAGTCAATCTTGAAGGATGTTCTTATCGTGTGAATTTGGAGAAGAGAAGTTATAGTTGCATGAAATGGGATATCACAGGAATCCCTTGTGAGCATGGGTATGGTGTGATAATACATAAAAAGCTGGAGGTCGAAGACTTTGTGTGCCATTAGTTTCGTACAACCTTGTGGAGGAAGACATATGATGAGGGAATAACACCAGTTCGAGGAGCACGATTTTGGCCGGTTGGATCAGAGTCGGTGCATGAAGTTCCTGAGCCAGAACTGCCTGATGGGAAGAACAAGAGCAAGAAGGAGAAAAGGAAGAAAGGGAAAAACGAGTCTCCCGTGAAGAAGAAGTCAAAGATTTTGAAACGCATAATGCATTGTAAAATTTATGGTACAGCCAATCACAACTCTCGATTTCACAAGAATGAGGTATTTTCACACTCATTTTATGTTAGAATATCTTATTATGTGTGAATTTTGATCTTATTTTCTTGTTCTTTACAGGCGCAAGGTTCACAAGATTTGCCCACTCAAAGTGAACCTTCACAAGGCTAGAGGTTAGAGTTGTGTGTGTATTAGTGTGTCCTTGTTTGATTATCAGACCTTTTGTTTTAGTCTTAGATTTTTTTAAACTGTCTGGTGTTTATTTGGTGTTTTAAATGGTCTTAACACAGGGAGTAAGAGCGACTATAGAGTAGAAGAGGATAAGTGCAGGAGATGGTTTTTGAATCTGCGACTTATAATAGAAGAGGAAGACAGCAGGAGCTGGTTTTTTGTTTTCTCTCTGTTTGGTTTTGTTTTTGAGATTTGAATCTTCTGTTTCTTTTTTATGAGTTTGGTTATGACATTTTCATGTACAAACATGAATATTTCGAAGGCAAAATGAACATGAATCTATCAAATTGCAGGTTTTAATTACTTGAAGAACATGACTCTTATTAATTTTAAGTCAAATACATAACAAGAACAAACATAAGATGGAAGAAGAGTGCTTCAAGATACAAGAAACTAACACTGAACATACTAACAAGATAAACCAGTTCTAACAAAAGACACCATATTCTAACAAAAGACACAAGAGATAGAGAGACTTAACCTACTAATTTCATGAAACCTAACAAGATCATACAACCGATTACTACACCAATACTCATTTTCTTCATACTCTCTTTGGATTCCACAAACATTTCCTCCACTCTCTCAACAATCTCTTTCTCTAGCTTCATTTCGATCTTCTCAAACACTTTTTTCTCAGCCTCAACATGTTCTGTCATGATCTCTTTCAGCGATTCTTCAAGTTTTGCACATCTGTTCTGCAATGCCTCTATCTCATTCAACAAAGCTTCATCCACCCATTTGAAAGAATGGTTATCATTCATAAGCTAGAAAATTGACATTTTAAAACAATGAGATTCAAACAATGAGATTCAAACAATGAGATTTTATAACAATGAGATTCATCCACCCAAGAACGATTTTACCTTATTTGCTACAGCATAAGAACACCGATAATAACGGCGATATGGATTGTTCTCTGATTTCGACATCAGAGCCAAGATTTGTTCCCCACACCAACATTTCTTTGGCACACCCACCACTCTTCCTCTTCGACGCACAGTTGATGATCCACTCGAAGTTCCAGAGACATTGCTCATCCTTAACGACACCTACAAACAAAAAATCAAAAATCAACTACAAATCGATATTCTTAGTTTGCACTAAACAAAGAAAAATACGAAAATCTAAGGAATATAATACACTTACACTCACTCAGTAGCAATTTCCCGTGCTTCAATTTATGAAATTCTTACCCAAGTCGATATCCCCAATTCGATTTTTTTAGGGTTCTTGGCCACTCGATTTTGAACTCGGGATGGTTCTAACATGTTTTAAAGGAGATGTCAATTTACGGCTCGGGTTAAAGTTGTGTTTGATTCACATCGGGTAAAGGGTTTAACTTCTTCAATCGGTTTAAGTTGGTTTGGTTTCGGGCTGCAAATGGTTTATCATCGATTCAAAAAAGATTAACCGAATGTGTGGAAGTAGATTTTAAACTTTAAACCTGGGTGGAATTAGAATCAGAACTTCAATTTAGGATGAAATTAGATCGAAGCTCAAAATCTATGTGCATTAAGTGCTATATAATAGTTTCTGGGAGATATAAATCGTCAGTCCTAAAACTATTGAAATACTATTGTCCTGATCCTAATATGTGTAACGCTGCAAGGCCCTCGTCTATATTCTTGAAGTTATAAATACAACAACAATTTAAACAAAAAATACATAAATACAACAACAATCATAAGTATCTCTACACAAAGTTAACAGCTTAAAGTCACAACCCTATAGCAAATAGGAATTCTATATTACTAAAATTAGTTCTTCTAACCGGCTAATCTCTAGACGCAAAATGCGTATTATTATTTGTCTGCCCACATCCCATTCGTACATTTAATATTTCCAAAATAAATTAGACGATAACGACAAAAAAGAATTAGACGATAAAAGAGACTCCCTTATCATTAATGACAAAATAGTCCCCTATATATGATTTGTTGGTTAAATTTACGTATACGACCATATATCTGTCTCTTGCGAACTAGCTATCCTCGACTGAATGCTAGAGTTAAATAATTTAAAAGAAAAAGTTGCTTATATATAAAAACCTTAATCGAAGAAAAGTTACTTATATGTACACAGACACAATTAAAAATAGTTAGAGTAACCATTGATTTAAGTCTCTCCAAATTGTAACTTAGAATTATCATATTTGGATAGTATAAAAACTATATCATATGTATTCTGATTTTTAAAATTAGCTACATTCTTCATTTTTTCTTCTATAATTATATGGTTAATGTTACAAGGAAGAAATAAAATCAAAGATTATAAAGAGGAAAAAGAAGACAGAAAGGGGAAGTGTTAAGTTCAAGTGGATCTCTAGCTAAACAATAATGCAATACCCTTTAAATTTTTTTTATTTAAATTTATGAGAATGTGTTTTGTTGTTATTTTCCTCCTTTTATTTTGTTTATTAAGAAGTGGGCTTTTGACACATTGACCACCAAATGCTTTCTTGTCTTAGTGCTCCTCCGTGACGCAATTAATTTCCTTTCATGTTCATAACAACTTTGGTTTATTATACAAACTTTTATTTTCCTAAAATCTCTTTCAAACCATTTAAAGAAAGGATATGGATTTCAGAAACAAACAATAATCTAAAATTTTCCTTTTAAATTTGAGGGAAAACGTGTATACGGACTGTCTCTAGAAAGTAGAAGTCTGACTAAAAATAATTTATATTCCTTAAATATTTTCAGAAAGATATAATTGATTTGGCAGCTATAATATTTTTTTTTCTTTTAGGTTAAGCAAAAGAGAAACGGAAGGGATCGTTTGGTGGTGCGAGGAGTGGATTCCATACTGTCTATGATAAAGGGGTTTAATCATTGTTTCGTTGGACGAATTTTAATCTATTTTATATTACTTTTTTTTTCATTGTTTTCGTAGCTTAATTATTGATAGATATATTAGATATGAGTACGACAATTAAAATTCACTAGATTTTTGTTTTGAACTTAAATTCACTAGATTTGCATATACATTCTTTTTTATTTCATGGCTATAGCTTTCTGATTCGCACAAACGCATTAAAATTTTCAAATTAATTTGAGATTTAATATGACTGCTGTCACAAGAAAAACGAATAAAAGTTATATGAAGTTACACTAATTTAATATACTTTGTCTGGTAAGTGATGTTTTAGAAACTTGTTGTTGTTTTGCTTTGATGTTTTTAATTTTGGATGTAAATATTTAAAAACATTATTTTTTAACTATTTTTATTCTCCAGATTTTATATTATTAGTAAAATTGTATTTAGATAGATAATAAATTATATTTTAATTTAGATAATACAAAAATAAATAATCTCCATATGCAAAGAACTTGAACACCTATATATCTCTTTAATTTTTTCCTAAATTCAGGATTAAAATTTTCACTTGGATTATCGACAAAAAAAAAAAATTTACATATGCGGGAATATATATATGTTATGTACGCAGGAATGTATTTAGGGATGTATATATATATATATATTCATATAATACTATGCATTCTATATGAATGATGAACGTTTATGTGTATATATACAATTGAAAGTAGTAGAATTATGTTGGAAAAAATAAATTTTAAAAATAATTATTAAAAGAAAAAGCACCTGGTTGATTCTCAAGTTTTGTAAACTCCATGTCGGTACATGAGACTTCACTTGAAGTGATGTATAGTCATAGAGGAAAAGATACGCGAGTCCTAAGGTGTTGTTTAAAAAGGTCAGTGGAAATATTGTCACTGCGAGTTACATCGGTCGTTGGAGCCATTGCAACAAAACAAGTGTGTTTTATAGTCGTTTGCATAATTTACAGTTTGATCATTTTGGCATAAGAATAAAACCATTGAAGTTGCTTGTATTTTTCTCTAAAATCTAGAGGTATTCCGCAGAACTTGGCGGGGAAAAACGTCACTGAATAAAACTTGTAAAATCGAGTGTGTATTTGGCTTTTCGATTAGTTGGAACATTTGGCAAGTGATTACAAGATCGAGTGAAAAAGCAAATCCATGTCAAGCAAAAAATACTCAACAATAAAACAGATTAAGGATATTTATATAAAAGTAATAAGTTTTTATTGATGTAGCATATATATTACACTAAGGGAACATGATCTATAGACAAAGATATTCAGCTTTGATATGTCTAATTTCTACTACATGTGACCTTAGGATACGATACGATGGCTACTATATGTTAGATGTGTTATTTCACAAATATTTTGTCAGCAGAGATTCTGATTCTTATTCTGTTTTGCTATGTGTAAGATGTGATTGTTTTTTTACTTTGTCCTTGTTCCTTTAATGTCAACTAAAATTCCTTCTGAATAAAGAAAGAACATTCATAAACATACGGATTAACAAAATGCGATTAGAGTGGAAATCTTGTTTTTGGTTCCTTAATTTCACATTATATGACAGAACAGCTAATACAATACATTTACTTTTAGGTGTAAATGGGATAAGACAGCTACTGGAGGTATTATTGGTTCTTGTATTTTAATGGATTTGAGAATCCAAATCAAATTCAGTGTTATTGGTTCTTGTATTTTAAAATTTATATTGAAATATAGTGTTATTGGTTCTATGATTTTAAAATCCATAATGAAATACAGTGTTATTGGTTCTATCATTTTAGAATCTAAGTATTATAAGGATTTTAGTTTTAATTGAATTTGAATGAATTTGGAAGGATTTTCATGACTAAAATACAAAGACCCAAATACAAGGTCTAACCTTGGTATTTGAATAGATTTGATTTTTTTCCATTTTGCTGATTTTGAAATCAATAAATTTATCAAATCTAAAGAAGATTTATAAATCCACCAAAATACAAAGACCAAAACCCCTACTAAATATGGTCCGTTACATCAACTTTGTGCTTGTAGAATTTTTTTTTTTTTAAAATACAGATACGGATTTAATGACTTTTGGAAAAGAAACTACAACTTCATCAAATTAAATCCATACAACTCCAATACTGATTTTTCTTCTTCTTTCAGGTATGATATATTTTAGTCTGCATTTTCTTTTAATAGTGGTATAATTCTATTATATATTACGTATCTTTGATGTTTTTTTTTTTTTTTGAAAAATATCTTTGATGTTTTTTTCTTTTTGTAATATACTCTTTTTTGTTCTTTATGAAAATACAAAACAGTTCAAAATATTTTGGTAACAAAACACGTCTACTGTGGCTACAAATATTCCTTTTAAAAGTTTTGGGGAAGAATATGTAAAAAGGAAGAAAGAAAGGGGCAAGGGAGAATTATGTAGAAGTTAGCGAAGGTGGTGCTCTCGAATTAGGATTCCAACAGAGCTAAGTGGGATACCCAAATCTGGGAACCATTTTGTTAGCTTCTTTATTTTACACTTTTCATAAAATTTATTCTCCGCTTATCATTTTTTAATTAAGTCGGTGAAACTTTATTGTTTCTCAGTTGATTTTTATCAGTCACACGATGAAAATGTACGTTCGAAGTGTGATGATTCTTGAGGAATTTTCATCTTCTCGAAGCATTGGAATCTTTATTACTTTAGCTTACACTTGCCGAGTAACGTGAAATCTCTATACTACTATTATAAGGGGTAAAACCGTAAGTAAGAAGCGTTTAACAAATTTATATAGTTAATAAACCAATGACATTATTTTAAAACATACTTTACACAAATATTAGTTGAATGTAGAATATAAATTAATATGTATGTATATATATATATGTGTATGCAGGAGTAAAAAATAACTTTTAATATTTATGCAGAATTTTGGGTGTTCTCATGCTATGTTTGCTTTATTATCACCGCTAAATATATAATTAGGAAGTGATGTGGTTTTTACCACTCAATTAATATTCTTAAGATAATTGTAGTTGTGGAGTAACTCACTCACCAAACTTTCTTGTAGGTATAAAATGCAACACAATTGTTGAAAATCTGTAAAAGTCATGTAAAAGTATCTGAAGTCGAAAATAATAAGATAATTGGCCTCGATTGCTCTGATAAATGGTTGTGAAGATATGGATAGAATGAGTTTAAAGATTCTTTCTAGATCTATAAAAAAAACTTGGGTTCATTTAAAAACTAACAAAAACTACATGAAGAGCGGCACAAGGTGATATGGTTCAGCAAGTCAATCCCTCGTTACGCATTTATAACATGACTCAAATTATTTTATAAACTCTCCACAGGTACTAGAGGTAGACTAGAGGAATTACTCAAGATTATTCTCTGTGGAGAGCCAAACGAACTGAGAGATCATTGTTTATACGCTTGCCTTACTCTTATACGCTTTGGACAAACTTGCATGTGTAAGAGACCCTTAGCGCTAATTCAACCCAAATGGGTACATCACACTTCCATTCTTAAAAAATCTTGATCCGTAATTGTCTTAACAAGGTGGATTCTACCTTGGTCAAATGATTTTCCAAGTTTCGGATATATAGCCTACGAAGAGAGAAAAACGGATGTCATCAACTCACTAACAATTTTTAAAAGAAACAAGTTGTCGCTTTACGTCTCTTCAACCTAGTGGCACTTTTCTGTCTCAGAGTTAAGGAATGGATGAGTTGGAAACTTCCTTCTTAGCGATATTTGTGCTTTGTTTTAGATTAAAATTGCTCTGCTTTTGAAGTTCTCAAGTTTTTAAAATTTGTGAACTTTTTATTTTTGTTGATAAATAAATTTTATAATTTAATCCAAAAAAATAAATGTAAGGATATGTTAAAAGAAAGTAAAAGAGTTGACGAGAACCCCCTGATATTAAAAAGGTATTATAGTCTATTTGCGAGATATAAATTCATATAAATGTTTAAAACATAGCAATCAGAATTGCGATCACCTAGCTAGCAACAATCCCAATATTTGAAGCCACCTCTACATATCAATTCACACAGGATCCACATAAACTGCCACGTAAAAATGGTAACACCCCTGATCACCTCTATCGACAAGTCACATATCCTTCCATTAGGTTTATGAGTTTCGCCCCTATCCGACGGGTGGTGCATTGTTTTTCTTGGTGCCCAACCGACTTATTTACTGATTCTATAATCACTACATAATCTTATGCTTAACTCTGGAGTTCTTCCAGGTCCACTAACCGAAGATAAGTGCACTTTAGTGACATATATAGCCAAATCAATCCAATTAAACTTATTCAAATGGGTCTGGCCCAGGTAGTTATAATTCTTGTAATGCCTCCGACCGCCCCTACCAGCGAGTCACCCATACCTTTGTCGGACTCGTGGGCCTCGCCCCTGTCTGAAAGGCTGGTGCGTTATTTTTCCAGGAGCCCAACCGACTTATTTACTGACCCTGCAATCACCACATGATCTTTCCTCTTGTTTTGGCCTCACTCACACGTTTCGGAAATCACTTTCCGAAAGGTCACCCATCCTAGTCCTGCTCCAGCTCAAGCACGCTTAACTCTGGAATTCTCTCAGGCACACTAACCAGAAAGATAAATGCACTGTGGTGACATAGGTAACCAAATTAATCCATCTAAACTTATTCAAATGGGCTGGACCCGAGTCAATACAAAAATGATCTTTAAGTTATAATATAATTTGTTTTCAATATGATTATATGAATTATAATCTATATTTATATAATTTTCTTAAAATTTAATTTTTGAACACTATGTAAACATATACATTAATTGATTACTAATTAGAAATGTATTGGAAAATCTATTAGCAAAGAAATAGCAATAAGAAAATATAGACTAGGAAAATGGAGGTATCCTATTTCCACGATGCACGCTTGTTCCCTCTGCCTCGATCTGTCTCTCGCGCTTACCTCCATCTCCCAAAGCTTTGATCTTCCAAAGATTGCTGTCCTACTCCTCGCTGGTGAAGAGACAACACGGCATTTTACTTCCATCTTTTACTTCATTACGATTTTTTAGTCCGACATTGTACTATGTTGGACTTGCCCAAACCAGGTTAGTAATGGGTTTTGATGCTAAGGTTTATATCAAATTTGCTTGGCTATGTGTTAAATTTGTTTTATTGGGAAAGATTTTCTTCACCATCCTATCCAAAAAAAGATAATCATTATTTTGCATTTTTTTCTCTATAAAAGGTGAGCTATACTTGAATTAATAATTGAAAATTTTCTCTTTTTTTAATGAAACGAGTGTTATTAATCTCTACCTTTATAGCTTTAGCTCTAATTTTGTAAGAAAATTTTGACCATTCAATAGTCTGGGGATTAAAGGAAACTAGTTTCAAATATGTATTTTTGTAACGTTTTGGATCTAAACCCAATAGAAAAAAAGAAAGGTTCATGAGTTTCAAGTCCAAATGAATAAGGTTTTAGGGTTTTCCCAGAATTTACTTTATAAAAAGGGAGTTAGAGAATAAAATCCTCATCACAATTTCCAGAGAACTCAGAGATAGAAACTAGAAATCCTAGCCGAGCAACCCTAAACCGCTGTTCGTTCGTTTGCTCTGAGTCATCGATTGCTTGAGTCTTTTGCTTCACGCCTTTAGATCCCTAAACTTTAATCCCTTTAGCTTTCATCCGATTAGGCCAAGGTGAGGATGTGTTCATGCATTCTCTTCTGTATTGTTGTCTACCTTGTTTCTGTTAGATCTGAATCTTCAAGTTCTCTAAAACTCTACAAGTTCTACTCTAGGTCACAAATTATAGATCTGTAATGTGTGCTAGGTTATCTCTTCAATTTCAAACCTAGATCTAGTTGTGGATTAATATTGTTGACTGTTGATTGTTTATTGATATTGTCTTGCTTGTGAGAATTGTGAATCTGCATTGCATATAGTGTGTTTAAAACATAACTTCATTAGGACCCGACGATGTCAGCATGACTGTTGCATGCAATAGAAGATGTGCCTGCTATAGTGCCATCTGGTGCTCCGGTTCAAGAATCAGTTGTGCATCGACTTAAACTCTTGCGGAGATACGTCCCTTAGCAAGGGTTTAAGACATACAAAGTTTGTAGAGGCAATATCCGTGGGGTACTGTAATACAGGGCGAGCAGTATACTCGGCTTGTTTAATTGCTTATTTGATTGTCGATTGTTAGATGAATTGTTAAACTTTGCTTGTTCGTTTGACTCTGGCTAGTGACATGTTTGAATAATGATATATGTGGTGGACCATATGTAAGTATTCTTCTGGATAATCTAAATAAATTATTTTTTTCCTGCTTCCTTTTTCTTTTAAGCAGATGAGCATGAGCAGGAGAAGTGATTAGCTGATGATGGTGGTGATTGGTAGTTCGATCTTTGAGGACCAAAACATTTATCTTTCTTTTATCTAGTTTTTTATTACTTTTAAGGATTCATTGAATTGATTTCGAATTTAAGTTGATTTTGTAAAACTATTTAAGTTCTATTTATAAAAGAATATTGATTTAAAGTTAAAATGTAGTAACTTAAATTAAAAGTTAAGTGGTAGCAAGTCATCTCTAAAAAATAAATAAAAAGCGGATGTTACACATTTTTCAAATTAAGTAACTCGAAGTCTCCTGAACTGAGATTTGTTTGTTGTAGTTATGGCATTTGGATTTGCCGTGTCTCCAGTTTCGGAAAAGAATTCTAGTTTTCTAAATATGTTTTTTTTGTTTTTAAGGTTTAGTAACTTTGCCTCTCTATCTTTCTCAAAAAAAAAAAATCAACCTTGTATTATGAATTTATCACATTTTTTTTATTGCTTTAGTTTTATTGTGGTTTGTGTACTTTTAGATTTAACATCTCTTTGTGTGGGATCATTTTTTTCTTTGTAAGGTGTAATCCCATGTAACATTTATAAAAACAAGTATTGCACAAAAAATAAAATTAGGAAAAGCAATGAAAATTTGCAATTTCGTTGCATTTGTGAGGACCTTAAGTTATGATTAACCAAATTTACGGGGGTTTTCTCAAATTTCTGCTAATAGACCAACCCAATCATATCAGAATAGGCTTATTCATGTGCTCTCAATATTATTGTCAAAATGTGTTTCCAACACTTTCTATACACTTGTCCTTGCCTCTGTTATCGGTTGGACACGTCCATCTTTTTTTCAATAGAAGATACAAACATAAGGCTTCAATTGTCTTTAACGTTTATTTTCTCATTACGTACGTACATGTTAATTTTTTTTTCTTCTAATTATAATAGTTTTAAAATACAAAACATTTTTTATATTTCTAAAAATAGTTTCAAAGTGCTAGCGCACACACCAAAAGCAATTGATAATTTGTGTTTAGCGTTGACGTTTATTATTAAGAATTTTAGTTTAGATTTTTAATGTTGTAACTCGTAAGTTTATTTTAACTAGACGTAAACCAATGCATAAGCGAGGTTGTAGTGTATTTAGTTTAGTATCATGTTTTTTTGTTTGGCGAACATACACTAACAAGAATATTAATGATTTAGGAAGTAAGATAATCATAGATTAAGAATTCAATAAACAAATGCGAGACAAGGATATGATTTGGTTTATATATATAAATATACAAAATAAGAAAGTGATTGGTGACGCAAGGTTCAATTATGGGTGAGAGTGGATGCCTACTTGCATGAATGTAATCTTTCAGCGCTCAACACAAATATTTAAAAGAGTGGATTTCCATGTGTTTGTTCCCATATTCTCTTTCGTTGCTACTCTTTCTTGAGGCTTCATACTCACCAACATTAACTCAACATGCATCTTCACTTTTTTCTTCATATTTAAAAATATGGTTCTGAGGAAAAATATATTGTTATCATGTTCCTTAAAACAATCATTGTAGATGATAGTGAATATGTCTAATTTCCCTTTTAGTTAGGTTAGAATCTTGTTTGTACCTATCCCTAGATTATCTTCTTTTTAGTGTATAAATAATATTGTACATTTTTGGGAAATTGGCACTGATGACCATAAAAAGATTTGAAATTCAACAAATAACCATAACAATTGAAGTGCTATAGTATTCATTATAATTTTTACAATATATACGAAATTATCCTTTTAATTTTAACGATATTTTTTTTGTTTTTTCTCTTCTTCTGTGATCTTCTCCCCTTCTCCTGCCGTTCCTTCCCTTTCTTTCCCGGTTTTTTATTTTCCCTCCTCTCCTTTCCGTCCCCTCTCTTCTCCTCTCTTTTCCTCCCTTTTCCCTCCCCTTTCCATTCCTTCATTTTTGTAAATAGTATAAATAGTATAGTATAACAATAAAAACTAATATGTAATTACTATACTATATTAGTTTTGTCGAAAACAAAATACATATTATAGTATAGTCCAGAAAAAATATAGACAACATGTATTTTCATAATATTCTCACGCGAAGAAGAAGGAGATTTTAGTAATTTTTATGTAGGCCATAGTTAATTTGCATATTATTTGAACAGCATAGCTATATTCTTTAATTGTTTTTCAAATATGGTTATATAACAAAAAAGCCCTACATTCTTCTTATTGAATAATGAATGGAATGAACAACACTATCTATACACCAGAGAATATAATCTTGGATAGATAGAAACAAGATTCTCACTCTAGTATTTCTTTAGGGATTACTGCAAAAAAACCCTCAGACTAAATTATTTTTACAAGAAAAATCCTTACCTCAAAAAAATGCAAGTCAATTCTATGAACTCAAAAGTCACCCGCAATATAGGACTCACGTATATCATCGAGGTCGTTTTGACAGAAATTAAAATTACATCGTTTTGATTAAAAGAAATCAATTCCAAAAAATTTCGGAACAGGAATCGAACCTGTATACTCTAATAAAACCAAAGACATGTTTAACCAATAGTGCGGATTGAATTTATATTGCTACATGATAAACCAAAACATATATATTATAAAACCCAAACCCTGAATTATTTACCAAATCACTACTGTTCTTCGTCTCCTTCACCTTCAATATATTTCTGAATTTCTGTGTACAAAATTAAATCGTGAGAGCAACACATTCAACGTAAATCAACATCATCGTCCTAAATGACGCTGTCGTGTGTAACCAACAACAATGGCGATCAAGAATAAGATCTGCATTAACTGCTCCGCCAATTTTTGCCCTTTCCAATCTATTAACTAAGAGTACTTGGGTTCGAACCTTTCCTTTGCATTTTTATATATTTTTTTTTATCAAAATGACGCAGTTTTAATTTCTGTCAAAAAATTAACATTTTTTTATTAAAACGACATAGTTTTAATTTCTATCAAAAAATTAACAGAAATGTTATATGTCAACGCCAACTATATATATTGCGGGTGACTTTTGAATTCATAGGATTGATTTGTATTTTTTTAAGATGAGGAGTTTTCTTGCAAAAATAATTTAGTATGAAATTTTTTTTGTAGTAATCCCATTTCTTTATCATGCATGACACTACCTTCATTAAGTTATTTATCAATTTACACTAGCTCTTGTATTTAAAAAACTAGTGTATTTAACTCATTTGAAGACTAAATAAGTCCAGAAGGCAAAGAAAAAAAAAAACTTACCACCCCCAACAAATGTCTTAATGATCATTAAAAGTTAGTCTGATATGTTAAAAATAACGTATTGTAAATGTAAGAAATAACTTTCGTAAACTCTTGTAAACAGAGAAATCATAATATTTACACAATATAAAAAGTTAAAATGTAAGAAATATCCAAATCTTACATTAAAAATGAGACGAAGCTAGCCCAACAATTCTATATTTATTAAGAATTAGTTTAAAAAACTCATATTAATCAGTACAACAATAACACATAAGTCTTTCCTGGTCATGACACCTCAGCATTTTAGAGCTTTCTGAAAATGATAACTTCAGCAAAAAATTTTATCAAAACATTTTAATAATACAATTCATCTACTTATTTTAAATTTTAAACTTAAATCCATTAAAAACCCAAATACATTTTTTGTTAATCTTTGTTTTACTTTTTAGCAAATCTAAGCCCAAACAATAAAAAAAACATCTGTTTTATTATTTACCAAGCCCAAGCTCAAATAATAAATAACAGCAAATAAAAAAATAAATATTTATTTTATTTTTTGGCAAACCAAAATCTAAATAATAATTAACAGCAAATAAAAATGTAGTTATCTGTTTGTTTGACAAAGACATATATGATTGAAGTGTAGGCTCAGCATCAACTATGCTTTCACAGTTCACATATCAGCAAAAATTTGAACTAGTAAAAACATAACAATAATGCATATCATCAACACAATAATAAAATCAGATTACTATTTTGCTGATCCATTGAAAACCGCAAAGTTTACAAAAAAATGGAAGTCAAAAATAAATGAGGAGAAGCTTATACCACCATAGCTTGAAGATTTGCATTTCTGGTGGTTACCGAGAACAAATTTTCTTGGCTTTAGCGGGAATATGGTATTTCTTGGTTTCGGTAGGAAAATGTGATTTTCAGTTTAGGTATGAAAACATAATTTCTCAGTTATGGCGGGAAAAAGCCAATTCTTGGATTTGGCGAAAAAATGTAAATTTTTGGTTTTGGTAAAAAAGAAAAAATTGATGCAAAAACAAGATATCTTTGTTTTGACGAGAAAATACGATTTTTCGGTTTTGATGGAAAATGAAACTTTTCAATTTTGACGGAAAATACGATTTCTCGGTTTTGATAGGAAATGCAAATTTTCGGCTTTTGACAGATAATGCGATTTCTTGATTTTTGCGGGAAAATGTGATTTCTTAGTTTTCGTAGAAAATTACAATTTGACAATTTTGGCAGAAAATACAATTTCTCGCTTTGATGGGAAAACAAAATTTCTCAGTTTTCGCTGAATAAGCAATTTCTAGGTTTTGATGAGAAATGAAAATTTTCAGTTTTTGACATATAATGTGATGTTTTGGTTTTTGCGGGAAAATGCGACTTCATAGTTTTCGCGGGAAACACAATTTCTCGGGAGATACTTCAATTTTTGGTTTTTGCGGGAAATTGTAGTTTATCTGTTTTGGTAGCAAAGCGTGATTCTTGGTTTGACGAGAAAAATATATTTTTTTTGTTTTGGCAAGAATAGACGATTTCTCGGTTTTCGCAGGAAAATGAAATTTTTGGTTTTGACAAAAAGATAAGATTTTTTGGTTTTTGCAGGAAGATGAAATTTTTTGGTTTTGGTGAACAAACATGATTTTTCGGTTTTGGTGGGAAAACACAGGTTATCGCGAGAAAATATGGTTTTTTGGCTTTTGTGAAAAAATACAATTTTTCTGTTTTGGTGGGAAAATGAATTTTCAGGTTTACCAAGAAAATGAATTAATTTTTTGTTTTGGCGGCAATAGGCAATTTTTTAGTTGCGTGGGAAGATGATTTTTTTTTGGTTTGATGGAAAATATGATTTCCCGGTTTTTCTAAGAAGATAAAATTTCTCTATGCTAAAATTTCAAGTTACATTATGTTTTCGATAACAAAAATTCAATTATTTAACTTCAACTATATTGATATGTTAACAGTTGAAACATAATTTTTTATTTAGTTCTAAAGCAATAGCAATGATTTTGATATAAACATTATTGATTATAGTTTGGTAGTTTTAAAAACATATGTTTATAATGAATATTTGATAAATAAATAAATTTTATAATTCAAAATAATCATATTAATTATTTTTTTATAAATGACATTTTAATTTATATAATTATAAAGGAGGATCAAATGGTAATTTATTGGAGAAAATAAATTATATTTGTCATTAGCATGAAAGTACTTAAAAATATATTGTTTTATTCTTACATATATATTTATAGTTAGTTAACTAAAAAAATTTGATAGTAAATTAATATTTTGAAAAATAAAAAAATTAAGGATATACAATGTTTATTCAGATTTAAAACATATAAATACATAACTTAAGCTAATAAAAAATAAATATAATACTCATCTATATTATAAAAACAATTTTATTATATTAGAAATATATACAAAATTTAGAAAAATATTCGCAGCATAGCGCGTATAAATACCTAGTATCTACAAAACCAAACGATTTATAAAATGTGAATAGATATTTAATGATTTTATTTTGGGGTTTGGGTTTTTTGGGTCTAGGAGATACCATCCAGAATCTAATTATACAATACTATATGGTTCCGGTTTTATAAAATTTTAGTTTGGTTTAGATGTGAATTCGTCTCAGTTTTAGAAAACAAATGATAAAAGCAAAAAAAAATGATTAGTTAATCTCAATGCATATTGCATGTTTGTAATATTTTCCTGTATTTTAATATATGTAATAAACAAATAATTTTAGTGAATTTTGATTAGTTTGGTTATTTCAGTTCGGTTTCATAAAACTCGAGTTTGGTTTGGATAACTCTGTATAGAAGTTTCTATAATATTAAGTTTATGTTATTTTATAATTTGATTCAAGTTCTAAAAATTATTGTTTGATTCATGACCGTTGTTGGGTTTGGTATGGGAATTTTGCCCAACTTTCTATAAAAACAGGGAGAATTCCTCTTTATAACCTAAAAGTTGATTTTTTCTCAATATATAGACCTCTTATTGAATGTTTGGCAAAATTAACCCAAAGAGGTAGTGAAATTACAGCTCAGTCCTTTGTGACTAAACAAAAAACGTCTGCCACAGTTACGATTTTATCATTCGAGAAGTCTACGTAAGAAGTTTACAATCGTTGTAGACTTCTTTTAAAGTCTACTACATAATTAGTTTTTTAAAAACTAATTAGAAAATATAAAATAAATAAATTTCTAAAAAATTGGTAAACATAAGTAAGACATATATATTTGACATGTATAGAATAAAAAATTTCATACAAATGAATCAACTTAAATGCAGAAAAAAAATTAACTAGAAAACATACAACCCCTTAGAAGTCTACTAAAGAAGTCTACTACAGAAAACATACGTATGCAGTAGACTTCTCGGGTAGACTTCTCCAGTAGACTTCTCGGGTAGACTTCTCCAGTAGACTTAAAAAAAACATAGCGGGAAATCAAAATTATTTAACAAATTGGGCGGGAATCGGAACAAATTAGGCGGGAATCGAAATCAAAAAAATATACCGAAGTAGACTTTTCGAGAAGACTTCTCTAGTAGACTTCTTAAGAAGTCTACTTAACCAAAAATTTTCCTACATATATAAGGAGATTAACCTAATTGGGTTAAAAATAAAGTTTTTCTCTCCTTCTAAAAAACGCCTCTCTCTCCTCTACCTCCTCTCTGGCCATGAATCTCTTCTCCTTCCTCTCTTGCCATCAAACCCATCTCTATCCTCCATCCTCTCTATCTCAATTATGGTGATGGTAAGCAAATCTGAGGTTTTGTGTTTTTGTTGTTGTTTGTTTTGTGTTAATATTGAAAATCTGGGTTTATTATTACATTTTGAGCTTCTTGTTGTAGATCTGAGTTTATTCTTACAAATATGCGCTTCTTATGGTATAAATTTTGTAGAATTTGTTGCAGATCTGATTTTTTTGTTGTTGCAGATCTGATTTTTTTTTTGTAGATCTGAATTTTTAGTTGTTGCAGATCTGATTTTGTTTATTTTGTTACAGATCTGAATTTTGTTTATTTTGTTGCAGATCTATAATTTTTTTTGTTGCATAGCTGATTTCTTTTTTCCCTTTTGCTGCATATATGATGTTTGTAAATATAGCATATTTTGTTGAAATATGAATTTTAACATTTTTTTTCTTATTGTGCAGACCTGAGCTTATTTATTTCTCTTTTGTTTTTGTTGGAAGCAGACTTCAGCTGCAGATTTCTCGAGTAGACTTCTCGAGCAGACTTCTCGAGCAGACTTCAGTCACATACATCTGTTTCAGACATTTTGTTTTTATATGCTAATTTTAAGATTTATAATTAGTGATCCTTAAATGTTTGTTTGATTAGAAGGTCTACTTTATATGTAAAGTTGGATTGCAATTAATGTTATTTTTATATATTCTTAAATTATGTGTGTTTTATCATATTCAGATTTCATATGCAGACTTCTTTATCAGACTTAGTCATCATCATCTTTGAACCTCTAATAACACAAGAAAATTAATTCAATTTAACTATACAAAAACATGTAAAACTCATAACAAACAAAATATGTAAAACTACTTAGAAATACCACAACTAGTCTTTCTTCACACATTCTCAATAAACAGTGGGTATGTGAACCATTCTCTGTAAGAAAACAAAAATCAAACCACATTAGAAATTATTGTCAAAAAAGTAGATTGCAAACGTAGTCTACTATGTAGACTTCAAATGAAGTCTGCGGACTATTAAGCTGAATACCAAATAAAAGAAGAAAATTAGTTAAAGCTAAAGTGTAACAAAAAAAAAATTTCAAACTCATATATAAGCAAGAACAATAAATATCACAAACTTAAGAGTCAAAAAATAAATTTTATTTGTTACAAATATCTGATCAATTAAATTTATAAAAAATTAATGTCGCAGACTGCAAACGAGGTCTACTATATAGACTTCAAGTGAAGTCTACAGACTAATAAGCTAAATACCAATTAGAACAAGAAAATGAATTAAAGCTAAACTATAACAAATAAACATGTCAAACTCCTTCATAAGTAAGAACAATAAATAATACACACTTAAGAGTCAAAGAATAAATTTTATTTGTTACAAATATCTAATCAATTAATTTAATAAAAAAATTAATGTCGCAGACTGCAAACGAAGTCTACAGACTAATAAGCTAAATACCAAATAAAACAAGAAACTTGATTTCACCAAATATATATATAATATAAACATGTAAAACTGATACAAATATAAGTACACTTACTAAAACAATCGTAAGACCAAAAAAATCTTAATAATTCGTTGTAAATTTGATAAAAAACGCGTTTATAAAAAAGTGAAATAGTAGACTAACAACAAAGTTTACAAAAGTAGACTTGCAATGAAGTCTACAAATATAGACTTCGTATGAAGTCTATATTTTAGGTTACTTTTGCAATTGCCAAAAGATGAGTAGACTTCTTCAAAGAAGTTTACGTAAAAAAGGTTAGTTTTGCAATTGACCAAACTTTGACTTTTTCGTAAGAAGTCTACTTGCAAAAGTAGACTTTTTCGGAGAAGTTTACTTTTAAAATAGACTTCTTAGAGATTAGTTTTACAATTGACCAATGTTGACTTTTTAAAGTAGACTTCGTATGAAGTCTACTTGGGTTAGTTTTGGGGTTGACCAAACATTGAGTTTATTTTCGAGTAGACTTTTTTTGAAGTCTACTCAGAAAGTAGACTTCAAACGAAGTCTACTCGGAAAAGTAGACTTCAAGCAAAGTTTACTCGAAAAAGTCAACATTGGTCAATTGCAAAAATAACCTCTAAGAAGTCTAAGCTCAAAGTAGACTTCTCCGAAGAAGTCTACTTTTGCGAGTAGACTTCTTACGAAAAAGTCAGAGGTTGGTCAATTGAAAAACTAACCCATTTTTACGTAGACTTCTTTTGAAGTTTACACTATTTTTTTGTTGTCAAAGAAATGGCGCAGACTTCAACTGAAGTCTACTGTCAGAAATTGGTACACCCGGTCAATTGCAAAACTAACCTGTGTGTTGACCAGCAGACTTCTTTTGAAGTCTACTACCGAAAGTAGACTTATTAAGAAGTCTACTACCGAAAGTAGACTTATTAAGAAGTCTACTTTCGCGGCACAGATCTGAAAACTCACGAAAATTGACTGAAAAATCACCTACCAGTGGTATTTAACTTATTCAACCACCGATTTCTTTGATTCCAGCCACCACCAAACAAGCCCAAACGATTTGCCAGACCAAATCACCAAATATGGCAATATATTAAAACATCAAGTTTCAAAAATTTAGATTAGAGAGTTTTTGTGCTGAAAATGGTGAAAAAATAGAAGAATATAAGGTGAAGAGAAGAGGAAATGAGGTTACAAAGCTAAAAAATGGGTCTTTGAAGCAATAAAAGCTTCAAATTGGTTGAAAATGGTGGTTGAATGAATTAATGGTGATGACATTTTCGTGAATAAGTGAGGAAGATGAAGATTGTTTGGTAAAATAGATTTCCGAAATAATAATAAAAAACAATAATCTAATGGCATTTTCGTGAATAAATAGAACTGATAAGGATATAAGTGAGATAAAGTGGTTAATTTCAAAAGTGATAAAATGGAAGGTTAATTTAGCAATTGACTTGAGTTTATGGGTTATTTTTGCAAGATTCCCATAAAAACATGTGAGGAAAAAGGTGTTCCCCATCAATGCTTCTTCTTTACATAATGATCGATGTGAACTCTTTGAGATTCCAACTGAAGAGATATAGCTCTGCCAGTATATACGACTGAAGAGTTAAGCTGCTTGCAGAGAGCAGAAATCATATATATTTTTTTTAACGTTATAATATTTGTGTACAAACATAACGTTTATATTAAATATCAAAAAATTAATTAATATTTAAATATTATAACTAAATATATTATATCAAAAAATTTACACCTGCACATGAATATGGTCAACCATCTAGTAGTCAAATTACACTCTTAAGATAACTGGTCAAATAGTTATAAATATATAAAATTTAATAGTATACCATTAAATTCATTCTTAACAAAAAGTAGCAATGAAAAATACTCATACCATCGTATTATTAATTGAGATGTGGTTGAGAGTTATGATGGTTGATTACTTTTTACTTCTTATGTAAATTTACTTTCATTACTCTTAATAAAATTAAAAAATTAATATAATCTAATTTTTAATTGATTTATATTTTTCTAAATCTAGATTTCCAAATTCGAGTTTATATCATAAAAAATATTCAATTTACTAAAAAAGATAACTAGCATAAATAAATAAAAAATCCTAATTATATTATTAAACTAATTTTAATTTGATTGTTTAACCGACTAATATTTTAACTAACCTAATTATATCATTAAACTAATTTTATTTTGATTGTTTAACCTACTATTATTTTGACTAATCTAATTAATTTATGCGACCACAAGTAAAACTCTAAATCATTTAAATCCTTTTAAAACTTTATATATATTATTTAATGTTAAATTGATATGAAACAAGGATCTTTTGGTTTTGGTTATTTTGGATTGCTATGTTTTTTATTTTTATGCAAATTTTAAATTTCATTAATCTTAATCTACCAATTTACATCAAAAGAAGAGAATTATTTATCATGTTTGATAAATGCAACAAAACAACAAATCATACATATAAGTTTTTATCGGACAATATAAAAGATATTCAAAAATAAGATATAAATAATATATTTTGCTTTGTTACAAAAAATAATATACTCATGAAAATTGTATTTTTTCAAATATATTAAGTTTGGTTTCGAATCATTAGAAAATCTGATTTTTTTTATCTATAAATAAAATTATGTTATATTTTTTTAAAAAATTAATCAAACTCCGCACAAGGTGCAGGGAAACACATAGTTACATTTTATTTGCGCGAAAAGTTTCATTACTTTAACAAAAAAATATAATTTTCTTATAAAAAATGTATTTCAAAATAGGTCAGAAAATAATTTAATCTCAATAATACGTACAAATAATATAATCTTCAAACTGATTATATGCATTTCACCATGCCAAGAAATCAATTTAATGTTAGGACGGGTACTCAAGAATCTTCTTGAAGAGAGAAAAGATCGAAGCTCTTTGACTTATTCAATAAAACTTAAAACCAGTAGAGGGATGCGTCAGCATGGAATTTGCGAATAGCATGGAAAGAATGTAACTTGCATGGTCACCTTAAATTGTGATGTTAAAAGATTGTCTATAACTCCAAATCGAGTCAAGACAAAATTTATTGTGCCTTCTGGTCTCGTGAAGCATGAAACATGAGATAACAATTCAGTTAGAGGAATGTAACTTTTTCTCGGCTCTGGAAACCACAAAAATTATCTTCTCATTTAAAAAGAAAGTGCTGAACTGATTCTCTTCCAAGCAAAAAGGAAAATATGGAAGTGATCTCTACCAAAAGAAGAGATATTGCATCGGTTCCTACAATAGATCTCGGTTAATGTAGGAAATTGGGAAGAAAAGACCCTCAAAGTCAAAAACTACGTGAAGTTCGCCCTAGGTTCTTTCCCAGGCCCAATCCCGAGGTAGCTGCCGTCGAGTTAAGATGAGTCCCTTCCGCCGCAGCCTCGCTATTTGCTCCGCCTCTGTCTGAAGTTCTCTATCCTCCTCCTCCTCTCCGCGATGGGTTTGGTAGTTGATTCTCCTCCGTCGCGGCTCAGGCCTCCGCCTGATCCACCACCTTCAAGTAAGTTTCCTTTTACTTTTTCTAAAGTCCTCTTCCCCCGCACCCCGCCGGAACCACCAGATCCGCCAGATTCTTCTTTAAGCTTCGATCCTCTTTCGGTCCTTGTTGTCTCCGCCACCTTGTCTCATCTCCTTCCCGCAAGTCCTTAAGTCGTCTCTCCATCTCATCACCTGGCTGCGTTACCATCTCTCATCTTTCCCCAGGTTTGCTCTCATTCCTTATCTTCTGCCTCTCCAAGCTTGTAACAGCTCCAAGCTTGTAACAGCAGTATGCAGGATGGGAAACGCCTAATTTGTGGAGTTTGAGTTCATCGCTTCTGTTACCGAATGATTCGGTTTTTTCCGCCTTAGTGCGGCCCTTTACTGCAATATGCAGGTTCTGTCCCGATTTCAATTTGATGAAAGCTTATCTCAATGGTTTCCTTTCATTGTATCCGGCTTTGGACTTTTATAGTCCTCTTCTCTCCTTTATGGAGGCTTTTTTATTCCTACATTGTTCACTTGTTTTAAGTATTTCAGAAAACATTGAGTCAAAAGTTTTTCTGGCTAAAACAAAGTCATGAGGCTATTAATCTTTTGTTCAGTAATTGATATTGCTGATGGCTTCATTTTTTCGAGTATGGAGGCTGTATTCCCTCTTCTTGGCGGTGTTGTTCAAGACAGCAAAATTTGCTTTTATGATATTGCTTCGGTTGAACTTGTTAGCTCCCACTTATCTCTTTATTTCTACTTGAGTTATTATTATTGTCTTCTCTTTGTCTTGTGCTTAAATTGGTGAATTGCTGTATTTGGCTCTTTGTAGCCTGTTGTATCATTTTCATTTGGGGATAGAACTTTCTTAATTTAATAAAAAGCTTGTTTGACAAAAAAAAAGACTCTCAAAGTCTAATAAAAGGTGCAATTTCACGAGAAATAGATGACTTACTAAAAGACGAGAGTGAGCAACAACTCTTCCAAGAATATACACCTTCAATTAAATAAACACAAGTATGAAAATGTAGGAAACAAAAATGATCCGATAAATGAAAAAAATAAGTTTTATATATCCTCTTCAATAGGAGAGAATGGCACTTTTTAACTTTTTGGTCAAAGTAATCAACATCCTGCTTTAAATTGGAAAGATGGAATTGAAGAACACTAAGTTGATAAAAAAAGAAAGAATTGAAGAACACTTTGATTAACTTTGTAATGTCATGAGTCCATTAATAGAGACTAGAGATAATGTAACCATATCTCTGGGATTAATTAATATCTTGGTCAAATTAATCTTCTTAAGTGCTTTAATTTACACGTGCGTATGATTAGAACTTTGGTATTCATATTTTGAAAAGTGCCTTATTATTGCTCTCCTTTCTTTCCTTTTCTGTTTTTGGTCAACTCTCCATTTTTCGCTGCTCAAAACTTCTTAAAAACAATATTAACTTACAATAACTTTAAATCTATTAAGGAAGCCCATTAAAACTTTTCTTGTTAATAGAAGAAACCAACTAAAGATTCCACATTTTACCAAAAAAAAAAAACTAAATTAAGATTCCACAACTTTTACTAAAAACAAAAACAAAACAAGACAAAATATTCCACAATGTTTTTCTTTTAGTTATTTTTACACAAGAATACAAAAATAATTATTCATAGTTATGAAAAAAAGAAACAATAGATCTAAAAGCTCGACCAAAAAAATGTTCGCAAACCCACAAATTGGCTGTATACACACTACACAACAGATGAACAACAATAGAAATCATAATCTTAGATCGACAGTTTATAATTTAATATTTTGTGTCTAGAAGAAACCGAAAATCAATATTTTTCCCGCAATGAACAATCTACATATGGAGTAGTATTCCTCGATAACACCGAAATGGTTGTCCAAACATAACAAAAACAAAATGAAACGAATATTCATATTTTTTTCAACAATATTATGAGACGTACCGCAGCAAGAGACTACATTTATTTACTTTTGTTTTTAGTTTTCGTAGACGGAATTGATCAACTCAAAGCAGTATAGCAAGTAACAATCTTACAGTTTTGGACGTGGAGATAACGAGACATAATAAAGATTACATCTTCTCGAAGTACATATGACCCTTTTTCTCTTTATTGCGGTCGCTTCTAGTTTTAAAAATCTAAACTTGGTTGATCATATCATATGTGTGTACGTATTATCATCTTTTTCTAACACAAATTCAATTGAAAATTATTTTACGTATCTACTACACTTATGATTGAAAAGACACCGGCCATAAAGCCTTTTTTTTGGGCTGAAAGCTCTCTAAAATATAGATTAATATTCACCGGCCATAAAGTTGTGTCACTAGTTTTGTGATTTTATTGTGTATGAGACTTATTATAACAACTGAAGACTGACAACGGCAATACAATATCGAGCAAGCTTTTGTGGCTGCTGAGCCAGGACAATTGTATGATATTTTGGAGGAAAAAAGAGATGCTAATTTGGCTCATTGCTTTATATTCATGTTACCTAAATATGAAATTCTATGATCAAACACAATAAATAATTAATCGTATTAATAAAAATTGAGTGGTAAGTGAGGCAAAATGTCTGTCAAAACTGTTGTGGTTGTTGGTCCTGTATATAATGATAAAATTTATATGCTTTTAAGATAAATTTAAATACTGTACAAGGAACATAAATAAGTGTAGTTTCACCTAATAAATATCTTTGTAAGTGTATAGAATTACAGTTATAATATAAAATATTATCGTATTTCTAAAGATTTAATGTTGCACAGTAAATTTTCAGATTCATATCAAGCTAAACAAATAATAATATAACTAACAAACATGCTTAAGAAAGATGGATGGAAAACTTGCTGAAAAAAGGTTTTAATCAATAAGACAAACTTTAGATTTTAGGAAATTCTTAGGTAAATCAGAATTGGAGATTAAAAACTGTTAGGATATTTATGAAAAACCGTTTTAGAATTCGAAACATAACAGTAGAATCAACCAATTTTAGTTGTAAAAATTATTTATGTCTGAATTTTAGGATCTCAAATTCTTTTGTTAACTCAAACAATTTAGACATGTATTAAAATTCAGGTTTAATTGTTCATAAAATCTTTAAGCCAATTTTTTTTGTGAATATGTATTTTTTCTCATCTAAGATAGTTCAAACAATCAATAACATTTTCACATCTATTAATTAACCTAAGATCTGAATTCTAGGTGATCAAACTAGAATTAGCGTTTAGTGTGATTTAGATAAGGAGCTACATGCTTATCCTAACAAAAACTCAAATCTAACAATTTATCTTTAACCTTTGAATATTCTAAACCTAACAAGCAAACTAGTCATACATGGTTGTTGAAACAAATATCATGAAAAGAATGGGTTACATAAAAGAAATAAGTAAAAGATATAAAAGGCTTCAAGTTCTTCTCTCAAACGAACAAAGTATCGGAATTGTCTCCCTTAAAGCTCAAGAACTAATCTCTCTCTAAGTCTCAATAGAATAAAAACTCCATTCCTAACAATGGCGTTAAGAACCTAGATATAGTCTAAAACATGAATGAGGCTGCTCCGCAAATAGATAGAACTTCTGAGCCAACTTATAATTCTCCATGAATCTTTAAAACTCGTGGAAGAATGTGTGTGCGCTTGGTGTCGACCGACACCAAATGGCTGTGTCGATCAACATACTGTCCATAATTGGTCTCTGACTCAATCTCTAGAGCAAAATCTCTTGCTTGGCTCCAAAATGCTCCAATATCTACAAATAAGCTCCCGTCGTACCTAAACCTGTAAAGACTCAAAAAGACTAAAGAAATATCAAAAATAATTCATATACAAGACCTATAAAACCCAAAAAATCATGATATATCAACTTTTCTTGACTTAACTTTTGCTTTCCCTCAAGCAAAATAAAAAATAAGAATAAAATCGAGGTTTGAAAATAGAAACTCTCACCAAATATTTAGAACGCCACATTGACCAACATTCTTGAATCCACATATCACAAAGATGAAATTAGATAGTATGTAAGTGTACTTACCTTAATCTTAGCAATCTCCCAAATACGGTTCAAGCCCCTTAGAGAAATTCGAAATCCCCATTGTTAATCCCTTTAATCAATTAGGTGCGCGGTCTCATCGAGGGAGTATTGATAAATAGACTTATGGATTCTTTCCCTTCCTATCTACTACACACACAAACATTCTTTACACAATCACTCTTATTTTCTTTCTCTTTGCCGACTCCTCCCTTTTTGTTATTTCTGGGTGTCCTTATCAACTTTATGTTTTTTTTTAGCTTTTGAATGGTGCCACTCACGTTCGTATTTTTTGTGAGGAGAAACTTGCATGAGTGTAAGTTCACATTCCTAGTCATTTTCACAGAACTTAGGCTGCCATTCTTAAACTTGGACTTCATTATTATATATATATATTAGGGAAGATAAAGGAGAGATTATGACAAACTTATCTTGACAATGCCGAGAGAGGAATCAAGTTCGATGTATACTAAGCCCAAAGTTGAGAAGTTAAAGTTTATTTGGGCAGAGCGAACAATGAATTTTCTGAACTCTCCAGAAACCTGAACTTTTTATATTGTATTGATCCACTCACAACGTTCTACCTAATAAAACCTGCAATCAATTGCTGTGGGAATGGTCCTTCAAGTGTCAATATTTTGTGGTTAATTCCTAGAAAAACTCACAATTTCAACAAAATTATGGCTCAAATGGTAATTATTATTTTAAAACCAAAAGTTAGAAAACTAAAGATAAATAAATTATGTACACTTACCGATTGGTTGCCTCTAATAAAGTTCTTGTTTTCAGTCATTAGCTTGACTTTGGATGCAAAAATTTAGTTAGACTGATCATGAAAACAAGTTGCAAAACAAACTTCACATGCAGACACTTTTAGCTTCAAATTTCTGCTCAATAATCCTTTCACATCATCTTGCCCTTTCTCCTTCATCTCAGATGTAAGAATTGCTCTAAACTTGGAGAAATACTTTGACAATCCTTTGCACTTTAATTTATACTCAATTGTGTTTCCATCAAGCTCTGAGGAATCAAAGTTACTTGAGGATCTTCCTTGATTTCTTTACCCTCCACTCTCTCATTCATTTTTTCCTTGTAATTATGTGAGGATTTTTACCTTTGATTTCATCAGCTTCACTCTTATCATAAGACTTTTCTCTTGTAAAAAACTATTTGGAGATGTTAGAGAAAGAGATTTTCTTATTAGACATATTTACAACTGCACCCACTGTGGCTACAAATGTCAGACGAGCCGGTCTGCATCCAAGTGGGCTTGTTCGTGGCAGGCTTAGTGTTTTTTTTTGTCCGTGCGGGTCGGCCCGACGCAGGTTACATACAAGACCTATAGGCTCAAGCCCGCCCTGCTCTTATTTAGCGGGTTTGCAGGCTGACCCGTGGGCATGTTTTTCTGATTTGGTTTTTGATTCAATTTATGTTACAAACTTGAGAACGTAAGAAAAACTGTAACTAACATGTAATAGAAAAGCAAAAAAAAAAACAGTAACATAATGTTTTGTAAAACCACAAATATAAAAGTAAGAACCAATCATAACCAATCTGAGAAGTAACAACTTAACAAAAGGTCATCAAAAGAAATTCAAAGTGAAACTTTCAAAAGCAATCCAAGAAGCAACAACTAGCAAGAGGTCATAAAAAAAAAATTAAACTGAAATTGTAAAATCCGAGAAGCAACAACACTCACCAGTTCTCTATATCACTCATCTTCATCATAACAAATTGATTGGAAAGAAGGGATATCTTCTTCACTATTGTATTTTTATCCTCCTCTGCATATATCAAATAAAATAAAGTTAGCACACAACTTTGAAGCTTTAGTTGTAGACATATAGTACTTTCAATGATTATTTCTTTACCACTTTCATATGCTTCAAAACCTTTTAACCAATTGCGTCTGTAGATCAAAGCTTGCACATTGTTGTGGAAGAAGTTAGCTTCTATACTGTTTAAGACTCGAGATCTGATGCTAAAAGATGATTCTGAAGCTACTGTTATGATAGGAATGGTGAGTAGATCACAAGCCATTGAAGCCAATTGATCATATTTTTGAGAGATGTCTTTCCAATAATCCAGGATGTTCATACTCGCATGACTTGTCATGTGTAAGGCCGGTTCTTCACAATACAGTTCCAGATTAGACTTCCTACTAATAACAACATGTGTCTTGCGAAAAGCCAATAAATCCTGAAATAAGAGAAAGAAACAGAAAACTTAAATACAATATATATCACTTATCAGATTCTTTTAAAAACTAATTGCAATGGAAGTGTATTGACCATAAGTAGTGATTAAAACACTCGAGAGCTACTGAATGTGCATTATCTAAAACATTATTTGATTTTTAATCATGTCAACCATGCATCAAAAACCTAGCATATAAAGATACTTACATCATAGTTGTTTAACCTCCCTTTAGGTTTTCCCACATACATGTTTTTTTTCTTCACTATCTCGAGGTTGTGTAGCTGATGAGGTCGACTTTGGCTGGTCCTCATATGATTCAAAAAGTGTTAGCAGCTTCTCACACAAGCACTCTATCTTTCTTTGAAAAGATACTCTATCAAGCTGAGTAAATCAGAATTCAACCAGAGTAAACTTCAGCCGTGGGTCAAAGATGCTTGCTATTGCAAAGATGTCACTAACTTCTTCCCATTATTTTTCAATCTTCTCCTGCATTGGTATGATCATTTCTCTCACAACTTCATCTCTGCTTCTTTCATTCACTTTCAGCCGATACCGGATCTTCCAAACTTTCATAAGATTCAAATTAGAAGTAGGATATGTCAAACCTGACATAAACCGAGTGATTTCATCAAATTGCTTTAAGAAGTCACACAAGTCTTTTAGTCGATTCCATTCAATTTCTGAAGGATTAACCTTGAAGTTTCTCCCATCCATCTGCTGAAAATAACTAAATGCATCACAATGGTTAATAACCCGAGTAAGCAACTTACATGTCGAATTCCATCTAGTTGGAATAGCGACAGCAAATCAGCATTCGTTTTAATCTTCACAGATTCAATGCATTTAGCAATTAATAGCTCACGAGATTTCGAAGCTATCACATACTTGATACTATTCCTGTTTTTATGAAATAAATTGCCAATGACTTTACGGCTATCTTGAACAATCAGATTCAAGATATAAGCTGAACACCTAACATAGAAGAACTCTCCTTTACACAACAAATCATCACATAACAGAAGCTGTGATTTCAGAATATCTTGCATTGAGTCATTACTTGTAGCACTGTCTAGTGTTATCGAGAACACTTTTTTTCTGGAATCCCCATTCCTTCCATTTTCTAAAGAATTTGCATTGCACAAATCATACCTGAATGTGGAGGAGCAAAAGTACAAAATAAGAGAATCTTGTTCTTCAATTTCCAGTCTTGGTCTATATAGTGTGCTTTTAAAGACATGTAGCCCTCATGTGTGATTACAGACCACAAATCAGATGTGAAGCTAATCCGTCCAAGAAGTTTTGATATCTCTTTCTTCAAGTTATCTGTCTCACTTCGATAGAAGTTGTAAACATCTTTGGCTGCTGTGTTGCGACTGATAAACCTCACATCAGCTTTCAAATACTTCCAAACCTCTCTAACCCTTTCGGACTCAACATAAGCAAAAGGCAGATCATGCTGAATTATGCTCTTACATAACATCACACAAAAAGCAAATTGATCAATCTTCCTTGCTTGTAATTTTCGCCTATGTGGTCACCAATACTTTACCAACATCGCCATCCCTAGATTTGAGATTGCAGACACAAATATGGCGTAGTAAGTGATTAGTACCGTTCTTGTGGGAGTCATGCACATATTCTTTTTTTTGCAAAGATTGCACTTTGCGTTTTCTGTCTCGTTTGGCTTAGTAATGACTGTAAAATCATCCTGATAAACAGAATGTTTGGGGGTTGTAAATCAAAGCCAAATGCACATGTTTATGATGTAATATAGTGAAAGAGGTGTCAATCCAGCCTGGGTGAAGGAAGCCACTAAGAATACAAGAGCAATGCAAATCTAAGCAGAATCGGGTAAATGAGAGAGAAATTCTACAAAAACTAAATGCAAAGCGAAATGAACAAGAAAACTATTCTAAAATCCCTGGAAGAGGGTTAACAACTACTAGAAGAAAACATAGGATTAAAAATGCAAGTCTACTAATTACTAAAAATTGAGAACTAAAGCGGGTAAATAGAGAACTTCTAGCAACTTAAGGTGATATGCAATGAAACAGAAGACAAGATGCGAAATTTAAAGACTTGGAAATGAAAACTTGAGGTTTTGAAAAGCTAAAAGAAGGATCAAAGGTTGAGGGTCATATTAAGAAGGTTAAAGGTTCAAGCTTGGATTTTGAAAAACATAAATCTACTCATTTGATGAGCTTTCTCTAAGCCTTGAGAAGCTAAAAGAGGTTTATCTATGGTTTGTGGTATAAACCCTTTCCTTAACCCTTCCTCCAAACCCATGGGTTGTGGTGGAAAGATGGGTCAAAGAACAGTAAGGTTATATCTCAAATGGTGGCCTAATTAGTCCCCTAAGCAACCATGGTGTTTGGGAAAGGGAAACTAATCTCTTGGATCTGGTGTTAAGAGACTCTTGAATCCTGCTAAGGTAAGGAGATCTCTGAGATTATAAAGATATTTCCCAAGACTCTTTAGGCATTAAGCCCCCAAATCCAAGAAGAGAATGAGTTGAAAACAAGAAAAGACCCAAGCTTTAAACCCTCTAAATTACCCCAACCTTAAAATCAAAAACGAACTACTTACTACTCATGATTAAAACCGATTGAAATGTAGAGAAAAGAAAGCTAAGCATTATTAAAGAAGATAGATTAAGAAAATACTCAATGATTAAGAAAAGATTAAGGTTTTTAAAACAAGAAAAGCTAGAAATCATAACAATGGAGGATTTTCTCCTTCGACAGTAAGAAAAGCTAAAAAGGTCCAAGACAAATCGAATGAATGAGAAACGATTGCCTAAAATGGACAAAACATCAAAATGGTCCCCCACAAGAGTCCAAAAATGACTTGGCCGGATAAGGTTGTAGAGATCGAGTTGGGTGATCGATCTCTAGGTCGATCTTTTTCGTGGATAGTCTACTTTTGCTCGATCTTCTACTCGATCCTCGGATGATCGGGTCGTGCATTCGATCTGGCTCTCGTTCTGCATGGCATGATTCACGTCCGTACCCACGATTGATCACCTTGGTTGATCTTGAACTCGATCCCTTCCTTGAAACGATCCGGGCTTAGTCAATCTTCTGCTCGATCTCATCTAGATCGACCTGCCTAGCTCGATCTGCTCCTCGATCCTTCTTCCCTTGCTGAATGGTTGAGTTCTCCAAGTGTCCAAAAGTTTCCTATTGATCCTTAGCACGTCCACGCAACCTCCATAACTCCAGAGTGTCCAAAACAACCTGATAATGATACAAACATACAGAAAATATGCAAATGCTAATGCAAAATGCACTTAGGACCTAAAATGAAACAAATGGTGCAAACTAGCCTAAAATGAGAGATGAATGCATGAAAAACTACCCTAAATGCATGCTAAATATACAAAATATGTAAGTATATCAACTCCCCCAAACTTGCCTTTTGCTTGCCCTCAAGCAAACAAAATTCAAGAAAAGAAGAGAGGTTTTAAAAGTGGGAGCTCAAATTTCCAAAAGTGTTGAAACAAATGAATCAACTCAAAGGTCCTAGTTCTCAATTCTAAGATGCATCACACAAACTCATAGTCCAAAGAACTTAGCCATATTCATCACATGTTGAATCTCATATCATGACTCTCATATCCCAAACAATCCAAGAATCCTGTCCTTTAACATTCATTAAGCTCAAACCGTGAATCACACTGCACTTTAAAACAGGATACATTTGGTTTAGGGACAATGGTTATGAGACAAAGATGATCTCATTCAAGTGGGTAAATCAAGCAATGGGTTCTCTCAAAGAAGGTTGAACTTATGCATAATGCTAAAGGTAAAGACAATTGATGCATACATGACTAGACTCTCATCTACCCATATACACTAACAATGATCCTAAACCCCTCTCATTTTTTTTTCTTTTCTTTTTAAGCTCACTCACCCTCTTAGAGATTACCCACAAACAACAAGGCAAGGCGCCAAGTAAAACCCAAATAAACACAAATCATTCTCAACCTTTTTATAGCTAGTGGGATGGTATTATACATAAACTCAGCTCTTTATATTTTTGATAGCCCTCTTCTCAAAATTTTTCTTTCTTTTCTTTAAACATTTGGTCTTTTGGTTCTTTTCTTATTTTTTTCTTTTTGAGGGCTAACTCTTTTTCTTTTAAACTTAGAGCTTTTAATTAATACAAACAAAAGACCACCCACTTAAAACTATTAAACCCTTTCAAACACCAAACTCTTTTTAAACCGAAAACAAGTAAGCAAAACATCAACACACATGAACCCCCATCCTAAACTTAAGCCTAAAACTAGCTTCAATATGCAAACTAGCAACAGTATGAAAGCCTAATCATGTCGCCTAAACCTAACACTTTATGCCAAGTTCAAACCAAAAATAAGGCCTCACAATGATATCACATAAGAAGATTTGGCTTGAAAGGAGGGTAAGGGTCAAGGTAGGAAGTTCTATTCAGGCTCAAAAGAAAGTGGTGAAAGGGAAAAGAAAGCCTAAATATGTATATGTGATCCATGTATCCTTTTTCAAATGCATAAGTATGACAATTAAAAAGATTCAAATTAAGGTTCTCACTTGATAGGAAAGGATTCAATTCATGAATGTTCAACTTAAGCCACGAAAATCAAAATAAATGATACAAATATGGTTAGAGCTTACTTTCAAAGTTTGAATAATGCATCAAAGAACTACTAACTAGGGCCTTGAACTAATTCATGAGTTTAAAACACTTTACAAGGAAAAATTTGTATCATTGCTCCCTATGCAAATGCAAATGCCCTAAATGATTTTAAAAATTCTAGACTCAATCCTACAATATTTAACAATGCAAATGCAAGCTACATGAATTGTTTTTTGAAATTTTTTAAAAATTTTATCATTTTTTTTTGTATTTTCATGCCTTAGATGAATGCAATGCAAGACTCAAGTATGATAACTCAAAATAAGATCAAAGAAAACATGTCAAAGCACACACACACTCCCCCAAACTTGAATGACACCGTCTCAGTGGCTAACAAATTCAAGAGGAGCTCAAAACACAAAGCGAAAATAAGAAAAATGCATGGTATATACAAGGGTATGGTTGTTGGTACCTCGGAGCTAGGCATGACTGGAGCTTGAGGATGCTCCAGACTTCCTGCTCTTTCTAGGAGTCTCGTGAGTGACCGCCTTGCCTTTCTCCTTGCTTGTCCCTTCGTGTACAGAGTGGCGTGCAGCTTGGATGTTGCTTCCTTGAGGCTCACGGATCACAATCTCAGCAGTTGATCTTCTCCTCTTCTCGGGCTGCTCGACCTCTTCACTTGAAGATGCACCAGATGAGTTTCTTTGGATCCCCTTGAACTTCTTGGCAAGCTTTTTAATCATCTTGCTCTGCCACTTATTCACCTTCCGCTGAATCTCCACCATAGATGCAAGGAACTTCTCGGTTTTGGTCCTTGGCTCAAAATCGAGCTTAGGGAGGTCAAAGCTGGCTGGCATCTCGGCGTCTGATGTAGGTGACACTGAAGACTCACGAGCAACTTGAGGCGGTGCGGCTGTGGCTCTAAGAGGTGCAAAACATTCCTCTTCATTCGGGACGAACTCGATGGTGCCACAGCATTCTAGGAGCGTCTCATCCACGTTAGGCAGGATGCACACTTTCTTCGTGTTGTTTTCACTGTAGAAAAAGTAGGCATAGAAGCCTGGAGCTGGCGTGGGACCTAAGGAATCCGTGTTTCGCATGTAAGCCTCATCCATGTATGCTCTCTCCGCGCAAGGCTCAAACTTTTGGATAGGGACTCCGGCTTGTATAAAGAGCGGTGTAAGGAAGCCTCCAATGAGTGCTGAGCTCGCCTTGCATCTCAAAGCCCATGCCTTATACTTGACCAAAGAAGAGGCTAAGATGCAACCATAGTTGACATCATTGCCAAGCTCATCCTTCATCGGCACTTCATTCTCTTCTAGGCTGCATAAGATCTTCTTAATGCCTTGGAAGAGAAAGTACATCTCATTCTTGGTGACTGTTGGAGCCACAGATCGCCCACTGAAGGTGTTGGCAAGGAGCTTGAGGGCGTATCTCAGCACGGGGTTGCGAACCTTCTTGATCTTCGCCGTGTTACTCTTGTAGCCTTCGTCGCATAGCAAGTCCTATAGATCGTTGGCTTGTGTTAAAGGAGGGAACTATACAAGCTTGGCAGTAGCTTTTAGACCGTAGGCTTGGGAAAGGTCTTGGATGGAGAGATGATAAGCCTGTCTCCTGATCTTGAAGGTGAGGTGACCTTGGGATGGAGTAGGGAGGCTCAGATTCTCATAGGAAAACTCCAAGGTTGAGAGGAAGTCAAGCGTGGCCTCTGGATATGTGGGGCAATCCATCCTTGAGAGGCAAGCTAGCCCCATGTCCTTGAGAAGCTCATCAAAGTCTTCTAATAGCCCCATCCTTTCCAAGAGGTCTCGACTTGCAAATTTGGTTGGCTCAAAGTGCAGCCTCTCAAGTCTCTTCTTAGCCTTTTTCTCTTCCTTGGTCCATCTAACCCTCTCTTGCACCAGTTGTTGAGCTTCTTCTTCTTGTCCTTCCACTTCTCTGCTTCTCTTAGGTGCCATGGTGCCTGAAATTTTAGATTCTCAAAGAGAAGAATGAGTATAGGCGGCTAAATAGAGATAATGAGAGAGCAAGAAAGAAAAACTTATAATAATACGCCAAGATTTTTGGAGAATTTATAAAAATTATAGCTAAATACTAGAAGAAAATATCTAGAGATAGAATCAAATCTAGCAATTTTCCTAATATTTAGCTAACTCTAAAAATTTTCCTAATCCCCTAACAACTAACATTCACCCTAGACTAACAAAAGGAAATTTTCCAAAAAATTTAAACAAGAAACTCGAATAACCGAAAATACCTTTGCAAGTGATGAATGCTAAATGCTCTCAGCTTTAAAACCAGACTCACACTTTCTCTTTACTTTTCAAAACAGTTCGAACACAAAAATGAGAGAGTGTGGATGCATGTGAACATAAAGACTAAGAAAACCATGGGTAAAATAAGTGGTTTCTGAAAAAGGTGTGGTCAAGGCACATCTTTTCATGGTCAAAGATGCTTGCCTTGACCATAATTCAAATTTAATACCGGAGGGAAAAGAAAAAGGAGGAAAATTTTTTGACTTACCTCGGCATGAGATCGAGTCCATTTGGTCGATCTTGGACTCGATCTCATGCCCATGTTGGCTAGGATCTAGAGGGTTGATCGATTGGGGGCTCTATTCGATTTGAATCGAGTCCTAGATCGAGTGTGTCCCCTCGTTCCATGATTCTATGTTCTTATGGCCATGCTCCTTGGATCGAGCCACGTGATCGATTTGGGGGTCGTTTTAGCAAAGATCGAGTGACATGATCGAGTAAAATGATCGATCCAACTCGAAGATCGAGTGAGGTCAGTCGATCCACACCCCGTTTGTATTTCAAGCTAAACACATGGGTAGGTCATCCTCTCACAATTGACTGACTCACTCGATTGTCTACTCGATCTCATCTAGATCGAGTGACTTCATTTGATTCACTAGCCCGATCTAGTAAAGATCGAGCCAGGGTAGGTCGATCTGTCACTCGATCTCTTGCCTCTACTTCCTCCTTCCTTGCCCTTTTTGACCCTAAGATCATGATCTCTAATCCCTTATCCTTTCACCTAGACACTTAAACATAAAAAGCATAAAACTGAAATAGAAAGAAAGCAAAAATATGTACAAGATAGACATGGGAATGCCTCCCAAGTGCGCTTTCTTTAACGTCTTTAACTAGACTTTACTTGGTTCAGGCCAGAGGTGGGTATTGGAGAAGCAGTGTAGTGCTCTCCTTGCTGCATTCACTCGCCAGGTAGGGCTTGACTCTATGCCCATTAACCGTGAAGCTCTCCCCTTTCTTGCCAACCAATGTAACCGCTCCATAAGGTAGTACTTCTTTGATCTCAAATGGTCCACTCCACCTAGACTTGAGCTTTCCAGGGAACAACTTCAGCCTTGAGTTGTAGAGTGGGACCAGACTGCCTTCCTTTAGCTCCTTATGAACCAACTTCTTGTCATGAACCGCCTTGGTCCTCTCCTTGTAAATCCTAGCACTCTCATAAGCATCTAGCCTTAGCTCATCAAGTTCATGGAGTTGCACCAGCCGTCTCTCCTCTGCTGTCTTGAGGTTGAAGTTCAGTTGCTTCACTGCCCACAGAGCCTTGTGCTTTAACTCAACAGGGAGGTGGCAAGACTTTCCATAAAGGAGGTTGAAAGGAGTGGTACCAATGGGAGTCTTGAAAGCGGTTCTATAAGCCCATAAAGCTTCATCAAGCTTGCTTGCCAAATCTTTTCTAGTAACTCCAGCGGTTCTCTCCAGTATGGCCTTGATTTACCTGTTTGAGACCTCCACTTGGCCACTGGTTTGAGGGTGGTAAGGTGTGGCCACCTTGTGCTTAACCCCATACTTTTTCAGAAGACTTTCAAAGACTTTGTTGATGAAGTGGCTGCCCCCATCACTGATCACTACTTTTGGAACCCCAAATCTTGGAAAGATGATAGACTTGAATAGCTTGATCACCACTCTTGCATCATTAGTTGGGGAAGCTATAGCCTTAACTCACTTAGACACATAATCAACAGCCACCAAGATGTATTTGTTTCGGTAAGAAGATGGGAATGGACCCATGGAGTCAATCCCCCAATCGTCAAAAACTTCTACTTCAAAGATGGGAACCCGTGGCATCTCATTCCTCTTTGTGATGTTCCCTGCTCTCTGACATGCTTCACAAGACTTAATAAACTCATGAGCATCCTTGAAGAGTGTTGGCCACCAAAACCCGGCTTGTAAGACCTTTGTAGCAGTCTTGAAAGAAGCGAAGTGACCTCCATAAGATGAACTGTGGCAATGAAGGAGAATGTCCTTAGCTTCTTCTCTTGTTACACACCTTCGGTACAAGCTAACCACTCCTCTCTTGTACAGGTAAGGCTCGTCCCAAAAGTATTGAGAGACGTCTCTCATGAACTTCTTCTTGTGGTAGTGATCTAGATGAGTTGGCTCCTCACCACAAGCCAAGTAATTGACAATGTCAGCATACCAAGGTAGGTTCTCTTCCTTGAAACTCAAAACTTCTTCAAAATGATCCTCTAGCCGTATGCATACCACTGTGTTGACCATCATGAGCTGCTCCTCAGGAAGTGAATCATCTAAGGGTAAAACTTCATTCACCCTCATTCTTGAAAGGTGATCAGCAACACCATCCTCTATCCCCTTCTTATCCTTTATCTCAATATCAAATTCTTGTAGAAGAAGAAACCACCTTAAGAGCCTCGGCTTGGTGTCTTTCTTGGAGTAGATGTACCTCAAAGCAGCGTGATCTGTGTACACAATGACCTTAGAACCCACCAAGTAGGACCTGAACTTCTCAAAAGCAAAGACAACGGCTAGTAACTCCTTCTCGGTGGTTGCATACTTCACTTGCGTGTCATCCAAGGTACGGCTGGCATAGTAGATTACATGCAGCCTCTTGTCCTTCCTCTGACCCAAAACAGCACCCACGGCGTAGTCACTAGCGTCGCACATAATCTCAAACGGTAGATCCCAATCTGCTGCTTGAACTATAGGTGCGGTGACAAGAGCTTCTTGATGGTCTTGAAAGCGTGAATACACTCTTCATCAAAGACAAAGTCAGCTTCCTTGCATAACAGCCGTGTAAGATGGCGAGCTATCTTGGAGAAGTCCTTTATGAATCTCCTGTAGAAGCCAGCGTGCCCCAAGAAGCTCCTTATCCCTTTGACATTAACCGGCGGCTCTAGGCTCATCATGACTTCTATCTTTGCTTTATCAACCTCTATCCCTTGCTCAGAAATCTTGTGACCGAGTATAATCCCTTCCTTCACCATAAAGTGACACTTCTCCCAGTTCAGCACCAAGTTTGTCTCCTCACATCTCTTAAGTACCCTTCACAGATTAGACTAACAACCACCAAAAGAAGCACCATACACAGAAAAATCATCCATAAAGACCTCTATCATTTCCTCTATGAGATCAGAGAAGATAGACATCATGCACCTTTGAAAGGTTGCTGGTGCATTACATAACCCAAAAGGCATCCTTCGATATGCGAAGGTACCATAAGGGCATGTGAAAGTTGTCTTCTCTTGGTCATTAGGATGAATGGGAATTTGAAAGAAACCGCTATATCCATCTAGGAAACAATAGTATGGATGATTAGCAAGCCTCTCAAACATTTGGTCAATAAAGGGAAGAGAAAAATGATCTTTTCTAGTAGCTGAGTTATGTTTCCTATAATCAATACACATTATATGTCCAGTTATTGTTCTTGTAGGAATCAACTCATCTCTTTTATTTTTAATGACCATGATACCCCTTTCTTTGGTACCACATGGACCGGAGAGACCCATGTGCTATCACTGATAGGGTATATCATGTCGGCCTCTAATAGTTTCAAGATCTCTTTCTTAACTACTTCTTTCAAGTTTGGGTTTAAACGTCTTTGATGTTCAATAGAAGAAGTGTTTTCATTCTCTAAGTGAATCCTGCGAGTACAAATCATTGGTGAAAGGCCCTTGATGTCACTTAGAGAGTACCCAATGGCCTTCCTATACTTTCTCAACTCCTTAAGGAGTGAGTATAACTCATCATCACTTAGATTTTCATTCACAATGACAGGATAAGTGTCATTGGGTCCTAAGAAAGCGTACCTTAGCCCTTTTGGGAGCTCCTTTAGGTCTACCTTTGGGGCTAGCAGCTCGCTCCAGTCCTCCTCGTGGCTTGTGTTGATGTTGCCATCCTCATTAGCCTGTTTTGAACCCGAGTCATGAGCTTTCAGGCTGCCATCTTGAACCGTTGTCTTCTCTGAGATCGAGTCATTCAGTCGATCTTCCCCTCATTCTGGTCCGGATCGATTACACTCACATTGATCTCCTGCTCGATTTGATATGGATCGAGCAGTGGATCGATTCACTGAGTCGTTCTCTGAACTGATCGAGTTGCCTCTCTCGATCTTCTCATTGATTTCTTGACCGGATCGACCAGCCTCCTCGATCTTTTTGTCGATCTTTGTCCTGGATCGAGTGAAGTCCTCGATTTTCTGGTCGATCTCTAGGCATCTGCCTTTATCTTCCTTGGCAACTTTGCGAGAATCAAGGATGTGAACATACTCCTGGGTCTGCTCATTCAGGATACCATACTCCTGACACTCCTTTGTCAAAGCTAGCTGTAGGTGATCCTCTTGTGCCAACTCCTCAAGAAACTCATCCGCTAGCTCATCCAAAGTCTCAGTGTAGAAAGCTTGTCCACCGATGGTTGGCTTCTTCAAGACTTCATTGATATCAAAGTCTAGCTTGATGTCTTTGCCCAAGTGTAGAGAGATCTTCCCATTCTTGACGTCTACGATGGCTCCAGCGGTTGCTAGAAACGGTCTTCCAAGGATTAGATGTTCCTTTGGCTCTTCATCCATCTCTAGAACATCAAAGTCGGTTGGCACGTTAACTCCACTGATCCTCACGGGCAAGTCTTCAAGCATACCCACAGGAAGCATTATACTTCTATCAGCAAGCACAAGAGAGATTCTACACTCTTTAAGCTTGGTGAAACCGAGCTTCTTGGCAATGGAATGGGGCATAAGATTAATGCTTGCACCAAGATCACATAAGCCGCTTCCAAATGTCAAAGGACCAAGAGCACAGGGGATGGTGAATGATCCTGGATCTCCAAGCTTCTTCGGCACTATTTTCTTGTGAATGATGGCGCTGCACTCTTCACTAAGCACCAAAACCTCTTCACTCTCCTTGCTCTTCTTAGTTAGAGTATCCTTGAAGAACTTTGCACACTTAGGCATCATGGCCAAACAATCAACTAAAGGCAGCTTGATCTCAACATCTTTCAAATGCTTCTCAAATACTGCCCTATGCTTCTCAAGCAGCTGTTTCTTGAAGCGTCCAGGGAAAGGAAGCTTTGGTTTGTAGGGTGGAGGTACAAATGCATTTTTCTCTTTGCTAACCTCTTCTACTTTCTTCTCTACAACTGTTTCCTTGCCTTTCCTTAGCCTTTCAATCCACACATTTTCAAAGGTAATCTCCTCATCATTTGAAAGCTTACCCTCCCCCTCTTGAACCACAATGTCCTCATTGTCTTTAGGTGCAACCCTCGGCGGAATCTCTCTCCCACTTCTCAAAGTAATAGCGTTTGCATACTCCTTGGGGTTTTGCTCACACTTCCCGGGTAAGCTGCCTTGACCGCTTGAACTGGCTTTGCTTTTTTTTAACTGCTTGATCTTGTTGTTCAGGTTGGTGATCTGAGTAGACACCTCAGTAAGAGAAGAGTCCAGCCTATTGTTCATATCAAAAAACTTCTGATTTGTAGAAGCTTGACCTTGAAGCAACTGTTGAAACATTGCTTGAACCGGATCTTGAGGTGGAATGAATGGTGGAGCTTGAACTTGTTGCTGCTGAGGCATGAAACCAGGAGGATAACCCTTATTTCCTTGCTGTTGCTGCTGGACTTGGAAGTTGCCTTGTATAGGACCTTGGTACCCACTGTTTTGTGTAAACCCTTTGTTGTAAGGAACAAATGGTTTGCCTTGTTGTGGAGGGTACACTTGGTCCTTTGGATTCTCCACGTTAGTACTCCTGTAAGAGAGGTTGTTGTTGCCTTGATAGCCTTGACCGTAACCTTGTGGCTTGTTGTAGTTCTGGCCTCCAACCCAATTAGCTTCTTTTTGGCTCAGCTCTAACTCCTCTAAGACATCTTCAGCTTCTCCCACAAAGTGTACTTGCTTCTGATTTGCAAAGACCAGCTCATCTATCTTCTCATGGAGTGATTTGAGCTCCTTCTTGTGTGACTCTATATCAGCTCCCCTTGGTGCTCGGTCACAATCCTCAGAATAGTTCCCATCGCTTAAAGCCAAGTTCTCTATGAGCTCCATTCCTTTTTCAACATTTTCCCAAGAAAGTTTCCCTTACTTGCTGTATCTAGCAACATGCGAATCTTTGGGAGTGCTCCTCTATAGATTGTGCTCAAGAGAGTCTCTTTACTGAAGCCATGATGAGGGCAAGCTATAGTGTAGTCCTTGAACTGCTCCATAGCTTCATTAAAGGTCTCATTCTGCCTTTGTGTGAAGCCGCTGATCTTACTTCTTAGCCTTGCTGTTCTTGTGCTTGAGAAAAACTTTGACAGAAAGGCTTCTTGCAATCAGCCCATGAAGTGATGGTTCCCTGAGGTAATGTCTTTTCCCAATGTCTTGCTTTATCTCCAAGGGAAAAAGGGAATAACCGTAGCTTGAAGCTGTCCTCCGAGATACCATTGATATTTATCATCCCACAAACTTGCTCAAAGTTGTCAAGATGCTCCAAAGGGTCCTCCATTGCAAGCCCATGAAACTTGATGTTCTGCACCATGGAGATGAATCCTGGCTTGATCTCGAAATTGTTGTTTTGCACTGGTGGAGGAGTGATACCAAAGCGATTATGATGTGTATTTGGAGCATCACCAGCACCAATGATTGTCGGCTGCCTTGGAGCGTGGTTGGGGTTTCCATTGCCCCTAGCACCAGGAGCACGGTGAGGTGGAGCTTCTTCTTGGTCTTGCTCAGCCATAACCCAAAATTCACCTACACCAGGTTGATCTATCCCCTCAAAGTTCTGTTCTTGCTCTACTGTCCTTCTTTGCCTTGCACTTCCGAGTTAGTGAATATTGTCCAGTGGTTGTAGAAGATTGTTGTCACCACTGGACCTCAAATTCATGTACCTGAGAAGACAAACAGTAAGGTAGAGCAATGAGTAACCAAAAGAAAAGTAAAAGGCTTAGTCTTTACTAAGCTCCAAATCCTAATGCTTCCTAACAAACCCAAGTTGGCAATGGCGCCATTTGATAAACAGAATGTTTGGGGGTTGTAAATCAAAGCCAAATGCACATGTTTATGATGTAGTATAGTGCAAGAGGTGTCAATCCAGCCTGGGTGAAGGAAGCCACTAAGAATGCAAGAGCAATGCAAATCTAAGCAGAATCGGGTAAATGAGGGAGAAATTCTACAAAAACTAAATGCAAAGCGAAATGAACAGGAAAACTATTTTGAAATCCCTGGAAGAGGGTTAAAAACTACTAGAATAAAACAGAGGATTAAAAATGCAAATCTACAAATTACTAAAAATCAAGAACTAAAGCGGGTAAATAGAGAACTTCTAGCAACTTTAGGTGATATGCAATGAAACATAAGAAAAGATGCGAACTTTAAAGACTTGGAAATGAAAACTTGATGTTTTGAAAAGCTAAAAGAAGGATCTAAGATTGAGGGTCATATTAAGAAGGTTAAAGGTTAAAGCTTGGGTTTTGAAAAACATAAATCTACTCATTTGATGAGCTTTCTCTAAGCCTTGAAAAGCTAAAAGAGGTTTATCCATGGTTTGTGGTATAAACCCTTTTCTTAACCCTTCCTCCATACCCATGGTTTGAGGTGGAAATATGGGTCAAAGAACATTAAGGTTACATCTCAAATGGTAGCCTAATTAGTCCCCTAAGCAACCATGGTGTTTGGGAAAGGGAAACTAATCTCTTGGATCTGGTGTTAAGAGACTCCTGAATCCTGCTAAGGTAAGGAGATCTCTGAGATCATAAAGATCTTTCCCAAGACTCTTTAGGCATTAAGCCCCCAAATTCAAGAAGAGAATGAGTTGAAAACAAGAAAAGACCCAAGCTTTAAACCCTTAAACCCTCTAAATCGCCCCAACCTTAAACCCAAAAACGAACTACTCACTACTCATGATTAAAATCGATTGAAATGTAGAGAAAAGAAACTAAGCATTATTAAAGAAGATATATTAAGCAAATACTCAATGATTAAGGAAAGATTAAGGTTTTTAAACAAGAAAAGTTAGAAATTGTAACAATGGAGGATTTTCTCCTTCGACAGTAAGAAAAGCTAAAAAGGTCCAAGACAAATCGAATGGATGAGAAACGATTGCCTAAAATGGCCAAAACATCAAAATGGTCCCCCCCACAAGAGTCCAAAAATGACTTGGCCGGATAAGGTTGTAGAGATCGAGTTGGGTGATCGATCTCTAGGTCGATCTTCTTCGTGGATCGTATACTTTTGCTCGATCTTCTACTCGATCCTCGGATGATCGGGTCGTGCACTCGATCTCACTCTCGTTCTGCATGGCATGATTCACGTCCGTACACACGATTGATCACCTTGGTCGATCTTGAACTCGATCCCTTCCTTGAAACGATCTGGGCTTAGTCGATCTTCTGGTTGATGTCATCTAGATCGACCTGCCTAGCTCGATCCCGGTTCCCTTACTGAATGGTTGAGTTCTCCAAGTGTCCACAAGTTTCCTCTTGATATTTAGCACATCCACGCAACCTCCACAACTCCAGAATGTCCAAAACAACCTGATAAGGATGCAAAAATCAGAAAATATGCAAATGCTAATGCAAAATGCACTTATGACCTAAAATGAGACAAATGGTGCAAACTAGCCTAAAATGAGAGATGAATGCATGAAAAACTACTCTAAATACATGCTAAATATGCAAAATATGTAAGTATATCACATCCCAAGCTTTCGAATACTGTTTTCTAGGTTTTTTTGCTTTCTGATCTGATGCATTTTCCTTGTCCTCTTCATGTGATTCATCTTCAGTCTCAACCGTTTTTTCTGTTTTCTTAGTCGTCTGGCTCGACTCAGCCTCAAAAACTTTTTTCTTACTCGTATTTTGAGAGGATTGTCCTTTTCCAACATCAGAAGCAGAATGAAAGAGACTTTTCTTATTCTTACTTTGAGTTTGAGATGCTTTAACCCCAAAGTGATTCCTAGGTATTGGTTCTCGGATGATTTCTTCTTCCTCATCATCTTTATCACCTCCAACGTCAATGAGCCTTTTTTTGCGACCATTCATCGGATGTGATTGTGATCCACCACTGTTTAGATTATCTTCAGCATTGAGAACACCTATAAGTTGCTGAATTTTATAGTCAATTGATCCTGAAGTAGTGAAGTTTTATGAGTTCTGTCAAAAACAAAATTAAGTTCATCATGAAATCACTATTTAACACAATAAGGTCTAACATGAATCATAATTCACGAGCTCTGTTTAAACTAAGCATCAATGGTATTTTGAATTAAATGACAAGACATATGAATAAGACTCACCAGGTTCAACATGATTCACGATAATATCCAACAGCCTTCAATGATTCAACTTTTGTCTCAGTATCAGCTGAATGAACCAGAGAACTTTCAGAAACTTAAGCAGCCAGATTAGGTTAGCAATACGAAGGTTTACCATAAACAATTTATGTAAATATTGACTCTAGTTGGTGCAAAAGGTTTGAAGTTTGTTTAAGCTTTTTAATCTTTACAATTTTTATATCTGAAATTGCTTAACAGTGTATGATCGGATGATCAACTTAAATTTATAGCTAAAATTGAACAACTCAAATTTTTAATATTTCCAATCATTGATTCATAACAAAAATAACATAAAGCAAAATGCAGCAACAGAAAATTGAATATTTACGTATAAAAAACATGAATTTTACAAAGACAAGTACTAACCTCAATCACATGAAGATTGGAGGCACAACTACATTCTCCAAAGGCAAACTCCCCTATATAACTGAAGAAGTCATGCTTGCATGACTACATTCAGTTATGGCTGCTTGTGTGAACTTTTAAATAGCTTAGCCAAATCCAAAACACCTGGTTCAATACCATATTCCACAATTCAGTATCATAGACCAAGCAAATGATGTTTTAAGAGAATAAATCTAACCATAAAAGTAAAAAAAATCTATAAACAGTCACCTTCTTCTATTGAGAAAGCTCTATCCCAAGCTAAGCTTTTCTAAACAGCTCACACACAGAGAAGTTATCTGCAGCTCTAGTCCATCACCCATGCCAAACAAATAGTAAGTTCGTTACACAATCTGATGCAAAAAGAGCCCAATAGTGGCAGAGAAAAAATACAAGATTACTTCTTAAATACTTACAATGGAGACTAAACTGAAACAAAGTCCTTGAATGGTTACACGCAATCATCAAAAACACAAGATTACTTCTTAGATGTTTACAATGGTTACACGCAATCATCAAAAACTCCAATTAGAAAGTTGCTTATTTTCACACTCTGTTCTCAACACTTGGAAACAAGTCAATAGGAGACACAGAGTTTCCTCAATAAGAGACACGGAGAAGCTAAGCTTGGCAAGGCTTTACCCTAAAAGTTTGCATGAATTTTTTGATGATGATTTACTATAATTTCCGATCGACCTCCATCGCCAGAAGAAATCAATAAGAAATAAGAGTAAATAAAAATCAATAATGGCGGAATCACATAAATTAAGTTTTGATGGCTGAATCGTTGAAGAAATTGACGAAGATCAATTCTTAAAATGATAGTGTGTAGCTTTCAGAATGAAAAAAGGGGATAAAAAACAAAAACTGGAGAAGAACAAGATCATAAATGGTGGAATCATAGAGAAATTGAGCTTGATAGTCTTGATACCAACCTAAAATCAGAAATGTGAGAGAAAGAAGATGAAGTTTCCTTTTTCAAAAAAAAACTGTTCGATGTAAGTTACGATTTACAAAATAAATTATGCAAAACCAGCTAAACCCAAGTTAAGAAAACTGATGTAACTAAACCAAGATTCTAATTTCGGTTTGCACATTTACCTACAAACTTGTGATGGGCGTTTCTGTTCAACCCGCAAAACCACACAGTTCTGACCCGCAAGCTTGCTTTATTGGTGGACACCTTTAACTGAGCCCAAGCCCATCCCTCATTGGTCCTAAATAGGCGTGACCGGCAGGCTACAAACAAAACTGACATTTGTAATTGTGGCCATGAATGGTCTTCTAAGAATCAAAGGCATATCAAATTAAGTTTTGATGGCTGAATCGTTGAAGAAATTGACGAAGATCAATTCTTAAAATGATAGTGTGTAGCTTTCAGAATGAAAAAAGGGGATAAAAAACAAAAACTGGAGAAGAACAAGATCATAAATGGTGGAATCATAGAGAAATTGAGCTTGATAGCCTTGATACCAACCTAAAATCAGAAATGTGAGAGAAAGAAGATGAAGTTTCCTTCTTCAAAAAAAAACTGTTCGATGTAAGTTACGATTTACAAAATAAATTATGCAAAACCAGCTAAACCCAAGTTAAGAAAACTGATGTAACTAAACCAAGATTCTAATTTCGGTTTGCATATTTACCTACAAACTTGTGATGGGCGTTTCCGTTCAACCCGCAAAACCGCACAGTTCCGACCCGCAAGCTTGCTTTATTGGTGGACACCTTTAACTAAGCCCAAGCCCACTCCTCATTGGTCCTAAATAGGCGTGGCCGGCAGGCTACAAACAAAACTGACATTTGTAATTGTGGCCATGAATGGTCTTCTAAGAATCAAAAGCATATCAAATTATTTTGCTCATCTCCACAACCTGAAAATCTGTAGGTACTAGATAATTTTCCACTTTAACAAGTAAGTTTGGAATTGTACCATATGGAGTTGTGGGAGAAGAGTTGGTGGATGCAAGAGTCTTATGAGGAGGGTTCATATCAGCAATTCCTAATTTCTATGCAATATCCTTTGACATGAGATTCACGCTGAAATCAGAATTCCAGGGTCTTCAACCTTAAGCAGTTTACTTCATTTGGGGGGGGGGGGGGGGGGGGGGGGGGGTGTACTCATTGCTTTATTAAAGAGATCCTAAACTTCTTCAAAACTCTCTTTGCAAAACTTTAAGAAACTATCCGAGGGATATATCTTCCAAGCTTCAAAAAATAAGACCTTATTGGACATCTTTCTCACCATTTTGTTAAACCAACCATCTTCTTTCAACTAATAGACTTCCTTAGACGTTTGAGTGGAATCGGATATGGAATCTCAGGGGTGTAGATGCGTTATATGGTAGGTTCATGTTGATTTTTGGCTTCTAGAATGTTTTTGGTCGACAATGGAATGGCTTGGGCTGACACCAGCTTGTGACAGGTTGACACTAGCTCGTGACTGGTTGATTTTGGCACACTTTGAATAGGATGTCGACCGACACTAAGGTGGTGTCGGTCGACACCAGAATCCTTTGTCGACTCCCTTGCGTTCTTCTTTTTATTTTCATCGATATTGGTCGATTTTTCTCTGTTAGAACTCGAGTTGTCGAGAATTTTTACTGGTGTCGACCGATACTGGTTCTGTAACCAAAATATCCTCATCCTCAAATTACTCAAGTTCTAAGTGTTCTTCTGCACTAAGTCCACTTTTCAGAACTGGATTCAGCTCCTTTCCACTTCTCACCATGATGGCATTGATATGGTACTTTGGGTTATTATCGATCCTTCCAGGAAGGAATTCTTCTTGCCTTTTGACAAAGCCAGTAGTCTGAGCAACCTGAGTATCCAACTTCTTGACATGAGTATTCAACGCTTCAAAACAAAGCATCAGTCGTCCCATTGAAGTGCACTATGATCTTTTGCTGACCTTTTCAAAACCTGTTCCAGCCGTTGACTTCATTTCACTATCTGGCGTTGGTATAGGAGGTGTCTGTTAAGAAGAAGAACTATAGTTCCTTGTGAAAATTCTGTTCGGATAAGGCTTCTGGTGTTGAGGCTTTCAGGTGTAAATAGAAGAGCTCTGATTTCCTTCAAAGGCACTCCTCTGAACATTTCCATTGAAGCTTCTGTTCCTTTGCTAATTACCAAATCTATGACCTCGAAACCAAGCTCCATTTACGAAATTAACATCTTCTTCCTCCAAAATTTTCAACTGGTTCAAAAGTTTCAACCTCAGCAGCAAACTAAACTGATTTCTTACCCACAAGAAGGCTATGCACATATTCCAACTTAGCATTTACCTCAGCAATCTGAATTCCATCCATGTTTCAGTTTGCATCTTCTTCTCAAAGTCTGCATTCTTGGAACTATTGCTAGATGCCAAGTTCTCAATCAGCATATACGCATCATCTGGATACCTGGTGTTGAAGTTTTCATTGCTCAGAGCATCCAGAGCATCTGGTCCCTCTAATCTACATCTCTGAAGAAAATACCTAGAAGCTAAACCTCACTGGAACCATGATGTGAAAAATCTTTCTGATATGTCATGAATCTCACCCAAGCAGCTTTGAATGCTTCTGTTAGTCCTTGAGAAAATGTGGATATCTTTCTTCTCAACTCTTCACATCTTGCATCATCATAGAAATTGTTCAGGAAGACATTCTTGGTCTCCTTGCAAGTTATCAGTGATCCTGTCTCAACTGCTTAAGCCAATAAGTTGCGTCCCCAACAAGAGAGTGTGGGAAGAACTTGCAGAAGAGGTAGTCATTGGATACTCCATTATACTTGATGCTTGTCACCAGATCCTCGAACCTCTCAATGTTATCCATCGGATGTTCAGGAGAGAGAAGATCAAAAGGATGCTGACCTGATAGTTGCATTATTTACACTAGTTTAACACTTATTTAACATAATATTTGCATTGTTTCATGCATATAACTTGTCTATTTAGGCTAGTTTGCATCCATTTTAAAGTTAGTAAGTCTTAGGTTAGATAATGCATATACATTGTATTTGGAGTGTTCTTTTTTAGGTGTTTTGGAGATTATGGAAGCTTGGTGGAGCATAGAGGGTGAGCCTGGGCCAAAGGAAGCTGAAAAAGAGGCAAGCAGACATCGTCTGGCTCCATACTGACGTGTGAACCAAGGAGTGGTAGTTGGTACAACTGAAAAGGGAAGCTCATATCGATATATGGAGGATCCCAAACCGACATCACACGTTGGTATGAAAAAGGCAGTATGCAATACAGAGGAGTGGATGTCGGTACATAAGAGACAGAACAACCGATCAGTTCATACCGATTTGTGACTGAGACCCATATCGACATCAGTATGGAGGTGGCAGGCAGCCATACCGAGGAGTGGTACCGATGTGTGACACTTGCCACAAACTGATATAAGCATAAACAAAACCTTTGACCAAGAGTTGACCCGAATTTACATTGTTCACTATAAATACCAAAGACCTAATTTTTGTTGTTGATCTTTTTAATCTTGTTCTTTCTTAAGCAAAACTTTTCTCGTTTTGTTCTAAAACATATGTTGCTAGAGATTTGTAAGAGTTTATGCAATTGTAAGTGTTTCCCTTATATAATCTTTCATCCTTCTTCTTCCTAATCATGTATATTCATATTTCTATCATTAGATCTATGAGTTTCAGTATGATTAGTGAGTAGTCTGTTTGTGGTTTAAAGATGGGTTAGAGTAGGGTGAGATTAGGATAAATCTTTAATATTTAGGGCTTGATAACAATATATCCTTTCTTTTTTGATGTTTTTAAGGCTAGATCTTCCTTGATCATGTTGGTTTAGAACTTATAATTTTCTTTGCACCACAGGTGTTTGATGAAATTTCTCAACTAACCTTTGAAGATATTTACATGCTTAGCGTATGTGAAAAATATGTATAATATGTTTGTTGGCTTTATAAAACTGATTATTCATTCTTGGTTATTGTCTTCACTAATAGAAATTAGATCATGATTAAGGTGATTGGCAAAGTGATTGATGCCATGAGAGTGGATTAATCTTGTTTAAAGATTCTTTTCCTAAGGATTAGCATTATTATTGGACATCTTGGATTTCCCCTACGTTCACCCAAAGTAAATAACCCTATCATTAGACCCTTTTATCTTATTTGATTTTCTTACTAGTAATTGCTCTGATTTTTCCTAGCTATTTATGTTTACTTGCTTTGTTTGAGTTTGTTTGATTCTACTCTTGCTTTCTTGTTCACTAGGTTGATACAAACCATAACAAATCTCTTGATATTGCTTGGATTAAGAATTTTCATGCATTCTTAGTGTCACAACTACTCTAATGGATTGGCATCTCAAATACTACAATGAAACGAGTAGTAGAGATTAATTACTTAGTAGCAAAACATCTACTATCAATTTGGCGCCGTTGCCATTTGGGATTGTGTTTGTGCATTGAGATTTTGATTGTCTTTGAGATAAAGCTTCTACATTTACTACATTTACTAACTCTCTTTCAGTTGCTTGCTGTTTCTTTGAAGGTGTATTCATTAGAGATTAGGTGGAGAAAACCTACTTCAAACCATTGACAATATTTACCTTTTGGATAGAGTTACTTGAAACCATTAAAAAGATTTACCTTTTGGATAGAGGATGAGAGAAAGAAGAGAAGTAGAGAGAGCTGAGCACATTGCTAGGTTGGGAATGGAAAACCCAAATGCTCTAGGTAAAAACCTTCCATAAAATGATCAATGGGTGTCAAGCTAAAGGATCTCAACATCAACAAAGGCAAAGGTATATTGGGTCTGGAGATGCTCCCAATACCAATTAAAATCGCCATGGTATACTACCACCTCCTGTTGAGAACAATAATTTCGAAATCAAGAGTGGTTTAATATCAATGGTGCAAGGCAACAAGTTTCATGGTTTGCATATAGAGGATCCTTTGGATCATTTGGATGAATTTGACAGAATTTGCAGCATGACTAAGATTAATGGAGTCTCTGAAGATTGGTTTAAACTGAGGTTGTTTCTATTCTATCTTGGAGACAAAGCCCACCTATGAGAGAAGACACTTCTACAAGGCTCCATCACATCGTGGGATCAATGCAAGAAGGCATTTTTCGCAAAATACTTCTCTAAAACAAGGACTGTCAAGTTGAGGAATGAAATCTCTAGTTTCTCTCAAGAGAACAGTGAGATCTTTTGTGAAGCATGTGAGAGGTTCAAGGGCTATACTATGCATTTCCCACATCATGGATTCTCTATTGAATCATTACTAATCACTCATTATAAAAGAAGTTCTAAACAAGATAAGGATGCTTGTTGATACTGCAAGTAATGGAAAATTCCTAGGCAAGGATGTTGATCAGGGTTTAGGGTTGGTTGAAAACCTTGCCCAATGTGATGGCAATTTTGGTGAGTAATATGATAGAAGCTCAAGAGGGTGCGAATCTGATGAGAAGAAAAGGAAATAGATCAAGTCCCTCAATAACAAGTTGGATAAGCTACTTCATGGGCAACAAAAACAAGACAACTTTGTTGGGAAAGGTGATAAAGTCCAAGATGGGGAGGTTGAGCAACTAGAAGAGATGAACTATGTGGAAAACCAAGGAGGATTCAACAATCCATTCAACAACAATAGGAATAACCCAAATCTTTCCTATAGAAGTAACAATATGGATAACTTTCAAGACAAAGTCTACCCACAACAAGGCAATCAAAACTAAGGAGGGAAACCTAAGCCTTTTGTCCTCTGCAATCAGTAACAAGGGTATGTTTCTAAGAACAATTTTTAAAGAAACCAAGGAGGAATCCAAAAGAAATCTTTTGCATCACCATGATTTATGCCACAAGGGCAAGGAAACCCTTCTATAACTCAAGATCCTGAAATTAATAGCATGCTTAAACAATTCCTACAAAGCCAAGTTACTAGTGCTATGGATGTGAGTAAGAAGATGGCTGAACTCCACAACAAGGTTGATTGCTACAACAATGAGTTTAATGCCAAGATTGATTCTCTAAATCCAATAGTTAGACAAGTGGAGTCAAAATGAGCCTCTTCCTTCTCAAGCCCTCAATCCAATGGTAAAGCTCATGCCAACCCAAAGGAGTATTGCAATGTCATATTATCATATGAAGATAGCTCCACTTGTAATCGTGAAGTTGATGTAAGGGAGACTGAACAAGTACTCTATGGTACAAAGGTGGAAGTGTTTCACACTAAGGAGATTGTATCCATAGTCGATGAGGATATTGAGAACCAAGATGGGGAGATGATTATTGAAAATGATACCATGGTTGTTGCTAAAGATAAGAGTCCTTAACTTCTACACAAGTAAGAGTTAAGAAGCCTCTCAAGCAAATGGCTAAGAAGAGAGACATGGTGACAACTTTTCCTCACAAGAAAGAAGGTTCTCACAATGATTTTCCTTTTTACCCATTGCCTAAGGCTGATAATTGATATCAAGTCAAGGATCAACTACTGTTCATCAAGGGTATGCTTGCTAATAGAGAGAATGTAGAAGAGCATATGGACATATTTGACCCATCAAGCACACCAAGAGATGAGCATAAGTCCATTCCAAAGCTTGGGAATCCTGGAAAATTTCTGATTTCTTGCTCTCTTGGGGACTTGAAGATAGATGTAGCCCTATGTAATTCAGGTGCAATATTGAATAATATATCACTTGAGATGGCTGAGAGCCTAGGAATAAAGAGCATGAATCACTTTTGTGGATGCTTCTTCGAGACAGCCATTTAGCCTCATTGAAGACTACCTTTTGAGGATTAGGGAGTGTGTAATCCATACTGATTTTATTGAACTGTGAGATAGAGCAAACCAACAAGCTCTCACTCCTTCTCGGGACCCCATTCCTCAACACAACAAGTGCAAAAATAGAATTCACAATGAAGAGGGTTGTACTCAAGAATGTGAACGACAAGATCTTCTACCCTGTCAAATCTTATACCATGAGATTTTGTGGTACAATAACTTTTGAGGATATGGTGGCTAACAAGGAACCAAGGAGTTTGAATGCTCAGCCAATGGAAGTGAAGAATGTGAGCACAACTCAAGAAGATGCTCTCTACACTTGTGAATATAATGCAAAGGGGTCTGATGGTGAGTGTCTACTTGCCCTGTTTGAAGACTAAAAAGGATGAGTCTGATACAAGATTTTATGCTATCTCAATTACCCAAGCTTGCATTAATCATTGTATCAAGGGTTCTTATCAATCACTAGGTCTAAGATGAATGCATTATGAATGCAATAGAAAGACTAATCCAAGCCAAAACAGCGAAATGTTGTTCCAAACTATTAAACTAATGAACTAATGACATACAGAACTATTGGAAGCGATGCTTTAACAAATCAAGCAAACGAAAATAGAGCACTAAGCAAATTTCGAAATTCAAATATCAAAAGCAAGGATTCTAGATGTGGTTATGGAGTTTGGAAGATTCAAACACAAGATTAGGCTGTTATCAAACTCATTAACAATGCAAACAAGCAAGTAATGCTAATTCCTAAGCATATAATTCACCAATTAAGCAAGCTAAACCCAATCCCTTGGTGATTAACACTTTGCTAAATATCCTAACAAGAACTAATTCTCATTAGTGCTAAGATCGATAGCAAGCAAGCATAAACCAATTCTATTTAAGCTAAAATACTTCTTAGAAAATCAATCACTTGAGCTAAGACAAGTAAATCCTCTAAAAGACAAGATCAGCATTTCATCAAACACTTGGTGGACATAAGAGAAAGTCTAAATATAGATTCATGTGATCAAGACAATCTAATCTAAAAACAGTCTAATAGAGAGGAATCAAAGATATTAAACTTTAACAAGCCTTAATCAAGCATCTTGATCCCCTAATCTACCACATCTAAGCTCTTAAAGGAAACTACTCACTAATCATCATCAAAACCATCAAATCCACAAAGATTAATAGTTTAAACATGATTAGGGATGAGAGATTAAAGAGATAAATGCAGAAACTTAGATTGAAAAGATGGATCTTGTTCTTACAAAGCAAAAGAAATTGAGAGAAAAACAGGATTAGAAGCAAGAACAAGACTATTTAATATTTTTAGGTCTTAGCCTATTTTTACTAAAAGACAAATACCCTAGTACAATGGCAAAATTTTAAATAAATGAAGTTCTAGCGAGGAGGATGCAAGCTGATGAGGTCGACATGCATCTCGATATTGAGTCTCAGGTGCTTGATGTTGAGTTGGCCTTGGGCGACATCGATGGTCGACATTGCTTCTCAGGTGTCTAGGGTCGTTTATGTTGTGCGACATGCATCTCGACATAGGTGTCATGTCTCCGGATGTCACCCTTGGAGCTCGACATCAGTGCTCAACATGGAGCTCTTCTCTTTCTTCGGGAAGATATCGACCGGGAGGCACGACATACATCTCGACTATCGACTCAGAAATGCTCTCCCTTGGCTCCTCTTGATTCTTCTTGGTGGGGGTAACTTCCTGAATCACTCACAAGCTTCCACTATGTCTCCAATGGCTCCTTAGGTACCTAAAAACATTTCTTATCCAAAGAAAATGCAAACTACAACCTAAATGCAACCTATGTCCAAAACCAAAGGAAAATGGGACAAATGAGAAGGAAAATATGCAAGAGAAAACTAAAACATGTGCTAAATGCAGTCTTAAATTATGCAAATATAAGAGACATTAGAGCCAAAGGTGGAGATACCAAATAGAGCTATGAAAGGGCATGGGAAAAACAATCCCATAAATGCTTCAGCTTTTACAACTGTGAGTCTTCATCCCTTAAGGTTCATTAATGGCACAATTGAATAGAGGGTGAAAACCAAGAAAATCTCTGCACCTTTTGCAAGTGCCTGATATACTCATTATTTATACCATTTTAGCATGCACTCACCATTAACTTTTAGTCCTTAAACATGCATTTTCACTTGTTCTTGTCCCATTTGCATCCTTTAGGAGAATATGTTTAGGAGTTGCATTGCATGTTTGATGCATTTTGAGTTTTTGGCAGGTGCAAATGAGGAGCTTTGGGAGTGATCAAAAAGTAAAGCCAAGGCAAGCCAAGGAAGAACCAAGGCGAGGAGGACCATCTCGAGCTGGATAACAGGCAGGTTTGCTCGATGTGGGCTCATATCGAGCTGAATATCAGCGTAGCCACGTTGATACAACATTCAAAACTTATACCAAGCTGGATATTGAGGTGGAGACAGGTCGATAAACGCTGATAGCTTGTATAATTACATCATTTTAGGCTTCATTTAGAATAGTTTTTCATTGCATATCATGTCCAAAGTGTCCCATTTGCATTCATATTAGACTTAGGGTGCATTGGTGTTAGGAATGCATATTCTTTTGCATTTAGAGTGTATTTCAGGTTTTTATGAAGCAATGAAGGATGTTTGGAGAGCTGAGGATCAAGCTAAAGCAAGTAGAAGAGCTCAAGAAATCTGAAGAAGTTTCTTGGATTTGTATCGGAATGGCATATCGGGCAAGTAGCTGATATCACGACGTATCAGACAGAGTATCGGGCAAGTAGCCAATACGGAAGATCAAGCAGAAACCAGTGTTCTTGAAGCCCCGGAATCAGTCATCTGTATCGACCAAGAAGCCAATACTGGGATGATGAAGTCTGTATCGAGTATGTCATATCGGGCATTCAGCCGATATCAAGCTCTTTCCCAACAGTATTCACTTTGGTCAACCTTCGGATTTCAAGATTTGACTGAGTTGACCAAGCCTTGACCCTTGACTATAAAAGCAAATGCTTATCTTTTTAATCACTACTGCTACAAGAAAGAGATCAAGTGAGCAATTTCCAGTTTTTAGCATTTTGTAACAATAATTTTTTATTGTTTAACTGATATAAGTTTGCATTCTTATATTTGATCTTGTGGTTATTGATTCTGATCATGATTTCCTTGGGAAGGATGTAGATGAAGGAATGCATCTAGTGGAAAAACTACCAATAAGTGAAAGAAACTATAAGGAGGAATTCGATGATGCAAATGACGAGACAGACAAGAAGCGCAATACTGGGGTGCTAGCATTGCAAGAATGGTTGGATATTGTACTTTGAGCTCAAGACAAAATAAGCGTTGCTGAACACCACTCAATGAAGAATTTGGCCACGCGCTTTGAAGAAGCCCATCTAGTACATGCTAATTACCAACAAGGGGATCTTAATAATACAAAGCCAAACCTCAATGGAGCGCAAAACAGCCACCATCACTCGTTCAACCAACATAGCTATACACCACTACCACACTACTATCAGCAACCGCCACCACCATACCTACCACCATACAGTCATAACGGCTACTACCCACCTCCTCAACAAGACTCGTATATTAAAGGCTTGCTTGCTTAACTTGTCCAAAAATTGAGCAACCGTACGCAACAAATGGACTACATGAACACACAGATGAACAAGTATGACACAGAATGGAGTATAACAAAAAATCCAGGTTCTTGTGCCAAATCTACATGGTATCAAGTGCTTCTAACAACAGCCTATGTACATGCAGTCCTATGTACATGCAGTCCAACTAAAGAGCGGGAAGATATTTCCGCCTAGAGAGCCTCCACCACACCTCACAGTGGATGCTGAGAAACAAGTTGGGGGGGAGGGGGTGAAGCTAACAAAGTAATACAAGAAAGCGTGGAGGATCAACTCTTCACTACTGCTACAAGAAAGAGATCAAGTGACAAAACCCATGGAGTCACCAAAAGAGAAAAGCAAGGAGAAACGGTTCGTACCACCACCTTACAAACCGCCGTATCCCTTCCCAATCTGGTTCAAGAAGAAGCTCTTGGAGAAGTACAAGGCATTATTAAATGAGCAGCTGAAATAGATTGAGCTCACTATGCCTCTTATGGATGTGTTTGTCTTGGTACCCCCTACCAATTTTTTTTAAAAGAGGCTGTTTTAGAAAGAACAAAGGAACTCCAAGACATGGTGGTGTTAACGGCAGTGCAGCGCCATCATACAACAAAAGGTTGTCCCAAAAAAGCTAGAGGATCTGGGAAGCTTTACCCTCCTATGCTCAATCGGGCCACTCAAATTCAACAAATGTCTATGCGACTTGGTAGCCAACATGAGCCTTATGCCCCTCTCCATAGCAACAAGGCTGGGTTTTACTAGCTTTAAACTAAGCCGGATCTCCTTAATACTAGCCGATCGTTCTATATGGCTACCTAAAGGATTGCTAGAAGATGTTCCGCTCCGATATGCGGCAATGGCGCCAAAAACTAGAAACACATAGTTTTAACCCTATAGAACTACTGCAAGTGCACAGTAAGTGTTGTAGTAAAGTAGGGATCGAATCCACAAGGACCAAGTGTCACACTGCAAATCTAAATGAAAGAAACTAAGCTAAGACAATGATATGTTGTTGGTTTGAAAGGTAAAACGTAATAGCAAGTAAAAGCGGTTTAAAGGCAGTAAAAGAAAACGCTAGGTCTAGGTATTTCGCTGGAATTTAGAGATCAATAACCAGACAACAGACAATTATTTAGGGCATTTTATAGAACAATCTAGAACTCAAACATAAAGGTATAATTAATCCACTTTCGTGGCATCAAAGACATTGTCTAGCAACCTAAGTATCTAAACTTTCGTTTGAACTTAAAATTCTAAACAAGCATTAATGAACATGTTCGATTTGTTCAAAGATTGCCTTAACATCAGCTTTTATTGGCGAAGGACAATCTGCTCACCTATGTTCTATCAAGCAATCTAAAACACTTTCATGAATAGATTAAACCCTAAATCAAAGATTAAGTGATCAAATTAATCTAAACAGTGAGAACAACAATAGGTGAAGACAACAAATGAATAACCCTATTTATGTCTAGTTCATTGATTCATGAATCCTTTGAAAACCCTAAACCTAACTATGAAACTACTCAGACATGGAAGCAGAGAAACAAAAAGGAGAGGAAGAGAAATTCATAATCAATAAATAAAAAATCCAAAAGGGTTCAGAAATCTTCTTAAAAGATGTAGAGATTCTTCTCCCCAAGCTTACAAAGCACAAAACCTAAAAGTATTAATATAAAAGAAGAGGGTTAGCCTAAACAATGGTTGAAAAACAAGTATTTATAGGTCCAGGCACGAATTGGATGAGAGATTATCTAAAACCAAGCCAGAATAGGAAGAACCCGAAGTTTCCTTATTTATGTGCGACTAAACTGGCTGGTTAAGACCCCGGATCGATCGATCCTGACTTGGATCGATCGATCTAAATCCTCTCGGGAAATCCATGGGCTCTCGGATCGATCGATCCCTCCTGGATCAATCGATCTAAAATGTCTCAGTAATTTTTGAACTTTGGATCGATCGATCCAAATCTAGATCGAAAACTGGCATAACTTTTCATTGCATCGTTGGATTGACTCCAAACCACTTCCAAATGAAAGCTAACTCAAAGATATAGCCTGTGTCCAAATTCCAGCTCGATCCATCGGTAGGAAGTATTTCAACGAATGACAAACTTCGGACAATCCTGCATAGTTCTGCATCCACATATGTTCGTTCATCCTGTAAAATAAACACTTTGACTCTAAAAATCATTGAAAATCTTTGGTTAAAAAGCGTCAAAAACCTAATATATCAACTCCCCCAAAATTAGCATTTTACTTATCCTCAGAGAAATACTAAGAACAGAGTCGAGGTTTGAAAACACAGGGACTTATTAACTCTCTGGAATGCCACATTAATCAATACTCTTGAACCCATATACCACAAAATTAACATTAGATAATACGTTAGTATACTTACCATAAGCTTAATCATCGTCCCAGATACGGTTCAGTATCCCTTAGAGAAATCTGAATTCTCCATTCTTGACCCCTTTATTTCATTTAGGCGTGCAGTCTCATCAAGGGAGTATCGGTCAAAGATCTTATAGATTCTTTCACTTGCAAGCTCCTGAACATAGACAATCTTGGTACAACCCTCTTATTATCTCCTCCCTTAATCGATTTCTCCCTACTTTTCTAGGGTGTCATCTCTATATTTTTATCTAATTTTTTTCTTTTATAGTCTAAAAGTGGTACTACTCTTTACTTGTATTCCTTGTGAGGAGACCGGTTCAAGAGTGCTCACTACTTGTGTTCCTTGTGAGGAGACAAGTTCGTGAGTGCACCATTCTTAGACTTAGACAATTTTTTCTTTAATAAGAGAAGATCAAAGAGAGATTTCACCTAAACTTATCTTGACAGTGCTGGAAGAGGAATCAGGTTCAATGTATACCAAGCCCCAAGATGAGAAAGTAAAAGTTCATTTAGGCGAGGTCAACTTTGGATCCTTCAGACTCTCAAGAAACTTGAATTTTCTCTGTTAGATTGATTTGCTCACAGCTTTCTACCTAGTAAAATCTGCAATTAACTGCTGTAGTAATGTTATTCAAGCATCAATGTAATGTGGTTAGTTCGAAGAAAAGTTTACAGTTCCCAACATAATTAACTCAATAAAACAATTTGGACTGACTCAAGAAAAACATGAAAATGACTCAAAAGAAAAACAAAAGAAAGAAACCAATATCAGTAAACAATAAATACTCTAAAAAGCTTGATACACAAAGTTTTAACCCTATAGAACTACTGCAAGTGCACAGCAAGTGTTGTAGTAAAGTAGGGATCAAATCCACAAGGACAAAGTGTCACACTGCAAATCTTAATGAAAGAAACTGAGCTAAGACAATGATATGTTGTTGGTTTGAAAGGTAAAACGTAATAGCAAGTAAAAGCAGTTTAAAGGCATTAAAAGAAAACGCTATGTCTAGGTATTTCACAGGAATTTAGAGATCAAGAACCAAATAATTATTCAGGGCAGTTTATAGAACAATCTAGAACTGAAACATAAAGGTATAATTAATCCACTTTCGTGGCATCAAAGACTTTGTCTAGCAACCTAAGTATCTAAACTTTTGTTTGAACTTAAAATTCTAAACAAGCATTAATGAATAGGTTCGATTTGTTCACAGATTGCCTTAACATCAGCTTTTGTTGGCTAAGGTTAATCTGCTCACTTATGTTCTATCAAGCAATATAAAATACTTTCATGAATAGATTAAACCCTAAATCAGAGATTAAATAATCTAATTAATCTAAGCAATGAGAACAACAATAGGCAAAGACAGCAGATGAATAACCCTATTTATGTCTAGTTATTGATTCATGAATCCTTTGAAAACCTTAAACCTAACTATGAAACTACTCAGACATGGAAGCAGAGAAACAGCAAGGAGAGGAAGAGAAATTCATAATCAATAAATAAGAAATCCAAAAGGGTTCTGAAATCTTCTTAAAAGATGTAGAGATTCTTCTCCCCAAGCTTACAAAGCACAAAACCTATATGTATTAATATAAAAGAAGAGGGTTAGCCTAAACGATGGCTGAAAAACAAGTATTTATAGGTCCAGGCACGAATTGGATGAGAGATTATCGAAAAATAAGTCAGAATAGGAAAAACCCAAAGTTTTGCTTATTTATGTGCGACCAAACCGGCTGGTTTAAACCCCAGATCGATCGATCCTGACTTGGATCGATCGATCTAAATCCTCTCGGGAAATCTATGGCCTCTCAGATCGATCGATGCCTCATGGATCGATCGATCTAAAATGTTTTGGATAATTTTTGAACTTTGGATCGATCGATCCAAATCTAGATTGATCGATCTAATTTCTCTCGGGAAATATTTCGTACTGCTTTCAGGGAAACTAGCATAACTTTTGATCGCACCGTTGGATTGACTCCAAACAACTTCCAAATGAAAGCTAACTCAAAGATATAGCTTGTGTCCAAATTCCAGCTCAATCCATTGGTAGGAAGTACTTCAACGAATGCCAAACTTCGGATGTTTCTGCATAGTTCTGTATCCACATATGTTTGTTTGCACCCAAAATGGTTCATTTTTTCCCAAAACGACCGGAAACCTGAAAATACTCTATAAAAGACTAGCATACTCTAAAATAAACACTTTGACTCTAAAAATCATTAAAAAAACTTTGGTTAAAAAGCCTCAGAAACCCAATATATCAACTCTCCCAAACTTAGCATTTTACTTGTCCTCAAGGAAATACTAAGAACATAGTCGAGGTTTGAAAACACAGGGACTTATGAACTCTCTGGAATGCCACATTAATCAACACTCTTGAACCCACATACTACAAAATCAACATTAGATAATACATTAGTATACTTACCATAAGCTTAGCAATCGTTCCAGATACGGTTCAGTATCCCTTAGAGAAATCTGAATTCTCCATTCTTGACCCCTTTATTTCATTTAGGCGTGCAGTCTCATCAAGGGAGTATCGGTCAAAGAACTTATAGATTCTTTCACTTGCAAGCTCCTGAACATAGACAATATGGGTACAACTCTCTTATTATCTCTTCCCTTAGTCAATTTCTCCCTACTTTTCTAGGGTGTCATCTCTATATTTTTATCGAATTTCTTTTCTTTTATAGTCTAAAAGTGGTACTACTCTTTACTTGTATTCCTTGTGAGGAGACATGTTCAAGAGTGCTCACTACTTGTGTTCCTTGTGAGGAGACAATTTCGTGAGTGCACCATTCTTAGACTTAGACAATTTTTTCTTTAATAAGGGAAGATCAAAGAGAGATTTCACCTAAATTTATCTTGACAGTGCTGGAAGAGGAATTTGGTTCAATGTATACCAAGCCCCAAGATGAGAAAGTAAAAGTTCATTTAGGCGAGGTCAACTTTGGATCCTTCAGACTCTCAAGAAACATGAACTTTCTCTGTTAGATTGATTTGCTCACAGCTTTCTACCTAGTAAAATCTGCAATCAACTGCTGTAGTAATGGTTATTCAAGCATCAATGTAATGTGGTTAGTTCGAAGAAAAGTTCACAGTTCCCAACATAATTGACTCAATAAAACAACTTGGACTGACTAAAAAAAAACATAAAAATGACTCAAAAGAAAAACAAAAGAAAGAAACCAATATCAGTAAACAATAAATACTCTAAAAAGCTTGATACACAAAGTTTTAACCCTATAGAACTATTGCAAGTGCACAACAAGTGTTGTAGTAAAGTAGGGATCGAATCCACAAGGACCATGTGTCACACTGCAAATCTTAATGAAAGAAATTGAGCTAAGACAATGATATGTTGTTGGTTTGAAAGGTAAAACTAATAGCAAGTAAAAGCAGTTTAAAGGCACTAAAAAAAAACGCTATGTCTAGGTATTTCGCAGGAATTTAGAGATCAAGAACCAGATAATTATTCAGGGTAGTTTATAGAACAATCTAGAACTGAAACATAAAGGTATAATTAATCCACTTTCATGGCATCAAAGACTTTGTCTAGCAACCTAGGTATCTAAACTTTTGTTTGAACTTAAAATTCTAAACAAGCATTAATGAACAGGTTCGATTTGTTCACAGATTGCCTTAACATCAGTTTTTGTTGCCTAAGGACAATCTGCTCACTTATGTTCTATCAAGCAAACTAAAATACTTTCATGAATAGATTAAACCCTAAATCAGAGATTAAATGATCCAATTAATCTAAGCAATGAGAACAACAATAGGCAAAGACAGCAGATGAATAACCCTATTTATGTCTAGTTATTGATTCATGAATCCTTTAAAAACCCTAAACCTAACTATAAAACTACTCAGACATGGAAGCAGAGAAACAGCAAGGAGAGGAAGAGAAATTCATAATCAATAAATAAAAAATCTAAAAGGGTTCTGAAATCTTCTTAAAAGATATAGAAATTCTTCTCCCCAAGCTTACAAAGCACAAAACCTATATGTATTAGTATAAAAGAAGAGGGTTAGCCTAAACGATGGCTGAAAAACAAGTATTTATAGGTCCAGGCACGAATTGGATGAAAGATTATCGAAAAATAAGTCAGAATAGGAAAAACCCAAAGTTTCCTTATTTATGCGCGACCAGACCGGCTGGTTTAGACTCCAGATCGATCGATCCTGACTTGGATTGATCGATCTAAATCCTCTCGGGAAATCTATGGCCTCTCGGATCGATCGATGCCTCATGGATCGATCGATCTAAAATGTTTTGGGTAATTTTTGAACTTTGGATCGATCGATCCAAATCTAGATTGATCGATCTAATTTCTCTCGGGAAATTTTTCATACTGCTTTCAGGGAAACTAGCATAACTTTTGATCGCACCGTTGGATTGACTCCAAACAACTTCCAAATGAAAGCTAACGCAAAGATATAGCTTGTGTCCAAGTTCCAGCTCAATCCATTGGTAGGAAGTACTTTAACGAATGTCAAATTTCGGATGTTTCTGCATAGTTCTGCATCCACATATGTTTGTTTGCACCCAAAATTGTTCATTTTCTCCCAAAACGACCGAAAACTTGAAAATACTCTATAAAAGACTAGCATACTCTAAAATAAACACTTTGACTCTAAAAATCATTAAATATATTTGGTTAAAAAGCCTCAGAAACCCAATATATCAACTCCCTCGAACTTAGCATTTTACTTGTCCTCAAGGAAATACTAAGAACATAGTCGAGGTTTGAAAACACAGGTACTTATGAACTCTCTGGAATGCCACATTAATCAACACTCTTGAACCCACATACTACAAAATCAACATTAGATAATATGTCAGTATACTTACCACTAGCTTAACAATCGTCCCAGATACAGTTCAGTATCCCTTAGAGAAATCTGAATTCTCCATTCTTGAAGCCTTTATTTCATTTAGGCGTGCAGTCTCATCAAGGGAGCATCGATCAAAGAACTTATAGATTCTTTCCCTTGCAAGCTCCTGAACATAGACAATCTCGGTACAACCCTCTTATTATCTCCTCCCTTAGTCAATTTCTCCCTACTTTTCTAGGGTGTCATCTCTATATTTTTATCGACCTTCTTTTTTTAATAGCCTAAAAGTGGTACTAATCTTTACTTGTATTCCTGGTGAGGAGATATGTTCAAGAGTGCTCACTACTTGTGTTCTTTGTGAGGAGACGGATTCGTGAGTGCACCATTCTTAGACTTAAACATTTTATTCTTTAATAAGGGAAGATCAAAGAGAGATTTCACCTAAACTTATCTTGACACTGCTGGAAGAGGAATTTGGTTCAATGTATACCAAGCTCCAAGATGAGAAAATAAAAGTTCATTTAGGCGAGGTCAACTTTGGATCCTTCAGACTCTCCAGAAACATGAACTTTCTATGTTATATTGATTTCCTCACAGCTTTCTACCTAGTAAAATCTGCAATCAACACATGTAGTAATGGTTATTCAAGCATCAATGTAATGTGGTTAGTTCGAAGAAAAGTTCACAATTCCCAACATAATTGACTCAATAAAACAACTTGGACTGACTCAAGAAAAACATAAAAATGACTCAAAAGAAAAACAAAAGAAAAAAACCAATATCAGTAAACAATAAATACTCTAAAAAGCTTGATACACAAAGTTTTAACCCTATAGAACTACTGCAAGTGCACATCAAGTGTTGTAGTAAAGTAGGGATCGAATCCACAAGGACCAAGTGTCACACTGCAAATCTTAATGAAAGAAACTGAGCTAAGACAATAATATGTTGTTGGTTTGAAAGGTAAAACTAATAGCAAGTAAAAGCAGTTTAAAGGCACTAAAAGAAAATGCTATGTCTAGGTATTTTACAGGAATATAGAGATCAAGAACCAGATAATTATTCAGGGCAGTTTATAGAACAATCTAGAACTGAAACATAAAGGTATAATTAATTCACTTTCGTGGCATCAAAGACTTTGTCTAGCAACTTAAGTATCTAAACTTTCGTTTGAACTTAAAATTCTAAACAAGCATTAATGAACAGGTTCGATTTGTTCACAGATTGCCTTAATATCAGCTTTTGTTTGCTAAGGACAATCTGCTCACTTATGTTCTATCAAGCAATCTAAAACACTTTCATGAATAGATTAAACCCTAAATCAGAGATTAGGTGATCTAATTAATCTAAGCAATGAGAACAACAATAGGCGAAGACAGCAGATGAATAACCTTATTTAATTCTAGTTCATTAATTCATGAATCCTTTAAAAACCCTAAACCTAACTATGAAACTACTCAGACATGAAAGCAGAGAAACAACAAGGAGAGGTAGCGAAATTCATAATCAATAAATAAGAAATCCAAAAATGTTCCGAAATATTCTTAAAAGATGTAGAGATTCTTCTCCCTAAGCTTACAAAGCACAAAACCTAAAAGTATTAATATAAAAGAAGAGGGTTAGCCTAAACAATACCTGAAAAACAACTATTTATAGGTCCAGGCACAAATTGGGTGAGAGATTATCGAAAACCAAGTCAGAATAGGAAAAACCCGAAGTTTCCTTATTTATGCACGACCAAACCGGCTGGTTAAGATCCCGGATCGATCGATCCTGATTTGAATCGTTCGATCTAAATCCTCTCGGGAAATCCATAGCCTCTCGGATCGGTCGATGCCTCCTGGATCGATCGATCTAAAATGTATCGGGTAATTTTTGAACTTTGGATCGATCGATCCAAATCTAGATCGGTCGGTCTAATTTCTCTCGAGAAATTCTTCGGTCTTCTGTGCGCGCCAGACTCGACTGCTTTCACGAAAACTGGAATAAATTTTGATCGCACCGTTGGATTGACTCCAAACCACTTCCAAATGAAAGCTAACTCAAAGATATTAGTTGTGTCTAAATTCCAACTCGATCCAATTGTAGGAAGTACTTCAACGAATGCCAAACTTCGGACGTTCCTGCATAGTTCTGCATCCACATATGTTCGTTTGCTCCCAAAATGGCTCATTTTCTCCCAAAACGATCGAAAACCTTAAAATACTCTATAAAAGACTAACACACTCTAAAATAAACACTTCGACTCTAAAAGTCATTGAAAACCTTTGGTTAAAAAGCCTCAAAAACCCAATATATCAATAGGAGACGTAGATGTGCCTATGGACTTCGTAGTTTTAGAGATGGTTGAGGAGCCTAGAGATCCCTTGATTCTGGGAAAAACATTTCTAGCCACGACCGGGGCAGTGATCGATGTCTAGAACGGTGAAATAGAACTACACTTGGGAAAATACATCCTTCTTAAGTTTGATATCAATGAGGTTATGAAGAAACCCACAATACAAGGAAAGATCTTTTGGGCCAAAACGTTTGAGGAGTTAGACCAAGAGATATTTGAGGAGCTCACTTCCAAAGAACCCCTTCTTGCTGCCTTAACTAAGGAAGGAGGAGTTCCCCATGGACCTTGAACACGGTTGGCACAGGCTAACCTTGCGTTGAGAGGCTGGAGCTATGGATGCTGGACAGGACACGAGGGATATATCAGACGAAACACAGCGGCTTGTGCATGGTGAATAGGGTGAGCTCAGCGCACCAAAGCTAGAGCTCAAACCACTACCAGCTGGGCTAAGGTACGCATTCATAGGCACTAACTCAACTTATCCAGTAATTGTCAATGAAAACTTAACTGACATTCTCTAAGAACTTAAGAAGTACAGGAGAGCCATTGGATATTCGCTAGACGATATCAAATGCATCTCCCCTACACTTTGCACTAAAAGAATTCATCTTGAGGATGAGTCAATGAACTCTATTGAGCACCAAACACGGTTAAACCCCAACTTCAAGGGTGTTGTTGAAAAAGAAATCTTAAACTGCTTGATGCGGGTGTGATCTACCTGATATCGGACAGCCGATGGGTCTCACAGGTACTTGCTGTGCCTAAGAAGGGAGGTGGAAACGTTGTGAAAACTGATACTGATGAACTTATCTCCACTCGAACCATAACTGGACACCGAATGTGTATAGATTATAGGAAGTTAAATGCAGCTTCTAGGAAAGACCATTTCCCTATCTTTCATATATCAAATTATAGAGAGGCTTGCAAACCACCCTTTTTAATTCTTTCTAGACAATTATACCGGTTTCTTTCAAATTCTCATTTACCACAATGACCAAGAAAAGATAATATTTACATGTCCCTATGGCACTTTTGCTTATAAAAGTATACCATTTGGACTATATAACACACCGACCACATTTCAGTCACAGACCACATTTCAGTGGTGTATGATGTCAATATTCTCGGATCTCATTGAGGAAATGGTGAAAGTATTCATGGATGACTTCTCTGTATATGGTTCATCCTTTGCCTCGTGTTTGTCTAATCTTTGTCAGGTGCTTAAGAGGTACGAGGAGATGAAGCTGGTGCTGAATTGGGAGAAGTGCCATTTTATAGTGAGGGAAGGAATACTGCTTGGACACAAGATATCAGAGAAGGGGATCGAAGTGGACAAGGCTAGGGTAGAAGTCAAGATGCAGCTGAAGCCCCCAAGGACAGTTAAGGAAATAAGAAGCTTTCTTGGGCATCTGGGTTTCTATAGAAGGTTCATACGGGATTTCTCCAAGATAGCAAGGCCCTTGACAAGGCTCTTGTGCAAGGAAGCCAAATTCATATTTGACACGGAGTGCCTTCACGCCTTCACCATGATAAAGGAAGCTCTTTTTAGTGCACTAATATTCCATGTTGCGAATTGGGATTTGCCGTTTGAAATCATATGTGACGCTAGTGACTACGCATTTAGAGCAGTCCTGGGACAAAGGTGGAAAAAAAGCTACATGTGATCTATTATGCTAGCCGCACCCTTGATAAGACACAAGATAAACACGCCACCATCGAGAAGGAGTTGTTGGCTGTGGTCTTCGCTTTTGAAAAGTTCAGAAGCTAACTGGTTGGATCCAAGGTAATAGTATATACGGATCACATTGCTCTTAGGTATATTTATGCGGAGAAAGATACCAAGACACGGTTGTTAAGATGGATCCTCCTGCTCCAAGAATTTGACATGGAGATAGTAGACAAGAAAGGGATTGAGAATGGTGTAGCTAACCACCTGTCAAAGATGCGTATAGAGGATCTAGTCCCCATCAATGACTCCTTACCAGAAGAGCAGCTCATGATGATAAAGATAATCCACGATGTATACAATGTGGGTAAGGAGATTAAGGCCGCTGGAGGTATAGAAGATAAAGCCGTCCCTTGGTACACAGACTACATTAACTACTTGGTTGACATCCCCAACGATTTTGATGCTTACCGAAAAAAGAAATTCCTCAAGGATATCGTTCACTACTATTATGATAAGCCTTACGTCTTTAGGAGACGATCATACAGTGTTTACAGAAGATGTGTGGCCGAAGAGGAAGTGAAAGGGATATTATACCACTGCCACGGTTCAGCATACGACGGACACTTCGCCACGTTTAAAACCACGGCCAAGATTCTGCAGCCTGTTCAAAGACACTCACGAGTATATATCTTCTTGTGAGGCTTGGTAGCGAAACGGTAACATTAGCAAGCAATACGTGATGCTACAAAACCCCATATTGGAGGTCGATGTGTTTGACGTATGGGGGATAAACTTCATGGGATCTTTCCCGTTGTCATACGGTAACAATTACATACTCGTAGCCATCGACTACATCTCTAAATGGATAGAAGCTATAGCAAGCCCGACCAATGATGCCAGCGTGGTCATTAAACTGTTTAAGTCTACCATATTTCCGAGGTTTGGCGTCCCAAGAGCAGTGATAAACGACGGTGGAAGCCACTCATCAAAAAGTTTTTTGAAAATCTCCTCAAGAAATATGGAGTAAAGCACAAGGTAGTCACACCATACCATCCACATACCAACGGGCAGGTAGAGGTATCGAATCATGAGATCAAAGCTATACTAGAGAAGATCGTGGGAGCAATCAGAAAGGACTGGTCTACTAAGCTTGATAACGTGTTATGGGCTTACCAAACAGCATTCAAAAATACCATATGGAGGTCCCCTTTTGCCCTTCTCTATGGTAAGGCTTGTCACCTACCTATAGAACTAGAATATAAATCTCTATGGGCCATTAATCTGCTTAACTTTGACATCAAAACCGCACAAGAAAAGCGAATGATGAACCTGCTCGAACTGGAGGAAATCAGACTTGAAGCTTTTGAGAATTCCCAAACCTACAAGGAAAGGACAAAGTTTTTCCATGATAAGAAACTTAGGCCAAAGCACTACGCACCTGGGGATCAGGTACTTCTGTAAAACTTGAGGCTGAGACTTTTTCCCGGAAAGCTCAAGTTTAGATGGTCTGGTCCCTTTACCATGAAAGAAGTTTCTACATAACCATGACATTAATTACTAAAGAAAAGAATGACTACACAGTGAACAGCCACCAACTCAAGCCTTACCTAGCTAGTGAGAAGTACCAGTTGGGAAAGAAAGGTTCAGTTCCTCTCCAGGATCCTACCCAAGCCTAAACAGCTAAGAAACGTCAAGCTATGTGACGCTAAACAAGCGCTCTTGGGAGGGAACCCAGGCTTATCCTTCTTTAGATCACTTGTCTTTAAATTTTTAGTAGAATATCATAGTTATGTGTTTTGTAGGAGGGAGATATGGCGAAAAGAGAAAGAAACGAATAACATGGGAGATTAGCAAGGCATTTCGGCCTGTTCCCATGATTGAAACACCGGTACGAATGATCGCCACGGGTCCAGATAACGTTAGCTAGGTCGATATGGTAGCCAATCAATGGAATGTCGAGGAAAGCCTGCGGGAGTATCCCGTGGTGATGATCCATAGTTATGACCAATAAAGAAGAACTGACAATCGGTACAGGGCAATTATCCTCGATACAGCATGACAGGCTCCCACAGCGGCCACGAACCAGCGTGACCGCAGGTAACTTCGTTCTTCCTACCTTTTTAACCTGTTTTGAACCCTGAATCTTTGGTTGCCTTCTCTTGAGCTCTTGTCACACAGGGACTGTGTGATTTAAGTTTGGGGAGGATCGTGTGATTAACGTGTGTTCTGTTTTGTTATTTTTTTATACATCATTGAGTCTCATGCATAAGAAAACCCAGCAAAATCATCAAATTTTTTAAAACATTTCTACCATCTAGTTGCAATTGCATTTTAGGATTGAGTTTAGTTGCACTCATGTAGGATTTTTCATGTCTTTCTTCAAAGATATAGATTATGTTAGCCCTTGTAAATGCGATTGCTAAGTTATGAATTCAACGCCTAAATCTCTGTTTGTTTGATGCATTTTGTATTGAACCAAAATAAAGGCAACACCATATTTGGATCTTGCGGCATGAAATTTTGCCTAAATGCACTGTGATTTGAATATTTTCCCTCTTGAACTTAAAACTGAAAATAATGAAAAATTAATTATCATGCTTGTCTGTGATTGCAACTCAAGAATTTTTGGTTGGAATTTTTCCCTGTTTTTGCCACTCTCTTGATAGTCCAACTCACTCTCACTACCCAAGCCAAAACCTTTGTTTTTAAGCCTTAAACACTATTATGAGAGTTATGTGAGGCCATTTATATAGTTTGGGATTCTCCTAGGCAAAAAGTGTTGGGTTTGACAAACGAGGTTAGGCTCTCATGTATATGTGGGCTCACTCTCGAGTCAACGTAGGCTAGGCGATAGACGGGTAGACTAGGGAAGAGTTTATCCATAAATGTTTTACTCTTGGGAAAAAGGGAAAGAATAAGAAAATGAGCAATCACAACGGATTCGAACAAGGAGGATAGAGAAAAAGGAAATGGCAGCTACACGAAACAGCTCAATACCGAAAGACAAAGGCGTTGTCACCAAGCAGCAAAGAATGGCAATAAAAATTCAAAACCTGCCACATAAACTAAAAGTGGAATAAAGAAGCTCCAATAAAAATAGCTAGTAGATAGTCGAAACGATCTCCAAAAGAAGAAAAGAAGAAACTCCTCAAGGATCCGAGAAGAGAATGATAGCTTAGGATGGGACGATAATGGGATGAGACAACGGGTAGAGTTCGTTATAGGATAACAGGTAGATGGAAACTTAAATTCGTACGCATCAAATGGTCCTACCCTTAGCATTGTGCATTAAGGCAAGTTCACGTTCTTGAGAGATCCCCAGAGACTTAACCCCTTGAAACAACCATATTACCTTACCAATTGAATTGCTTGATTAGTGCTTATATAATCCACGCTTTAAATTTTTTAATCAATGTTAAAGGGAAAAGAGGATTTGAATGTGCGTATAATCTAAAGCAGGTTTTATTTTGCTTAGTGATGGATATGGCTAAGGTTTTTTGAGTAGGGAAAAACTCAGTTTGCATCTTACAAGTTTAGACTTAGACATTTATTTGATCTCTTATTCAATGATATTTTGGACTGGGAGTTACATCTTTGTTCTTCAAGTATCACCCCTCCAGTTGGCTTTAGCTTGAGGACAAGCTAAAAAGAAAGTTTGGGAGCATTGATGTCTCTGCATATTACCCTCTTTTATCATAGATTGTACCCTAGTGTAGAAACTGTTTATTTCCATTTCTTTGAGTTTCACTCCCATTTGCACTCATGTTAGGTTTAGTACAAACTAGGATAGACTCTAGTCATTCTTGCATATATTCAGTCTTTATCAGGGATTCATGGACAAGAGGTTCTCAGAAGGAAGCTGACTGGTGATACAAAGGCCAACGGGAGCAAGCAGACGATTAATCTCATTACATCGGGATCAGATATCAGACGGACAATCCGATATATACGCAAAGGAATGCACTATGGTTGTCCCCCACGACCTGACCCTGATATCAATCGTGCAAAACTCGGGTCGGTAGATGATTTGCTAGAACACATCATGCAACTCCCATGTCCAAAACTCAATATAAAACAGCACGCGATTTGCACCATAACCAAGTCCAGCGGGAAGAAACCAACGCACGAGTAGCAAACAGACAATTTCCCTTAACACATCGTGATACGATCATGGAGGACAAGAAAAAGAACAGCAAGCTTGTAGCCAAGGAGAAGCAAGGACAATGCGACCTTGTAGCTGATGAGGATCTTGAAGTTCTAAGTAGCCTCATAGCACGCTCAAAGACTAAGGCATTTCACAATGTCTTAAAGGTTCTACTTAATCAAATCAAGATGAATGAAAATAAGGCTATGCTTACCATCCTAGTTTGTATTCAAGCTGATTAGCATATGGGTTTGTGCTGCATTGTGTGCTCTTTTTCTCTTGTCAAGTTTTAGCCCAATGGATTTCTTGACAAGGTTTTTAACGAGGCCAATGTATCACATTGTCATTGCTCATGATGCTAACTAAAGGACCCAAGCCCATCTCTTCCTTCACTCGGTTTTGAAGTTCTAAAGTTATTTTCTAGTTTAAGTTTCAAATAGACGCTCCTCCTCTTTATTGTCTTATTGCTATGAGATGGTCTTTGGTGTTTGTACCAAGACTCATCTTTTTATATTTGCTTCTGTGTTTTGCAAATAATCATCTATCTTTTTAATAAAATCCTTTTGAAAATAGATCATATCTTCGGTGTGTTATATCCGTGGAAACCCTGATCATTCACTAATGTGTAATATCTTTAGAGTTTTCAGTCATTTTACAAGAGCCTTTCACATCTCATGTCAAACTCCATCCTTTTACCAATGATCATCGCTCATCCAACTGTTCCATATTCACTCAAACCACTCAATCATTCCACTACAGCTTCAGTCCAGCATATTTTTAGTTTTCAAGGTCAAGATGATAGGGTAGATCATATTACATCGGGATAGTGCAACGATAAGGACCCAATGGAAGACTAACGTGAGGAGCTGCAGCGGTTTGAAGTCATGATTGAGAAGAAGACAAACTATGTTGCTATTTGCCTCGGATCCTCCGTGCATGCTGACGAGGCAACTTCCCAAGGTTTTGGGACCACCCATATATATACCCCACGCACCACTTTAGGAAAACGTTGGACACCCCATTCGCACCTTTATTCTCTTTATTTCTCCTTTTTGGTCATCTTCCTCCTCTCTATCAAAAAACTCCATTGTTACGCTTAGTTTTCTTGCTTTTTGACTTTGTAATTTCAGTAAAGATTTTATCTTTTTACCTCTATCTTGTTCGCCGCCTTTTCCTCAATGGAATTAGCGGTTTACAGTATGAATAAGGAGTAGTTGTCTTTGGTTTTGGAGATAGGGTGAAGTAGATGTGTTAAAGTTTGGATCTTTGGGGCTTAGTTGTTCTTAATGCCCTTAATCCCTTCATGTTAAGTGTTCTTAATGCTTAAGTTATCTATGCAATTAGATTTATGCCTTCAAGGTCTCTCCAAAAAATGCCATGTTTGACGAGATGCAAGGACCAATCTCTCATGAGATTCACTTTCCCTAGCTTAAGGCATTGGTTGTCTAGGTGGCGTTTTGGCTTTATAGAGTCGTTGTTTTATGTTTGTTTCTTCCATGCTCGTCTATGGTGATGGAGATACAAAGTGGCGTTTACCACAGAAGTGGACTTGTCTAGATTTGAGATTCTATGCTAAGGGGTTACCTTTTAAACCTCTTAAAGGTTATTTATTTATGCACCAAAAGACCCTTCTCTACATTTCTGCTTCCATATACCCTCCCTCTTAAACCGTGTAGTTTCATTTAGCTCATGGTTATAAGTTTTGTTATTAGCCTCTGCATTAGGCTTAGATCTGTTTTCAAGCTTTAATTTTAGCTCTAGTAGACTTGTCTAGATTGGAGATTCTATGCTAAGGGGTTACCTTTTAAGCCTCTTAAAGGTTATTCATTTATGCACCAAAAGACCCTTCTCTACATTTATGCTTCCATATACCCCTCCTCTTAAACCGTTTAGTTTCATTTAGCTCACGGTTATAAGTTTTGTTATTAGCCCTGCATTAGGCTTAGATCTGTTTTCAAGCTTTAATTTTAGCTCTACTAGTGACAGCTAGATCTATTTACAACCCCTCTTTTTATCCTTCTATCTTCTATATAGACCTTTCAAGGTTCATTATCTCAGTCAGCCCAAGTGGATTAATACCTTTAACTCACTGTACTATAACGGCTATAGTGCGGTATAAGCTTTGTGAGCATGCTGTGAAAACGTTGTTATCAAAAATCCATAAAAAAAGTTTGGATCTAAACCCAACTCTAGATAGGAGAAAACATAGGGTTTTTTGTGGCTAAAAGAAGTATTTATAGTAAAAAGGAAGAAAAACTCGGGTAAACTCAGAACAAGGGTCGGTCAAAGGCTCATATCGGTTTGTGGCTCATACCACATCTCATTATAGCAAGTCGGTATGGCCTCCTGGTACCTCCATACCAATGTGTGACATTTGTTTGTCCTTCTCGGTATGGAAGTTCTCACTAATGGACATGTGCTTGCTAAAACCGCCGTCTCCCCCTAACCACTCATCGTAATGACATGAAACCACCACCAAATGAAGATACTTCTATTATTTATAACTTTCATGAAGAACTCGGAGCTAAATCATAATGGAAAGCCTTTCCTATGGTCTGAAGGTGGCATTGACTTTTATTGATTTGCACATCTCGGTATGGCAACTCGATATGGTCTCATGGCACCTTAGTACCAAAGTGTGAAGTCAGTATGCACTCCTCTGTATGGCCTCCCCTGTTTCAGCTCTATCGGTTTGTAGTTCATACCACATCTCGGTATACACACATCGATATGATCCTAGATGATATCTGTTTGCTTCTTCTTCAGCTCTCCCTTGATCCTAACTCATCCTCCAAGCTCTAGCAAGTCCCCACAAACTCCAAACCACCAAAAGAACAATCCAAATACACCGAAATGCAAGACTTAATGCTAAGACTCACTAACTCTAAAATGAATGCATATTAGAAAATATTGGACAAGTTAAATGTATGAAACAATGCAAATGCTATGCTAAATTGATGCTAAAATAGTGTCAATAATGCAGTTATCTACTCTTCCAAACTTACCTTTTACTTACCCTCAAGCAAACACATGAAAACAAGATGGAGAAAAGGTTCGAAGACAGGAGCTCAAATCATAAGGAAATCAAATCAATGTCCAAGTTCTTAATTTTAGGATGCTCTTAAACTCATTTTACGCAAAATGATTTAGCCATGCTCATCACATCATGAAATGAACTAAAATCCTCGCCTACACAAGTATTCTTAAAATTACATCCTTAAACATCCATTAAGTGTAACTATGAATCATTTTATACAAATCAAGTGAACTCATTTAGCTAAGACAAGGTTATGAGACAAAAATAATCTCATTCATGTGAAATGATTCTTAAAATGAGAGATCTCTCGAAAATGGAATGAACTTTGACAACTTTCTAAGATTAACTAACAACCTTTGCATACAAGGACAAATTTCCATCTATCTAAGTACCATTTGTGAACTATAACCTCCTATTTCTAAACCCAGCAAAATGCTTATATTCTACCATTTTCCAAAGGAATTTAGCCTTCCTGATCCACATTATTTTAAACATCTTTTTCTTCTATTGAGATCTTGGGGAGATATCTTTTTCTTCTTGATTCTTCTCGTGGCTTGGCTTTTTCACTTCTTTGCTTTGGCTCTTCTTTTTGCTCTCTTTTCTTCTCATCCTTTAGATGCTTCTTTTCAGTTTTGCGTCTTCTTTCTTTTACTTAGTGCCATTTTCAAGTTCTCTTATAGCCAGCCATTTTAAGTTATTGATGCACCCCTTCTTACTTAAAGTTGACAGCGATCCTGGTTGCAACTATTTAAGCCAATAAGCTGCATCTCCAACCAGAGAGTAAGGGAATAGCTTGTAGAAGAACTAGTAATTGAATATTCTGTTGTACTTGATGCTTGTCATCAGATTCTTGAACCTCTTAATGTGAGCCATCATGTATTCATGAGAAAGAACATAAAAGCATGCTGACCCACACGAGTATAGTATGCAAGTTTCAGCTTAAAATCATTTCTCTAGAATGGAGAAGGTCGAATCGGAGACCGATTGTCATAGACCTAATCAGGCCTATTCTAGTCACTAAGTGTCCTCCCTCGACCACCTGCACCATTCCCCTCAAGCTGATGCTGTTCGCGGATGTTGAGCTCATACTGATGCTCAGGTTGTTCTACAATCGCATTCCCATCAGCAACAAGCTTCTCACCTTGTGCACTGCACCTGTTCCACCCTTTATCTAGCAGTAAACCAGCTTCATCCCAATATAGGTACAATCGGATTAACATTTTTGGCTGGCTTTTGTGCTTTCCGGTTTGTGCGCTCTTAGCGTGCTAGCTCTTGATTACTGAGATTGACTAGTTTTTGATCCTTGTTTCTTATGTCTATGTAATTAGGCATACACATGAAACACACAAGAGTAAGAGATAAACCCTATAAGTAACAAAAGTAAAAATAATCACTTAGACCAAATTCTACTACTAAAAATATGTAGGCAACTATTAGCTCCCCAATAACGGTGCCAATAACTTGTTGGTGTAGTTTTACCCTATAAACATCTTTGCCGGTGCAACGAATTGCATTTATAGTATAAAGGGTTATCATATCCCTAGATACCTAATGTTTCACAACAAATTCTCAGTTTCAAATAAAGCTAAGCAAGTTATAATGTAACTAACAAAAATACTTAAGAAAGACAAATGAAAAGCTTGTTGAAAACAGGTTTTAATCAATAAGACAAACGAGCCTTGAGAAATTATAAGGTAAATCTGAATTGCAGATTAAAAATCGTTAAGATATCTAAGAAGAACAGTTTTAAAACACGAAACACAACAGTAAAATAAACCAACTTCCGCTGTGAAGATTATCTATTTCTAAACTCTAGTACCAAAATTCATTTGCAAACTCAAACAATTCAGACATGCATTAATGTTCACGTTCAATTGTTTACAAGATCCCTAAGCTAAATTTCTTTGCGAATAAATATTTTGCTCATCAAAAATAGTTCTGAGAATTAATAACACTTACCTAAGATCTGAATTCTAGGTGATCAAACTTGAATTAGTGTTTAGTGCGATCTAGCTGAAGAACTACATGAATATCCAAACAGAAACTTAATCTGACAATTCATCTTTAACCCTTAAATAACCATAAACCTAACAAGCAAACTACTCAGACATGGTGATTAAAACAAACATCATGAAAAGAATGGATTGCATAAAATAAATAAGTAATAGATATGAAGGGGTTCAAATTCTTCTCTCAAACGAACATAGTTTCTGAATTTTCTCCCAAAAAGCTCTGGAACAAATCTCTCTTAGTCTCAATAGAATAAAAACTCAATACCTAACAATGGCTTAAAAAGCCTAAATATAGTTTAAAACACGAATTAGGCCGCTCCACAAATAGATGAAACTTTTGAGATAATTTATGATTCTCCAAAAATTGTTAAGGCTTGTGCAAGAATGTGTATGCGCTCGGTGTCAACTGACACCAAAAGACTGTGTCGATCAACACCCTGTCCATAATTAGTCTAACTCAATCTGTTTAGCATCTCTCGCTTGGCTTTAGAATGCTATATATCTCCAAATAAGCTCTAGACGTACTGAAACCTGTAAAGACTCGAAAAGACTTAAAATATACTAAAAATGCTCTATATACGAGAAATATATCATGATCAAAAACACAAAAAAAACTATGATATATTAAGCATAAATAATATCAAAATAATATCAGATAAGAGATAGACCAAGAGAAACCTACAAAAGCCTTTGGGTGAAACTTAAAACAAAAGATAATTAAAGGTTTGACCTAAACCGTTTGTGAAATTATTTCTTTGAGCTTGAGAATTATGCATACAAGTAAAATTTTCAACACTTACAAAATTACAAAGGATTATTAGCTGTCACTTAGGGACACAAGGCCAAAGTAAATGTCAATCAAAATAACTTACAAATGAAAAACTACAACACTTCTTGATCATAACAATGTGAGCCTCAGCCATCTTTAAGCAATGTGTCACGAATTGCTCGGATCGTTGCATGCTTTCAAATCACTTGATCAGATACTCCATCAAAGGAAGTTAGAGCACTGATGATCGATTCATATACTTCTATTCCTTTCATGAACACTGCATCTGTAAGAGTATTGATCATTGGTGAGAAACCTAGAACTGGAATTCCCAAATTACGGATAAAGTGTGCATCTGTAGTTGAAAGTAAAATTTCAGGCTTTGCGAGTTTTCCTCCGGTTGTTTCAATAGCTTGTTTGAAGATAGACCACCATGGATTGAAATCATTTGTTGGAGTAATTAAAAGTCTTCCTAAATGGTCCATTAACTTTCCCACTTCGCTTATCTATTACACAAAAAAAGTAATTAGAACTTGATCAAATTGGCTATAAAAATCATTAACATGTAATCAAATTGGAAGGAGTGGACACTATACAAAATATGAAAATTTGGTTGGTTTTTCTTAAGCATCAGTTAGTACATATGAAACCCTTGTCAAAAGAAACTAAAAGAGAGGTTGGGAAATAAAGAAATCAGATATTATTAATCAACTATAGATATATAATTACTCAAATAAAATCCAAAAGGAAAGAAATCAAATAATCTTAACCAACTAATGATCCAAGCAGAATTTATAAAATTTAATTATACAATCTCTGATTTAAGTATCTCGTTTAATGCATTTGGCACAACATAGGGTTTGATAAGTCAGCTCAATCTAGGGATCCACATAATCTCTAGAGACTTGACTTCCTTTATTGATGAATTTAATCAAATCAATGCAATGCCTCTTGAATCGATGAACTTAAACAAATCAATGCAAGGCAAAAGAGAGAACTCTCGATTAATAACATCCAAAACTCTATAATAATAAAGTCATGGGCTTGTTTAAATAATTGTACAAGCGTTTTAGTAAAAGGAAATTCAATAGAAAAAGGAATGAACTATGAAAAGGAAATATTTATAAGAAATAAAAAATTTCTAGTTTATCTAATCTAATTGTAAAAGAAAAGAATAGTTTCTCTTTGGGTTGGTAATATGTTGTGCTCACTAGGTGATGCTGCGTCAGGACCCCCAGGGTTAGAAAGATTCATCCTCGTATTGTGAACCATATTAGGTGGAATAAAGCATGACAAGTACCTCACGTTGAACACATCTGAAGTGGTGAAATGAGCTTGATTATACAGATAGCAAGAATTCTCAATAATGCATTCGAGAACTTCAAAAAGTCCATGTTTATGATTCTAAACTGGTAACAACCTACCACTGAACTTTATGAATTTCGTCTACAAAATCTTATGCACTACAATGTAGTCTTGTCCAATCAGGAAGAGTAGAAAGATCTATTGGTCCATGAAGATTTAAGCCATAAATAATTTGGAATGGACTAAACACCTAACTTCTATTGAGGATGTGATTGTGAACAAACTCAACTTCATGTAATTTAGAATCCCACGTCTTGATGGAGTCTCCAACTAAGCAACAACGTAAGTTTCCCAATGATCGATTAGTGAGTTCAGTTTTCCATCAGTTTGAGGATGATAAGTGATATCTGGGTTTTTACACACGACACTAATCAATTAATCCCCAAACTATTCATATTATTGTAGCACTTGAGGTATTGAATCCAAAGAGAAAAAAGAATTGCAATACTACAGATGCAAGATTCACACTAATCTAGAGCAAATCATGTTTGTTATTTAACTAAAAAGGAAAAAAATGAAAAAATGAAAATAAAGAAAAACATTGGATCATGAGTTCAACCATAAGAACAAGTTAACAATCAAACAATGCTGAAAAATATTTATTAAGCACCATCGTAGAACATGAAGTTTACCATTTAAAGAAATCCACTCTCATGGCACTAGTCACTTTGTTAAATACCTAATCATGAACTAATTTCCATTTGTAGAATAAAAATAACCAATAATTAATTAAAAACATCAATTATTTCACTAAACTTCCTAGACATTAATTCTCATTTGCTAAGTATACTAAGTTCATAAAAGATTTGGTTCAAGCATTTCATCAAACACCTTGTGGCATGGAAATGGCCTAAGATCTAGATTATTTTTTTCAAAGCTACTAGCATTAAGAGCAACATAAATGAAGGATCTAACAAGATACAACCCAGATCATCATCATCTAACCATCAATTTATCATAATCTAGCAAAACTCATAATTCAATAAAAAGCTAAAGGCTAGGCATCAAGGAAAGAAACATAACAGATAGAGGTGAAGAATCCTTCACTAGAGTTGCATAATTCATAGGGATCAGTCCAAAGAATCCATACAAGAGAGCTTGGATCTAAACCCAACTCTAAAGAGAAGAAATCTCAGGTTACTCTGTCGCTGCAAAAAAGTATTTATAATAAAAAGAAAGAAAAACTCATTTCAAGTTGGAACAAGGGTTGGTCAAAGGCTCATATTGGTTTGTGGCTCATATCACATCTCGGAGTGCAAGTCGGTATGGAAGATCTGGCTTATGGACATTTTCTTGTTAAAACAGTTGTATCTCTCTAACCGCTAATCATAATGACATGAACACCACCAAATGAAATAGAATTCAATTATCTATAACTTTCATGAAGAACTTAGAGGCTAAATCAGAATGGAAAACCTTCGTCTGGTCTGATCGTTCAGTCACTTTAGGCGGCATAGACTTGTATTAACTTGCACATCTCAGTATTGTAGTTCAATGTGGTCTCCTGCCACCTCTTTACCGACATGTGACTATCAGGATGCACTCCTTTGTATGGCCTCCCTTGTCTTAGCTGTATTGTTTTGTAGCTTATACCACATATCGGTATGCACACATCAGTATGACCCCAGACGATCTCTGCTTGCTTCTTCTTCAGCTCTTCCTTGATCCTAGTTCTTCCTCCAAGCTCCAGAAAGTCTCCACAGGCTACAAAGCATCTAAAGAACACTACAAATGCACAGAAATGCAAGACCTAATGCTAAGACTCACTAACTGTAAAATGAATGCATATTAGACAACTTAAATATATGAAGCATTGCAAATGCTATGCTAAATATATGCTAAAATTATGTAAACAATATAGCTATCAATAAGCAGAACTCATGTCACGGATAATGCCTAGAGTCTTCCATAGAAAACGCCAAAAAATATCGCAAAAAACAGGAATCACAATCTGAAACATTATATGTAGGCAAATTATGTAGATGATAAACCTCGCGAAAGAAAGGAATAGCGACATCAATAGTCTTTTTATATGGATGAAATGCACGAATTTCGAGAACCAATCTACTAAGATAAAGATACAATCAAATCCATGATGTGTTCGTGGAAGTCACATGAAAAAATTCATGCTAATGTCAGGCCACAACTGAGTTATGATCGGTAAAACGAGATAAAGACCTACATTGGTGGCATGACCCTTGGATGTATTACGAGGAAGGCACTGCTCAATAATCTGCTCCATATTATGCCATAAAGTTAGCCAAAAATAAGAACATGAGACAAGGTGTAATATGCGATCTCTGCCAACATGACACCCACTATGAATCTCTAAAATAAGTTAAAGACAGAGGCTACAATCACGAACACAAAGCCGATCATTATGAAAGAGAAATCCATAGTGAAAGGTATAATCACGAGACAGTCCCAAGCGACCTTCGTCAAAAATCCGGCCAAAAAGACATCAGATGGATTGTGGTCATATAAACTTCCAAACCCAAGAACAGAAACATGAAGAAGAGAGAGCAAAGCATGTCTTCAGCTCAAAGCAACAGCAACACGATTCAAAACACCTGAAGTGTCCTCGATAACAAAGGTGAATTGTTGTAAATAAGTTATCCATGGAGCATGATAAGCATACATTTCATCTTGACTATAAAGATGTTTGAGAGCATCATGATCCGTAAAAAACAAACTTCATAAAAAGATTATATTTCCAATGCTTAACAGCATGAACCACCGTATGGAATTCAATGTTGTATGGTTATATCTAAAATGAGCTCCTAGTATATTTTAATTAAATAGGCAATAAAATAATTTTATTGACTTATAATAGCATCAATTCATGTGTTAGATGCATCACATTCTACAATGTAACTCAAAGACTTGTGAAAAATCCGGTAATGCTAAAATAGGAGCCAAACTTAGTTTAGTCTTAATGACCTCGAAGGCTTGAGCTGCTTTGCAAATAAACTGCTCATCATGTGAATATAATATGTTCTTGGCGACATCAAGCTGCTAAACTGTGGTACAAAATGTCTATAAAAGAATGCAAGACCATGGAAGCTCTGCGTTTCCAACAAAGTCATTGGTGTTGGACAGGATTGAATAGCTTGAACCTTGCTTGGATCAACAACTAAACATGTGGCAGAAACTATATAATCAAAGAAGTGAACCACTGTAGAACCAAATTCACACTTCTTAAGGGTTGCATAAAACTGATCTCGGTGTAAGACTAGTAAAACTTCACACAAGTGTTCAAGATGCTCCGATAATGATATATACTGAAGATCAATATATCATCAAAATAAACCACCATAAATTTGCCAATAAATGGAGAAAGTGCCTAATTAATAACTCGTATAAAAGTACTAAGCGAATTACACAAACCAAAAGGCATGACAAGCCACTCACAGAGATCTTCTCTCATTTTGAACGTCATCTTCCATTTATCACCAAGGCGTATATAAATTTGATGGTAGCAACTTTTTCAATACAGCTTGGAGAAAACAGAGGCACTATCAATCTGATCAAATAAACCGTCGAGTAAATGTATAGAAAAACAGTACCGCATAATAATTTTATTAATAGCACGACTATCAATACACATTCTCCATGATCTATCTTTCTTGGGTATAAGTGATGAGGACACCAAGTCATCATCAAATAAGGAGCACAGAACCACGAGTTATGAAGAGGAGAACATGAAATTAAGGAAAGCGAAGGAGACAAGCGAGCTAAGTGCAGCTCAAATGGAGGCCAAACTCCGAGATTCAAACTCAACCACACTTGGAGAGTATACTTAATTCATCTAGATTTCCGAAAGAAGAAGAATCAGCCAAAAAGGAATTCATATGAAGATGATATTGAAGATCCAAGTTGGAAAATTCTCAATAGATCCGATGAAGACATAAGATTACTAATCATATCATTCCGGCCAAACTAAGACGAACCAATCAACAAAACAGGATGTTTCAGATTCTTGACTTATCAGAGGTACACAGAGAATTGGATTCTTACCAAAATTCATCATGGTTTAAAAGTTATTTAACTTCTAAACTAGAGGACCATAAACCTGCCTTAGTTGGAAGCTCTCAGGATTATACATTTACTAAGCAGACTTTAGTGACCAGAAGAGTTTATTAATCATCTAGAAGCTACCCAAGATGTCTTGCCATGCTCCAGTATCCAGAGGATTAGGCGAATCCTTGCTCATTCCTGCTTTCCTAATCCAAACATATTCATACTTGGAGCATTCATTTCCTAAAGGCTCCTTCCTTTCTTACCAGCTGAAAAACACAACTTATGGAGATCCCACACTCGCCAGACATGGATATATCATCATGATATCATGATATAAAGAGTACCAATAGTTTGCCACATTTGATCAAGTTATTAAGTTTCAAACAGCTAGTTTCTTTCATTTAGCTTAATCTTTAATTCTTTTGATTTAATTTTGTGTAAACTATATAAGGCTTTGTTCGCCTTTCATTCTAAAATTAATCAAAGTATTTTGATATTTTCTTTCAAGTGTGTTTTCTTGGAAAATTGTTCTTTCTTTAAACTTAAGTGTTTAATTCACTTAGTTCTTTAAAACTTGTGATTTATCTAGTTTGTGTGATTCAAATATTATATTTCATCCATTGATGGAGAGAGTCAGTCAATCTCACCGATTGAGTGAGTCAATCAGCCTCATTTCCACCTCCATTCCGACTTCATCCCACTTTGTGCCTTATAAGCTTGGAATTCTCCTGATCATCGACTAATCATAAGTTGGAGTGATTCTAATCTTATATTAATAAGCAATGCTGGAAATTCACAAGGGCTTAAACTCTCACACAAGAATCCTTTTGAAACCAAATGTTCAACTTTTCTCCATAGCTCATCGTTTTCACTCATTCAATAATGAGCTCTATTAGGAAGAACCTCATCAGGAACGAAATCAATATGATGCTGAATATCACGAATAGGAGGAAGCCCTGATGGTAAATCCTCGGGAAAGACATATTTGAATTCGTCAATGATATTTTTGAACTCAACTGGCATAGATTTAGGCATAGTCATCGAAATCATGGTTAATAAAAGAATTACAACAAGACCTTTCTCTCACATAGCAGCTTTTCGTTCTAAAACCAAGACTGATATAGAAGATATGCTTTGTTTTTCGGGTATTGAAGGCTACAATGTAAAATTGTGATCACTGAAACGAAACCTGTAGGTGTTGCGCAAGCCATCATATTGAATTCATAGATCATATATCCAAGGACAACCTAAGAGAAGATAATAAACATCCATGGGCGCTACATCACAATAATTTTAATTTTATAAGCATTGCATTCTGAAAATGAAATCAACGCTCGATGAGTGATTAATAAATCTGCTTTCTCAAACCATGTCAACTTATACGGATATGAGTGTAATTCCATATCAATAATAAATTTGTTAACCGCCTCTTCTGCGATCACGTTTACACTATTACCAGGATCAATGATGAACATACAAACCTTGCCACCAATAGTACACCTTGAATGAAATATATTGTGGCATTGATGATGCTCTTCATGATCACGTATCTGTATTCCAGAAATTACTTCCGTTTAAGTTTGTACTTATTGTATGACTCTAGCGTCATAAATTAGGAACTGGTCTTAGGATTGCTAGAGCCACCAAAAGTTCTGAATCCAACATCCAGAACTAGCTTAAGACGAGCAAATGTGTCATTATGTACTTATTGTTCACTTATGGGGCCTCATGAAATTACGTGTTTCATTATGTGAGTTCTTCCATGAAGGAAAATTACTACTGGTTTGTGCATCAATTGTTGGAGCTTGCTTATGTGTTTCCAATAACGTCAAAGGATTAAAATCGAGCCATGAGCTGATGCTCAGAATCTTCAATCTCGACACGAGTTACGAGCAGAAAAAATTCAGTTGCATAATCTTCAACAGAACATGGACATTAACGAATATTATACAGACGCTATAACATAATCTGATCATAATTGTAAAGTAAAAAGGTTTTGCAAATCTTGGATTTCAACATTTTCCACGACATCACTTTAGGATTTCCTAAACGAGCCCTAGTCACCTTTAGTTGTGCTCACCAAGCTTTTGTTCTTTTTTGAAATCTCCTAGCACTTACAGGAGCACAACGCTCAAGGGGGGAACATGTCTAAATTCAAGAATCTCTTCCAATGTAACAATCTAAACGAGCAACTCCTCTGCTGTTTGTCCACCATGAAACTCCGGAATTTCAGATTTAAAACTACTTTTCCAACGCGAATCATCAACATCATCTGGTTCAACGAATGATTGTGCATATTGTTGTAAACGGATTGGCCTGGATTTCCTCTTCTTCTTCTATTTTATTAATTGGCTGGCACTTTCTGTTAGTGGAGTTTGTCACTGTCCCACAAGTGCCTGGATTGCGTTGGTGATTGTACGCATCTGTTCTTGAAGCGTAGGGATGGCTTGACAAGTTACCTCACTTCCATTGGAGAATCGACTTATTTTGCTCTTGGCATCATAATAAGAATGTAGAAAGGCTCTGATAACCAACATGGCACAGCGTAGGGTGTGATAATTCAGCTCAATCTAAAGATTTGGATAATCTCTAGAAACCTAACTTCTTGTATTGATGAATTTAATCAAATCAACGCAAGGCTTCTTGAATGGATGAACTTAATGAAATGAATGCAAGGCAAAAGAGATAATTTAATTTAGATTTATTTTTAGTAGTTATATTTTTGTTTTTTTATGTATTTTTAAAAATTTCTAAAAAATTCCGAAAACTCGAAAAAACTCTATAACTTAGTTAAGGCCGGGATAAACTTAAAAATATAGGCCCAATAATTTTTTGGACCAAGCCAAACTGAACTTGTATGTGGGATTTATGGGTTTAGGGCCAGACCAGTCCGATTGACATGCCTAATGTTAGATTGCATAATTTACGAAAACCAATATTAAGGACGACGACTCAAACAGATTGATGGCAATAGAATACCGAAGAGCTAATGAATGTTATAACAAACCAAACCAACAAAAAAAAATCAGCATCTACTTAGTAGAGGTTAAAGGCAAATATTCATTTACCGTGAAGGTCATGTTCCTAATAGAAGGAGCCCATTCCTCAGCAATCCTTTTCTTCAGAGCATCTGGATCCGCCATTGCGGGCAACCTTAGATCATACCCAGCCTCTGCTTCTGAAGGCTGCATATTCATCACAAATCCCTGGAAAAGAAAAACAAACAACAAAACTCTTACAAAATGTCACGCGTTATACTCATTAGAAACCCCCGTGAGTGAACTACTCGACGTTTACATTCATCGTAGAAAGATTAATCAAGTGGTAAATGCCCGGATCAAATCATCAGCTTACAGTGTTGGAAGGAGTTCCAGCTTTGAGATAAACTAGATTCACAGATATAGCTCCATTGTCATACAGTTAAGCTCCATATCCTGGGATTCCTACAGCTCTTATAACAAGATCCCATTTAGTCCTTTCACCGTAGAAAACCCTATATTCATCTCTAGGACTCGCCTGCCCTTTGTCTATAGCAAATCCAACGTTCAGCTCCGTAAACTCTGACGAGGCCGCAAATTTCTCCATCCCGTCGAATCCTCCGATCTCTTCTTCGGGAACGTAAGAGATGTGAACAGTACGGAGAGGAGAGAAGCCTCTCGATTTCAAGTTTTTGATGGATTCAAGATACTGAACTCCAACACACTTATCGTCCTGCGCGCCGCGAGCGAATATACGACCATCGGTGGATCGGTGAGCCGAGAACGGCGGATGAATCCACTTATCGGATTCCACGGGAACAGAATCGAGATGAGAGTTGAAGAGAATCGAAGGAAATTTAGTGTTCGAGCCGAGCCATGTAAGGATAAGAACGGGCTTTCCAGAGACGAATTCGATTGTTCGAGTCGTGAGACCGATTGATTTAGTTTGGTTAACAAGGAAAGAGACCAGTGCTGTGTAGTTTGGATTTGGATGAGCAGTGTTGAATCTTAAATATCGCTGGAATCGAGTGATCGGAGTATCTTCTTCTTCTTCGCCGTGCGATTGGAGAAAGAAGATGACGGAGAAGAGGAAGAGAGTATAGAGAAGAGGAGACGCCATGGATTTGTTGTCGCAGGTGTGTGTGTGTATGATCATCAACAATCTGAGACTGACGAAGATGAAGAAGAACATTTTTCGGGTCAACAAAATAAGGTTAAATATTTTGCTTATTTTTTTATAATATACGTTGGAAAGCAGGGAAGATTACAAATAGATAATTTTAGATCAAAAATTTTAAAATTTAGGCGAATAAATGGGCCTCTACTTAATTTTCATAAAGTCACCCTCTGGGTTGGGGGTTCCTCACTTCTCACCGTTCCAACTTTTGATTTCTTATTAACATAGTTAACTAGGTAATAATCTGCACTCTGTGCATGGTAAAATAATAAAATAACTAGATATTGGACTTGCGCGTCCGCGCAGGTATATGATTCTTGAAGTGAATTTAATCAATATTTAAATTATATAGTATAAAATAGTTTATTATATATATATATATATATTGTGTTATTACAATGATTAAGTGAGGTAAGATTTTATGTTGAAAATAAATGTAATTATTTATCATTTGTATATATAGTTATAATTATATAAACAATTTTATTCCTATACTCGAAATATATTTGTCTAATAAATTAGAATAACAATAAATTGATGATTTATTCTTAATAAATTTTATTTTTTTGTATTGGGCCGAGCATAATTATCGGCTATGTGAATGTATGTGGCCTATGCAGGACTGAAGTTTTTTTTAATGTGAATGAGGTTTATAATGTATTTATTTTATAGTTATATTAATAATATTTATATATGTTATGATATGAGATTGAGGTTTATAATGTGTTTATTTTATAGTTGTATTAATAATAGATTATTTTTGTGTTATTAGGATTAAAATTAAATTTTGTATATATAAAAATATAAAGTTGAAAATAAGATAATATAAATTATGTGTAACTTATTCAAATACGTTATAATTTTAGATGTTCTTGATTTCTCAGTTTTTCTTCTTCTTCTCTCTTTTTCCTCCTTCTTCTTCTTCCTTTTTTTCACCATTCTTATTCTTCATCATTATTTTTCTGTGTTCTTCTTATTTCTCTATGCTCATGTTTTCTTTTTTTGTTCTTCTTCTCCATCATCTTCTTTATTTTCCGTTTTTCTTATTCTTCTGTATCTTTCTAATTTTTGATGTATGTTTTTCTATTTCTTTTCTACTTTTTCTTTTTCACATTCTTCTTCTTTTTATTTTTTAATATTCTTCTTCTCTTCTCTATTCTTTTTTTTTCATCTTCTATGTTCTTTTCCCTTTTTCTATATTCTTTTCCTTTCTTCCTCCTTTTTTTTTCTTATTTTTTAAAAAAATAATCTAATCATATTCAATAATTTGTTCATATTTTATTTTACTGTTGTTTTCCAAACCCAACTTCTATATTTATTTTTTTAGCAATTTATTGAAATAAAAATTTAACTTTTTATATCTTAATTGTTTTTTATAATTGTGTTACATGATATATAGTAGTTATTTTATATTTTTATTCTTCTTGCTCCGTTTTTTTCTGTTCTTCTTCTTTCTATTCTCATTTTTTCTCTGTTATTTTCTCCTTCTTTTTCCTTTGCACAGGCCAATATTTTAAAATATTTAATTTGTAATATATTATAAATGATATGAGATATAAGGTTTAAAATGTGTATTTATGGTTATAAAAATTATTTATTTTTATATGTGTTATAGATGTTGTGAATTTTTTTATAAGTACTAAACTGTAAAGTTGAAAATAAAACAGTATCAGTTATGTATTATTGATTCAAAGATATTATATTTTATATTAAAAATATAAAATATTATTGATGTTATATACAGTTTTATGTTTTTAATATTGTATTGGATTACCTATTACTATGTTTTAAAGGTTTTTCTTTTTTCTAATTATGCTCTTCTTCTTATATTTATCTATGTTCTTTATTTTCTCCTTCTTCTTTATTTCCCCGTTCTTATTTTTTTTTCTCCATTCTTTTTTGTTCTCCTTCTCTTAATGTTGTATTGGATTATTTATTACTATGTTTTAAAGGTTTTTCATCTTTCTAATTATGCTTTTCTTCTAATATTTATCTATGTTCTTCTTTTTCTCCTCCTTCTCTATTTCTCTGTTCTTATTCTTTTTCTCCATTCTTCTTCATCTTTTTTTTCCTTCTTCTTATGAAAAAGTCTAATTTTCTATATGTAACACATGAGAAAGGTTCTTCTTCTTCATTATAACTTAATTTTTTGGTTTTTAGTAAAAAAAAAATAATTGTTATGATTTGTTATAAAAATATGTTTTATTGCGTTTTTAACTCAAAGCTGAGGTATGAAAATCTTTTGAAATTTTCGGTATGTATCTTTTTTTTTGTCAACACGGTATGTATCTATTATTTAATAGTCAACGCATACACAATTCATTACCTTTTAACATTTTTCTTCACAACCTGAAGATGAAGAAGAAATATGGGCTAAACAACGCTTTATTGTTGTCTCAACCCCATTCAATAATTCCAAAAAAGATCGACAATGTTCCGAATTAACGACATGAAATTGATTTGGCTTCATGGGTATTATTGGATAATCATCAAAGCAACTTGACCCCAGCTTCCCTGACAGAATCGATCACAGCCTTGACTTTACCATGATACATGTGACTTTCTTCATGTGAATAGTAACAGCTGGAATCTTTTTCATCAAGTCTTTTCCAAGGATTTTGCCAATCTTTGCAGCAGCCACGTCGCATGCGACCACCATTGGTTCCCTCAACGCTTTTTCTTATGAGCTCGCTGAGCAAGCCACTGTGGCCATTGGATAGTGGATGACTTGGGCGTGAACAAATTGTTCGTGAAGTACATTTTCAAGACGTAAGGTTTTAGGTAGTCGAAGAGACGTGGTGGTCTCACTGTTTGAGGAATCTATATATCTCTCTCTCTCTCCCTCTCTCTCTCTCTCAAAGTCTGCAAAGGAGAACAAAGCGTAAACACTTTATAGAGAGAGAATCGGATTAATTTCCTCAAACCTGAAGAAGTGCTCATGTAATTAAAACCAAGTAAAACACGTTCTGAAACGAAAATGTACCAAATTCGAATCAATTTCCTTCAGTCTTCATCAATAAGAAGTAAAATGGAGGAACCTGCTTTCATTAAGAGTTCTAGTACTAAAAAGAATCGAAATGTGGCCCTAAACATAGACTATACGGAGCTTCACCGAATACCTAGCGAAGAAATGAATTTGGATCAACCTGAATCTAAAACCACAAAGGCTAGCCTCGCCGCTCCTCTCCTCCTACGATTGCGTTGACCACATAAACTTTAAAAATTTGCTGATTCTATTATATAAACATGCCGATGAACGGTAACCGGAAAGAAATCACCGGAGAGACGGAGACGAATGGCCGGGGAAAATTACAAGAGAAAACGATGTCATTTCACGGCAGAGGATTGATGTCTCTGTCGAATCCAGGTGAGCTTCCAAGACCGAAGACGTTGCCGGAATTATTCTCCAACATTCAAACCATCTCCGGACCGATGGATCCGATTTCGCCGCGTCTGACGAAACTGCTCCTCAACGTGATAGTTCAAGGGAGTTTAGCCGCTTTACAGATTGTGATCTCGACGGAATCCACCGTGAACGATTTAATCGACGTTGAGATTCGTCTCTATATGAAAGAAGCTCGCCGTCCTTTGTTACCGAAATTTGAACCATCGCGATTCGATCTCTTGCGACCGAGATATTGATTCTGAGTTTCTGAGAATTTAGTTAATCTTTTTAGTTTAATATTCTATAACTCATGATTAATAACATGATCTTAAAATTCAAAAAAACAGAAAGGGTTATATTTTGATTAAATTATTAAGTATTTAATATGTTATGATAATGATAAAAAATTTTTACTACTTCCTCTTTTTTTAAGGTTTTGTTTTGTTTCATAATATAGTTGTTTTCATTTTTTTTTTACTACTTCCTATGAATACTATGTGACCATTTATATTTTTCAGTGTTTTCATAATTAGTTGAATTATATTTAATTTATATACTAAATGATTATTTTTTTAAAAGAAAAATTCAGTTTTAATCTTCGTATTTTGATCCAAAACAGAGAGAGTATTAAAATTGTAAAAATAAAATTTGATTATAAGATTTTATAATTGATTTTAATATTTCTTATACAAATGTAATTGCATATTTAGATTAACCCGCAAAAACTAAAGTCATAAGAATATTAACTTTTAAGAAAAAAAATTATTGTAAAATTGATTTTAAATTCTAAATATACATAATGATTATATAAAAATAGATTATATATTTTTTAGTTTAATATTTTTAATAAATTATCTAAAATTGTATATAACTGAGTCAATAGTTATACATTCTTAACTTTTTGATTCAATAAAAATATTTTTTATATAAAAAAGTTTATTAAATTATTATATAATATACTTACAGAAATATTTATATTTTTTACCAAGTTATTTTATTGTATAAATTAAAAATTTATGATATTTAACTTTTTAGTCAAATAAAATATATATAAAATTATATTCTATTAACATATTTAACTATTTTTTTATAGTTCAACTTTTTATTATATTTTGTACTTATTATAAAGTTTAAATATTTATATTATTTGGTTAATTTATCTAGTTCTAAAACCTTATGAAACCAGAAATATTTCTAATAATAATATTTATTAAATGAAGCTTCCGAATTTTTTTTATCATTTATGTATGTACATATCCTTATTTTCAATTATAGTCTTTTAAAACATACTTTTATTTATTAATCATATGAGTAATTTATATTTGTTTTATGAAATTCGAATTATAGCACAGAAAAATATTTTTACTATATGAATGATGTGATGATTTATTTTTCTATAAAACTAAAAGATAAAATATAGTATTTAAAAAAATAATTAATATGATATATTTTTATGAGAAATAAAAAAAGAATATCTTAATGAATCATCATCATTATAATTGATATAAACTAATATATAACCAAATTAATGTGAGTGGCATAACATATAATTAATCTACTAACATAAGTCCATTTTTATAACTTTGCTGAAAATGATTTTGGTGATGACACATCAGCAAAATGGCACCACTGTAAATAACTTACAGAATTAAGGTTATTTTTTAAAAGTGCTTCTCAATTAATATATAAGGGATTAATAAAAAAAACTATTGAAGAACGATGATTATCTATCACAATGTCACCTAATATATTTTAGTTTATTACATTCAACAGATATTTGTTAGAGCATCTCCAATCTACCTCTATTTTAGAGGAAAAAATAGAGTTTAGAGAAAAATTCTCTCCAATCTACCTCTATTTTTACCTCTAAAATAGAGGTTGCTATATTTCCCTCTATATTTAGAGGAACTCTATTTGTTCCTCTAAAATAAAGATGCACTTTTTTATTTATAAACTGGTCCCTTAACTTTTACATCTTTTTATTTTTATTTATATAACAAATAAAAAGTTAAATTATATATTTGCATAATCTAGTTTGTATATATCCAATAAATAGCCATATATCTAACATATAAATTTAATTAAATTATAAAATATTATCTAACTTTAATAAAGTTTAATAAAATCAACATCATTTCAGACAATAACTATTATAGAAAAACAGAAAACATTATTTACTTTAATTAACTATATAATTTATAAATGAAAGTGGTTAATCCACGATAAAAAAAAATAAACATGGATAGCAATATAGTATACACATGTACAATTATACGTCAATAAAGTTACAGTATACAGTTTTGTATGTTATTAAATACAAAAACCCAATAAATAAATATATTTAATAATTTTTGTTATGGTTTGAGAAAATTTTATGAACATATAATATAACTAAATTGGAAAATTCTCATTTATTTCAAACTAAATTATAAATAAAATGATAAATTATACTAATTTTTTAAAAATACAGAAAATTATAGAAAATGATAAATACTATAGTGATTTAATAAATGTTTTGAAAATTATGGAAAATTACAAATACTATAGTCATTTTGAATTTTGTTTTATGAAATAAATGTTTAATTTTAATATATTTTTATTATTTATGGAAATTTTTGTAAACAATAATATACATGAGGTTAATTTGTGAATTTTATGAAAAGAAGGTGTCAATAATAAATTATAAAGAAAATATTCTTAAAATAAATTATAAAGAAAATATTCTTAAAATATTCTTTTTTAGAAGAAAAAATAGAGGAACACATTGGATAGAAGTACACCTCTATTTTAGAGGAAAAAATAAAGGAACACATTGGAGATGGTCTTATGAGTATCTTGATTTCTTATCACTACAATCCTAGTTCAGAAACTCATTATTTGTTAATGAGGCATTTGGTCCGAGCCTAGTGATTTTAAAAAAAAAAGTCAACGAGTATTCAAAGACTAATTTTTACATAATTTAATATTTTAAAATATTATTATTCGTAAAACATCAAAATTAAAATTATATTTATATTCTTTTAATATTCGTATAAATACCAAAATTTTAATTATATTATATTATATATAATTTATAATATCTTTTACTGAGAAAAGCATATAAATTGAAAATTCTTCTGGAAGCAGAAGGGAATGTAAATGTTCCAATCACGTTTAATTCTGACAAAATCAACCACCTATGCACTGTCATTAAAGTCAATATCTGTGTAATTGCTCAATTTGTTTGCAATGAATTCAACAAGGGCGCAGTTGAGGTAGTGGGGAGGAATACCACGCACTTGAACCCAGAAAGGGATGGTCTTTAGGTCTTCATCTGTTAATATCGGACTCCATTTCTTGGTAACAAGCATCGAGTCATTGAAGAACCAAGGGCCACGCTGAAGGTTAAGGTTGACTGCTTCTTCGGACTCAAAAATGAATTGAAACCTAGTAGGCGTGATAATTCGCCCAATAATGGTGTTGCTCAGTCCCCACAGCCATGGCATTTGGCCAATCAGTGCTCGCATATTCTGTTTCTTTGGATTGAGGAGAACACCCAATATTGTATAATGATTTACTCACACTGCTTGGTCGCAAACTGCCGGTGGAAGTGCAATGGGGTCTTCATGAAGGCCCAGAGTTATCTCCTGCATTTTTTGGCGTTTAGTATCGCCCATTGTATAGGCAATTGTGAGATTTGATATCAACTCCCGGCTGTATAAATAGCAGAGTCTCTATGGTGGTTTAGCGATGAAGAGAGATAAAAAAAGTCAGTAAACTGTTTGAGTAACTGCTCAACAGACAGTAGCCGACGACATTAATCCTAGAAAGTGTGATAAAATTATCGAAAGAGACTTAACACAGTGAAAATCTGCAAGTAGCAAATGATTTTTTCGCCGATGAGAAAGAATGGAGAGAAAAAAAAGAAAAAAAAAAGATTATTTTTTTAATATATGTATTAAAAAGGTTACTTTTTTTTACTATTTCTGTTTTTTATTAACATATTATTTCCTTTGTTTATAAATAAAATATGTTTTAGAAAAAAAAATTACATAACCAATCAGATCGATGATGGTGGAATGACCGACAAAGTACACTGAGTATTTCGGTCTAACTATCAAACCGGCACAACTCTAATACACAGATGATGATTCTGGTATAGAAACTACAAATGTAGGTTTCTTCTTCTCTCTCAAACCCTCTAAATGCTTCAGTGTTTTAGCTTCTTTTTTTTGTCATCATTTTGCATTCAAGCAAACCCAAATTGGATAGAGCAAAGTTACATCTCAGAGTTTATGTCCAATACATAAACAAAAGAAAACTCAATGGACCTAAACAAATCTACACCACATGTAAGAACCAAAGACACCAAAGGTCCACATGTAAAACTGAAGATGAAATCGCTGCAACTTCACCATCGGTGGATTCCGATGCCGGTCACCGACACGACCACCAAAATAACAAATTGTTCACCACAAATCTACAACGAGAATTCTTATCCTTCCTGTTGCACATATTTGTCGTGATAGAATGAGAAATCTTCAAGTACTCATCAGAGATTTAACGTTATAGTCGTCGGAAGCAAGGTGACAGAATTTTCACCGGACCACTTGAAGCACCACTTGAAGTGCAAGCGGCTGGGGGGGGGGGATAGATCCACTTTTATATATTCTAATTTTAATTACTTTTATTTATTTTACTTTTACTAATTCACTAATTTACTTTTACTCAGTTAATTTCAATTATTTTGACTAAGGACTAATTTGTAATTTCATATTTTATTTAAATGAGTGGGTGGCATTAGATTATAGAGTGGCAGCGCAAATCAATTTTTTTTTAAAAGTGGCATTTCAGCTCTTTGCTCAGAATAAAGAGCATCTTTCAGGCCAACGAATAGAGTCAAAAAATGTTTTGATATTTTTTTGGCTTTAAAAGTAAAAAACTAAAAATAATTGTCTTCATTCTTGAGTAAAACGCTAAAACACTAATTTAAGCCTTTTAAGACTGAAAAAATAAAAATATTAAATATTTCATTTATTGTAATATGAAAACGTAATAAATGATGTTTAATGGTCCAAAATTATTTATACAACTACAATATAATAGTTTAGAGGAAGGTTCAACTAGAAATACAATAAAATTGTAAAAGTACAACTATTAATAAAATTGTAAAAGTACAGCTGTTTATACGTAAACCCAGTTGAACTTGGTACCATGTAGCTGTTAATACGTGAACCCGGTTGAACTTGGTAGTGCAAATGGCAACATGTAAACGTTAATAGTTGTACTCAGTTGAACCTGAAAGTGCGAAATTGACAAAATGAACCTCATAATTGTTCATACTTGTACCTAGTTAAACCTGGTCATACAAATTCACTAAACTCAAACACAGAAAGATTCATAGTTGTACATAGTCTAACATGGTTGTACAAAACTGAGAATTACAAAACACACACATAAATCAAAATGAGCTACCACTTTGGCTGCTCTGAAAATAGAAAGTGAAAACTCTGCGAGACACAGACCTGTTACTCGTCTTCCTGCGACGTTCCCCAGTGGATGGAAAGCGGTTTTCTTGATTTCTTCCTGGCGATTTGGTGTAATCAGGCGGTAAAGCAAACTTATTTAGTATTTCCTCACGAATACTCCAACTAGACTCATTCGGCACTGGATAAATCGTCCTGTAGTATGTCAATACCCACGTATCAATCAAGTAATATCTAGAGCATAACTGGTAAAGACTAATATCCACTGTTTTCCCTCCCTTCTTCATCAGTGCTGGAGATTGCAAAGCTGGAGATGCTTCTTCTTCAAGATGAACAAGAAGAAAATCAGTGTGGAGATGACATTTGGGGTAGCAGTACTTGTTCTTCTACTTAGTTTAATTATACTCTTTTTTAAGTAAGTGTATTGTTCTTAATTTAAGACTGATGTTATTTGCTTTCGGATGAAGATCCTCTAATTTTCAAACTTTGGAAGAGGTCTTCAAGTTTTAACTCAGTCATTGTACTTGTTGTTGTTGTAAAACCCAGTTGTTATACTTTGGAAGAGATCCTCTATTAGTTTTCAAACTTATATCATTCGTTGTACTTGTTGTTGTTGTAAAACTCACTTGAACCAAAAACTCACTCATTCGAATCAAAAACTCACTTAGTCGCAAAAGCTCACTCAGTCGAACCAAAACTCCCTCAGTGGAACCTAATAGAACCCAGTTGTACTAATATATTGCATTACGTTTAAAAAACATCCTTAAAAACTATCAAGTACCAAAAGCCAAACACCATCAAGTACCAAAAGCCAATTGCCATCATAAAGTACCAAAAACTACCAAACAAACACCATAAAGTACCAAAAACAAGTATACAAACCATATCACTTGTTCTTCTTCCCCACGTTCTTTCCGTTCTTCTTCCCCACGCCCTTTCCCTTCTTCTGTCTGTCACCCTTTCCCTTCTTCTGTTTGTCACCCTTATCCTTTTTCTGTCCCTCGCTCTCTCTTTTACGTTTTTGCCCATGCTCACTTGGAGTGTAACAAGAAGCTGCTTTCTTTGTTCTCTTCTTCAGAGGTTCGACTACCTCCTCCTCCTCTGCATCTTCCCCCTTCTCATTTGCATTTTCTCCTAAAATATATAACCTTTTTATGAACAACAAAGTAACAACAGAAAAATGACATAAATCCATTACAGTTAAATTATAATTTTTTACCTTCTTCGCCACCACTATGGCTTAGAGCAGGGCTTGGAGCAGGGCTTTTAGTAGGGCTTCAGACAGTTTCAGGACCTTTGATTCAGTGCTTCTTCACAAAACTTTCTACACGTTTCAATCGGTCACCAAAACCATCCACCTTATCCTTTACTTCTCGTACGACTTTCTCAATTCTCTCCATTGCTTCCTTCAGCCCCAACACCGATGCAGCACTTTCATTTTTACTTTCATCTTTAAGTGCCTTTTTAGCATCTCCATCTATAACTCGAGCCTCCAAGTCGATATCATAGAGATCTTTCCACCACATCTTCCTCCCTTTTCTGATTAGATGGTCTCACCACATCTCAACAATCAGATCAATGAAGCCTATACCATCATCACAATCATCGCCTATGATGTGCTCCATTTAAGCTTTCTCATCAGATTCAGGTTCCAAGATGCTTATGATATCCTGCGAATGTCAACAAAAATTAACAATCAAAATCAAACTCATATCAAATACAAAAATAACCATATATGAGTACTAACTCTCACCTTGGTATTTCCAATCGCTTCGTTTATGTTTTCTAATGGATAACCTTTCATGGAAGTCTCCATGAACTTGTGCTTGCACATCCTTGGACAGTCCTTCTCCATGGCTACCTCTACTCGAAATGTGCATTTAAGTGCAGGAATACACTCAAACACAAAAATCTACACATAGAGATGCATTAAAATCGACTTAAAACAAATACTTTAATATCACAACTAAGAGTTACCTCTAGAGGAAGAATGAATCTAGAAAATGTCAAGGACTCTTTATCTTTGACGATGCCATTCTTGAATTTCTTCATCGCCCTCTTCATCTCCTCCATATAATCATCAAAAGTATAATGCCCCCATGGAAATGTCTTGCACAATGCCAAATCATCAACCACTTTAAGCAAGAAAGGTTTTATGTTCCCTATCATCTTAGATTCGCTTTCAACACAATGCATAAGAAAAATAGGACAGCCATCTTCTTCTTATCTAAACCGCTCGTCAATGACTGTATTTGCTCTTCCACATCTTCGATTTTTGTATTGTCCTTCCTTCTAAACATCCTTTGCACAAACTTAAAATCGCCTTTTTCTTATCCCTCAAGTCATCATATATCCTCGGGTATTATGACAGTCCAACCCACTTAACAAAGCATGTTCCTTAATGGAATATCTGATTGGTACTCCATTAACCACAAACCAGAACTCTTTCTCTGAATCCGTACAAGCTTGATGAAATAGCAACATCCACAGACCCATAGGCTTCCGGTTTGGCTCCTCCTCCATATGAATAATATGCTTGAATTGAGGATGTCTTGTGAACCATGTTGATTCATTTTTCAGCTTCTTTATCATAGACACTGGCTTCACGACAGTACATCTCGATCCTATCTTACATCCTTAGGTATATTGATCTAGAGTAAAGTATAACTTTGCTGGTTGTAATGGTGGCGTTTCATCCTCCTCAGCTTGCAAATTCAAACACATGTTTAATGAACAAATTAATACTTAGTCGAACCTAGGAAACACAGTTGAACCTAAGAAACTTAGTCGAACCTAGGAAACGCAGTTGAACCTAAGAACCTAAGAAACGAAGTTAAACCTATTGAGACGAACTTGAACCTATTCAGACGTAGTTGAACCTATTCAGATGTAGTTGAACCTAGTAAGACGTACTTGAACCTATTGAGACGTAGTTGAACCCACTATCACTTAGTTGAACTAACATAGAAATATTAGCTGAACATATCAAAATGTATTTGAACATAATTTAACCTCGTATTACATTTGTAGCCAATATGCTATTTAGTTCTCCCAATTGTCCACACAACACTAATTCATCCTAACACATTTTCATCCATTCTCCAATATTAATCTCAATTTCAAGGTAAGAAAAAATGCATAAGACTTGTAAATAATACCTCTTTCTCAAGACCAGCCTTTTTTTCTTGCTCTTCTTCGAGAGAAAGCTCTTTTTCTTACACTTCTTCGTGAGCAAGCTCTTGGGGAGCAAAATTTGATGGTTCTCCTTCAAACAATATTATAGCTAAATCAAAGTTCATCTCTCATGGAGTTTGTGCGGCTTCTATTGGTGCTTCTGGGGTTGGTGAAGCCGTTGTTTCTGCGTCGGTTTTAGGAGGAGGAACGTCCCCTGCGATTACTCCTTCTGTTGCTCCTTCTGTGGGAGGAACAACTTCTGCAGTTGCTACGACGATTTCAGGAGAAGGAAGTCCAATGCAGCTCCTTCTGTTTCTGTTGCTCCTTCCGTGGTTGTTGTGACGGTTTCAGGAGGAGGAACGTCCAATGCAGCCCCTTCTGTTTCTGTTGCTCCTTATGTGGTTGCTGCGGCTTCAGGACGAGGAACGTCCAATGCAGCTCCTTCTGTTTCTGTTGCTTCTTATGTGGTTGCTGTGGTTTCAGGAGGAGGAACGTCTGATGCAGCTCCTTCTGTTTCCGTTGCTCCTTATGTGGTTGCTGCGGTTTCAGGAGGAGAAACAACTTCTGTGGTTGCCGCGATCATTTCAGAAGGAGCAACATCCGGTTCAGCGGTTTCTAATTCTCTTGAAGAGGTTTCTCCTTTGTTTTCAATCTTTTTTCTTGGACGACCTACTCCTCTTCTTGTCTTGTATTTACTGCCTCTCACCCGAACCAACTCTGACAATCAAATGATCAAACCAACAATTGAATCCCAATTGAACGACAAGAGAAGAACGGGATATTTCACAGGACGAGAAGATATCAAAGTTTAATTACCTAGAAATCAAACTCTCAATAGGAAGAGAAGAGATGCGAAGAGAAGGTATCAATGGCTGAGATGCCCCTCGCGGTTCGAAAATGATCCAATATACCCTCTTATTTTTTGGGTTATTTTATAACATTTATTTTAAATATAGAAAAGGAGTAGATATCGATTCTGTCCCTAATAACTTAACAAAATTACTGACCTAACCAAGACAAACCTATCCAAACTCTAATTCGTCCATATATCGCGGATTCTAGTCGGATCTTACTGTAAAAAACCGCTTAAATCACCCTTCATCTCCTTTCAATCGATCAAAAGTAAAATTTAGGGCAAAATTTAAAAGAAAAAAAACGGATGAAATGACGATTGATCCTAGTTCGTCCAGACCACTATGAGCAGTTACTAAGAAAAACTAAGTCAAACTATCCACCTCTCACCACAGCAATCGATTTGTAGGCGAATCAGAGAAGGTAAGTGTCGTAATCTTGTCGGTTTTATGAGATGGATGTCGATATAGATTCCATTGTAACCGATTTGGATTGATCATGTAGGCATATGGCGCGTACAAAGAGGCCGAATTATGGTTTAACTGATGAGGTTCCAGCGGAGGTTCAAAAATCTAAGAGAACCTCTCAGGTTGTCTATGAAGACCCGGACCCAGAATCTTCAGAGAACGAAGAAGCAGGAGGCATCTATGGAGGTGATGGAAGCAGCTGAACCGTCACGGACGACGGCGCATCCGATTCTTCAATGGTATGTACCCAAACCGTCGTTACTTGGTTTTCGAGTTTAAAAGAATTCGTTGGTTTTTGGTATCGAGTTTGGTTAAAGTACTTTCGTTTTGGGTGGTTGATTGTATAGCGAGTCTTTGTTTCTAATTTAGAATTTAGGCTATCAGGTTTTCATTTTCGTTGATTGTTGATTGTTTGTTTCGAAGTAGTAATATTCTGAGTTTTTAGTAAAATTGGTAAAACTAAGGTCATTTCATATGTTAAGAATTTCTGGAAAAAAAGTAATACTTGGTACAACTATGTTGCAGGGAACCGAGCCAATGCTTCCTATGGAGATGTACTTCCAGCCAACAGAGTACGTGAAAAAGATCAAGCTGTCTACAAGGTGTTATATCTCGAAAGCAGTGGATTTACTGTTAAGTGGATTAAAGTATCCACTTAGACCAGAGGAGAAGAGTTGGTTTGTGGATCACCCCCAGTTCAAATATTTCTTCCACATGCACAAGGACTCAAACCACAAGTTAATAGGGATGTGGTTGCTGATTCTTCGAACGACGGTTACGGAGAGGAAAAAGGAAGCCTGGTTCATTGTGAATAGCGTGCCCATTCGGTATAGTCTACGTGAACACGCCCTCATCTCCGATTTAAACTGTCGCAGCTATCCTCCTAACTATTCGGAAATGGGTAGTATGGAGTTCGTGGAGAAGCACTTTGGGGCGGGGAAAAAAATAAGATACTCAGATGTGAAAGAAAAGCTGGAGAATATGAAATATTCTCCAGATCGGTTAAGGATGGCCATCTTTTTCTTTCTATCAAGCGTCATTATTGGGCAGTCTAAGACAGGAAGTGATGCTACTTGTGTGGAGCGGTTCTTTCAACGAACAGTCAATGATCTGCATCTATGTAGGACAATTCCCTGGGGGAGATTGTCTTTTGATAACAATATGGAAGAGATCCAGCATAATGTGGATCATTTTAAAGGGGGTTGTTAGCGGATCAAATTGGACTTTTCCAAGCTTCTGCATTCCTTTGGAGGTAAATATGAATATATGTAGTACTTGTATTTCCATAGATTTGAAGCTAACTCGAAATATATGTGGCATATGTAGCTTCTAGCGTTTGAAGCAATTCCATCACTGAAGAAGAAATTTTGAGAAGTTGCTCTATCTGCGAGGAAAACTTGTCTGAGGATGTGCAAGAGCAAGTTCAAAAAAGCTCCATGAAAAGATTTTCTCTCGAGGAAATAAATGAAGCACTTAGTACAACTAAGGTCAGTAATACTTTTAAATTCAAACGTTTTAAATTTTTATATTTTTAATTTATTCATGATTCGAATTGCAATCTTTGTTTATATCCACAGGAGATTGATAGCATCTTGGTCCCTTACAATGAGGAAGAAGCTTTTGTGGCTCGAGTGACTGAAGAAGATGATGATGATGATGTCGATGATGCTGTTGTTCATACTTGGTTGAAGTGTATTAACGATAAAGACAAGCCGGTCTGTTTTGAACAGATGTACGAAGAAGACGTGGCCGCCCGACTAGAAGAGCAGCCCGCCAATGCCGCCAACGCTGCCAATGCTGCCAACACCGCCAATGCTGCCACTACTTCCGTCGCTGAATTGGTTGAGGTCGTACAGAGTCTGAAGACAGAAATGGAGAGTGGGTTCAAGGAGATGAATGACATGTTTGTTGGGTTCGATACAAGACTTGCAGCAGTGGAAGGCTATGTGAAAGAGCAATTAGATGCTCGAAGCCTGTATGAGGACGTCAATTATGATGATTACATTCCTCGTTCTACTGTGAATAACAATGATGGAGCGGAAGGAGCAGAGGTAAGATTTGGTTGACTTAGAACTTTAAACGAAAAAGTCATACTATGTAATACTAAGTACAATTGTGTGTTTTGCAGGGAACCGAGCCAATGGATGAAGCACATGTGCCGGAAGCAGATAAAGGAGCAGAAGAGGTGGTCCCGAAAGCAGATAAGGGAGCAGAAGAGGTGGTCCCGAAAGCAGATAAGGGAGCAGAAGAGGTGGTGGATGAAGAGAAAACAATAGAGGTAAAATTTGGTTGACTTAGACCTCTACACGGAAAAGTAATACTATGTAACACTAAGTACAATTGTGTGTTTTGCAGGGAGAAGAGCAAGAGAAAGAAGCAGAGGTGGCGGAAGCAGATGAGGGAGCAGAGAAGGAGGCGGAGACAGGCATTGAGGAACCAGAGAAGGAATAAGAGAAGGAGGCAGAGACAGGCGTTGAACAGGAACCGGAGGTAATTTGTCTTTTGCAGGGAGTTTAACTGTTTGTGTTTTGCAGGGAGTTTAACTGTATGTGTTTTGCAAGGAGAAAAGAATGAAGCAGAGAAGGAGAATGAGGTAGAGCAGGTAGAAGAGGAGGAAGCGGCTGAGGAGGCAGAAGAGCGAAGCGGTAATTCGCCTTCAATAATGCGATGTAGCAGTCTTATAAGAGTATGAGGCAGAATGCTAAAGGTCCCTAACAAGTGTGTGGCTGCTCTTTAATCTAAAGCGGGTGACAAAGCTAAGGAGATAGAGGAAGCTAAGGATGCAGAGGGAGCGAGGGAGGCAGAGGGAGCGAAGGAGGCAGAGGAAGCTAAGGAGGTAAATTTTCTAATTCTTATACCCTGAAACAGAAATGTCACACTATGTAACACTAAGTAAAACTATTTGTGTTTGCAGACGGAAGGAATATCTTCCGCGCGGGGTAAGCAGGTGTATCGAAGGAAAAAAAGCAGTTCACAGTCCCAAGTGGAGAAGGAGGCAGCTGACGAACCTCAGAAGAGGAAGATAAAACGTTCCCAGTATCTGCAACCTCTTTACACAGAGGAAAAGGCCAAGAGGGGCAGGAAAAAATAGTCCAGTTGGACTTAAAACATTTTCTATTTTGGTTTTCAGTATGAGTTAGAACTAAAACTCGAATGCTGTTATGTTGTTTGGATTTAAAGTTTGGATTTAATATTCGGATTTAATGTTTGGATTTAAACGTATTTCATTTGGTATGGTGTTTTAATTTGTTTGGATTTGGTGTTTTGATATGTGTTTGACAAAGTAACAAGCAAATGAAAACACTAAAAATAGTTATAAAATATTAAAATATCATTGACAAGCAAAAATGAAAACATTAGTCTTGAACAACAATTAAAACAACAATTAAAGGAAATTGCAGATTCGTTAAGTCTTGAGCTTGGCTATCTCTTCGGCTTGGATCTGAATCTGTTTTCGCATTTCTTCAATCGTCTTGCTCTGCTCTTCAACTTTCATAACTAGCTTCTCAATCTCTTGTTCGACTCCGAAAATCCATGGCTGACGAAAGTGGAGTCCATCATCCTAGCAAAAAAAAATAAAAAAACGAGCAACATCCATTATAGTTATACCTAGTATTCCAAGTTTTACACCCGAAGAACATCTAAATAGTTTAACCTAGTTCTACTAGTTTTACCCAGAAAAAAAACCCAGATCTGAAATTATAGAGATTATACCTTAAATTTGGTGCAGGTGGAAGTACCTACTGCCTGGTTGAGTATCGAAATCATGTTTAAATTTTGGAGAAAGAGATACATCGCGCTTGATAGATCCACCACATGGGCATCTTCTTGGAATCCCATATTGGCCGTCGGCGACGAATCCAACCATGTCCCAATGCTACTTCATCTTCTCTATTTCCTTGCGGCGCGTCTTCTCTTTCTTCAACTCCTCTTCGTATGGGTCGATGAGGAAAATGTCCGTGTAGTGATAGCTACAATCCGAATCCATTTGTAGAGAGAGATGAGAGATCAATTTTAAGAGAGAGAGAGATCGACTAACCCTAAACCGAGCAAAGGTAAAGGAGAGGAAGAAGGAGAGGCCAAAAAAAGTTTGGAGGAAGAAAAGGGATCGCGAAGAAGAAGGAGGATGAGATCCGAGAGAGAGAGAGAGAGAGAGAGAGAGAGAGAGAGAGAGAGAGAGAGAGAGAGAGAGAGAGAGAGAGAGAGAGAGAGAGAAGGGAGGAGGAAACTTGAATTTGAGAAGTGAAAGAAATCCCTAGGACCCCGATTTCTACAATTTACCCTAAACCGGGAAAAACCGTCCTGAATTTCCAAAACTTTCTCGCTCCTACCACGTTTGCCACCAAAATAACACGTGCGCCGTTTGTTGCTTACGTGGACACCGTCAAAATTACACTTAGTAATCCATAGTTTTTTAGTTATACGATTTTCAAATAGTTGTACTTTTGGGTGTTTTTAAATTTATATAGTTATACTCCGCAATAAATTTCCTGTTTGTAGTTTTACAGATGATTTTAGTCATTCTGTTGTTAAGCCTGAGGGTATTATGCATTAAAAATGTTTTAAAACTCATCGTATCTGTCTATGGCTTCATATGGTGGTTAGTATTTAGAAAGTGTTCATAGAAGTGTATGGTGTTTGTTGGGTAAATGTTTTTTATTTGATTGTTTCATATTGAATGTAAGTTTTCCTAATAATTTAAAAAATAAAATATAACTCTAAATAAATTAATACAAGATTTTTTCATATCGAATGTTCGAAATTCAATCAAAAACAAACCGACTCTTGAATACAATAAAAAAACCGTCTTAAATACTATCAGTTGCACCAATTGTTCCAAGTGTTATGAATACACAAAATAAACATAAACGAGCTACACAGTTTGACCAGCATCACCAGCCTCACTATTACCACTAAAGAAATATGACCACATCCCTCTTCTTCCTTTTCCCCTTCCTCTTCCTCTCCCTCTCCCTCTTCCTTGGTGTTCTCCAGCTGATGGGAACCGGTTTTCTTGAGGTCTTCCTTCCTTTGCGACATAATCTGGTGGTATGACAACCAGGTTTTGTATATGCTCAGGAATAATCCAATCAGACCTGTGTGGTACTGGATAAATCGTCCTGCAATACGCTAATGTCCATAGCTCCATCTAATAATATTTTGAGCAAAACTCTTGTAGATGAAGTTCCCGGCCTCCACTCATAAAGATGGCAGCAACTATTGCATGCACACATGGGTATCTATCTATATCAAATGACTTGCAACTACAGCTTTCCCTTTTCATATCAACCAAATAGCACTTGCCGTCTTTTCCAATGACACTGAATTCAAGGAAGAAGGCGTTCAACTTATGCACCGTTAATTTCTTTGCTTCCGGTGATCTTTTATGAAGTTCTTTCTCCATATAAGGCACAAGCTTCTGGGTGCTTGATACTTTAGAAGAACTGTTCCTATGCTTGTTAAACCATTCAGCCAGCTTATCAACAATCACATCAATCATTGGTAATAGAGCGTACTTCCTTGCTTTCATAAGAACACTATTAATAGATTCTACAATATTGGAGGTGTCTATATTGTACCTTTCTCCTGGAAAATAGCATCTTGCCCATTTGTCCACAGGAACACTACCATCGAGATACTGGGCTGCGGAAGGATACTTGGTTCTAAAAGCATCAAAAAGTGTCAGGAACTCACTCTCTGTATACGCATGAGCGCATTCTTTGAACTTCATAACGCATATATCTTTGTTGACGTAGTAGACATTTGCTTTTACATTTTGAGATGAATGTTGAATACAATACCCATGCTGAGACAACGGAAACACCACCTGCACAGACTTGATGAGGCTGGAGTTTCTATCAGAAAGAAACACCAATTCAGGATCATCCGGTATCACTGATTTCAACATGTTCATAAACCACATCCAACTAGCATCTTTCTCACCATCAACTACACCAAACGCAATTGGATAATGGTGATGATTAGGATCTTGAGCTGTAGCAACTAACAAAACACCACCATATCCAGTCTTAAGGTGGGTTCCATCCACAACAATGACTTTTCTCATGGCTTGGAATCCCTCAATGCTAGCTCCTAACACAAAGAATATGTACTTGAACTTTTTGTTTTCGTCCAATTCCACATAAGTCCGTGTACCAGGACTCATCGACTCCAGCATATATATATAGGAATACACCAACTGGTAACTCTCGGCTGGACTTCCCCGCACATCATTTACAGCTTGTTTTTCCCCCTCAAAGCAGTAGAGTGTGATACTTTTACCCCAAGTCGTCCTTGAACCATATCGATCAGATGTTTTGGAGTTGGAGTGTCAAATTTACCCGGATAATCTTCATGCACAACAGATGCAACCAATCCTGGTGTCCCTTTCCTTTTATTCCTGACTGTAACTGCAGAAGCTCGAGAGCATGTATGCATCTTGTTGTAAGTTCTTACCGAGAAACAATCTGATTCCATCAACTTTGCAGCTCGTAAAGACCACTTGCGACCATTTTTTGCTTCGCGACATTTCACCACGTATCGCTTTTTGTCAGACTTGATTGTATCAACCTCAAAACAATTCTGATGTGAGCCTACATGAACTAAATCTTGCACTGTCTTCTTACTTCTAAATTTTTGACCTACAATCATTTCAATACCATCTTCCCAGCCATTATTTACTGCTACTTCTCCTATAGCAGGTCCATACTCAGTATCATCAACCTCTTCCCTGGACACATTTCTTTGTTCTGCTTGATGGCGTTCTGATGGTTCACCTCCATGAAGAGTAATTATACCAGCATTAACATCTATACCACTTGAAAACACCTGCTCATTACTTAGACCATTTACACTTTCGCGATCCTCTCTTGAAGGTCGCACAACACCCTGATCGACATCTTCCACGATCTCCACGTGCAAAACACTTCTACATGTATCATTTTTCACTTGCATCAGGTAGCCAAAAACATTCTCATCATTCCAGATATATGATGGCTTAAGATCCACTACCAATGGAAAGTTACTAACTTTCAGCTGCGTATTAGCTTCATATATCTTCATCTTCCTGCATATTCCACTGATCAACTCATCATGAGTTACCTCCTCAACAGACGTCTTCATCACTAAGGTGTGAATTTCATCTTCTCTTGATACCCATCTTATGACATCACCTTCCTTTGAATAAGATCCCCCATAATCGAAGCATATAATAGTGCAACGACTTATATTCATTGTCCCCTGAACAACAATAACAAATATCATTAGTATATGTCTCAATCATATCAGTTCTCTCACTAATACAAGCAGTAATACTAGTCCTAGTCTAGTTATACCCAGTTGTTCCCGTAATACTACTTCTATCAGTATTACCTGATGTCTTAGTAATACCAGTTGGTCCAATAGTACGCTGTTCGTGTACCCAGAAAATTTATATTTATCTACGAATCTCCAACGATTTACTACGAATCATGATGATTTGATGTTCATTTAACGATTATAACTGCTCCTATTTACCATCTACAACCCTTAGCAAAGAATTTCAATTATTCATTCATCCACAAAAATTTCAGAACAATGGTGCCATCAGAAGACCAAGAGCAACAATGTGTAGCACTCTCTATTATTCTAAGATTCATAGCGTATGTAAAGGAGATAATGCGGCAACAGACTCACCTTATAAAGTTCTCATACAGCTTCAAGATGGAGAATGTTGGGTTTTGGGAAACAGGAGGAATGAAGAATCCGCCAACCAGCGAAAGCCATGAAAAAGATGAAGATGTGGGGCCCGTCGATAGTTGAGATTTAGTTGAGAATTTAATTATAATATTATAAATTTGTTTTTCTTTTTATTTATTTTATTAATTTTTGGATATTATTATTTTATTGAAGAAGGGTGAGGGCAAAATAGAAAGAAGAATAAGGGGAGGGCATTGAGATTAAGAGAGGGGTAATCAGATTATTTTCAAATACTTAAGGACATATTGGCTCTTTGTCCGAGGAGAAGAGGAATCAGACAAGTGATGTGGAGGAGATGACGAATCAGAGAGGATCCGTGCAGAGGAGAAGAGGAATTGGAGAGGAGCAAAAGAAGAGAGACAGAGAAGTATCAGAATCGAAACATAATGAATATTAGAAACGAATTGGAGAGAAACCGATGCGGAGGAGAAGGAGCAAGAAGAGGAATCGGAATTTATCTCTCATGGTATCTGAGATTTCACGCTGTCTTAGGAATAGTCGAACTCCGATTTATAGTTTGTGAAAATCAGACGATTCCAGACTAAAATTTGAATTTAGACAAAACCCGAATAGATTTATAATTATTTAGATATTTGAAGAATAAAATTGAATTTACACATTTTTTTATTATAAAAATAAATCATAAAGAAATTATATTTTATAATGGTGGCATATGAGATTGTATTTTGAGAATGGCATTTCAGCCATTGATTCCTTTCTTCTTCATCACTGTCAGATCGACGATCACACCTGTAACTATACAAATCAATGGCGTCTACTCTTCTCTGGACTCTCTTCCTCTTCGCCATCATCTTCTCGCTTCAATCCCACGGAGAAGAAGAAGATACGCCGATCACTCGATTCCAGCAATACCTGAGATTCATAACTGCTCATCCAAATCCTAACTACGCCGCCCCGGTCTCTTTTCTCGTTGATCAAGCTAAATCAATCGGTCTCACAACTCAAACAATCGAATTCGTCTCAGGAAAGCCAGTTCTTCTCGTCACATGGCTCGGCTCGAATCCTAAGCTTCCTTCGATTCTCTTCAACTCTCATCTCGATTCCGTTCCTGCGGAAGCCGAGAAATGGATCCATCCGCCGTTCTCGGCTCACCGGACCGCCGATGGTCATATATACGCTCGAGGCGCGCAGGACGATAAGTGTATCGGAGTTCAGTACCTGGAATCAATCAGGAATTTGAAATCGAGAGGCTTCTCTCCTCTTCGTACTGTTCACATCTCTTACGTTCCCGAAGAAGAGATCGGTGGATTTGACGGGATGGAGAAATTCGCGGCGTCGGCGGAGTTCACAGAGCTGAATGTTGGATTTGCGATGGACGAAGGGCAAGCAAATCCAGGAGATGAATATAGGGTTTTCTTTGCTGATCGGACTCCATGGGAACTCGTTATCCGAGCTGAAGGAATCCCAGGTCATGGAGCTAAGCTTTATGATAATGGGGCTATGGAGAATCTGATGAAAAGTGTTGAGTTGATCTCTAAGTTCAGGGAGACGCAGTTCGATTTCGTTAAAGCTGGGAAAGCTGCGAATTCAGAAGTTATATCTGTGAATCCAGTTTATCTCAAAGCAGGAACTCCTTCCAACACAGTAAGCTGATGATTTCGTTTTTCATCTTTTGATTTTGCTGTACCGTAAGAGTTTTGTGTTTGTTTTTTTTTTTGGCAGGGATTTGTGATGAATATGCAGCCTTCAGAAGCAGAAGCTGGGTATGATCTAAGGTTGCCTCCAATGGCGGATCCAGATGCTATGAAGAAGAGGATTGCTGAGGAATGGGCTCCTTCTATTAGGAACATGACCTTCACGGTAAATATTGCCCTCTAACCTCGATACTAAGTAGATGCTGTTTTTGTGTTGGTTTGGTTTCTTATAATGTTTACTAAGTAGATGCTGTTTCTGTGTCCTCCATTAATTATATGTATAACAAAATGCAGCAAGGAGGAAAAAAAGTGTCAAACATTTTGTGGTTATGCAATCTCGATTGTAAATAGTAGGCTAAGTTCCACGTGACAGGGGTTATACATAAACTGACCTGAGCCTGGTTCTGTTAATCCTAACCCTAAATGAATTGGATGAGGGCAAAAGCATGGCCTGACAGACCGAAAGAGCTCTTAATATAATACCATTGCCGATTTAAGCTATCGAGATTTTCTTGACTGGATACTTAGATCAGAGAATAGATCGTATCAAATTTCATAGCTTTTGCTTTGGTCATATGTGAAACATACGTTTGAGATGCCTCTCAGCTGAGCAACTTTGACTAGTTGGTTCAGAGTATTTGAGGTATTTCAATCTTCCACATTAGTTTCTTTACCTTGAATAATTCTATGTCTGTAGTGATTAAGAACATTTGATTTCTTTCTTTTCCAACCTCTGTTTTAGTTTCTTTGAAATAAGACAAGGATATGAGATGTTCTAAAAACCCAACCAGCAGCTACAACGTTAGGCGAAATATATGTTCTCATTTGATGATGTGACATATGTTTTTGGGTTTTGGTTTAGCGAGATTGGCTATATTTTTGTCAAGTTGATCACGTGATACATAGGAAAGTAAAGTGAACAAAGTTAAATTTACCTTTTGTTTGCAACAGATAAAAGAGAAAGGAAAGTTAAGGGACTATTTAGGACGACCTATAATGACTCCAACAAATGGTTCTAATCCATGGTGGTCTACTTTCAAGCAAGCTATTGAAGCAACAGGAGGAAAACTGGCAAAGCCTGAAATTTTGGCCTCAACTACAGATGCACGCTTTATCCGCACTTTGGGAATTCCACTTTTGGGTTTCTCACCAATGATCAATACTCCTATTTTATTGCATGATCATAATGAGGTATTAAATCATAAAATATTATCCATTGACATCTTTGAGTTATAGATTGTTAATCACAATACTGATTATAAATACTTTACTTGTGATTTCAGTTTCTTAAAGATACAGTGTTCATGAAAGGAATAGAAATATATGAATCGGTTATCAGCATTCTAAGTTCCTTTGAGGGAGTATCTGATCAAGTGATTTGAAAGTATACATCGATGCAAGCAATGACACGCTGCTTCAGATTGCTATGACAAAGTTCTGGTATACATTGCTATGACAGAGTTCTGGTATACATTGCTATGACAAAGTTCTGGTATTACCTTCATTCTGATCTTTTGCGACCCTAAGTGGTATATAAATTGTAATAATTCTCAAACCTCTAAAACGAAATGTCATTGGTGCTTTTGGAGCATGATTTCGCAAAAAAGGGTGATTTTAAGCTCTCAATGTTTTAGTTATCAAGAGTTTTTGTTCCATATACCTTAATTCCATAGGAGCTTTGATTCTTTTCGTTTTTTTTTTCTATCAGCCCTTTAAATAAACTAGAAGAAGGCTTTGATCTCTAAACAGGTAACATAGCCTTACGATCCAATAAGTCGTGCAGTTGAGAGATTAAAATTGTGAGAGAAATTAAAATTGTGAGGATGACTAAATAAGTTAACAAAGCTTTTTTAAATAAGTTGAGAAAGCCGGAGGAAGATTAAATAAGTTGAGAAAGCTTCTTTATATAAGTTACGAAAGCCGGCTAGATTATCAGAAGATCGTTACGGTCCAAAAATACTTGTTCTGATTGTCCGTTTTAAGCATTTTGGGTTTTAACGTTTTAATTTTATAGAACATTTTTTTACTATATTCTTCAAATCGGAAATCTCAAGAAAATGACAGCTTTCGACATCATTTTAAACTGTTTACGGTCTTGATTCATTTTGTTCCACAACATAAACACTATAATAAACACTATATTATATTAAGTATATGAGCAGTGCCGTGTCTACCTTTAATAGAGGTTGAGGCGAATATTAAAAAAAAAAATTGGTTTATTAGTTACATCATTTTTTTGTATAGATATAATTTTAGAAATATAATTTTAAAAATTAATGATAAATATATTAAATAAGCAGCACTTATTAACTATTGATAAAATTCTATAATTACAAGATGTTAAGTTAATAAATTTAAAAACATTACAGCAAATTTATATTTAGCAAATTTAGTGCTAATCGAACTCAGATTGGTGGGTAAGAACATTATCTACATTGCCACTTGGATACAATATTTTTTGATAATAAAATTCCCCAAAGTTATATTTATAATTTGTTTACTGGAGACAAATGCCTTTTTGATTGTACCGTAGGCACGGCTGTGTATATGAGAATACGCTATCCATTAGAACTTTAGTATAAGCCATTCCAACTACAAAATGCTAAAAAGGAAAAATGTTATAAATATTTTGGGTTTTAAGGGTTTGAATTTTTATAAAACTTTATTAGATTATATATTTTTCAAATCAGAAACGGCAAGAAAATAACGGTTTGCGATATTGGTTCAAACTGTCTACATGGTATGTTACGGTCTAGATTCTTTTTTATGTTTTCACAATAAAATACTATATTACGTTAAGTATTTAAGAATATGATATCCACTAAAAAAGCCATTCCAACAACAAAGTGTTAAAATAGGAAAAAGTGTTTCATCTTAGATTCCAACTATTTCTACAAGAATGTGGATCTAGACATATACAAGGTGAAAAAAAAATCTTCATATTCCATATAAAAAATTGTATATTTTATTTGATTTGTGAACATCATAATTATTCAGTTCCCAGCAATCAATCTTCAAAAACTTTGCACTATTTTTAGAAGGCTGCTTTTTTTTTGATAAAATATTTCTGTGATACCCAAAAAAGATAAATATTTAGTAAAATAGAAATGGACAAATATATGTACATAAATATATGTACTGATCTAATTCTTTATCAAATAGTTTTTATTCACTTTATGCATAACTAAATTGATTGTTCCTATAACACATAAAAGTATAATCATAAATATTTCCACATGCTACAAGGGAAGTTTGGTTCAACATCCAAAAAATGATGATCATCTTTCGCATCGTGTAATACGCACCCAAAAGTAACTTATGTATATGAGCATACCACATATAGTAGAATCAAAAGCTATCATAAACAATTAATACATCCTTTTTATAATTGTTCATTTTAATTAAATCATATCCTTTTTGTTTTTTCATTTCAAAACTGCTTCATTTATAATATATACATCATTGTTTTTTGCGTATTCGATCTATACATTTAATATAACAAGTTGTAAAATATTCACTTTCATTAATTAATATTTCTCAAGTTTCAATTTGACTTAATTTATTTGTTTGATATAGGTCAACATGCAAATCTTGCTTCCATATAGGCACATTAAATTTAGCCAACTCGTTTCAATGTGTTTTAAATTTTCTAGCATTTTGCATATGATCTTGATCCATTTTCTTTTTGTTTGATATCAATCTTTTAACTAAACTAGAAGCATTGGGCTTTGAATAAAACCTGTAAAACAGCCATCCAATTCAGTAAGTTAGTCAAATAGTTGAGGGAAGGAAATGTATGACAAGGATATGAGCTGTCCTAAAAACCCAACAAGTAGCTATAAAGTTAGGCAAAATATACGCTCTCATTTGATGATGTTACATATGTTTTGGTTTTTATTTAGCAAGATTGACTTTATCTATGTTAAGTTGATCATGTGTTACCGAAAAATATAAGTGAACAAAGTTAAATTTACCTTTTTTGACAACACATAAAAGAGATAGAAAAGTTAAAAGACAATTTAGGATGACCTATAATGACTCCAACAAATGGTTATAATACATGGTGATCTATCTTCAAGCAAGCTGATGAAGCAAAGAGAGGAAAACTCACAAAGCCTGAGATTTTGGCTTCAATTGCAGACAAGGCAGACTAAGTTTTATTATAGACCCTAGGATTAAGAAACATTTTGGACCCTTAAATTTGTTTTCTGTAAGTTTTAGTGAATCTTTTATTCTTTAAAAAATGTTTGTGTATAAATTTTATAGATTTGTTTTGTGAATAGATCGACGTATACATATTAAAAAAAAAAATTATTGACCTTTTTATCTTAATTATTCAAAATATTTAAATATTTAAATATTTAAATATTTTCATATAAAAAAGAAACTTTTTAAAAATTGGACCCTATAATTAATGGATCACTAGGTTGGGTGTCGTGAGGTCACATTTGGTGTCTCCTCATGTCATTAGTGCTTTTGGAGTATTATTTCCAAAAAGTGATTTTTGTGTTCTCAATGATCTTGTTTTCAAGAATTGTTATTTACATATCCTTTAGTTGTATATGGGTTTGATTCTTTTTTTTTTGTCAATCCTATAACTCAAGCGGAAAAACTCAAGAAAACTGGCTAGGTTATCTTAAGTTCACGGTCCAAAAAAAACCTTCTTTATCTTAAACAATTTATCCATTCTAATTATTTTAAGTTTTAATATATTAGAAATTTATAGAAATGTTTTAAGATTATATTTTCAAATTGAAAACCTGAGCCGACATCAGTTTATATCATATTAATAGTCTATTACCGTTTTAAAAAAATTGTTCAAACCTTTTGAGAGTACGCTATCCACTAAGAGAAGCCATTCCAACAACAAAATGCTAGAACTAGAAAAATGGTCTCACCTTAGGCTTCAACTTTGTTTGAAATGATGTGGATCCAGACATTAATAATACAACATATGATAAGAAAATTTCTGGTTCAATGTAAAAAGTTGTACATTTCATTTGATTTTTGAACATCTTAATTAGCCAGTTCCAAGCAACCAGTCTTCTAAAACTTTGAAGATTTTTTAGAAGGGTCATGTCTGAATTTATGCAGTTGTCTACCTTTGGCTTTTGTTTATTTAAAATAAAATATTTCTTTGGTAATAAAAATAGATTTGTAAAATAGAAATAGATAAATGTATGTATTGACCGAATTCACTATCAAAATAGTTTTTATTCTATTTATGCATAACTGAACTGATTATTCCCATAACACACAAAAACAGAATCATAAATATTTTCATATGCCACATCCAAAAATTGGTGATCATATATGTATTAGATTACTACATATAGTAAAACCAAAAATTATCATAAACAATTAACAATTGTATCGCTAAACACAAGATAATGTAATTCTCAAGTTTCTTATTAATCAATGTTGAATATATACACTTTGGATAATTTTATCATAACATCTTTAAAAGAACTAAAGGAATCAAAATCTTTTGACATAAAAAAATCTCCTCATCTGTAATTGGAGACTTTGCTTTCTTGGTTTTTTAATACATCTTCACAAATTCTCGACGCATCGAAAACAGCAATCAGATCATCATTAGCGCTTCTGTGATTGTGTTATTTAACATTCATTAAAGCTTTGTATAAAGACCTATTAGCATTGTTATAAAGCTTGATGCAATCAAGTAACACTGTCTTAATACCAGGTGAAGCTTTGCTTTTATTGAGAATATTTTTAGCGATTCCTTTCACGTCAATTGTGTTGGACACAACATTCATCGTTGATGCTATGATCAACCTTTTGATATTTGTTGCACTTTTCCTATGAGGATTTTATTCAAGAGACTTGATGCAAAAATCGTACTTCGTATTCTGATATTTCGCTGCTGTTTTCTTGTAAGAATCTCGAATCAGAGTTTGCGAGGTTGTGAAACAATTCAAGAGGAGAAAGAACATTACAAAGAAACAAAGAATTTCATTTATAATTTATTTTCCTTTGGAATGCATAGAAAGCAATAATCGATTTGTGAAGTAAACTTTTGATTTTGTGATTCAATTTATGAGGAAATACTCCAAAATGACTCTGAATGATAAAATAACGTGAACTGGGTACTCCATTGAGGAAAAATTGTGAAAATGACCCATTTTTATGATTTTTATAAATACCAGCGCTGTCCTTCTAACTACTGTTATTTGTAGACTAATGGTAGATTAACGACAGACTGAATGCAGACTACTGGCATACTAATGGCAGACTTGTTGGTCAAATAATTGAATGTAGACTACTGGGAGACTAATGCTAGACTAATTGCAAATTAATGGCAGACTAGTGGCATATTGAAAGCAAACTAGTGGATCTCTCTTATGGGTCATTTTAGGAAGGGTCATGTTTCATAATAAAATTGTCAAATGAGTTATTTAATAAATTATCCCTCAATTTATAGTAAAACTGAAACAAATAATTTCAAAGTAAGACTGCAAATTTAATGTGGCGGCTTTTACCATTATAGACGTAATTGTGCATTTTAATTAAATTATATCTTTTTATTTTTTTTTTCATTTAAAAACTATTTCCTTTATAATATATACATCATTGTTTCAATTATACTCGATCTATACATTTAATAAAACAAATTGTAAAATATTCATTTTTATTGATTATTATTTTTCAAGTTTCATGTTAACTTAATTTATTTTCTTGATATAGGTTAACACGCAACTCTTGATTTCCATATAGGCACGTTAAATATAGTCAACTTGTTTCAATATTTCTTGCATTTTTCATAGGAGTTTGATTCCCTTTCTTTGTGTGTGCTGTAAAACTTTTAACTAAACTAGAAACATTGAGGAAAACTTGCAAAGCCTGAGATTTTGGCTTCAATTACAGACAAGGCCCCTTTCGTTTTCTATGGACCCTAGGATTTGGAAAGAATTTGGACCCTTCAAATTTATTTCTGTAAGTTTTACTAACTGTTATTTTCTTTTAAAAATTTTTGTGTATAAATTTTATAGATTTGTTTTTATGAATACATCAATATATACATATAAAAAAAAACTTATCGACCTTTTTTTCCTAATTGTTCAAAATACTCAAATATTTTTATATAAGAAAGAATTTTTTTAAAAAAATTGGACCATATAATTAATGGAACACTAGGTTATGTGCTGGGACGTAGCACTCCCTGTCCCCTCAAATAAGCCGCCCTCACTACAAATGCATTCTTTAACCAGACTTTGGAAATCCTACATTTTGGTTTCACCAATGGTCAATACTCCTCTTTTGTTGCATGACCATAAAGAAGTATTGGAATAGTCATATTATATATTTGACATCTTTGAGTTATATATTGTGAATCACAATACTGATTATAAACAGTTTACATGTGGTCTTAGTTTCTTAAAGATACAACGCGTAATAAGAAAATTTCTGGTTCTATGTAAAAATTTGTAAATTTCATATGATTTTTGAGCATCTTAATTAGTCAGTCTTCTAAAACTTTGCACTTTTTTTAGAAGGCTCATCTCTGAATTTATACAATTGTCTATCTTTGGCTTTTGCTTATTGAAAATAAAACATTTCTTTGGTAATAAAAATAGATGATTCATTTTTTTAATTTAGAAATAGACAAATGTATGTATTGATTGAATTCACTATCAAAAGAGTTTTTATTTAATTTATGCATAACTAAACTGATTATTCCTAAAACACATAAAAGTAGAATCATAAATGTTTTCATATGTCACAAGGGAGGTTTAGTTAAACATCCAAAAAATGGTGTTCATATATGTGGGCATATTAGATTACTACATATAGTAAAACCAAAAACTATCATAAAAAATTAACACGTTATATCGCTAATCACGAGATAATGTAATCCTCTCGAGTTTCTTTTTAATCAATGTTGAATAAATACACTTTGGGTAATTTTATCATAACATCTTTGAAAAAGTTAAAGGAATCAAAATCTTCACAAATTCTCAGTGCATCGAAAGCACCAATAAGATCATCATTAGCGCTTCTGTAATTGTGTGTTTTAACGTTCGTTTAAGCTTTGTTTAAAGAACCTATTAGTATCTTTATAAAGCTCGATGCAGTCTTGTAGTGCTGCCTTAGTACCAGGCGAAGCTTTGCTTTTATTGAGAATCTTTTTAGCGAATCCTTTCACGTTAATCGTGTTGGACGCAACATTCTTCATCGATGCTATGACGAATCATTTGATACTTGTTGCACTTTTCCTATGAGGATTTGATTCAAGAGACTTGATGCAAAAATCGTACTTCATATTCTGATCTTTCGTTGCAGCTATCTAGTAAGAATCTCAAACCAGAGTTTGCGAGGTTGCATAATAATTCAAGACGAGAAAAAACATAACAAAAGAAACAAAGAATTTTTTTTTTTCACAATTTATTTTCCTTTAGAAAGCAGAGGAAGCAATAGTCAATTTATGAAGTAAACTTTTGATTTTGCGATTCAATTTCTAGTAAAACCTAAAAGAATTATTTCAGAGTAATACTGGGAATTTAATATAATGGCTTTTATTATTATGGACGTAATTATTCATTTTTATTAAATTATATCTTTTTTTTGTTCTTTCATTTTAAAACTATTTTCTTTATAATATATACATAATTGTTTCTAGCGTACTCGATCTATGCATTTAATAAAATAAATCGCATAATATTCACTTTTATTGATTAGTATTTCTCAAGTTTCATGTTGACTTAATTTATTTGTTCGATATAGGCCAACATACAAATCATGCTTTCCATAAAGGCGTCAACTAGTTTCAATGTGTTTCAAAATTGCTAGCATTTTGCATAGGAGATTATTTCCTTTTCTTTTTGCTTGCTGTTAACCATTTAACTAAACTAGAAGCATTGGGATGAATCAAACCTGTAACACAGCCTTCCAACTCAGTAAGTTAGTGAAATAGTTGAGGAAATGAAATGTAAGACAAGGATATGAGCTGTTCTAAAAAGCCAACAAGTAGCTATAAAGTTAGACAAAATATATGATCTCATTTGATGATGTTACATATATTCTAGCTTTTGGTTTACGAGATTGACTCTATCTTTGTCAAGTTGATAATGTGTTACAGAAAAAAGTAAGTGAACAAAGTTAAATTTACCTTTTATGGCAACAAATAAAAGAGATAGAAAATTTAAAAGACCATTTAGATTGACCACCAATGACTCCAAGCAAGCAGAAGAAGACTTGCAAAGTCTGAGATTTTAACTTCAATTACAGCCAAAGCCTATTTAGTTTTATTATGGAACCTATGATTAGGAAAAATTGTAGACCCTTTAAATTTAATTCTGCAAGTTTTACTGAATATTATTTTCTTTTAAAGTTTTTGTGTATAATTTTTATATATTTGTTTTTTTTAATACATCGATGTATACATATAGGAAATAGACATTTTTATCCTAATTATTGAAAAGACTCAAATATTTGTTTATAAAAATGATTTTTTTTTTAATATATATTTGGACCCTATAATTAATGGAATACTAGGTTGGGTGCCGAGATGTTGCACTCGGTGTCCCTTCAAGTAAGCCGCCCTCACTACAGATGCACACTTTAATTGGACTTTGGAAATTCCACATTTTGATTTCACCAATGTTCAATACTCCTTTTTTATTGCATGACCATGAAGAGGTATTGGAACAGTCATATTATCTATTCAGCATCTTTGAGTTATATATATTGTGAATCACAATGCTGACTATAAACACTTTAATCGTGGTTTTAGTTTCTTAAAGGTAAGTATTTGTGAAAGGAATATAAGTATATGAATCGGTAATCGACGATCTAAGTTTGTTTGTGGGAGTATGTGGTCAAGTGATTTGACCAATATAAGCAGTGTGATAGGGCTCGGGTTTTACCCAAATAAAACTATTGCAAGTTCACAGCAATGCAGTTATAGTATAAAGGGTTATCGAATCCCAAAGGAGTAAGTAAACTACACTATAGAATTCAAGTTTGGATTAAGCTAAGCAATCAGTAGTGTATGTAATGCGAAATAGCAGAATAAATGAAAGCATGCGAAATTTGTTGATTGATCTAAGTTTCAGAAAGCTAAAGGCGCTAAGTTAGTATAATTCGCAGGTTGAATCCGAGAATATAGAATGCATGCAAGCAGGAATGAATTAAAACCGTTTTAAACTCAAAACTCAATGATATAACTAATCAATTCTCATTGCAGAAGTTATCTATGCCTAATTCACATAATTCCAAATCTCTTTACAAATTCTAACAAGTTAAGCAAGCACTAAAGATCAGGTTTTGATTGTTCACAAAACTCCTAAGTCAAATCTCTTTACAAGTGGCATTTTGCTCATCTATTACTAGTTCAGGTGATTAACAATGTTCTCACATCTATTAAACAACCTAGAGTTTCGAAATCTAGTTGATTAGTCTCAAAAATCGATATGAATGCGTCAACCTTTGAAATTCTTCAAACTCTGCATCAACCTATGAAAAGCCCTAACAAACTACTCAGACATGGTGAATTGATATTGATATGAATGCAATCAAATGGCTTTTCCTAATAGTTTTGCAATTTTACAAACTCTGCATCAACCTTTGAAAAGCCCTAACTTAACTAACAAACTACTCAGACATGGTGAATTGAGAAAACATCATGAATAGAATAGATTGTATAAAAGAAATAAGAAATAAAGATAAAGGAGTTCAAAATTTGCCCTGAAGGAGTCTGATATGTCTCTCCAAAAGCTCTGCTACAAATCTCTCTCAAAAGCTCTCTAGAAAATAGTATCTAAGATAAAAAGCCAACAATGGCTGAAAACCTAATATATACAAGCTAAAACACAAGTTGGGGTCTTTTTGTAATTAATGAAACTTTTGGGCTAAAACTGTAATTTCCTCTCCATCTTTTAATAAGGATTCACGATTCTTCTCAGATGTGGGTGACGAGTGTCACCCATAAGTGGTGATGATCGTCACTAGTACAATGCAACGCCTTCTGAGTTGCTAACTTCGTGGTTGATTCTTGCAATGCTCCAAAAAGCTCTAAAATCTCCAATTATGCTCCAGACATGCTATAGCTTGCAAAGACTACTAGGACTCTAAAAAGACCAAAAAGACTCAATAAAAAGGATGTATACCATGGTTAAAAACCATAAAAACCATGATATATCAACTCCCCTAGGCTTAGCTTTTGCTTGCCCTCAAGCAAACATCAGACAAAGAACAGGGTCGAGGTTTGAAAACCGAAACAGTCAGCTAAACATCAGGAACATCACATTGATCAACACTTTCGAATCCACATACCACAGAGCCAACACAAGATCAAATTTCATTCTTATCATCACAAGCTTAGCAATCTCTCAAATCCAGTTCAAGCCCTTTCAAGAAATCTGAAATCTCTGCTGCTTATTCCTTATATTTATCTAAGTGTGATATCTCATCAAGGTTTTATCAACTCAATCACTTATAGATTCCTTTCCCTTCCTAAACAATGAACAAATCAATCTCAATACAGCTCTCCTATTTTCTCTTCCCTTGATCTTTTCCTTTGGATATTTTCGATTTTTCAACTTCTTTTCTCATTTTTCTTTACAGTCTAAGATATGGTGCTACTCAATAATTGTGTTCCTTGTGAGGAGACATGTTCTTGAGTGTTCACTACTGTTGTTCCTTGTAAGGAGACAGGGTCGTGATGCACCATTCTACAAACTTAAACTAATAAAAGTTGTATCAGGGAAGATCAAAGAGAGACTGCATCTAAACATTATTGTCAGTGTTGAAGAGAGAGTCAAGATCAATGAGAATCAAGCCCCAATATAAGAAGTTTAAAGTTCATTAAGGTGGGGCTAACAGCAGATTTTCCAGATTTTCTAAGAACCTAAACCTTCATTGCTATACTGATCTACCTATGACTTTCAACTTAGTAAGACTTGTAATCAACTACTGCGGCAATGGTTCTTATAAGCGTCAATGTTTTATAGTAAGTTCCAAGAAAAACTGACAGTTTCGAAATTTTGCCTCTATAAAACAGATTTTTGACTCAACTTTAAGACTCTCAAAACAAAACAAAATGTACACAACATCAGTAGCCACCTCCCCCAGACTTAAACAACACTGTCCATGGTGTTATTAAGCCTAGAGTTGGTGAAAATAAAAGAAACACAACACAATGAGCAGAGTTTTGAAAATAGTACCTCGCTTTGGATGGGGTGACGAGCGTCACCCACTACTGGTGGCGAGCGTCACCCACTACTGATGATGATCGTCACCAGGTGATGAACTCGGGTCTGCTCAAATAATTTCGCTCTTCTTCTCTTTTTTGTGTTTTTTTTTTATGTTAGAAAACGAAAGTAAATTAGAGTATGATAGCTAGATAACTTACCAGTGGGTTGCCTCCTACCGAGCGCTTGTTTAAAGTCATTAGATCGACTTTGAATACTGCTCAGAAAGCTGGTGGAACAGAAAGTGGCAGTAAATGCCTTGGAGAAGAAGGTCTCATCATCCATGGTGGTGTATAAGCAGTATGTGCATGAACTCTTCCAAGGAAGTAAGGAACATCAGTAGGGCGGGTTGTGACTGGGGTGGGACACTTCTTTTTCCTATAGAATCATCAAAAGAAACACCAAGCTTTCCACAAGAATTTTGTTGCTTGCATAAGTGTGAAGCAGGTTTTGCACCTTTTAAGTTCTTATTGATGAGATTAGGAGGTTTGGAACTGGTTCCAGGAAGTGTATACCTTTGCTTAGTTGCAGGTTTCTGGGTTGTGGAATGTTGAATTGTCGGTTTGATAACATATGATGGACCTGCAGCGTAAGGATCTGGCTTCACCTTTGTGTTTGGATTGGTGACGAGCGTCACTAGGTCAGTGACGATCATCACTGATCTTGCAGCTCGAGTTTCTGCAACTTTTCTGCAATTCCGCTCTGCAATTCTTGCCTCCATCACAATCACGTCTTCCTCCAGCAACTTGACATTGATTGGAACCTCTTTTTCGAGCCTAGTCTTGAAGATATCATCTTCACTCCAATCCTCAAACCCAACAGCTTTCACAGAAATTTTAGATATTGCTCCTTGAACAGCCAGCTTCTTCTCTTGCCCATTATTATCTGATTCATTGATATACCCAGCAGTAATGTCTTCTGAATGCTCCATGATTGGCTCTTCATCTCTGGAAGTGCTTACAGAAAAGATCTGACCAATAATGGTAGAACTCTCTCTTAACTTATCCATGTCAAAGTTCATGACAACATCACCTAAATCAAGTTATATCTTCTCCTTTTTCACATCAATGATGGTGCCAGCTGTAGCCAAGAATGATCTTCCCAGAATAAGAGGATATTTAGGTTCTTCAACATATTTCAAAACCACAAAGTCTGTGGGAATCATGCAGCCTTCAATGCTAACAGGAACATCTTCTAAGATGCTTTCTGGGGATCTTATGGATCTATCAGCTAAGATAAGAGAGATCCCAGCTGGCTTGAAATCATTCATTCCAAGTCTAGCAGAAACATAGGAAGGCATCAACTTAATACTTGACCCTAGATCACAAAGAGAATGAGCAATCTTCCTGTTGAGATTGAGGAGTCAAGCACAAAGTTTCCTGGATCAGGCAGCTTGTCTGGAATTCTGCTTTGAATTATAGCACTGAATTGTTCAGAAACAATCACCTTCTTCTTCTTCTTTGGAACTGTACCCAAGAGAATTGCACTAATGTCTCTGGTAAGCAATGCTCCTTCCTTAAGACTTACACCATTAACAACCATTCTCTTAACATACCTTCTTAGTGCAAGTGAAAGTTTGACTGCATCAACAAGAGGAATCTCAACCATCAGCTTGTCTATCATTGCCTTGCACCTGGTTTCTTCTATCTCCTGTTTAGACTTCCTAGGATGCTTGGGGAAAGGTGTCTTGGGTTTATAAGCTTGTTCATTGCCATTATCTGCAGTTACAGGCGAAGTAGCTTCGTTCTGGGGTGGGTGACGATCATCACAGGGGGGTGACGCTCGTCACTGACTTGTGATGACTCCCGATTCCTTTGTAAGTTGGTGACGATCGTCACTCCTCCTTGGTGATGCTCGTCACTCAACTCTGAGACTGCAAAATTTTCTTCTTCAAACTCCATCAGTTGCACAATCTGCTCTGCACTCAACCTCTTTTTCTGCACTGTATTAAGCTCCTTTTCACTCCTAACTGTGATGGCATTGACCTGATGCTTGGAATTGATATTAGTCCTTCCAGGAAGGAATCCCTCTTGCCTTTGAACAGCTCCTGCAGTTTGAACAACCTGAACATCCAACTTCTTCATGTACTTAAATTTAGGGTTCTAAGTAGGGAAAGTGGTGATTAAGGGGTGATTAGGGTTCATTAGTTGTTCTCTGATGTTTCCTTCTCTTGCAAAGTGATTATTGTTCTTAAAGCTTCTCTCTTTTGATTGAATATGGTATTGTTGATGCATATGATTCACTTGATGGTTTTAAGTCTTGGTCTGTGCATGATTCGCCTATTTTGCTTGATAGTCCTAGCTTGGTCTATGTTTCTTTTGTTCAGTGACACCAAAGTGATAGTTCACCTTGCTAGATGATTCGCTTAGGGCTAGATAGTGCATGATTTGAGATTCTTACTTGATGGTTTGATAGTATGCATTATAAGAACATGCTTTTGCTTGAAGTCATGTTCATTGCTAGACATTGTTAGGATTCGCAACTGTGAGCTTACTTATGTGTTCTTGATTAGTGATTAGCTACTTAGTTCCCTATATGGTTCAAAAGATTGATAGGATGATCTATATTCTTGCTTGAGTGAGAGATGTTTACTTGACTAGTTCATCTTTTAGGCTCTATGGTTCTGTTCTTTATGCTCATGACTAGAGAATACACCATCAAAAGTGAGTTTGACACTCTAGTCTTGTTGAATTAGGTTTGCCTATTAACCACTAGGAAGATCATTCATTAGATACATTGTCTAGGATTGCATCATTGAGTCTTGCTTTCCTTTAATTGTCTTAAAACTACTTTGCCTAGTTCATTTGCTTACTTAAATTCAGTAATCATCTTGTTTAGTTTCATCTTGCTTAGTTTTTGCTTTAGATTCATCTTGCTTAGTCTTTGTTTACTTGCATTTCGATTATGTTTCTCTTTATTGCATTGCTAGGTTGTTAGAGTTACTCTTGCATAATCCAAACCACATATTGCTTAGCTTATAGCATTGTTTAATACCTGATCTCTACACTACCTTTGTTTCAAATTAGCGTCGTTGCCACTTGTGGAGTCTTTGAGTTTGACATTGCTGTTAGACTAAGTTCTTTTTTTTTCATTACTAATTAGCTCTGTTTTCAATGCTCTGTATTTTCAGGTACTTGTATGAATTTGAGATCCAAAGGCTCATCAAATCTGATACCTTCTATAGACAACATCCATAAAAGAAGGGCTGTAAGATAGAGAGTTCAGGATTTAGAAGAGCAGATGATGGCAGAGCAAGAAGCTCAGTTACCACACATTGGTGTTGTTGGACAAGCACCAATACCACAAGCTTCTGCACACATTGATGAGGTTCAGGAAGCTATGAACCAAGCGGCTGGAGTTCAGGCTTTTAGAGTACCAGTTCATGCACCAAGAGTTCAGAGACCTATAGGAGCTGGTGATGCACCTGATACACATATCAACCGAAATGGTATTAATGCTCCAGCTGTGCATCAGAATTACATTGAGATCAAGCTTGGGTTAATCAACATGGTGCAAGGAAACAGATATCATGGTCTATCCAAAGAGGATCCTTTAGACCATGGATCAGTTTGACAAAGTTTGTGGTATGACCAAGATTCAAGACGTGTCTGAAGATGCTTTGAAGCTGCGCTTGTTCCCTTACAATTTAGGAGACAAGGCACATCAATGGGAGAAGACCCTTCCACAAGGATCAATCTCAACTTGGAATGAATCCAAGACAGCATTTCTCAATAAGTTTTTCAGATCAACAAGAACAGCAAAGCTCAGGAATACAATCAGCAGCTTTGCACAACATGAAAATGAGACATTTGCTGAAGCATGGGAGCGCTTTAAGTCATACACATTATAGTGTCTACACCATGGCTTTACCAATGAAAGTCTGCTGCTCTTGGATACATCTTCCAATGGGAATTTCATGGGTAATACAGTGGTTGATGGCATTTCTTTGGTTGAGAATCTGGCCTTATCAGATGGAAACTATGGTGCAGAGTATGATAGAATAACAAGAGTTGTTAGCAGCACTGAAAGTGAGAGTACAAAGAAGGATATCAAAGCTTTGAATGACAAGCTTGATAAGCTGTTTGGTGCATCATTCAAGAATGTAATCTATGTGGGTGAAGCTGATGCTACACAAGGAGAAGATGGGACATTTATAGAAGAAGAAACCTTCTACATGAACCAACAAGGAGGAAATTTCAACAATACATAAATCACCCAAAATTTTCCTATAGAAGCACAAATGTGGCCAATCCACAAGATCAAGTTTATCCCTCACAAGGTGCTCAACAAAACCAAGGAGCCAAGCCTTTTGTTCCTTTTAACCAACAGCAAAACTTTGCTTCAAGACCACCATTTCAAGGCAGATTCCAGCATTCAAAGTTCCAGCCAAGACCAGCTTTTGTTTCACCAGGTTTTGGCAATGCACAAGTCTCTACTAGAACTCAAGATGGTGATATCAAGCAGATGATGCAACATCTGTTAGATGGTCAAGCCAAAACCACTATAGAGCTGCACAAGAAGTTTGCTGAAGTTCACAACAAGATTGATGCTACTACTTGCGATTTGAATGGAAAGTTTATGCTTTAAGTCAAAGAGTTAAGTCTCTAGAGAGCAAAGGAGCTTCATCTTCAAAGCCTCAGAACCAATTACCAGGATAGAGTGAGGCCAATCCTAAAGAATTCTGCTATTTGATTGCTGAAGAAGATGAAGTGTTTGATGATGATGAAGATGCTTCTTTGGAAGATCTTGGTATGATGATTCAAGAGATGTTACTCCATGAAGCTGTGGGGGGAATGTTTTGAATGTCATCATTAATGATCAAGAAGCTGTTGATATTGTGGAACAGTTCCTTAAAGGGTTATATAGAAGCTTGGATAGAGGAGAAGAGCTTGCTTTGGAGCAAGAAAGGGCTGAAAGAGAAGCTGCTGAAAAGGAAGAGGCTGAGAAAGTTTTAGTTGCCCCAAAAGAAGAAGCCAAGCCAGAGCTTAGTGAAGTTGATAAGGAGCTTGTAGAAACATACCAAGCCCTGATGGTCCTTGCTAGAGAAAGTCCTGAAGACTTCAAGGAGTTGTATGAACGCCAAGTGGGGACTTCTTTTAGAAACAATGAGAAGGGTAAATCTCCTGAGGTTCAAGCCTATAAACCACGTACTCCTTACCCCACAATGCACTTCACAAAGGCTCAGTTGCAAGTCTACTCAAAGTTTAGAAAGGACATACAAGATGCTGGCATAAAGCTTCCTCATGGTACCACATTGCTTGAAGTGAAGGACCAAATCCAATTTCTCAAGGAAGTAATTGAAAAGCTAAATGTTTTAGAGCCAATACTTGAGAATGTGGGAGCTCATTTGAAGAGGAGTAAGGAGCTGAAAACCTTAACCAAGCTGCCCAATCTAGGAAAGTTTCTGATCACTTGTGAGCTTGGGATGTTAGAAAATATGGGAGCCTTGTGTGATTCAGGATCGACAGTGAATGTTATGTCTCTCCACTTAAGCCAAACCTTAGGAACCAAGGAGCTGAAGCCCTGAAAAGCCTCTATTACCTTTGTGGATAATACCTCAACAAGACCACTAGGGATGGTGAAGGATTTCCCTTTAAAGATTGGTAATTGCTTGATACCAACAGATTTTGTGGTTATGGAGAAGACATATTCAAGAGAGGTACCGTTTTTACTAGGAACACCTTTCTTAGCAACAGCATGTGCTCAAGTTGACTTCAAGAGTCCTGAAGAATATTAATGAGTTCAAGGTGTACAAGATTGTATCACCTTCTATTACGTTTTGTGGAACCATTGTTGAGGAAGAGAGTGAACAAAAGAAACTTCCAGAGCGTGTGGAGCAAGCTATGAGCTTCACAATGAGTATGCTCATGAGACATACTCTTACTGATGAGCCAGAAGAAAAGCTTGAAACTAAGGTGAAGCTTGAGGATGATCTGAAAGGAGAAGAGGTTTTGATCACCAAGGAAGTGAAGCCTCTGATCACACAAAGTGTTAAAAAGAGGATACCAAGAAAGTCAGCTCGGGATAAGAAAAAGCTGATATCAGTTGGTACTTGGGTTTACATGAAGAAGGGAGAAGGAGCTTCTGCTCCATAAACTTCTTCCCACTAAGTCTCCAACCATCAAAGTCAAGCCTATTGACTCTAAACAAGCACGCTTGGGAGGTAATACCATGACTATCCTTGTATATAATGCTTTCATTTTATTACTAATGTCTTTATTTTGTGTTTCAGAGGTCAAAGAACAGGTGCAAAGATGTGTATGGTTGTTTAAAATCCAAGGAGAGAAGACTTTGTTTTCATATCGGGGTACCATATCGGGCAGAACACCTGTCATTACTGCCTGATACAGTTCATCTCGAGGAAGAAGCAGTCCGTACACCGAGCAGATTGTGTGAAGGAGATTGCAGCGGGGTATTACATCGAGCAAAACCTCCCAAGTCTTGATCGACGTAATCGCTCATGGAACCCCAGTCTGTACACCGAGGAGAAAGGCGTCATACATCGATCAAATTGCACAGTGGTGATCACATCGGGATGCTACATCGAGTAGAGCCTCGAAAACTCTTGCTCGATACAATCACCCCGACTGTACATCGAGATGCTAGTCCATATGTTGACGAAGAAGCCCGATGAAGCTGCACCGAGGAACAAAAATTGAGCAAAACACCTAATGTTTTGCCCGATATGAAGACCCTCGGCTGATTCGAGCACGGCATGATGGCCAGTACGAAGATCACCGATGAATATTCCAGCTGAGTGCGAGAAGGCTCACATCCGTGTAGCATCGAGCAAAACACCAATATTCTTTGCTCGATGCGTACCACAGACATGTCTTTTTCCGAGCTGTTACATACTTCCCTCGGAGGACACCATCAGAACTACGGAGGACCTGAATCGTGACGCATCATCAAGCAAAACACCTCTACCTTTGCTCTATGCAGAATGTCCAAACCAGTACGAGCATCCAGACGATACCATGCACTGCCTATGGGACAAATCATGCAAGCCGAACTGTCTCCGTTACATCGAGCAACAACATCGAGCAGAACACCTTCTTATTCTGCTCGATGTAAGATGTCCAGAGGAGAAGCTGACCAGAACATTGAACCCCCGATGCAGAGGAGCATGATCGCCGAGCCACAAAAACCGACGTCCCTGATATGGTACACATCGGGGTGTCACATCGGATGTTTTGCACGATATGACCTGTGTAAATTTTTTTAAAATTTTCTTTTACATGGGTAAATCAAGCAATACCCTTTTGTGGACCTTGGTGTATGGTAAAAGAATATTTCTTTCCCCTTCCTAACAAATTTTAAATTTTAAACTAAGGTTTTCTTGCATTTTTCATTAATTTATTTAAGATTTTCCCATTTTATCTCTTTAAAAATGCAATGTCTTCTCTCCACACATCCATATCGACTTAAACACCTCTCTCTAATTTCAGCAAAACCTTTTTCTTATCTCTTTCATTCTCTCTTTGCATTTTCAAGTTTTCAAAGATTAAAGGTACTTATACTTTAATTTCTCGTTGTTGTTTTGCATAACTGAAAATGTGTTTTGTCTATTCATCACCATTGTTGCATGATTAGTTCAAAGATTTATAGTTAAAATATTTGGAAAATGCTCATTTGGTTCTTAATTTGGCATATTGTTTCGATTTTGGCCAAATCTAGGCATGTTATTGTTTTTCCAGCATATTCACCATTTAAATTCTTCATATTAGAGTAACAGTGATGAATATGGTGCATGTTTATAATTTGGTGGAGAGAAGATGACATTTTTGCTGCATATGCTAGAATTTAGTAAAACACTACTTGTTGCTATCTGAATTTTAATTTTCATTGTGTTTCTTCTTTTGACCTGAAATTTTTTGTTAAATTCGCTTCTGTTTGTTGCCAATCAGTGTGAATGTTTATAGAATGTTCCTGTGCATGCTTAATTTTTGGGAAATAAGTTTCTGCCCAGTGCTCTAAGGGAACAATATGCTAATTTTTGCTTCAAGCCTTGCATTTTCAGGTACTATATCGAGCACTAGAGGTGATGAGGAAATTTTGGACTCAAGTGCGCATGCAAGAGACAGAGCAGAGGGTAAAAGGCCTTTTGAAGAAGCAGAGCAAGTTCAAGATGCATCACCTAAGCTTAAGGACTACATGAAGGCGATGAGGAGAGTGGATTTTGCTCAAACAAGATATGCTTGTCCTGGACTGTTGGAAGAGCTGGGAATCAAGTCAGAAGTGGATGAGCTGATAAGCAAGATTGGGCTCAAGAAGTTTGCTAGTCTTAGATACCCCACATACAAGCAACTCTCTTGTGAATTCCTTGCAAGTTTCAAGATATACTTTTACAAGTATGATGAGGAGTATGATGGGGTGAATAAGACTATGGCAATGGGTTCATCAAATTCATAGCTAACAGAGCATGGTACACTATGGGATTCACTCTGCTTGAGGAGATATTCGGCTTCGATCAAGGTTCAAGAGCATAAGCTATGAGCTTCAAACACAATGAGTTCAAGCATGTTTTGGAGGAGATAGCGAATGATGCTTCCAAGGCTGGTCATCTTAGAAGTGTAAGAATCCGCCATCCAGCTATCAGATATGTTCATAGAGTCATCATAAGAACACTCTTCTACAGAAAAGAGCAAAACATGGTCAATGAGGAAGAGATGGGATTGCTAGTGAATGGCTTGAAGAATATCATGATGGAGACAAGGCATGGCAAGATACATGGATAGCGCTTAGGAGTTGGGCTTGTCACTATACTGATGAAGCAGTTCCTTGCATGCCAACAATGGGCTTTAAAAACCAGAGAGAAGAAACCCAAGATAACCATTGGAGGCTTGATCACTCCCATTTTGCTTAGTGCTGGAGTCTAGCTTGGAACACCAGATGTGAGCATGATCTTCATTGATGTTCCCTACCTCAGCAAGATTGGTTATCTCTCAGGAGCTGTGGAAACTGGATTTTCTTATCAGTTTGAGCTTGAAACCAGAAGAGGAAGATCTTGTTGCACAAGTCGTGCCTTACAGACTTCACTTCTTATGAGAATATCCAATTTATGCCAACTGAAGATGAGCTCTATGATCCTAGGACTGATCCGCAATTGATGAGGCCAAGCAAAGTCAGGAACATGAGCACAATCAGATACTCAGATGTGGAAGAGGATATTGAAGAGCAGCATCAAGAACAAGAGGTTCAGCATCAAGGAAGAGAGGCGCTTGAACATGAAGATTATGACAGCCGCCCTTATGCATTTTATTATGTGATCTGCGCATCTGAAGCCTCAAGAGCTGCTCATGAGCACATAGGGCTTCTCCAAGGTGGAACAATTTCCAGGACAAGGCAATCAGAGGCTTGATTAAATTAGTTAAGGCAAGCAAGAAATCTGTGAACTCTCTAAAGAAGAAGGTGAAGAAGCTAAAGAAGAATTTGGGAGGATCAACAAAGAAATTGATTAAGCGGTTCAAACAGAGCCACAAGGAGGAGGATTAGATGCCGATAACATGTCAAAGGATACACCAGAAGCCACAGTCCTAGAGAGACACTCCTTTCATATCAGTGAGCGGCCAAGAGCGAATGTAGCTGCACCAGCGAGACACTCCTCTCATGTGCCATCTTCAAGGCACAAAGGAAGAAAGAGAAGCGCCAGACAGCAAACCCCAGCTGAGGAAGAAGCCTCTCCCTCCCATGTCATTAAGAGTTCAAACTCTCACCATTCCTCCACCGGAAATAAGGTACACCACACTAACCATTGTACATACCACAATGTTTTTTCTTTTTTAATTTTTCATGCGATTGCTTGTTTGGTTGATTGTGAGCATTCTCCTCAACATTTTTATTATACAGGCACTGTGTAATTTAAGTGTGTGTGTGTAGGGGGGGGGGGGGGGGGGGGGGGGGGAAGTGAATGATGGACTAATGTTTGCACTTGCATTCGCATCATAGAATAAAGGGATAATTTTTGAAATAACCCACTTGACAATTTTATTATGAAACATGACCCTTCCTAAAATGACCCATAAGAATGATCAACAAGTTTGTTTTTAATCTGCTGTTAGTCTGCCAGTAATTTATAATTAGCCTACCATTTGTTTGCCAGTAGTCTACATTCAATTATTTGATCAATCAGTCTGCCAGTTGTCTGCATTCAGTCTGCCGTTAGTTTGCCATTAGTCTACAAATAACAGTAGTTAGAAGGATAGCACTGGTATTTATAAAAATCGTAAAAAGAGGTCATTTTCATAATTTTCCCTTAATAGGGTATCCATTTCACATTATTTTATCAATCTGGGTCATTTTATGGAGTATTTCCTCTAGAATAAAAACCATGCATCACATTTGCATAGCATCTAAGGCATAGAAAAAACCAAAACAATTTGAAATTTTTTCAAAAATGCTTCACAAAAGGAGTTTGATTTTTTATGCATATATATAGGATTTAGACTTCATGCATTCATATAGGACTACCTTGCTTGTTTAGTTTGGGAACAATGATAGTACATCTTTGTTAATACTAGTAGTTTATGAAATTAAAGCCCTTGTTTTTAATCAATTGATGCATTTGATGTTGAACTAGAAATAAAGCTGAACCACTTTTAGAAATCTGCATTTGTGTGAGCCTTGTTTGAAACTGAAGCATGCTTTGAAATAATTTCAACCTTTGTTTAAGTGGAACCTAATTTGAATTTGCATTTATATAGGATTTAGACTTCATGCATTCATATATGACTAGCTTGCTTGTTTAGTTTAGGAACAATGAGAGTACATCTTTGTTAATACTAGTAGTTTATGAAAATAAAGTCATTGTTATTAATCCTTTGATGCATTTGATGTTGAACTAGAAATAAAGCTGAACCACTTTTGGAAATCTGCATTTATGTGAGCCTTGTTTGAAACTGAAGCAGGCTTTGAAATGATTTTAACCTTTGTTTAAGTGGAACCTAATTTGAATTTGCAAATATCATGTCTTATGCATTTGTGATTAATGTCATGGATAGTGTTAAATATTTAGATCTTTTTATTCTTTTTTGCCACTCTCTAAAAGATCCATTTAAATTTCCTCAGCCTTAACTAAACCTCTTTTCAAGCCAAAACATTAATAGTGTATGATTTGTGAGGCATCTTTCCTTCATGGTTGTTGCTTAGCAAAAAGTGTTGGGTTAGAACTACAAGGGAAGTATTTCCAGTAGAACTAGCTCACACTTGAGTTAGATAGGCTAAGATGTTTATAGAATGGTTTGAGATTTATTTTCGGTTTGGTTTAAAGAAAAGCAAAGAAGAAAAGAAGTCAAGGAAAAAAAAAAGGAGTGTGACACAAGCAAATGTGGAAATGGCGGTTCTAACTTCAAAAGAAAAGAAGGCTCACGTTCAAAGAAGAAAAGAAGGTGCAAGAAGTGCAAAGCAAAGAAAACCAAACAGCCAAAGGCGAAAACAGCACAACATCTCAAAATAAAAGGAGCAAAGTCAAAAGAAGGAAACCGCCACCACATAGATTCAAAGAATAAGTGTCATCTAGAGAGCTTAAAAGAGAAGAGTTTTTGGGTTTCTAAAAGGGTTTAAGTTCTTAAAAGGGTAGCATAGGCGGGTTTACATTGATTAGCTAGAGTTAGGAATATTTCTTATAGATCTTGGGTAGATGGGAATCTTCTTATGTATGTGTAAGTTGTTCTTTGACACTTAGCATTTTCCAAAAGCACAGCCATGCTTTTCATTGAGAAAACCTTTTAAAACACCAAAACCAGTTTGTTAAGTGGAATCGTTTTTATTTCACTAAGCCTTATCCCTTAGCTAAATGACAAATTTGCATTTACATAAGCATGATTCACGGTTTGATCTTTATTGAATGTTAAAAAGGTTGTTTGATTTGATGAGCATGTGTAGGTTGATAGCATTGTGATCATTCTTGCTTTTGGACCGTATGGAACCACGCCGCCGTCAGCACCTTTTCGGAAAGCCCCAAGAGTGCTCTTCGGCTTGCCCAAGGTCAAAAGACCATGGATGAGTTTTAAAATCCCCAAATTCCGCTGTTTAGACCCTTTTCTGGGCCGTTTTCTTTTACATACCAAATTATAGGTTCCGATTCGATCATTTCGGACGTGGTTATCGCGATTTTCTCAGTGTAAAAACCCGTTCAAGCATGCCCAAAAAGCCCATGAATCAAGTGGGGTCCACGGTAAAAGAGGCCATGTGTCAGCGCAAAAGCATATTAGCGATTGCGTTACATGTACTAACGGGTGCGATCATACCAGCACTAATGCACCGGATCCCACCAGAACTCCTCAGCTAAGCGTGCTTGGGCGAGAGTAGTACTAGGATGGGTGACCTCGCGGGAAGTCCTCGTGTTGCACCCCTTTTTTTGGTTTTTTCTTTTTTTTCTTTCTTTTTCTTCCGTCTTCGGAAATAACATCGTACCTTTGGAACGACGTAACTTCTAAAAGTGGCAAAGTGTATAAAGTGTTATTCCATCAAGTGCATTCTAGAATTAAGAACATGGGCTTTATTTTGATTTATTGTTAGCAGTTTTAGAGATAAGAGTTCCCAATTTAAAACCTCATCACCATGTTAAGTGTTTGTTTGCTTGAGGGTAAGCAAAAGCTAAATGTAGGGATGTTGATAGCTTGCTATATTAGAGCATTTTAGGCTGCATTTCATGCGTCTTTTCCCTTGTTTTTGCATGTTAGTTTAGAATTTTAGTCTCATTTTCACTTAGAATCAACATTGCATTCATTTAGTTAGGATTGCATACATATGCATACATTTGCATGTTTATGGTGTTTCTTAGGTGTTTTTGGAGGATCTTGGAGTTTGGGGAGGAGATGGAAGCAGCTTATGTTCCAAGAGATGCCAAAGAAGAAGATTTGCCAAGTCTTGTCCCTTATCGAGATGGTGCATCAAAGCAAAACCTTCGAGGAGTGTACCCGGTACAAGCCATCATACGTGAGGAAGAAGACTAGCTCGTAGATCCTAAGGCACTTGCATTTGCATTCATAGAATAAAGGGATAATTTTGAATGATGGACTAATGTTTGCACTTGCATTCGCATCATAGAATAAAGGGATAATTTTTGAAATAACCCACTTGACAATTTTATTATGAAACATGACCCTTCCTAAAATGACCCATAAGAATGATCAACAAGTTTGTTTTTAATCTGCTGTTAGTCTGCCAGTAATTTATAATTAGCCTACCATTTGTTTGCCAGTAGTCTACATTCAATTATTTGATCAATCAGTCTGCCAGTTGTCTGCATTCAGTCTGCCGTTAGTTTGCCATTAGTCTACAAATAACAGTAGTTAGAAGGATAGCACTGGTATTTATAAAAATCGTAAAAAGAGGTCATTTTCATAATTTTCCCTTAATAGGGTATCCATTTCACATTATTTTATCAATCTGGGTCATTTTATGGAGTATTTCCTCTAGAATAAAAACCATGCATCACATTTGCATAGCATCTAAGGCATAGAAAAAACCAAAACAATTTGAAATTTTTTCAAAAATGCTTCACAAAAGGAGTTTGATTTTTTATGCATATATATAGGATTTAGACTTCATGCATTCATATAGGACTACCTTGCTTGTTTAGTTTGGGAACAATGATAGTACATCTTTGTTAATACTAGTAGTTTATGAAATTAAAGCCCTTGTTTTTAATCAATTGATGCATTTGATGTTGAACTAGAAATAAAGCTGAACCACTTTTAGAAATCTGCATTTGTGTGAGCCTTGTTTGAAACTGAAGCATGCTTTGAAATAATTTCAACCTTTGTTTAAGTGGAACCTAATTTGAATTTGCATTTATATAGGATTTAGACTTCATGCATTCATATATGACTAGCTTGCTTGTTTAGTTTAGGAACAATGAGAGTACATCTTTGTTAATACTAGTAGTTTATGAAAATAAAGTCATTGTTATTAATCCTTTGATGCATTTGATGTTGAACTAGAAATAAAGCTGAACCACTTTTGGAAATCTGCATTTATGTGAGCCTTGTTTGAAACTGAAGCAGGCTTTGAAATGATTTTAAACCTTTGTTTAAGTGGAACCTAATTTGAATTTGCAAATATCATGTCTTATGCATTTGTGATTAATGTCATGGATAGTGTTAAATATTTAGATCTTTTTATTCTTTTTTGCCACTCTCTAAAAGATCCATTTAAATTTCCTCAGCCTTAACTAAACCTCTTTTCAAGCCAAAACATTAATAGTGTATGATTTGTGAGGCATCTTTCCTTCATGGTTGTTGCTTAGCAAAAAGTGTTGGGTTAGAACTACAAGGGAAGTATTTCCAGTAGAACTAGCTCACACTTGAGTTAGATAGGCTAAGATGTTTATAGAATGGTTTGAGATTTATTTTCGGTTTGGTTTAAAGAAAAGCAAAGAAGAAAAGAAGTCAAGGAAAAAAAAAAGGAGTGTGACACAAGCAAATGTGGAAATGGCGGTTCTAACTTCAAAAGAAAAGAAGGCTCACGTTCAAAGAAGAAAAGAAGGTGCAAGAAGTGCAAAGCAAAGAAAACCAAACAGCCAAAGGCGAAAACAGCACAACATCTCAAAATAAAAGGAGCAAAGTCAAAAGAAGGAAACCGCCACCACATAGATTCAAAGAATAAGTGTCATCTAGAGAGCTTAAAAGAGAAGAGTTTTTGGGTTTCTAAAAGGGTTTAAGTTCTTAAAAGGGTAGCATAGGCGGGTTTACATTGATTAGCTAGAGTTAGGAATATTTCTTATAGATCTTGGGTAGATGGGAATCTTCTTATGTATGTGTAAGTTGTTCTTTGACACTTAGCATTTTCCAAAAGCACAGCCATGCTTTTCATTGAGAAAACCTTTTAAACACCAAAACCAGTTTGTTAAGTGGAATCGTTTTTATTTCACTAAGCCTTATCCCTTAGCTAAATGACAAATTTGCATTTACATAAGCATGATTCACGGTTTGATCTTTATTGAATGTTAAAAAGGTTGTTTGATTTGATGAGCATGTGTAGGTTGATAGCATTGTGATCATTCTTGCTTTTGGACCGTATGGAACCACGCCGCCGTCAGCACCTTTTCGGAAAGCCCCAAGAGTGCTCTTCGGCTTGCCCAAGGTCAAAAGACCATGGATGAGTTTTAAAATCCCCAAATTCCGCTGTTTAGACCCTTTTCTGGGCCGTTTTCTTTTACATACCAAATTATAGGTTCCGATTCGATCATTTCGGACGTGGTTATCGCGATTTTCTCAGTGTAAAAACCCGTTCAAGCATGCCCAAAAAGCCCATGAATCAAGTGGGGTCCACGGTAAAAGAGGCCATGTGTCAGCGCAAAAGCATATTAGCGATTGCGTTACATGTACTAACGGGTGCGATCATACCAGCACTAATGCACCGGATCCCACCAGAACTCCTCAGCTAAGCGTGCTTGGGCGAGAGTAGTACTAGGATGGGTGACCTCGCGGGAAGTCCTCGTGTTGCACCCCTTTTTTTGGTTTTTTCTTTTTTTTCTTTCTTTTTCTTCCGTCTTCGGAAATAACATCGTACCTTTGGAACGACGTAACTTCTAAAAGTGGCAAAGTGTATAAAGTGTTATTCCATCAAGTGCATTCTAGAATTAAGAACATGGGCTTTATTTTGATTTATTGTTAGCAGTTTTAGAGATAAGAGTTCCCAATTTAAAACCTCATCACCATGTTAAGTGTTTGTTTGCTTGAGGGTAAGCAAAAGCTAAATGTAGGGATGTTGATAGCTTGCTATATTAGAGCATTTTAGGCTGCATTTCATGCGTCTTTTCCCTTGTTTTTGCATGTTAGTTTAGAATTTTAGTCTCATTTTCACTTAGAATCAACATTGCATTCATTTAGTTAGGATTGCATACATATGCATACATTTGCATGTTTATGGTGTTTCTTAGGTGTTTTTGGAGGATCTTGGAGTTTGGGGAGGAGATGGAAGCAGCTTATGTTCCAAGAGATGCCAAAGAAGAAGATTTGCCAAGTCTTGTCCCATATCGAGATGGTGCATCAAAGCAAAACCTTCGAGGAGTGTACCCGGTACAAGCCATCATACGTGAGGAAGAAGACTAGCTCGTAGATCCTAAGGCACAATCTACATCGAGGTGCTACATTGAGCGGGGAACGACTGCACAAGCCGATATGCACTGCATGGACCATATCGGGGTCATGCATCGAGCATAACACTGTCCGTATCACCCGTATACAGCTTATCCGCGTGTTTGACCGGATTTTATCGTTGACCTTATCCTATTTTTAGGTTTTTCCTTCCTTTTTGGCTCTCTAATATAAAAGTGTAGCCACCAAACTTTATTATTATGTCATCTTGATTCCAAAACCTTATCGTATCTCTTGCTTAGCCAAAAAGGAGATTTGCCCCATCTTGTAAACACTTTTATTTTCTTCAATCGAGTTTGCATTTTTATGGTTTAATCTTTTCTTCTGATCTTTGATTTAGCATCCTGGTAGTTTAGTTTTCTTTATCTTGCATTTAATCTCATCTATCATGTTTAACTCTAATCAAATGGGATTAAACATGATTAATGAGTACATTACCTTAGATTTAGGGTTCTAAGTAGGGCAAGTGGTGACTAAGATGTGATTAAGAGGTGATTAGGCTTGATTAATTGTTCTCTGTTGTTTCCTTCTCTTGCAAAGTAATTATTTTTCATAAAGCCTCTCCCTTTTGATTGAATATGGTATTTTTAATGCATATCATTCACTTGATGGTTTGAAGTCCTGGCCTTTGCATGATTCGCCTATTTTGCTTGATATTCTTAGCTTGGTCTATGTTTCCTTTGTTCAGTGACACCAAAGTGATAGTTCACCTTGCTAGATGATTTTCTTAGGGGTAAATAGTGCATGATTTGAGATTCTTGCTTGATGGTTATATAATATGCATTATAAGAACATGCATTTGCTTGAAGTCCTGTTCATTGCTAGACATTGTTAGGATTCGCAACTGTGAGCTTACTTCTATGTTCTTGATTGGTGATTAGCTACTTAGGTCCCTATATGGTTCAAAAGATTGATAGGATGATTTGAATTCTTGCTTGAGTGAGAGATGTCTACTTGACTACTTCATCTTTTAGGCTCCATGGTTTTGTTCTTTATGCTCATGATTAGAGAATACACAATCAAAAGTGGGTTTGACATTCTAGTCTTGTCGAATTGGGTTTTCCTATTAACCATTAGGAATATCATTCATTAGATACCTTGTCTAGGGTTGCATCATTGAGAATTGCTTGCTTGTTTGATGCTTGATGATTGCCTTTGCTAGAAATCCCCTTAGTCACTCTTGAGAACCACTTGACCACTATTACTTAGAACCTTGAGTTTTGTTTTTCTTTAATTGTCTTAAAACTGCTTTGCTTAGTTCTTTTGCTTGCTTAAATTCAGTAATCATCTTGTTTAGTTTCATCTTGCTTAGTTCTTTCTTTAGATTCATCTTGCTTAGTCTTTGTTTACATGCATTTCAATTCTGTTTTCTCTTTATTGCATTGCTGGATTAGTAGAGTTACTCTTGCATAATCCAAACCCCATACTGCTTAGCTTATAGCATTGTTTGCATCTCACATCCACGAGTGTGTTTGAAAGCTGATCTCTATACTACAACTGATTAGAGAGCTAGGATTTTCTTGCTTACAAGGGCCTCGAAAACCCTTGTTTCAATCAGTTGTGGGCATTATAATGTATACGGTGGTGGGATTCAGACCAGACTTGGCATAGGCAATCAGATTAGTTAGTCGGTTTATGAGCAAGCCTGGTCAGATCCATTGGGAAGTAGTCAAGTGGCTTATGAGGTACATAAAGGGTTTAACATATATGCAGCTGGAGTACATGAAGGATAAAAAGATATTGGTGTAAGGATAGTGTAATTCTGATTTTGCAGCAGACCTAGATCGGAAAATATTAACATCAGGGTAAGTTTTCACAGTTGGAGGAAACATAGTTAGCAAGAAGTCAAGTTTGCAACCGGTAGTAGCTTTGATCACAACTAAGGCAGAGTACATTGTGTTAACTGAAGCGGTGAAGGAAGCCATTTGGCTGAAAGGTTTACTTGAAGACTTCGGTTTTAAGAAGGGACCAGTGAAGGTTTGGTGCTATTTTCAGAGTGCCATTTGTCTATCGAATAATAATGGTTTCGTGAATGCACAAAGCACATTGCAACGAAGTATTACTTCATCTGGGATATCACTGATAACAGAGGAGTAGAGGTGTTGAAGATACACATTACACCCATATTTTACCCACTTTTACTATCAATGGTGGATGTTTGTTCAAGCATTTCACTAAGGTTTTCATGCATAAATACTGGAATTCGAGTATTTGTATGGTCAGGAGTCTTTTCAGGATCACAAAGCAAGAAGGATGCAAAATGGAGCAAAAAAAGAAGATTCCCGAAATCAGTGCAAAATGACACAAGTTCAGACCTAAAAAAAGACCTTCCCTCCATGACATGAAGCTATATTTTGGTGACAATATAGGGTGAACTATGAAGACAATCCTATGGTTGGATATCAAGTTACAAGGCTTGGAGGACGGTCTGTCAAACAGCCAAAAAGGCATACCGTCGCGCCAGTCAAGGCCTACCTCTGCAACATGGATACTTGATAGCTTGCTATATTAGAACATTTTAGTCTCATTTGCACTTAGAATCAACATTGCATGCATTTAGTTTAGAATTGCATACATATGCATACATTTACATGTTTGTGGTGTTTCTCAGGTGCTTTTGGAGGTTCTTGGAGTCTGGGGAGGAGATGGAAGCAGCTCATGCTCGAAGACATGCCAAAGAAGGAGATTTGCCAAGTCTGGTCTTATATCGAGATGGAGCATCGAGCAAAACCTTCGTGGAGTCTGCCCGATGCAAGCCATAATGCGCGAAGGAGAGAACTGGTTCATGGAAGCCTAAGGCACGGTCTTCATCGAGGTGCTGCATCGAGCAGGTAAAGCATGTGCAAGCCAATACAAGCTACACGGACCATATCGGGGTGGTCCATCAAGCAGAACACCGTCCGTACCACCCCGATACAACTTATCCACGTGTTTGACCGGATTTTCTCGTTGACCTTATCTTATTTTTAGGTTTTTCCTTCCTTTGGTTCCCTGCTATAAAAGGGAAGCCACCAAACTTTGTCATTATATCATCTTCTATTCCAAACTTTATCTTATCTCTTGCTTATCCAAAAATGGCGATTTGCCCAAGCTTGTAAACACTTTTATTTTCATTAATCAAGTTTGCATTTTTATGGTTTAATCTTGTCTTCTGATCTTTGTTTTAGCACCCTAGTAATTTAGTTTTCATTATCTTATATTTAATCTCATCTAATTATGTTTCAATCAAATCAAATGAGATTAAACATGATTACTGAGTAGTTTACCTTAGATTTAGGGTTCTAAGTAGGAAAAGTAGTGATTAAGATGTGATTAAGGGGTGATTAAGCTTGATTAGTTTACTCTATGTTGTTTCTTTCTCTTGCAAAGTGATTACTGTTCATAAAGCTTCTCCCTTTTGATTGAATATGATATTGTTGATGCATATGATTCACTTAATGGCTTGATATCTCATTTCTATGAATCATTCGCTTATTTGGTTTGATAGTCTAGCTTGGTCTATGTTTCCTTTATTCAGTGACACCATTGTGATTGTTCACCTTGCAGATGATTCTCTTAGGACTTGATAGTGCCAGTTTTGAGGTTCTTGCTTGATGGTTAGATAGTTTGCATTATAAGAACATGCTTTTGCTTGAAGTCCTGTTCATTGTTAAGCATTGTTAGGATTCACAATTGTGAGCTTACTTTTATGTTCTTAATTGGTGATTAGCTACTTAGGTGCCTATATGGTTCAAAAGATTGATAGGATGATCTGAATTCTTGTTTGAGTGAGAGATGTTTACTTGACTAGATGATCTTTTAGGCTTATGGTTCTGCTCTTTATGTTCATGATTAGAGAATACACCATCAAAAATGGGTTTGACAATACACCATCAAAAGTGGGTTTGACACTGTAGTCTTGTTGAATTGGGTTTGCCTATTAATGACTAGGATAATCTTTCGTTAAATCCCTTGTCTAGGATTACAACATTGAGAATTGCTTACTTATGAATACTTGGTGTTTGCCTTTGTTTAGAAATCCCCTTAGTCACTCTTGAAAACCACTTCACCATTATTCCTTATGATCTTAGATCTTACCTTTTATTAATTATCTTAAAACCGCTTTGCTTAGTTCCTTTTGCTTGCTTAATTTCAGTAATCATCTTGTTTTGTTTCATCTTGCTTAGTCCTTGTTTACTTGCATTTCAGTTCTGTTTTTTATTGCATTGCTAGGTCGATACAGTTACTCTTGCATAATCAAACCCCATATTGCTTAGCTTATAGCATTGTTTGCATCTCACATCCAGAAGTGTGTTTGACACCTGATCTCTATACTACAGCTGATTAGAGACCTAGGAACATTAGCTTCAAGGGCCTAAAAAACCCATGTTTCAAGTTGGCGCCATTGCCACTTGTGGATTCTTTAAATTTGACATTGCTGTTAGACTAAGTTATTTTCTTTTTCCTTACTAATTAGCTCTCTTTTCATTGCTCTATCTTTTCAGGTACTTATATGAATTTGAGGTCCAAATGCTCATCAAATCTGATTCCTTCTATAGACAACATCCATAGAAGAAGAGTTCTAAGACAGAGAGTTCAGGAGTTAGAAGAGCAAAGGATGGCAGAGAAAGAAGCTTATTTACCACTCATTGGTGTTGTTTGACAAGCACCAATACCATAAGCTGATGCACACATTGATGAGGTTCAGGAAGCTATGAACCAAGCTGCTGGAGTTCAGGGTTTGAGAGTACCAGTTCATGCACCAAGATTTCAGAGACCTATAGGAGCTGGTGATGCGCTTGATACACACATCAACCGCAATAGTATTAATGTACCAGTTGTGCACCAGAATCACTTTGAGATCAAGCTTGGGGTAATCAACATGGTGCAAGGAAACAGATTTCATGGTCTGTCCAATGAGGATCCTTTAGACCATTTGGATCAGGTTGACAAAGTGTGTGGAATGACTAAGATTCAGGGCGTGTCTGAAGATGCTTTGAAGCTATGCCCATTCCCTTTCAGTTTAGGAGACAAGGTAAATCAGTGGGAGAAGACACTTCTACACGGATCAATCTCAACTTAGAATGAATACAAGACAGCATTTCTCACGAATTTATTCAGCTCAACAAGAACAGCAAAGCTCAGGAATACAATTAGCAGCTTTGCACAACATGGAAATGAGACATTTTCTGAAGCATGGGAGTGCTTTAAGTCATACTCATTGCAATTCCCACATCATGGATTCACCAATGAGAGTTTTTTGTCTACATTGTACAGAGGCGCCACTCCTAAGTACAAGATGCTTCTAGACACAGCTTCTAATGGGAACTTCATGGGCAACACAGTGATTGATGGCCTTGCTTTGGTTTAGAATCTGGCCTTATCAGATAGAAATTATGGTGAAGAGTATGATAGAACAACAAGAGTTGTTGGCAGCGCTGGAAGTGAGATCTGCACTAAGAAGGAAATCAAAGCTTTGAATGAAAAGTTTGATAAGCTGTTCAGTGCATCATTCAAGAATGTGAGCTATGTGGGTGAGGCTGATGCTACACAAGGAGAAAATGGGACAGTTATAGAAGAAGCAGCCTTCTACATGTACCAACAAGGAGGAGGTTTCAACAACTACAGAAATCATCCAAACTTTTCCTATAAAAGCACAAATGTGGCCAATCCACAAGATCAGGTTTATCCCTCACAATTTGCTCAACAAAACCAAGGATCCAAGCCTTTTGTTCCTTTCAACCAACAGCAAAACTTTGCTCCAAGACCACCATTTCAGGGCGGATTCCAGCAATCAAATTACCAGCCAAGACCAGCTTTTGTTCCACCAGGTTTGGGAAATGCACAAGGCTCTTCTATCACTCAAGATGGTCATATCAAGCAGATCATGCAACAGCTATTGAATGGCCAAGCCAACACAACTAAAGAGCTGCATAAGAAGTTTGCTGAAGTGTACAACAAGATTGATGTTACAACTTGTGATTTTTATGGAAAGCTTGATGCTTCAAGTCAAAGAGTTAAGTCTCTAGAGAGCAAAGGAGCTTCATCTTCAAAGCCTCATAACCAATTACCAGGAAAGAGTGAAGCCAATCCTAAAGAATTCTGCCATTTGATTGCTGAAGAGGGTGAAAAGTTTGATGATGATGAAGATGCTTCTTTGGAAGATCTTGGTATGATGATTCATGAGATATTACTCCATGAGAACATGGTGAAAGCAGACTGTGAAAGGAATGTTTTGAATGTCACCATTGATGACCACGAAGCTGTTAATATTGTGGAACAATTCCTTCAAGGGTTAGATAGAAGCTTGGATAGAGAAGAATAGCTTGCTTTGGAGCAAGAAAGAGCTGAAAGAGAAGCTGCTGAAAAGGAAGAGGCTGAGAAAGCTTAAGTTTCTCCAAAGGAAGAAGCCAAGGTAGAGCTTAGTGAAGCTGATAAGGAACTTGTAGAAACATACCACGTTTTGATGGTCCTTGCTAAAGAAAGTCCTGAAGATTTCAAGGAGTTGTATGAATGCCAAGTGGGGACTTCTTTAACCAACAATGAGAAGGGTAAAACTCCTGAGGTTCAAGCCTATAAACCACCAATTCCTTACCCCACAATGCACTTCACAAAGGCTCAGATGTCAGTCTACTCAAGTTTCAGAAAAGATATAGAAGATGTTGGCATAAAGCTTCCTCATGGCACCACATTGCTTGAAGTGAAGGATCAAATCCGCTTTCTCAAGGAAATCTTTGACAAGCTAGAGGTTCTGGAGCCAATACTTGAGAATGTGGGAGCTAATTTGAAGAGGAGCAAGGATCTGAAAACCTTAACCAAGCTGCCCAATCCAGGAAAGTTTATGATTACTTGTGAGCTTGGGATGTTAGACAATGTAGGAGTCCTATGCGATTCAGGCTCCACAGTCAATGTCATGTCTCTCCACTTAAGCCAAACCTTAGCAATCACAGAGATGAAGCCTTACAAAGCCTCTATGACATTTGTGGATAATACATCAACAAGACCACCTTTGGATGGTGAAGGATTTCCCTTTGAAGATTGGTAATTGCATAATACCAAAAGATTTTGTGGTTATGGAGAAGACATATTCAAGAGAGGTACCACTTCTACTAGGAACGCCTTTCTTGGCTACAGCAGGTGCTCAAGTTGACTTCAAGAGAAGCTCAGTGATCCTGAAGAATGTTGATGAGTTCAAGGTGTACAAGATTGTATCAATTTCTATTGCTTTTTGTGGAACTACTGTTGATGAAGGGAGTGAGCAACAACAACTTCCAGAGCATATGGAGCAAGCTATGAGCTTCACAATGAGCATGCTGATGAGAGACAATTTTCCTGATGAGCCAGGGGAGAAGCTTGACGCTGAGGTGAAGCTTGAGGATGATTTGAAAGAAGAAGAGGCTTTGATCACACAAAGTGTCAAGAAGAGGAGAATAAGAAAGTCAGCTCGTGATAAGAAGAAGTTGCTATCAGTTTGTACTTGGGTTTAGATGAAGAAGGGAGAAGGAGCTTCTGCTTCATCAACTTCTTCCCACTAAGTCTCCAACCATCAAAGTCAAGCTTAGTGACTTTAAACAAGCACGCTTGAGAGGTAATACCTTGACTATCCTTGTATATAAAGCTTTCCTTTTATTACTAATGTCTTTATTTTGTGTTTCAGAAGTCAAAGAACAGGTCCAAAGATGTGAAGGGTTGTTTAAAATCCAAGGAGAAGACATTGTTTTCATATCGGGGTACCATATCAGGCAGAACACCTGTCATTACTGCCTGATACAGTTTATCTCGGGGAAGAAGCAGTCCGAATGTCGAGCAGATTTTGCGATGGAGATTGCATCGGGGTATTACATTGAGCAAAACCTCCATATCCTTGCACGATGTAATCGCTTCTCGAGCTCCAGTCCGTACACCAAGGAGAAAGGAGTCGTATATCGATCAAAATGCACGTCGGAGATCATATCGGGATGTTACATCGACCAGAGCCTCACAAGCTCTTGCTCGATACAATCACCCCGACTGTTCATCGAGACGCCAGTCCGTACATCGATGAAGTTGCCCAGTGAAGCTGCACCGAGGTATAACATTGAGCAAAACACCTTAAGTTTTACCCGATATGAAGACCATCGGATGATTCATGCTAAGGACGATGGCCAGTACGAAGACTACCGACGAGCATCGCAGCTGAGTGCAAGAAGACTCATCCATCTGTAGCATCAAGCAAAACACCAATATTCTTTGCTCAATGCATACCACGGACATGTCTTTCGCCGAGCAGTTCAATATTTCCCTCGGAGGACACCATCAGAACGACCAAGGACTTACATCGGGATGTTATATCGAGCAAAACACCTATAACTTTGCTTGATACAGAATGTCTGAGCCAGTACAAGCATCCAGACGATACCATGCACTGCCCACGTGACGAATCATGCAAGCTGAAATGTCTCCCTTACATCAAGCAACAACATCGAGCAGAACACCTTCTGATTCTGCTCGATGCAAGATGTCCGGAGGAGAAGCTGACCAGCACAATGAACCCCCGAGGCAGAGGAGCGTGATCGCCGAGACACAGGACCCGACGTCCTTGATATGGTACACACCAGGGTGTCAAATCGGGTGTTTTGTTCGATATGATCCGTGTAAAAAAAATTTCAAATTTTTACATAGGTAAATCAAGTAAAAGCCTTTTGTGGACCTTGGTGGATGGTAAAAGAATATTTCTTCCCCCTCTTAGTAGTTTCTGAATTTTAAACTATATATTCTTGTATTTTCTTTTATTTATTTTAGATTTCTCTTATATTTTGCCTTAAAACTAGCATCTTATCTTCTCTTCACACCCATATCGACCAGAACACCATTTCTATTTCTGCAAAAACACATTTCTCATCTTTTTGCATTCTCTCATTTAATCTCTTTCAAGCTTTTCAATGATCCAAGGTAATAGTGTTCTAATTTCTTATTTCAATGATTTTAGTCTTTGAAAGCTAGGATGAACTGCATTAGAATGTCTATTGAATCTGTTTTGCATGATTTTGATATGGTTTTGGATTGCATGTCACCATTGTTGCATCTCTCTTTGACGATTTATGGTTAAATTGTTTGGAAATGCTCATTTTATTCTTAATTTGGCATATTGTTTAGATTTTGACCAAATCTAGGCATGTTATTATTTTTCCAGCATATTCACCAATTAAATATTTCATATTATAGTAAAAATGTTGAATCTGGTGCATATTTATAACTTGGTGGAGAGAAGATGACATTTTTGCTGCATATGCTTGAATTTGACTAAATTGCTGCTTATTGTTTTTTGAATTTTAATTTTTATTGTTTTCATCCTTTTGAGCTGAAGGTTTTTGCTAAATTCACCTCTATTTGTTGCCATTCAGTGTGAAGTTTTATAAAATTTTCCTGTGCATGTTTGATTTTTGGGAAATAACTTTCTGCAGAGTGCTATAAGAGAACAATATGATAATTTTTGCTTCAAGCCTGGCATTTTCAGGTACTTATCGAGCACTAAAGGAGATGAGGAAATTTTGGACTCAAGTGCACATGCAAGAGACAGAGCAGAGGGTAAAAGGCATGTTGATGAAGCATAACAAGTTCAAGATGCAGCACCAAAGGTTAAGGACTACATGAAGGCGATGAGGAGAGTGGATTTTGCACAAACAAGATATGCTTGCCCTGGTCTGTTGGATGAGCTGGGAATCAAGTCTGAAGTGGATGAGCTGATAAGCAACATTGGGCTTGACAAGTTTGCTAGTCTTGAGCACCCCACATACAAGCAACTCTCTTATGAATTCCTTGCAAGTTTCAAGGTATACTTCTACAAGTATGATGAGGAGTATGATGAGGGTAAAGAAGACTATGGCAATGGGTTCATCAAACTCAGAGCCAACAGAGCATGGTACATTATGGGATTCAATCAGCTAGAGGAGATATTTGGCTTTGATCAAGGTTCAAGAGCACAAGCTATGAACTTCAAATACAATGAGCTCAAGCATGTTTGGAGGAGATAGCGAATGATGCTTACAAGGCTGGTCATCTCAGAAATGCAAGCATCCGCCATCCAGCTATCAGATATGTTCATATAGTCATCACAAGCACACTCTTCTACAGAAAAGAGCAAAACATGGTCAAGGAGGAAGAGATGGGATTGCTAGTGAATGGCTTGAAGAATATCATGATGGAGACAAGGCATGGAAAGATACATGGGGAGCGCTTATGAGTTGGGCTTGTAACTATATTGATGAAGCAGTTCCTTGCTTGTCAACAATGGGCTTTCAACACCAGAGAGAAGAAGCCTAAGATAGCCATTGGAGGCTTGATCACTCCCATTTTGCTTGGTGCTGGCGTTGAGCTTGGAACACCTGATGTGAGCATGATCTTTATTGATGTTCCCTACCTCAGAAAGATTGGTTACCTCACAGGAGCTGTGTAAACTGAATTTGCTTCAGTTTGAGCTTGAAGACCAGAAGAAGAAGATCTTGTTGCCCAAGCCACGCCTTACAAACTTCACTTCTTATGAGAATATCCGATTTATTCCAACAGAAGATGAGCTCTATGATCCTAGGACTGATCCGTCATTGATGAGGCCAAGCAAATTCAGGAGCATGGGCACAATCAGAGATTCTGATGTGGAAGAAGACACTGAAGAGCAGCATTAAGAACAAGAGGTTCAGCATCAAGGAAGAGAGGCGCTTGAACATGAAGATTATGACAGCCGCCGTTAAAGCAAGCAAGAAATATATGGACTCTCTAAATAAGAAGTTGGGAGGATCAACAAGAAAGCTGATTAAGCGATTCAGATAGAGCTACAAGGAGGATGATCAGATGCTGACAACATTTCTGAGGATGAACCTGAAGCCACACTCTAAGAGAGACACTCCTTTCATATCAGTGAGCGGCCAAGAGCACATGTAGCTGAACCGGCCAGATATTCCTCTCATGTTCCCACTCAAAGGCGCAAAGGATGGAAGAGAAGGGCTAGACAACAAACTCCATCAGAGGAAGAAGCCTCTCCCTCCCATTTTATTGAGAGTTCATACTCTCACCACTCCTCCACCTGAAGTAAGGTACACCACTTTCAACCATTGTAAATACCACATATTTATTTAAAACATTTATTCGGTTTGCTTGTTAATGTTTGTGAGCATTCTCCTCACCATTTTTAAAACACAGAGCCTGTGTAATTTAAGTGTGTGTGTGTGTGTGGGGGGGGGGGGGGGGGGGGGGGGGGGGGGGGGGGGGGAGTGTATGATGAACTGATGTTTGTACATTGCATTTGCATTATAGATTAGAAACCATGCATCACATTTGCATAGCATCTAAGGCATAGAAAAAACCAAAAAAATTTGAAAATTTTCAGAAAATGCTTCACAAAAAGAGTTTAATTTTTATGCATTTATATACAATTTAAACTTCATGCATTCATATAGGACTAGCTTGCTTGTTTAATTTGGGAACAATGATAGTACATCTTTGTTAATGCTAGTAGTTTATGAAAATAAAGCCCTTGTTTTTAATCCTTTGATGTATTTGATGTTGAACTAGAAATAAAGCTGAACCACTTTTGGAATTTGCAATTTTGTGAGCCTTATTTGAAAATGAAGCATGCTTTGGAATGATTTCAACCTTTGTTTAAGTGGAACCTAATTTGAATTTGTAATTATCATGTCTTATGCATTTATGATTGATGTCATGGATACTTTAAAATATTTTGGACCTTCTTATTCTCTTTTGCCACTCTTTAAAATGTCCATTTAGATGTCCTCAACCTTAACTAAACCTTCTTCCAAGCCAAAACATTAATAGTGTGTGATTTTTGAGGCCTCTTTCCTTCATGTTTGCTGCTTAGCAAAAAGTGCTGGGTTGGAACTACAAAGGAAGATTGGAAACCATGCATCACATTTGCATAGCATCTAAGGCATAGAAAAAACCAAAAAAATTTGAAAATTTTCAGAAAATGCTTCACAAAAAGAGTTTAATTTTTATGTATTTATATACAATTTAAACTTCATGCATTCATATAGGACTAGCTTGCTTGTTTAATTTGGGAACAATTATAGTACATCTTTGTTAATGCTAGTAGTTTATGAAAATAAAGCCCTTGTTTTTAATCCTTTGATGTATTTGATGTTGAACTAGAAATAAAACTGAACCACTTTTGGAATTTGCAATTTTGTGAGCCTTATTTGAAAATGAAGCATGCTTTGGAATGATTTCAACCTTTGTTTAAGTGGAACCTAGTTTGAATTTGCAATTATCATGTCTTATGCATTTGTGATTGATGTCATGGATACTTTAAAATATTTTGGACCTTCTTATTCTCTTTTGCTACTCTTTAAAATGTCCATTTAGATGTCCTCAACCTTAACTAAACCTTCTTCCAAGCCAAAACATTAATAATGTGTGATTTTTGAGGCCTCTTTCCTTCATGTTTGCTGCTTAGCAAAAAGTGCTGGGTTGGAACTACAAAGGAAGTATTTCGATTGTAGACCTAGCTTACTCTTGAGTTAGATAGGCTAGGATGTTTAGGGAATGGTTTGAGATTTACTATGGGTTTGGTTTAAAGAGAAGCAAAGAAGAAAATAAGTCAAGGCAAAAAAGAGAAGGAGTATGACACAAGCAATGGTTGAAATGGCGGTTTAAATTTTAAAACCAAAGAAGGTTCATGATTCAAAGAAGAAAAGATGGTGCAAGAAGTGCAAAGCAAGCAAATCAAAAAGCCAAAGGCGAAAGCAGCACCAGCATCAACAAATAAAAGGAGCCAAGTTCAAAAAAGCAAACCGCCACCACATGAAAATTCAAAGAAGAAGTGTCTTCCAAAGAGCTTAAAATAGAAGAGTTTTTGGGTTTCTATCTGGGTTCAAAGTTCTATAAAGGGTAGCATAGGCGGCTTTACATTGATTAGCTAGAGTTAGGAACATTTCTTATAGGTCTTGGGTATATGGGAATCATCTATTGTATGTGTAAGTTGTTCTTTGACCCTTAGCATTTTCCCAAAGCACAGCCATGCTTTTCATTGAGAGAACTCTTGAAACACCAATACCAGTTTGATAAGTGGAATCATTTTTATTTCACTAAGCTTTTTCCCTTAGCCAAATGACACATTTGCATTTACATAAGAATGATTCACGGTTTGACCTTTAATGATTGTTAAAAAAGGTTGTTTGATTTGCTGAGCATGTGTAGGTTGATAGCATTGTGATCATTCTTGCTTTGTGATGAAAGTGGCTAAGTGTTTAAAGTATTATTCCATCAAACGCATTCTAGAATTAAGAGAATGGACTATAATATGGAAGCCACCAAACTTTGTGATGATGTCATCCTATATTCCAAACTTTATCTTATTTCTTGCTTATCCAAAAAGGGCGATATGCCCAAGCTTGTAAATACTTTTATTTTCTTTAATCAAGTTTGTATTTTTATGGTTTAATCTTGGCTTCTGATCTTTGATTTAGCACCCTGGTAGTTTAGTTTTCATTATCTTGCATTTAATCTCATATGTGGGCTTACTTCAATGTTCTTAATTGGTGATTAGTCCTTATATGGTTCAAAAGATTGATAGGATGATCTGAATTCTTGCTTGAGTGAGAGATGTTTACTTGACTAGTTCATCTTTTAGGCTCTATGGTTCTGCTCTTTATGCTCATGATTAGAGAATACACCATCAAAAGTGGGTTTGACACTGTAGTCTTGTTGAATTTGGTTTGCCTATTAACCACTAGGATGATCTTTCCGTAGATACCTTGTCTAGGATTACAGCATTAAGAATTACTTGCTTATGAATGGTTGGTGTTTGTCTTTGTTTAGAAATCCCCTTAGTCACTTTTGAAAACCACTTGACCATTACTTCTTAGGATCTTAGATCTTGCTTTTTATTAATTATCTTAAAACCGTTTTGCTTCGTTCCTTTTGCTTGCTTAATTTCAGTAATCATCTTGTTTAGTTTCATCTTGCTTAGTCCTTATTTACTTGCATTTCAGTTCTGTTTTCTCTTTATTGCATTGCTAGGTTGTTAGAGTTACTCTTGCATAATCAAACCCCATATTGCTTAGCTTATAACATTGTTTGCATTTCACATCCACAAGTGTGTTTGACACCTGATCTCTATACTACAACTGATTAGAGACCTAAGAACATTAAGTGCCTAAAAAACCTTTGTTTCAATACTTGGTCGAAGGGCAGCTTTTAGAAGATATTTCCTAAGCCCATTTGCAGCCTAACTCATTTCCCGAGCCGTCAAACGCAAGTATGACCTAAAAAGGACGACCTAGAAGACTCAAAACCTCCAAATACTTAGCTTTAGGGTTTTGCAAACAGACAACTTCATCAGAAACGAAATTCAGTTAAGGTTTTAGCAGCCACCAAGTTTTATGCTTTCTTCTTTGTATTCTAAGGCAGAGAGAGATTTGTCTCTTGAAACCTCTATTCTTTAGTTTGATCTATCAAAACTTACACTTCAAGTGTGAGTAGCATTGTTTTAATTTTCTTTAATCATGTGTGAGTAGTTTATTTTCGTTAGGGACTTCCAATTAGTTTTAGGGGAATTTCATTAACCATTACTACTCATTCTATTTTTTTAGTTTTGGTCTTAGGATTGTCTTTGGTCGAGCTTGTTTTAATATAGGTTTTAACGTCCTGAACTAGAATCTATCATCTTAGGATATTAAGATCCATTAATCATGTGTTTTATAATCCTGATCTAATTTAGACAAGCGAGAAGCGTAAAGACCTAACCGCATAACTTGCAAGCTTCGTGAGCTATATAACGAATCTGAAACTGTATATTTTTTTTAGTTCATAGGATGCGAGCTGCATACATGTGGGGTTATATAAACATAGACGATCCATATTACAAACGTATTTTGATTATGAAATAGAATGATATCTAGTTTGAAAAAATCTGATTAAGTTCTCATCACTGCTACCGTCTAGAGTTTCATGCTAACTTACAACCCCTAAAAATTCCAGGAAGGATTTCCAACATTTTTCTCCTATTGATTTACCACACTTTTGCTTACTTTATGTCTTTTAGTTACGCAGTTTCGATAATTTACTTTTCTATCTTTTCTTTTTTGTCAATTTACTTTTTCTGTTCTATATAGGTTTAGACGAAAGTCAGACCTATATAAATGATTGTTTTGTCTTTCTTTTCAGATAAAAAATATGACACAACCCCAAAACCAAAAACCCCTATATTTTTGGTTGCTCTAACTCTTCTTTGTTCTGCAGATGATCTCTCTGTTGTTCAACCCCTAAGTTTTACAACGCACGCAGTGCACTTTCAGCTTAGAGTTATAAATTTAAAACAAATAAAATTCAGGAGAAGTGATCCAAATTTTGGTAGCCAATTATGAACTCTATCACACACGAGCAGAAACCCAACGGATATATTGATGAAAGTGGTTCCGGTAAGCAAGTTTAAGTCTGCCTTGGACTTGCACAGAGTTGCTCAAACTTGATTAAGCCAGTGACACCAGACAATGATGTTCAGTAGGTGATTCCACTAAAGTATCAAGAGTTGAAAGTTGAAGAAGCATGTATTTCTCATCTAAGTTTATCTCAAGATGGATTATGTTGAGGTATGTTCTAAACTTAGATAGGTATATAGTGTATAGTTGTTATTAGGACCCGGGAGGTTAAATTGTTTTATTGGTGCCGTATTATAGCTTGGTTAAGTGATTTAATTATTATTTTGATTAGATCCGGTTATTGTAAACCCTTGATCATATAAAAGGATATAGTTTAGGATAAGGCTAAGATCTGATTCAGCACTTTTGTATTCATTGATTTTTCATTTTTCTTGAAGGCTCGGATTCATTGTGATAGTGAAATTTTTGGCTGAGCCTGGCTCCAGAGTGTAGTGTATCATATCGCTCACAAACTCTAGGTAAACAAAGATTGTTTTTTTCATTTTCATTTGGTTATTGCTTTGGAGTGAATGTGAACTGAGAGTTTGAGAGATATTTCAATTCGAGTTAGATCTGAACGCAATAATTTTCGATATTAAAATCACTCATGCAACCACACAGTGAAATCTTCAAACTCTTATTGTCATCTTTTTTCTTCCCCTTCTAGGAAATTTCTCAATCTTTGTGATATAAAAAACAGAGGATTTGAATCTGTCCTGTCACAATCCACATGTGCATTTGCCTCTACACCATCCAACACACACTTCAATCCTTATAAGAAATTTCTCCGTACGTTCTTCTAAATCTCCACCACTTGATTTTCTTCCATTTATAATTTCTAACACAAAACAAAAGTCCTTTAGTAATAAACACGACCCTACTTTCTTTTTGGCTTAACCGGTATCCATTTAATGTTGATTCTTTTTTTCTACTCACCAAACCTTTTTTTTAACACATGATTATTATATAAGTAAAAATTATTTGATTGATTGATGGGAGAGGTACGGAAGGTCATATATTGAGTACGGTGCCAGTTAATATTGTCCAAATACGAATAGGATATTTTTTTAGAAAGTACATGCATTATAAGCGAAAGAAGCATGAATCTTCATTTATGATTCCATTTGTCTATTTCCTCAGGTGGGGATCACTCATCTTCTTCGTTAGGTAGATAGTTTTATAAGCATGGCCATGCTTAATTGCTTCTTCATCTTCTATCCGGTTTTATATAATTCACTGTAAGCTTAAAACATAACCGAACACAGGTCATCTTCTTCTTGTTCTAGAACTTGTAAATGAAGACCATCCACATTTAAAATTAAGCTTCTAGACACTAAGGTCTTATACCTTTTTTATTTATTATTTGAACAGTTTGAAAAGCATCACATTTGTCAAGATCTTACGTTTTCAAAAAAATGATTATGCTATAATAGCATATTTTGAACGTATTAAAAATATATAGAATTGAAAATATATATTATTAATTTACTAAAACCAACAACTCATGGTATGGTGGTGTAGTGGTCGAAGGATTTGCCATATTATTGAAGGATTGGACTGCGAACCATTTTACTCGTATTTCAAGTTTGGTTAGCAATTATGGACGCTTTAAGGACTACAATAATCTGGTTTTTATTGTTACCGGAAATTAGTCTAGGGTTCCATCTAAATTTTACATGATTAACAAAAATAAAATTTTAGAAAATTATACTCTGTATTTTTTTAGTTGATGTTTTAAAACTGTGCACACAAATTTAAACTATACAATATTCATTACAACCTTTCTTCATAATGTATAATTTTAATTTATTAGTTAATATAAGGGTTAAAAGTTATTTATTGTTAATTTTGTATATATTGATTTGTGAAATTGTCATTTATTTTCAAACAAAGAAAGGTTTAAAACATCACCTATTAAGAAAATCAAAGAAGTAATGAACTCAAATATTCGTGCTAGTAGATCATTCGAGTATTCTGTTACCTACGACCAATCAATCAAGTTTTCAAAAAATCAACATCTTTGATTTATTGAATGTGATGGCATTGCCGTGAAACAATTGAATGTGATGGCATTGCATTTATCTTGAAAATTACAGTATTTATTAGTTACAGAAAAATAACACTTGGTATTTTTAAATATAGAAACTTTTTCATTCGTAAAATAATTTGCAAGATAAATGAATACACTGGCGTTAACATTATACAATTAGCAAATAAATTTTCTCTAAGAAACTTAAGATTGTGTTTTACTTAAAAAATATATATATACACACAGAATGGAAGTTTAAACTTTTCTTTGCATTTTTCAACGAACAAATTGGTTGATTCGTTTTATGGTATCTTGAGAAACCACCTGCCTAATTATATTATAGGAAAACAAAAACAAAGATGTCTGGCCAGAACGTGAATACGAATTCTAGTGTCTTATAACTGCAGATTAGTTTTGTCTAGAAAGACTGTAGATTACTCTAAGGTTTGGCGATTTTACTATCATCTATGTGTACCATATTGAATAGTTTAGCAGTACAGTGCTGTTTGACAAAGGAATCTGAATTTAATTAACTATAATTGATTTAGTAGTAAAAGATCTTTTTTTACACAGAGAATTTACGTGTGGAAGACGGGGACACAAAGAAGTAGTTAACGCGGTTTTAAAAGACCATTAAGACAGAGATGCACCAGCTGTTTTCTCCTCTTGGTAATAAACATGACTTCAGCTACTTTAACGTTTAAGTTTCTTAATTGTTTATAAGTATATAACTTATCATCATGTGATTTTTTTAGAATCTCATTTATCGAAATAATTTGCTTGTTAAATTATTCTTATGATTAACTTTGTCTTTTGTTTGTACTTAGAAAATCACATGCTCTTAGCTTTTAGAAGTTGCCTCTGAAAAACAGAATCCAATGTATCTAGCTCCTATATTGTTTAACAAATTCTGTCGTTTCTTGAAATAGATATTGATTTATATATTGGGAGTGTTTTGGTTTTGGTAATTAGCTTTACCAGGGTTCAAGATTGAGAAGTAGTAACTAAGTGGTAACAAATAGTGTAACTAAAGAGTTTTGAAGGTCAATCAATAAATATACATTGTTGAATAAAAAAAGCTAAGGAGGATTCTCTTATTATTGATCTGTGATTGGGTATTGCATATGGGATTGTGATTAAGGTTAAATCATTTTATAATATAATTTAAAAATACTTGTCTCTCACAATTATTTAAATGAAAAGTATTTATATCTTTGTGTGTGCCCCATGCTACTTTCTTTGACTATGTTCATAGTATTTTTCTTTTATATATATTCTCTTTTCCACTTTTGTTCTTTCATATCTCTTCTATAAATAGAAATCAACCATTCTTCTCTTCCAACTTCCTCCTCTCTTTACAATACCCTTAAGTTAGTATCAATGGTGAAAAATCTTCAAAAGGTGACAAAGAGAATGTCATCTCCATCCTCATCATTATCTTCGTCTTCATCATCAACATCATCCATAAGCAAGACTAGCATGAAGAAGTACAAAGGAGTGAGAATGAGAAGTTGGGGTTCATGGGTTTCAGAGATCAGAGCTCCTAATCAAAAGACAAGGATCTGGCTCGGTTCCTACTCAACCGCTGAAGCAGCAGCTCGAGCCTATGACGCAGCACTTCTCTGTCTCAAAGGATCTTCAGCTAATAATCTCAACTTCCCAGAGATCTCATCTTCTCTCTACACTACCAACAATGATGATAACAACAACATTATTAACATGTCTCCTAAGACCATACAGAGAGTAGCAGCCGCTGCTGCCAACACGGATCCTTCTTTCTCCTCTGTCTCTATTTCATCTCCATTGCTTTCCTCATCTCCATCTGAAGATCTCTATGATGTTATCTCCATGTCTCAGTATGACCAACAAGTAGTTTCCTTGTCTGAATCATCATGGTACAATTGTTTTGACGGGGATGATCAGTTCATGTTGCCGTATTTGACAACACCACCTGCTGATGATTTCTTTGAGGAAGGAGATATCAGACTATGGAATTTCTGTTGATTCTGCTTAATTAATTTGATCATCCCATATTTTATACAGCCATCAAAACCAAATATATTTCTTTGTTTCTATATATAGACTTCAGTTATGTAACCCATACATTGTGTTATACAATTTATTTTTCCGTTTTCTTTTATAGATTCTCACATTCTAAAATACGTTGTTGGCAAACATACCTGTTGTAGAGAAACTATATGTAGTCACAATGTATCTTTTGGGGATCTCTGTACCAAAATCAAAGTTACTTTTTAAACTAGATATCGTTAATTGATTAATCTAGATAGCAGTGGTTTAAGTATGCATATAATGGTAAAAGGATTTCTAGCTTAAAATGATAACATGTTAAAAGGTTCAATAAAAATAAAAATAAAAACCAGAGAAGTGGTCTTGATTAAATTCTGCAATTTAAATGTTAATGTTTATAATTGTTATTTGAGATTTCATTTTATTAAATTAAAGAATGGTGCAAAATCTGGCGTTAGTGTGTAGACGATACAAAAAAAAGTTGTAGTAAAATAAGTCAAATGCTTTTTTTCTTCTTTTGTTGTAATGCATTCATCAATCACGAAAAAACCTTGACATAGATCTTTTTTAATTTTCGGTTTAAGAGATGACTACTACTATAACGGTTAAAAAAAAGATGACTATTAGAATACAAATTATTAGCATGTCAATCAGATCACTGATTACACAATCTACGGATTTACATATGTATATAATATATTTTCAATAACTATCATTAACTCTTTTCAGATACCCTAGCATTGTATATATATATACTCTGTTCCAGTATAATGAGAAATCACTTCCACAATATTCTATATGGTATCAAGAGCCAACGATTCATAACCAAAATTTTTTCTTCTCTTTCATAAACACTATGTCTTCCGACAATACCTCACCTGCCACAATAACAGAAATGATCTCAACAAATACCCAACCTCTTTTTACTATCAATATGACCAGTGTTACCAAACTCACATCCACAAATTACCTGATGTGGAAACTTCAGGTTCATTCACTCTTAGATGGATATGATCTTGCCGGCTTTGTCGACGGATCCACACTCGTGCCACCCACCACTCTCACAAATGGCGATGAGATCTCTGTCAATCCAGCATACACCCTCTGGAAGCGCCAAAACAAACTCATTTTTAGCTCCTTTATTGGTGCTATCTCTCCGTCTCTCCAGCCCCTAGTGTCCAGATCTCTCACTTCCTCTGACGTTCGGAGTACTCTGGCTCTCACATATGTCAAGCCAAGCCATGGTCATGTTAAACAACACAAAGTGGCAAAAACACTCGTCGCAGATAGGAAATCAGCATCAAAATCAATACAAAGGTCCTCGACCATACCTTGGTTGATGCCAGATTTGTGGGATCCAGGGGCACAGTGCAAAGAGATGCTCTCAGTTAAAGCCTGTAACAACACTAATGGCAGCTTCACCAACACTGTCCCTTCACTCGTGTACACGCCTTTCCGATCCAACAGAGTATTGAAGTGTCTTAGGGAGTTTACAGTATCTTGCCTTCACAAGACCGGACTTGTCTTACGCTGTAAATAGACTTTCTCAATATATGCATGCTCCAACTTCAGAACACTGGCAGGCCGTGAAGCGATTACTTCGCTATCTAGTTGGGACATCGGGACATGGCATTTTCTTACGCAAAGGCAACATCAATAGCCTTCACGCATACTCCGATGCCGATTGGGCTGGAGATCGTGACGACTATGTCTCCACAAATGGGTATATTGTTTATCTTGGTTCGAATCCTTTGTCATGGTCGTCTAAAAAGCAACAAGGCATTGCGAGATCTTCGACAGAAGCGGAGTACAGGTCAGTGGCAAATACAGCAGCTGAGGCGAAATGGCTATGCTCATTGTTTGGTGAATTGGGAATAACAGTCAACCAACCTCCGACTATATACTGTGACAATGTAGGAGCTACCTATCTATGTGCAAATCCAGTATTTTATTCTCGGATGAAACACATTGCATTGGATTATCACTTCATCATAAATCAAGTTCAACAAGGTGCTCTACGAGTTGTCCATGTATCTACGAAAGATCAGTTAGCAGATGTGCTCACAAAACCTCTCTCTCGTGCTGCTTTTCAGAACTTCTCAAACAAGATTGGCGTCACTAACATGCCTCCATCTTGAGGGGGCGTATTAGCATGTCAATCAGATCACTGATTACACAATCTACGGATTTACATATGTACATAATATATTCTCAATAACTGTCATTAACTCTCTCCCGATACCCTAGCATTGTATCTGTATATATATTCTATTCCAGTATAATGAGAAATCACTTCTATAATATTCTATACAAATTACAGTTGTAACTGGACATTTTACAAAGTCAAAGAGTAAGTAGCAAGTTTCATGAGGCTTCTCGTAGAAGTCGATCGGTAACCCTACTTAATTACTTTCAAGTAAAATAGGTATGGATATTCGTTACACTTTCAATATAAAAAAAACTTATATATAATTAAGGAAAAAAAAGGAGAAGAGACAAGAGATGCAGAAAGGGTTGTGACCTGACTTGTGAGTGAGAATTGGTAAAACCTAAGAGAAAAGATTGACGTGAAAAACTGTGTTATTTTGCTTAGATTCTCGCAAAAGACATCGAATTAACTCCAACATTGGTCTGAATAAAAATCTAACAGTAGATTTGAGCAGAAAGCCACATGACTTGTTTTTGGTTTCTTGTTGTGTGTGTGTCTAATGTCTTCATGATCCATCTACTGAGATGGGGTCCCATGATTTCCTCATTTTTCTATTTACTCAGAGCATCTCCAGGGGTGAAGTTGTTTTTTTACAGTCTCTTCCATATATAAAAATAATATAACTTATATATTTAACTAAAATTTAAAATTTAAAAGAAAGAAAAAGGAAGAAACGAATAATAACTTGACATTTGTAACATACGTCTCCTAAAAATTTATAAAAGTTGTACTTTAATAAACGTATGCAATTTCTCTTTCTTACTTTTCCTTTTTTTTTCAATTTTTTATTTTTAAAAAACCCTCCTAATATACCCCGATGGAGGTGGTCTCACTCGTTCACAAACATTGTACAGTATTTCTATTTTTCACCATATATTTTAATTATGTTATTATGGGATCATTTGTGTCAAAAAAAAATATAGTCGTCCAGTAGTATACCCATCAAATTTTTTACTACGTTTAAAGTGAACTAGGTATTTACCCACGCTAAGCTGTAGGATATTTTTCTAAATTTTGTATATATTTTTGATATAATAAAATTATTTTTATAATATAAATGAGTATTGTATTTATTTTTTATCAGCTAAAGTTATGTATTTATATGTTTTAAACCTGATAAATATTGTATATTCTTTATTTTTCAAAATTATAATTTGCTATTAAATTTGTTTACCTAACTAATTATAAATGTATATGTAAAAATAAAACAATACATTTTTAGTACATTTATGCTAATGGTAAATATAATCTATTTTCTCCAATAAGTTGCCACTTCATCCTCCTTTGTAATTATATAAAGAAAAGTGTCATTTTTTTAGAAAACAATATTAAATAATGATTATTGTAAATTATAAAATTTATTTATTTATCAAATATTTATTACTACCAAACTATAATCAAAAACATTCATATCAAAATCATTGCTATTACTTTAGAACTAAACAGAAATTTCTGTTTGAACTCTTGAAATAACGTTTTAGTTAAAGTTAAATAATTAAATTTTGGTTATTATAACATACTTTAATTTGGAAATTTAGCATAGATAAATTTCATTTTCTTACAAAAACCGAGAAATCGTATTTTTTGTCAAAACTAAAATTTTTTTTATTATCCCATGAAACTCAGAAATCGCCTATTCCCGCCAAAACCAAAAAAATAATTATTTTCTCGTCAAACTTAAAACCTAAAATTTTATTTTTCCGCAAAAACTTGCGTTTTCCGCCAAAACCGAGAAATCACGTTTTTTCACTAAAACCAAAAAATTTCATTTTCCTGCAAGAAACAAAAAAAATCAAATTTTCCTGTCAAAACCAAAATATTTTCCTGAAAAAACCGAGAAATTGTCTATTTTCGCCAAAACCAAAAAATTCATTTTCTCGTCAAACCAAGAATCACGCTTTCCTACCAAAACAGATAAATTACAATTTCCCGCAAAAACCAAAAATTGCATTATCTCCCGAGAAATTGTGTTTTCCCACGAAAACTAAGAAATTGTATTTTTTGCGAAAACTAAGAAATTGTATTTTCTCGCGAAAGGCAAAAAATCATATTATTCGTCAAAAACTGAAAATTTGCATTTCCCATCTAAATCGAGAAATTGCTTATTCCCGCCAAAACCTAGAAATTTTGTTTTCCCATCAAACCGAGAAATTGCATTTTCTGCCAAAATCATTAAATTGCAGTTTTCCGTGAAAACTAATAAATCACATTTTTGCGTGAAAACCAAGAAATCTGTCAAAAGCCAAAAATTTGCATTTCTTATAAAAACTAAGAAATCACATTTTTCGTCAAAATTTAAAAGTTGCAATCCGCATCAAAACTGAAAATCGCATTTTTCCGTCAAAACTAAGATATTTTTTCCCCCGTCAAAATCAATTTTTTTTTTGTTTTCTCACCAAAACCAAGAATTCACATTTTCTTGCCAAACCTGAGAATTTGATTTTTCCGCCATAACCGAGAAATTATGTTTTGCTACCAAAACTGAAAATCACATTTTCCTACCGAAATCAAGAAATCTCCTACTCCCGGCAAAACAGAGAAATTTCTTGTTCCCACCAAAGCCAAGAAAATTTGTTTTCTCGTCGAAGCATGGTTGATGCGGAGCCTACACTTTTTCAATCATATACGTCTATGTCAAATAAACAGATAACTATAATTTTTTATTATAATTTATTTATTGTTATTAATTATTTGGGTTTGGCAAAAAATAAAAAAAAATTTAAATTTTTTATTTGTTGTTATTTATTATTTGGGCTTGAGTTTGGTAAAAAATAAAATAAAGAATTTTTTTATTTGCTGTTATTAATTATTTGGGTTTGTGTTTGGTAAAAAATAAAATAAAGATTAATAGAAAAAGTATTTGAGTTTTTAAAGGGTTTAAGTTTAAAATTTAAAAATAAGTAGATGAGTTGTATTAATAAAATGTTTTGATTAGTGATTATTTTTGCTGAAGTGTCATGTTTATAAAGTTTCAAAAAGCTGATGTGTCAAGCTATGGAGAGACATGAGTGTTATTGTTGTGTTGATTAAAATTTTGGTTGATAAGATAAAAGTTATTTTAGTAACACTTTGAGAATATTCAGTTAAACATATATAGTTAAAAAAAGACTGCCAACAAAAAATATTAACCTACTGAATAACAATTAAAATAAACTCATCAATTAGATAATTGTAATATACATATAGGTTATGTTAAATTATATGATAATATGGTGTTAGAAAGAGGAAAAAATATTGAATTGTGCAAAATTTAGAAATAGTGACACGTTGTTAAACAAATTAACATGATTTTGATAAAAATATTTATATTATTGAAAATTTAAGTGAACCAGTGTAACTATTGACGAACTGTTGCAACTCTTTAAATAAATATTTGTAATTATTTAAATGAATTATTATAATTATTGGGTTTATGTTTACAACTTTCTGTGACTAATTATTATAACTGTTGAGTTTATGATTACAATTTTTGGTGATTAACCATTGCAACTATTGGTAATCAACTATTGCAACATGATCGATCAATCATTGTAGTATTTTAAAGTAACTTTTGGTTTCCTATAAAAAGAGTTGTGGCATTGCCAAAATCATAACAACAAACAGAAAAAGAGAGAATAAGAAAAAAAAAAAGAAGAGATTTTCACTATTCCAAAAGTTCATAAAAGAACATTGGAAAAACACTTATCAACACTAGAATTTTAGTGTGTCTCTTGTATGATTATCTTATCCTACAAGGAATTTTGTGTAACCTTAGGCTTGATGAAAGTTGAAATACTCTTTAAAGAAAGTGTCCTCGTGCGCGATATAGTCATTATCCAAGTTTAATTAATCATTCAGGTTACCAAAACCCAACAATGTTAAAGAGTATTTTCTTGTGAACTATGACTAGTGTATATATGCTAGAGATGACATTCAAGTTTGGAAAACTAGATAAGTTTGAGAGAGCAGATTTTTGAGGGTGGCAAAAGAAATTGCATTTTCTCCTCACAACACTTAACGTAGTGTATGTTCTAAGCATGCGAATATCTATTGTGGCATAGGATGCTTAGTACGAGTTTGTGGAGAAGACAAGGAAGCAACTTAAATGGGAACACGGTGATTACATATGTTGTGGCCACATTCTAAACGATATATCAGATCCACTCTTTGGTGTTTATCAGAATGTTGAATACACAAAATAGTGTTGGAATGCGTTAGAATCAATGTACATGGCAGAGGATGCTACTAGTAAGATGTTCCTTGTGAATAATTATAATAATTACAAGATGTCGCAATACAATGAATTGCTTCACATCCTAGGGCAATTCACCCAACACAACGTGAAGATGGACAAATCCATCTCTATGTCGAGTATCATCGACAAGTTACCATATTCATGAAAGGATTTTAAACACATGTTGAAACACAAAAAGAAGAGTTGTCACTGTACAACTTATCAGCCATTTGCGCATAGACGAATCTCTAAGAGCGCAAGAGGGAGAAAATCCCAAAGTGGCTGGATATTCTTTCATAAATATGATGGAGGACATGGGAGTTCTAAGATGAATAAAAAAAGGAATAAACACCCCTTTAATAACAACACTATCTATGGATAAAAGACTTAAGAGATTTGTTGGGATCGGAATAAGCGACGTCATTATCGGCAGGAAAGGATATGAATACAACGCGATGAAACATCTATATCTTCTAACGTGTCACCAATATTTTATAGGAGCAAGCGAGGGAGGATTGAAAAATATTTCAGTCCTGGTTTTTAGATTTATTTAGTTGAATGGTCAAGAAATAAGATTGGATTCCAATACTCATACTGCTATCATATTGATAATGATCCTATGACTTATGGTGAGGATGAAGTCTGAAGATGTTGCATTTTGAAAAGAAGCAATAAATTATAAGATGGACTCAATCATGGGAAATAATATGTGGGTCTTATCAGAATTCCCGCCTAGTTGCAAACCTTTGGGCTGCAATTGGATCTTCAAAAAGAAGATGAAAGTCGATGGGATTATTGACAAGTTTACAGCTCGATTGGTTGTCATCACTCTGAGACAAATTCTGCACAAGTTCAAGACCTTCTTCTACTTCTTCCCAAGGAAGTTACCATTGCTTTCTGTGTCTAACAGAACTGACCTTAGGTAACACACTTCTGTAGAGAGTAGATAGCAAAGACTCACTAGAAAAACCATGATAGGAGCATTAAAGAGTGCACCCCTTAAATCTTTCCCAAGCCTCACAGAAACTCTCTTGTGACCCTTGAGTGAAACCTGAGATCAGATTCCTCAACCTAGAAGTCCTGGAATTAGAGAAGAATTTTATCAAGAAGGCTTGCTTACACTGCTCCCAAGATGTGATGAAACCCTGTGGTAAGTTTTTCTCCCACAAGTGTGCCTTGTCACCCAAAGAGAAGGGGAACAACCTGAGCTTGAAACAATTTTCAGAAACTCCATTGATCTTGGTCATGGAATAGATTTTGTCAAACTGATCAAGATGGTCTAGAGGGTCCTCCAAAGGCAGGCCATGAAACTTGTTACCTTGGACCATGGAAATCAAGCTGCTTTTGATCTCAAAGTTGTTATCAGCCAAAGGAGGGATGATAACATGTCTTGTGGCATGAGTGCTGGGTGCATCTCCTGCGCCAATGACTCTAGCTGATCTAGGAGGATGGACATGAGCTTTTCCATTAGCTTCTGGAGCACCAGCCAAGTCTTGAGGTCCTTGAACACCCTGAGCGCCAACCATTCCCTGTGGTCCTTGTGCACCTTGTGCACCAACAGAAGTCTGTGGTATATCCATGTTGATAGCCCTTGTCTTGTTTTTTCTCACAACTCTGTCTATGTTATCCAAAAGTGGAAAGAGTTGGTCTGATCTTTGTGATCGAAAGTACATACACCTGAAAAAGTCAAAGAAAAACCAGTAAGTAACAATGTAAATAAAGAACTTAGTCTCACAAAAAATTAAAAGGGAACAGCGCCAAATTGATACAAGGGTTTTACCCACATGTGACTCAATTACTAAGTCTATAATCATGCCACTGAAGCACTTAAGGCTATCAATCCAATTGAGATGAATTAAAGAGAATGCATGATGTTATGTAATCTAAGCCAAGAAAGAAAGAGTTGTTTATGATTCTAACAATCTAAGTAGTCATCAAACAGTAATAATCAAACCTTAAACAGCAAAGCAAATCAAGTAAAACACAACTTCAAGTCTAAGAAACAGAGTAAGCAGAGCAAAACAGAGATGATCAAATGATTAACAAGAGGGTTCAGGATGGGATAATCAACCTAGAATGATCTTCAGCTTCTAACAAGATGTTCAAACAATCAATGAATGCATGATCTTTTAGCATAGAACTATATACATGTAAATCAATCTATTCTCATAACAACGATTCCTTTGAATGCAAACTAAACAATATATAATTCTCATTAGTGATCAGGAAACAATCAAGCATAAAAAAACAGTCCTAAATAGCCAATAAGCTCCCTAGTCATCAATTCTCATGTGTAAGGATAAGCAAATCCATTAAGAGGTTGGTTCAAGCATTTCAACAAATACTTTTGATGCAGAGAAAGCCTAATTTCGAAAATCAGATTATCAGTAAGATTCAAGCATTAAGAACACCTAATAGTGAATGATCTAATATCATCTACACTTAAACATCAAGTTATAAGCCTTAAATCATCCCAAATCTAACCCATCCTTAAACCCAGAAATTAACTATTCACAATCAATGATTGATCTCTCAAAATCTAGATAGATGGTGAGATAAACCATGATCAAAAGCAATAAGAAGAGAATCAATAACAAGAAGTACAAACTTATATTAAAAACTCAATTATTGCTTACAAAATACCAAAACAGAAAAATTGCTCAGGAACAAGAGAGAGAGAAAGAGAGAGAGAGGCACTACAAAAAAAGTAAATATTGTTACAATTTTTTTTGTCACAATATATAATTTTTCCGTCACAAAAATTATATTGTAACGATAATGTTACAAATTATTAAAGATCACAATAAAAACGTCACAAATCCATTTTAGTCAGAAAAACGTCATACCATGGTGTGACGATCGACAATAGTAACGATTTGTCACCATTTGTAACGATATTAAAACAGTCACAAAACGTTACAGTTTATGACAAAAAAATTATCACATAGATCACAAGTTATGACAAAAGAATTGTCACATATTTGTAACAATTTCTTACTATATTTACGTTACTAATCCATTATAAATTATAATAAACAATAATATCACAAAATTTGCTAATTATTAGGCATTTGTAATGATTATATCGTGATTTTGAAAACAAAAACAAAATAAATAGATGAAATTATTTTATTATATAAAATAAATATTTTGTTAAAAAAAAACAATACACAATTAAATCAATAAAAACAATTGTCATTTTTTAAATATTATTATATTAAAGACCCAAACCGGGAAAGAAATAAAATTTACAAAATTGAAATCAGATCAAACCAACCGGTTTAACCGGGAATAATACCAAAAGAAATTAACCTAATCTATCATCCTCCAGTGCCGACTTCCCACCACACGCAAGCTCCAATCCGATAACTCTCTGGCTTGAACTTCGGAGACAACGGATGCTTGGTACAGCTTCATCGGCGGCGGACTTCGGAGACGACGGATCCTGGCAAAGGAAGCTTTGATGGCTACTCTCCGGCTTGAATTCCTCCTAGATCGACGCTGCCGCCCTCAAAACAGGTACAGATCTGGTCATGAACAAGACGAGTCCTCCACCGCTGCTCCACGCCTCGCATCCGTCCTCCATCCACGTTACAAGATCAGAAAAAAAAAGTTAGATCCAGAGGAAATAAGGTGGAGAAGAAGAGAAGGATGGAGATGAAGGGGAGAAGAAGGAGAAGAAAATACTTACAGTGGATCGACGGCGGTTAGAGGAAATCCAGAAAGATGGATCGATGGCGGTTTTAAGGAGATGCATCAGGCGCGAACTGCAGAAGAAGAGTAGGAAGAGGAAGAGGAAGAGGAAGGAGGGGACAAGGAGAAGCAGAAGCAAAGGAAGGAGAAGATGAGATATGAGATGGAGCGCAGAAGGAGATGACCATAATTAATTTTCCGTCAAAGAAAATAAGGAAGAAAGAGAGAAAAAAAAAAGAATGATTTGTGTGAGTTAGATTTAGTTTTATCAAGGGTTGAGATTAAAAGTAAGGTCTAATCCTCACAACTATCAATTAACCAATGAGAATTTATCTTTCTTATTTGCATTTTAAAAGTATAATATTATGTTTCTAAAACATATATATATGATCTTAAATATTATAAGCAAATAAGTCATTTGATAATATATCTCATTTATAATTAATTTCATTAGTAAATTGTAATATTTGGTTTTATAATTTTAGATTTAGTTTTTATGTTTAAATGTAAAGCTGAAGTGTTGAGTTCATTATTTAGCATTTAAGATTTACAATTTGAGATTTTGGATTTGATATTTAAAAAAATATTAGGTTTATTATAAATGTGGATTTAAATTTTGAAGATCTATATTGATTAATTATGTTTAGGGTTTAGAATTTAAATTTTAAAATATAATTTATTTTTGGAATTTTGAAGTTTGTTATAAATGTTGAAGAATATGTTGATTGTATAGAAAATTTGGACAAAGATATGCAAAATATTGACAAAAACAAAAATGTATGATTTTTATAAGTGTTGTAGGGTATAAGAGTTTGAAGTGGTTTATAGATTATAGTTTGAGTTTATGATACATGATTTGTATTTTGGATTTAGGGTTTGATTTTAAAATTTAGGGTTTGAAGTTTTTGGTTAAGAGTTTGAATTTTGTTATAAATATGTGTTTTATATTTAAGGTATATGGTTTAAATTTGGTTAATGGTTTGAATTTTGGTTAAAGATTTGAATTTTGGTGTACATATGTGTTTTACATTTAGGGTATAGGGTTTGACTTTTGGTTAAGGGTTTGAATTTTGGTGTATATATGTGTTTTACATATAGGGTTTAGAGTTTGAATTTGGTTAAGAGTTTGAAATTTGGTTAAGGATTTGAATTTTGGTATACATATGTCTTTTACATTTAGAGTTAAAAAGTTTGAATTTTGGTGTATATATGTGTTTTATATTTTGGTTAAGGGTTTCAATTAGGTTAAGGGTTTGAATTTTGGTTAAGGGTTTAAATTTTGGTGTATATATGTGTTTTACATTTAGGATCTAGAGTTTAAATTTCGTTAAGGATTTGAATTTTGGTATACATATATGTTTTACATTTAGGGTTAAGGGTTTGAATTTTGGTTAAGAGTTTGAATTTTGATTTACATGTGGTTTTAATCTTTGTCATAAAATAGTAATAATTATGTCATAATTTATGACCAAATGCATAGGTTAGTAAAAAAATATCTACTAGTGATAATATACTTACAAAACTTTTGTAAGTGTGAGTGACTCAAGTTTAGTCACAAAAATTATATAGTTTAGTTACTAAATTTGGTCGTAAATCCGTAATAATATTTGTTACTATATATTTTGTAATGATTACGACACAATTAGTAACCATAATTTGTTACCTTTGATTTAGTCATAATATTATGATGAATTAATAATGTTTTTATAACAAATTAATATTGTCACAAATTTGTATGTAAATTGTTATAATATTGTGACAAAACAATTAGTTATAATTTTTTTGTAACATTATTAACCTTTTTGTAGTGAGAGAGAGAGAGAGAGAGAGAGAGAGAGAGAGAGAGGGGGAGAGAGAGAGGTTAAAGATACAGTTTCTAGCTAAAAAGATAAGATAAAGGATAATAAAGCATAACCTGAAGATAAGATAAAGTTTTTAGCTTAAAACTTGGTCCAATTTTGGATCCCAGTGTTGATCAAAGTCAAACTTGCTGGGAAGGAGGATGATGTCAGCTAACTGTTCGATATGGGACATCGATATGAACATTCCTCTTCTTGATAGTAGTCTTTTCCTCGATACAAGTGCCCGATATTGGGAGCCACCAGAATGCTGGTTTTCGCCTCTTCTTCTGTATCAGGGTAATGCCTTATATGCTCTGATTTCAGCCTGATACTTGACACTCCACTCAGATACAAACTAGAGAAACTTATTCAGCTCCTTTGAGTGTTTCTCCTTGCTTCAGCTTGATCATCAACTTTCCACATGTCCTCTGAAATACACTCCAAATGCAAGAGAATATGCATTTCTAATTATAATGCACTTTAAGTCTACTATGAATTCAAATGGGACACTTTGGACTACAAAATGTATAAAATAATATAAAATGAAGCCTAAAATGATGTAATTACGCAAGCTATCAATCTCAAATATGGTTCATGGTCCTTTAGAGTAGTTGAAACTCTCTCTTGTTGACTTCTTTATTCATTTAGGCGTGCGGTCTGTTTTGAGGGAGTATGGTCAAAGAAACCATAGACTCTTCTCTTCCAACCACGTGAAGAAAGACAGTTTTGATACAACTCTCCCATTTTCTCTTTCCTTGGTCAATTTTCTTTCCTACTTTTTTTTATGTTTGTATTTTTTCTTTTTTTGACTTTTGTTTTCTTTTTCTTCTTAGCTCAAGAATGCTCACTAGTTAGTTCCTTGTGAGGAGATGTTTTTTTGAGGCTGCAACCTGTCATTGTTAATTTTAGAACTCTAGCTACCATTTTAATTCTTTTTTTAAAAAGGAATATGAAAGAGAAACTGTATCTTGCATATCATGTTAGCGTCTAAAATATGAGTTAAATTCGATGTACCTCAAGACCCTTGGTGAGAAGTTTAGATTCATTGGGTTTGTAGTCAACACAAGATACTTCGATGCACCAGAGATTCTGAACTTTTTCTGGTAGGATGGTCCACTCGTACTGTTCAACATAATAAGTCCGGCTTCTTATCGCTGTGAGAATAGTCATTAGGCGTTGAGTTTGAATCGACTTAAACCTAGTAAAGTTCATAGTTTCTGACTAAAGAAATTTTTTGACTCTATAAAAAGACTAATTTTTTTGAAAAATACATGCATAAGACTCATGAAATAAAAGCACATTAGTAACATAAGAAACCCCTCAAACATAAATCAAACTGTCCCCAATTTAAAAAAGCTGAGTGCGTGTAAAAAGATAGTTAATTTAATGTATAAACTTATGAAGACTTACTTGAAAGTGGCATGTGTTGGGTGGGTGGGTGGTTATATGTTGAGCAAGGGACTTCAATGTCCGTTTTAGATCCTTGTGAACCTGCAAGGAATGGGTTCTGAGAAGAACAATTATAAAAAAATCTCTGGGAATGGTTGTAGGAGTTACCACACGATAGAGGGTCAGGGTCGCGGTCAATGGGCTTCTGCCGAGCCATCATCTTTGGTGGCCTGGCCAAGTGGCTTGCTGCCGCTCCATGGCTGGTCACAGCCACGGCCATGGCTCCTTGATCCGGATGATGATGAATAGTGATGAGTGGTGGTGTTGAAGGGGTTTAGATGAAGACTGACTCTTGTTTTATCGTACTTTCTCATGTACTCTATGAAATATTCATCCTATGACTGACCATTGTTGACACTTCGAATGAAAGATGCAAAATCTTCTAGGCTTGTAGGTTTGAAGATTGCATCATCACATTAGAAACACATAATTTGGGCGTTGTATTGCATATCCGGTAATGTGTTCAGGATCCCAAAAGACAGATGTTGCTAGCTTAAATTCTAACGCTATATGAAATATGTAATTGCTTCGGTTAAGTTTTTGGTCTTTAAAGAGGTAAGTTAGTATTTGGAAACTTTTTTCTTCTGGTTTTGGTGAAGAAAGTTGCATCTTTTTCCTTCTCGGAGTTTGTGCAATGTTTCTAGAGAGTCAAAACATTGGATCCTTCTTATTTCTTTCGCATATATGTCTTTTGAATGCCTTGAAGAAGTTGAAATAGATGGTTCATATGCTTAACTTAACTTGGATGAGGTCTTGTCTTGTCTCCCCATTTTAATGCAACAGTAACATACCGTAGTTGTAGAAGTTGATTTGCGGCCTTTGATGCACATACAAGTCCTTGAAGAAGTTGGAGACACTCAAGACTTGATGGGAGTTAAAGGGGAATCAGTTGAGGCGCGGACAGGAGTTTTCGCGTAAGAGGAGGCACTGCAGGATATAACTTTTTCATCCTTTTTAAAAAATGCTTATCTATGTTGTAAGGCACTGCAGGATAGAACATCTTTTTTTCAATGTTAGCAAATGAGACACACCTGTTGCACCAATCCACGATGGCTCTAACTCTAGCTAGAATGGGCCATCCTAAGATGAGTGGTGCAACTCTATCTTGGGGAGTTTTCAAAATCTAGAAGTCAATTGGGATTCTACAATCGCCTATAACGACGGGTAAGTCAATAAGGACTCTTTTAGCCTGTGTGAAGGTTTTATTTGAAGACCTATCTTCATTGTTTTCGCTTGGGCTTTTCCAATGCAAAGCTTCCACACATTTCTTTCGGTCATCACGTTGATATACAAACCGGAATAACCAAGAGCTTTTTTGAATTCAATTCCTCTATTGTTATAGGAGATGAGGAACTGCCCATGGTCTTGCATCTTGTAAAAAACTCGGATTGGACTTCCTTTCATGGCTTGACTGAAGTGATAATATATTCTCTCTAGAGAGTCTTTGCTTTCAGCGAAAATATGTCCTACCATGCATTCAGTGTAAGGTTACTCGAATGTGGCTTCGAGGAAGGGTTTCAACAAGAGTATTGAATTGCTCTAAGTCTTCTGAACTAATGCATCATGGATACCGATTGTACTCCCTTCCTCTTGGGATTTTCATTATATCCTCAACATCCGCACATATGGCTTTTTGATGTGGACTCCTTTTTATTTCTTGCCTTTAGAGTTAATTATGAAGAAGTTCATCAGTATGTACCTCTCCCATGCTTCATTGAACAATACATCATCCGGGATTGTGTTGACTTTGTTGTTGAACTCTAGCAGTCTTTCTCTCAGAATGTGCATGGTGAGGGGTCTTTCCGATTTCCTTTCACTACTCTTTATGCTATAAGGCATTCTGATAATCTCTAGTGATGGTTCCCTGGATGTTCCTGGAGATGGTGTAGCATCGAACATAGTGTATGGTTGAATGAAGTGGCAAGGTGCATTCTTCTCTTCGGCGGCTGGAGTTCTTTTCTTCTACTCTACAATGAGATTAGGAAAGCCTTGCAAAGGTAGCATCATTCATTTTCTAAGTTTTTTTTCAACCCCTGGTTTCGTTATTAAGGTTCTGTTTTGCGCCAGTTTTATTCTATATCCCGTATAATTTTTTTCCATACGACTCGTTATGCTAAGGATTGCTTTGTTACTTTCTCCGATCTCATACTTAAAGGCATGGATGTCTCCTAAATCGCGGTTAAGGGCGCACTTGTGGTTCACCAACTCTTCGGAAGTCCTAGATAACTTGTCGATGTTGCCAAAGGTGCGGTTTTTCAGCATCTCGCACTGTTTGACTCTTGAAGCTTGTGGAAGAACTCAGTTTGGATTGAATCCATGCGAGCGTGCAAGGTTATCTTGGACTTTGATTGGTATTCTATCAAGACAGTTATCATCTCTATGAGATGCTCCACTCGTTGGTGCAAAGGAGGGAGCGTGACTTGGGAATCACGGTGAGTAGAATTGGACGTTTGAAACTGGAAATTGTCGTCTCCACGCTCAAATCATTCTCTTTGTCAAGGCATAAGGCGCTCGTGTGGTAGCAACATCGGAGGAGATCTCCAGAAGTGGGGAAGCATATCTTGATGTGGCCGTGAGTTTGGAGGGATACAAGGATTGATCCTTTCGTTCTCCATATCACAGAGGTTCATGTAACTCATAGAGAGAAATTTAAAGTAAGAGTAAAAGATGTTTTTGAGTTGTGATTCCAACCTTCTGCTGTGACAACTGATCCTATCCATTGGCGCCAAAAACTTGATAGTGTCTCAATTAGTTATCCAAAACGTGGATGCTTTTTAGGTACTTACTTGAGTTTAAATTTATAAAGACCCTAAGCTGCAAGTGTATAGCGTACGTTGTAAGGGGTCAAACCATAGAGAGGTCTGTTGCAGAACAGGAAGAATCTAACAAACAAAAACGCATGAGGATTTTGAGTTTGGTTTGTAGTGTCACGGTCTGCAAAGAAAAGTAAATAACATATATGAAAAGCAATGGTTTGTTTGGACTGGCTCTCGTCTAGACCTATATAAAACAGGAAAAAAGAAATCAAATTTAAAATAAAAAGTGCAAGACATACAAAGCTTGTGGAGGCAACGATCCGTGGGGTACTGTAACGTGAGGTGTTCAGTAGGCTCGACTTATTTACTTGCTTGTTTTATTGTTGATTGTTAGAGGAATCATTAAACTGTGCTTGTTCGTTTAGCTCTGGCTAGCGGCATATTTGGGTAATGATATATGTGGTGAATCACATGTATGCATTCTCCTGGGTAATTTAAATTACTCATCCCATCCCTATCCCTTTTCCCCCCTTTTGCAGGTGAGAGTGAGCAGCAGGAGTGATTGGCGTGTGATGGTGCTGAACTGGTTCTCTAGTTCGATCCTTGAAGGACCTAAAACACTTATCTTTCTATTTTAAATAGTTTTTAGTTGGTTTTTAAGACTTATTAATGGTTGATTTCGAGTCTAAGTTTGGTATTGCAAGACTATTGAGTTTATATTTATAAAATGAGTATCGATTTGGAGATTATTGTGTGGTAACTTGGTTGGAAAGTTAAGTGGATGGCACGCGGTCTCTAAGTGATGAGAGGCGAGTGTTACAATACTACTGCAGAATAAGTGTTATGCAATCACCACCTCGCTTATGTGAAGATCACACAGACACACACACACACTTTGCAGAGTCCACATAATAAACAAGTGAGGGTTCACTGCCAAGGTAATTTGATGCTTTTTGCAAGACAATTTTTTTTAATTATACAAAAACATTTAATTCAAAAAAAATATATAATAATAATAAAATTAATTTAAAATATTCAACATAATAAATAATTATCGTATGAAAAAAAAAAAATTAAACACCACAATAGTTCAAAATGTGATTTTTCTTCCTTTCTTTCCTACAAAATTATTAACTACCTTTTTAAAATTAACTTCTCTAACCAGCTCTCTTTTAATAGATAAGATTGCCAAATCATTAACTTTTCTTGTGGGATACTCGAGTGAATATATGAATTTATCAATTTTAACTTTAAAACAGTTTTTTAGCAGATGTAATAAAAACTGTAATTTATAAATTTAAAATGTAATATTTACGATTGTAGTTTACCAATTGAGGTAAAATTGGTAAAGATGATTACAAACTAAATAAGAACAAAGAACTAAAATAGATTAAAAAGATAGCAAACTTAATGGTGAATTAATGATGTTTGATAAAAGATGTATAGAGACGATGGCAATAGAAAAAAAGCCATGAACCCTAATATTTTCAATCTTTTTAACTGGTTTTAGTTTCTTAGTTTTTTTCTACTTTTATCAATTATTTTAATATAATTATTTTCTAGGCTTAAAGCTAAATGTAATGTTTATTTGGACTTAACTATACTTATTTGGATATGACCATACTTACTAATTATAATTAAAACCCTGTTAAATTTCTTTTTTTAAGAGGTCGTAGGCAAAAGCCTCTTTAGCTAGCAGGCACGATCCTGCTGGCATGTCAGCAGATCTCTTCTTTTTTGATTTCTTGCTATCTATGCTTTTCCACTATGTAGTACCGAGTTTCTCTAATTGGCGTGTAGGTTGCATCTTCGTAGATTGCAGTTCAGAATTTGGAGGATGCCATTGGTTGTTCTACGGCACCACCATGAACTCTGATGTTCAGCTGTTGTACCTCTGAGACTATCTACAATGAGGATGTTGAATAACATTTTCAACGGTTGAAAAGATACAATGAAAGTGTTGAAAAAGGTATTAAATGAGGTGGTAAAATCTATATTGTAATTTTAAACCATTGTTAACCTGCAATAATGATCCAAATACATGTTTTGAATCCTTGGATTGAATGGACACACCATCTTGAATTTGAATAATAAATGCATCAAATATAGAGAAATTGGCACATACAACCATAACAATCATCTTAATTTATAAAATAACCATATTAAAATAGATACTATAATATTGGCTGTATATTTTATAATATATACAAAAATATTTTTTATTTAAAATAGATGACGCACAATAAAATGTAATAAAAAAAATAATTATACTTTCATGTGAAATATTTCTTATAAGAGAGTAATATATTATGTTAAAATATGTAATCCGATTGTATAATTGGAATTCCAAACATTATACTTTTTTTTAGCCTAATGAACAGTCAATCAATATGTAATTAAAATCTTATATACTATACTAGATTAATCTTATCGCATAAGAATATTTATTATGGTATAATTGGAATTCTTAAAACTATACTATTTATTTTTTTAATCTGATTGTATATTTAGAACTCTAAATATTATACTATTTATTTTTTTAGCCTAATAATCACACCAAATAATTGGAATTCTTAAAACTATACTATTTATTTTTTTTACTCTTTCTTCTGTAAGTCATAACTACTTTCTATATTTTTTAAACAATATATCTATATTTTTGAATTCTTTCTCTAATATAGTTATTAGACAAAAAAAAAACCTCAAATATAGTAGTTTTTTTTTTTAATAAAGTGACTTACAGTTTTTTTTTTGTTTGCCGTCATTTCTGTTGTCTGCGTGCAAATAAATAAATATCACTGAATAAATTGACCGAAAATACTAAGAATTGAAAATTTGGGCCAGTCTGACATGGGCTTTTGTTATAGCGTGTCCCACGAAAGGTGCCTTACTTTCACCGAACGCACAGTTCCTCATGCCATGAGATTTTCCGGATCGAGACGGGACAAGCTTAATCTTTTTGCTTTTTTTTTTTAAATGTGTAATGATCGCGCAAAACACATCACGTGGCATTATTTCCTCAGTGTTTATGTAAGTAAAGATATAAACAAAGTTTGGGTGTTTTGGCAATTGTTTAGTCCACACTGGTATATAATATCATAGACGCAAGAGACACTTCATATAATTATATTTAAAATGATGATTCGGAAATGGAAAACCCAATCCTTTTTGTTCTTATGTAGATATGTACAAAGACAGCAAAACGTTTTGTTACTCAATCTCAAGGCAATATTTGAAATAGATCCAACAATGGTCGTGAAAATCAGGATGTTCTCAATTATACAATTATGTTGTCTCATTATAACAAATATCGAGTCCCATAATTTTATTTGATTTGCCAGTTACAACAAGATGGAGATTTCACGACGGCTGCTAAATGTCTGATGATATAGTAGTCTGGCCAGAAATGTGAATGGACTAAAGCACAATAATATTTTTCTTTTTGGGAAAATAGGAAAAAAAGATATTTTTACTATAGATCTGAGAACATCCGCAATGATGAGCTGTATATTAAAATTCTTAAATATATTTTAATATTAAATATATTATTAAATTAATTTATTGGTATAAAACTGATTCTAAAAACTCTACTATAGGAATCGACTTTATTTTTTGACTCTGCCAACTCATTTTTTTTCTTTTTTTTTTTAACTAAGAACTCTAAAAAACTTTAAGAAACTCTGCATTGTAGGTGTTCTGAGAGACTAAACTTTTGAATCACTTATTTATATTTGACTAAATTAAATTTAATCAATTAATAAAAATATTAAATATTATATATCAAATTTTTTTGGTTGATAATCAAGGGGATATGTACCACGAAAAGACGATGATTGAAAGACACTTTCGGATAGAACAAATTCATTCGGTGATGATCGAGAGATATGTACCATGGTAAGGTGATAAAAATAAATATTTAAAGAAAAATTTATAGAAAATTGAAAAGATTATAATAATAAAATTTTCATCTACAGTTTTAAAAAAAAAATACAAAATAACTATTATTTATTTGGTCTACTAGATTTGGAATTCATTAAATGTTTATATATATTCTATAAAGTTTAGAATACATATTTTACGAAGTATATAATATGTTTCTTCATTCATATATATTCTCTAAAATTCATATATGTTTTACGAAGTTTAGAATATGTATTGACACGAAATCAGGTGATGATGATCTCGTTTGGTGGCTCATAAAACCGGTTGATGGTTGTTCAACTCTTTTAGAACCAGCTAGTGGATGACTTATGAATAGAAGTGGACGAGTATGGGATCAATGAAATGTTATTTAACTCTTTTTAATCGATCAATGGATGTGTATGAGTAGTAACAAAGACAGATCGAGGCCGCTACAAATTTTTATGAATCTAAACTTTGATAAGACAAATAATTTCAAAACAATAAATCACTCAAAGTGTTTAAGAATTCAAGAGTGGTTTCCTTTCAAGAAAACATTGTATTTTATTTCATGATTGAAATCAGAAAAGAACTAATTCCGCTAAACACATACCTTTGATTAGCTAATGTAAATCAAGAAAATCAACACTTAAACAGAAAACAATCACGTTTTTATTAGTTTAGAAACCCAAAGAAATTCAAAAAGGATTTGGTACGTATCTTGGTATTGATTTTGGTTTGATTGGTTTAAATGAAATGATGTGTTTTCATGCTTGCCTTAGACTGATGCGTTTTGGACTTGTCATGTAAGTGGTGTAATGCTGAATAAGGTAACTTCTTTCCTTCCTTGTAGCATCAGCCATTCCTTTGTATATTGCATAGTTTTGATGTTTGGACTGCCGTGTGCATGAATCCCTTTGTTTTGGCGCATCTCTTGCATTTAAATGATTTATATTCTTCAAGTTCTTCCTTGGGTTGGGATAGGCTTAGTTGATCAAGCTAAGATGTAATGTCTTCAAGCTCCTTGTTGGTGATTAGTGTAAGTTTATTCTCCTGAGTAATCTAAATTACTCATGCCCCCTCCCCACCCCTTCTCCTCTCTCTCGATCCTTCTAGCAGATTAAGTGAGTCAGAATGCTTGAGTATCGCATGTGGTGTGGAGTTGTTTGTTTAACAAGGCACCTTCGAATTCTGGGACATGTAAAAAGGATAATGCGTTTGGCTACTGCGCAGACGGTTGACATTGCCGATTCGATTGCATGATCGAAATCAGGTGTCGACTTTATAGGGGTTAAAGGTTGGGTTTAGAAAAATCGCAATAGGGTAGATGAGAGTTTATCCTTGTATGCATAGGTTGTGTTTTACTCTTAGCATTTTGCCAAAGTTCATTCTTTCAAAGAATGATCCCTTGCATTTGAAAACCTACATTAAATGAGATCCTTTTTATCTCATGACCATGTCATTTGACTAAATGGTTTCACTTGATTTACATTAGCAAGTTCCATTGGTGGCTATTAATGAATGTTGAAGAGTTAGTTGATTTGAATGCAAGTGTAGGCTAAGTATGATGTCTTCATTGAATTGTGATGATTATGACTAAGTTTTTAAAGTAGAATGAGTTCATGCATGCATCCTAGAATTGACATCTTGGACATTGATCTGATTTCTTCCATTGGCATTTTTGGATATCAGCACCCTCTTTAAACCCCTCTCTCTTTCTTGTCTTAGATTGCTTGAGGACAAGCAAAAGACAAGTGTGGGGGAGTAGATATGCTCTATATTTAGACTATTTTAACATACATATAGCATTAGTTTTTATTCTTTAAGCATGCATTTTTACTTGTTCTTATCCCTTTGACACAAGACTTTTTATGTCTTGAGTGCAACCTCACTGCACTAGGAGTAGTATAATGGCAAAGAGTTTAATCAATCCGAACAAGGAAAGTTTAGAAGAGATACAACTAACTTGTAGAGCTAGGCAAAGATGATTTAAAAGAGGTTCACAATCAAACAAGGCAAGAATTTTTATGTCTTGAGTGCAACCTCAATACACTAGGAGTAGTATAATGGCAGGAAGTTTAATCAATCCAAACAAGGAAAGTTTAGAAGAGATACAACTAACTTGTCGAGCTAGGCAAAGATGATTTAAAAGAGGTTCACAATCAAAGAATGCAAGATTGCAAACAAGTAACCAAGTGACAAGAGTAAACAAGGCAATACTAGCAAAACAGAGCAAGACTAAGCAAAGTTCGAAATATAATTAAAAACTAGGATCAAGATTAAGGCAATATGATTTCAGATGGTTTAAAGAATGACTAGGGTGCAAAACAAACAATCAATATCTAATCTCTAATCAAGACCACTAAACAAGATTAATCTAATCCCTTAGCAGAAATCCCTTTACTAACTACACTCCTAACCCACTTTAGATGGTGGAAATGCAATCAATAACCATAAAGCACAAGGTCCTTGAAGCCCAATAAGCATCTTAGAGGGATAAGCTTACTTATTTCTCAAGCAATGGATCAAACACTAACTCACACTTCCATGCATAATCAGCATTCAAAATCAGTTCCCTATCCTTTAAGTACTAAAGCATTAAGAGCAAATGTGCAAGAAATGATAGATACAAAGAGTCATGACTATCTAAACACCATTTTCATGCAACAAGCTTCATTTAATCATTTCAACAAACACTTAACATGCAAGTCACCACACCTAGAATAATTTTCTCAATAAAGGATGTAGTCATTAAACACAATTGCAAGAGAAGAAATTAACAAAGATCTAACAACCTAGCACCGTAATCTACCCTAATATCAAACCTAAAAGTAGACTATCACTAATCATGTTTAGATCCTCAAGATTAAAATTAAACATAATTAGATGAAAGCAAAAAACAAGATATTCAAAGAAAATAATAATAATTAAGCAATAAAACCTCAAGATTCAAAAATCTCTTGGCAAGTTCTTACAAAGGGAGGGTTTTGTGAGCAAAAGCTTAAAAAGATAATGATAAGATAAAACTTGGATAATGTGGCGTTTTTAGACTTAGGTATTTATAGGAGAACCAAAAAAATAGACCTAGTCAACTAAAAAAAAAGGAAAGTGAAAAAGTCAACTGTGGTCAAAGCTCCAAAAATAGCCAACACCAAGGAAGGAGAGAAGTTGTTCTCCTCGGTGCAACACGTCGGTGCTTGCAAAAAAGACAGCGTCTAGGACTTGGCTCGGATGGAAGCTTGGCCTTGGGACGCACTGTGGAAGACATCAGGTTGCTCTCCTCGGTGCACTCATTGGTATGTCCTGAAGATCTCATACTAAGCAAACCTATCGGTGTACGGCGCCCTTTCGTCAGTACAATCGCCTCCGACAAGATCACCTGGTTTACGGAAATTGACACAAGGTTTGTGAGTTCTTGTCCCAATCACCCTTGTACTAGTCAGTTGTAGTATGTGTTTTATGTCAATCCAGTTGGGAAGAGTTGAAAGCAGAAGAGTTGAGAGTAAAATCTCTAAGTCAAGCAAGCAGAGAATTGGTTTTGTTGCCTAAGCAACAGTTCTAGCAACCTAAGTGAAACAAGCAGCAAACAAAGTGAAAGCAAAAGCAAACTAAGCAGTTCTAAGCAAGAAAAACAGAGTAAAACAGAGCAAGACAGAGAAAATCCGAGATTCAAATAAGAGAAAGGCAAGTTCCTTGATGTGGTTATTGACTTTGGGGAATTTCAGACATTAATTAAGGCTGTTTCAAACTACATTGATCAAGCAAGTAAGCAAGTAAGCAAGCAATGGTGATTCCTAGACATAAAGTTCACAAGTAAGCTAGTTAGATCCAATCTCTTGGCAAATAACCCTTTGCTAAATATTCTAACAAGAACTAACTCTCATTAGTGCTAAAACATCAAGCAAGCAAGATTAAACAACTCTATTTAAGTCAAAATGCTCCTCAAACAGTCAATCTCTTGAGCCAAGGCCAGCAAATCCTCTATTAAACATGATCAGCATTTTATCAAACACTTGGTGGGTATAAGAGAAAGCTAGCAACTTAGACAAGTTTGATCAAGACTAATCTAGTATGAATAACAGATTAATAGAGAGGAATCCATAAACTGAAGCACTTAACAAGCCTTAAATCCCCCTAATCTACCACATCTAGAAACCCTAAGATAACTACTCACTCATAATCATGTTTAACACCAAATCACAAAGGAAAAGGATGCTAATCATGATTAAAAAAAGATTAAAGCAAATACTTGATTATATTAAACAAAGCAAAGAAATTGTCTTACAAACTTAAAAAAAATGCTCAAGAACAGTATTTTGACAAGACTTGTCAAAAATCTGGAAAAGAGGCTATTTATAGCCTAGAGAAGAAAGCCCTAGAGTAATGGCAAAAGCATAATTAAAAAACAGGTTCGGGCTGGGTTAGTATCGATCAGTTGTGTCGGTCTTCAGTGACCGAAATGGATCCCTATCGGTCTGGAGTGATCGACACATATGACCGAAATCCATCCGGTGTGTTTGTGTCGATCACACTTGACCGATACTGGTGATCGATACTGCTCCGTATCGGTCATCCTAGACTGATACTCTCCGTGCTCTGACCGAAAACTTCTGCAGAGATCTTCTGCTGTGATCCTTCTTGCTCCCTTTTGCCCAGCTAGCATCTTGTATCATTCCCTAAACTCCTCAAAGCCCCTTTTAGCTCCAAAAGCACCTAAAAACATCCAAAATGCAAAGAAAATGCAAACTATTCTCTAAATGCAACCTAAGTCTAAAAGGAGAAGAAAATGGGACAAAAGCAAAGGGAAAACATGCAAAAGAGGACCAAAAGATGTACTAAATGGAGCCCTAAATGGTGTAAATACAAGGGATATCAACACCCCCACACTTGCCTTTTGCTTGTCCTCAAGGAAATAAGAACAAATGGGATAGTGAGGTTTGAAAGTGGGCATTCAGATTCCAAAAGTGCAAAGGTAAAGAGATGGTTTCAATGCTCAAGTGCCTAGTTGTAGGATGCAAACATAATCAGCTATACTTTAAAGATCCTAGCCATGCTCATCATGTTTCAAAATAATCTCAAATCTCAACTTAGGCAAATGCTCAAATCAATCAACTCTTTAACATTCAATTAAGATCAGAACATGAATCATACTTATGCAAATCAAGTGAAGACATTTGGTTTAAAAGGGTAAGGTTATGAGATAAGGATGATCTCATTCAAGCACAGGGTTTCAAAAACATAAAGGATCACTCAATGAAAAGACTTCATCTTAGGCAAAATGCTAAAGGTAAAAGCACACTTATGCATGTAATTCAAAGCTCTCTTCTACCATTATTTCCCAAAGATGAGTCCTAAGCATTTCTAAACCCAAGAGTGAACCCTCTAAGTCTAACCTTTCCTAAACTCTACCCTTTACCCATCTTCATGGCTGGGAAAACTTCTTCTTTTTGCTTGTGTGGTTGCTTCTTTTGGTTGGGACTTGCTCTTCTTTGTTGTGTTGGCACCTCCATCACCTTTAGTGGTGGATTGCTTCTTGGTCAAATTTTTCTTCTTTTGGACCCTTCTAAGCATTGTTATTGGCGCCAATTCTTCTTTTTGAACTTAGAGCTTTTATTCCCTTTACTTAATCACAATACTAAACTGTTTCCCCTTTTCTACCATTTCAGATCTTTTCCTTTTCTTTCAAAACATATAAACATGAAGTTCAAACCACTTACACTACCCTTTTTAAACCCCAAAACTCCTATCCTAGAATCAAGCTCAAGATGCAAGCTGATATCTACAAGAGAACTAATCATTGCTAGCCTTATTTCTAACACTTTTTGCCAAGGCAAAATCGAAAATGCAATGCAAAGGTCTCACAGCTCTCACAATAGTGTTTAGGCTCAAAAGGAGGTTTTGGTTAAGGGTGATGATGTAACTGTCCCATAATTATGAGGATCAGCTATTTGGATCAACAAGAGTGGTAGAAAGGAGAAAGATGATCCAAATATGTATATGGTAGCCATGTAATCACTTTTCAATGCATAAGACATGATAATTAAAAGTCCAAATTAAAGTTCAAGTTGATAGAGTTGATTTTCAGAGAACAAATGCTATCAGAATGAGATGAGAAGACCAAATCTAGCAATCTAAGCATGGTTCAGCCTTAACTTCTAGCAATCAAATGATGCATCAAACAACTAAACACTTAAAAACTGAAATCATCTCTAAACACTAAGCACTTTACAAGGAAAATTCATCATAATGCCCTATGCAAATGCAATGTAACCTACATGTCAACACTAGACTCAATCCTAGAAGAATGAAATGCAACTACATGCTTTCTTTTTGGTTTGCAAAAAATGCAAAAAATTTTAAAATTTTTCGTTTTTTTGTGTTTTTCTATGCTTTACATGTATGCATGATATGCATGAGACTCAAAATGAAAAGAAAAAGAAAAACTAAGAAAACAGAACACAAAGTCAAACCTCAAATCTCTCCCCCACACTTATATTACACAGTCCCTTGTGTAATGAAAGCAATGGAAGAGAGAAGCAACAAAATATATTACAAAAATAAAAAGATGCAATGGTATAAAACAATGGAAAGGATGCGGTACTTGGTTTAATGGTAGGAGTTGTGGGATGATCCTGAGGTTTGTGGAGACTTGCTAGCTCTCCTATTCCTTCTCTCATAGACTTGAGTGGAATGCTCTGCTTCTTGAGGTGGTTGAACCCAGCTTGACCATAGTTGCTCAGCTTGTGAAGAAGTCCCTTGTGTGCCCCATTGCCATGTCTCCTGAACTTCAGAGGGGTTGGGTTTTGGCGCCTCCCAAGCTGATGGAACATGGGCTCTTGGCTCATAAGATGAGGCCCTTGGTTGTGCCCATGTACCCCATTGATCACTTGGTTGTTCATGGAATGAGTGTCTTCCATGAGGGTTCCATACAGCTTCCTCCTCTTCAGTTGGCTCAGCTTGGTGAAGTTGCTCTTCTTGTTGAGAGTTGAGCTCTTGGGTGTGGCTGTGGTGGGAAGTATTTGCTGATGTAGCCTTGTTCTTCCTGAACTTCCCTTTCACCATCTTCATAAGCCCTTTGATGGCTTTGTCTTGCCACTTTCACCACTTCTGGAGTGTGTTGATGTGCTCATGAGCTGCTCTCAAAGAGCTTCCTTGGTTGGGAGCTTCATAGGGCTGGAAGTGGAACTGCCTTGAGCTGTAGTTCAACACTTCTTCTTCTTCAAGCTCATCTTCTTCGTAGGTTCCTCCTTGGCCTTCAGCGCCAGCAGTAGCATTCCATTGATCTTCTTCTTCTTCTCTAATTTCTTCAGTGTGCTCCTCTTCTTCTTCACTATCTTCTTCTTCTACTACTGTAGGAATAGGGCCGCCTGTGTAGAGATCCTCAGTGCTTGGGTTAAAGCTGATGTTTCCTTTTCTGATGAAGGATGTAAGCTTTGGATTGGGGAGGAGGACTTTTGCTGGTGTGTCAAGGCCTATGATGAAGTTGTACACATGCTTTCCACCAATGATTCTTTCAAGGTAGTGGCTCCTCTTGAGATAATCAATGTCAATCCATAGTGGCTCAAGTGCATCACCTTCATGTATATCAAGGTCTACTCCACTAGCTTGTAGAACTGCTGTCACAATCCCCAATGTGCACTTGAGGGCTGCTCTCCTTCTTTGTCTTACTTAAAACCCAGCTCTGGTAGGATAAGAGCTGTTCCATCAACATAGACACATAGCAGGGGTAGCTTTTCGGTGCTCTGAGAGGTTCTCCATACTCATCGCCTCCCAAAAGATCATACAGTCCTTGGTATATCAGATCTGCCTCCCTTCATGTGAGATATGTTATCTCCTTCCTTGCAAAGAGTGTATTCGCAAGTGCCTTGTGGACATATCTCACAGCTGGATGCCTTAGGTGCTGGTTCCTTGATCTTCCAAGAGTGTATTTGCCAACCCCAATAATGCCCCACAGCATGATGTGCTGCTTACTTGGGATTTCGAACCTGCTCAGCTTGGTGGGGTGGGACTTCAGATCTAGATCCTTCGCGATCTTTGTTAATGTTGAGGAGAACTTGTCCTTACCAAATCCGAAAAGAGATCCATCCATCGCCATTAGAGAGTTCACTGTCTTCATACCAGACCACCTTGAGTGTGGAGAGGAATTGGTAAGTGAGCTGTTGGTAAGATGGGAGTGGCATCTCCATGAAAGCTCCAAGGCCCATGCGCTCAAATGTGGCTTTGCAGTCACCATAGAGCCCCTGCGCCTTCATTGTGGAAGTGCATGGATATCTTGTTGGCTTGAAAATGCACTGGTTGAAAGCCTCCATGAGTTCTCTAGCAGCATTGCCCTTCTTTTGTTGATTTTCTCCCTCATTTCCAACCGGTCTCTTTCCAGCGGCTTTGGAGGATTGCTCATCAGCCTTGCCCTTTCCTTTATTTTTCTTTGTTCTCTGTTGGATTGGTGCTTCCTGAGGTGTCTTTCCCTTTTTTCCAGCAGCTGTGTTTGTTCTTCCCATGGTACCTTCAAAAGCAAAGCTTGAAAACAAGGTAAGTAAAAGAATAAAAGCTGAAGAACCAAATAGCTGAAAGCTTTTAATGGTGAAACTCCTTAAGCTAAGAAAAGTCTAACAAGTCCTAACAACAAGCTTAAACTCATTCAAAGCAAGAAGAGATCAAAAGCTAGCAACTAAATAAGCTAGAATGTACAAAAGGTAAACAGTTATGCATGACATTCTAGCAAAATGGTTCTTAGGCAAAAGAGATGATGATCTTGCAAAAGGATGAAGATGAACAAGCAATGAGATAAATAAACATTAATCAGAACTTCAACATCTAGCTTGATATTTCAAAACAAATCCAAATTGCAAAACCATAGCACAACAATCAAAACTAAACACTGCTTGCTCTTAAAAACTTCTTACTATGCGATTTTTAACATAAGAAAAGAGTGAGAGCAAAGAGAGATAATTTAGGAAGCAAACCTTTAGTGAGCTTCTGAACACTTAGAGAAAGCAATAAAAGAGAAAAAGAACTAGTTGTTTCGAGCTTTAGGTGAGAAGAAGAGTGAGTTTAAGTGTGAAGAGAAGTGAAGAAAGTTGTTGCTTAAATAGAGAGAGAAGAGAGGAAACCAAAGGAATCAAAGGTTGGTGAGGGAACATAAGGAATCAAAAGTGTGAGGGACAAAAACAAAAGTGTTCAGAAGCTAAGAAAGAGGTCAGAAGGAATCCCATTTAAAAATTCAAACTCCATTGGCTCCAAACCAAAGGAGGTAAAAAAATTTGAAAGTTGTGACACTTACCTCGGATGGATTTCGGTCACTCATGACCGATATTACTGACCGAAATTGCATTTTCTGTCATGAGTGATCGACACTGGAGACTGACGTGCGTCCTGGGATTAGTATCAGTCATCAGTGGTCGACACACTTGACCGAAATACATCCGGCATGATTGTGTCTATCTTGAGTGGTCGATACTGGTGACCGATATGATTCCAAGAATCTCATCGATCACCAGTGATCGACACACTGGACCGAAAATCATACGGTGTGTTTATGTCGATCAAGTATGATCGATATGAATGACCGAAATTTGTCCTGCTTTCAAAACTTCTTTCTATATCGGTCATAAGTGACCGATATGTTGACTGGTGTAGACTGGCTCCACTGATATCGGTCAAACATGATCGGTACTGATGACCGAAAATCTGTGTATCGGTCTGTCATGACTGATACAAATGACCGATATCAGCCAGAATACACCTGTTCTTTGTCCCCTTCAGACTTTCTCAAACCCCAGTTCGAAATCCTGTTTCTATATACTAAAACAAAGCATAAAAGATAAACTAGAAAGCATAATATATACAAAAGGATACTATGGGACTACCTCCCAAGTGTGCTTGTTTAAAGTCACTAAGCTTGACTTTGATTACCTCTTTAGTTGTGAGTAGAGGTGGATGGAGCTGGTGCTCCTACCTCTTTCTTCCTCCAGACCCACGTTCCCTTTGATAGTTGCCTGTGTTTCTCTTGAGCTGACATCCTATGCCTTTTATTCTTGGCATTTGATGTGGCTGAAGGTGTCACTTCCTTGGCTGTTGAGTTGTCAATATCCTTCAAACTTTCCTCAAGCTTCAACTTGGTGGTCTGACTCTTGTTTGGTTCAGTAAGGAAAGCATCACTCATCAACATGCTCATAGTGGGGTTCATAGCATCCTCCAAACTATCTGGGAGCTTCCAGTAGTAATCCTCTTGCTCAGCTGCTCCACAGAAAGCTATGGAAGGAGAGTCAATCTTGTAGACTTTGAACTCATCAACATTCTTCAAAATTGCAGAACCTCTCTTGAAGTCTAACTGAGCTCCTGCTGTTGCCAAGAATGGAGTACCTAGAAAAAGTGGCACCTCTCTGGAATATGTTTTCTCCATGACCACAAAGTCTGTTGGAACTAGGCATTCTCCAATCTTCACAGGATAGTCCTTCACCTTGCCTAAAGGTTTTGTGGAAGTGTTTTCCACAAAGGTGATGGAAGTCCTGGACGGCACCAGCTTCTTGATTTCCAGAGTTTGGCTAAGATGGAGAGACATAACATTGACAGTTGATCCTGAACCACATAGGACTTTGACATTGTCAAGCATCTCCAGCTCACAAGTGATGAGGAACTTTCCTGGGTTTGTGAGTTTTGGCAATGACTTGATCATCTTGCTTCTTTTCATGTCAGCCCCCACATTCTCAAGGATTGGTTCCACCACTTCCAGCTTGTCAAAAACTTCTTTTAGGAATCTGATTTGATGTTTCACTTCTAGCAAAGTGGTGCCATGTGGGAGTTGTATTCCAGCATCTTCTATGTCTTGCTTGAACTTTGTGTACATCTCCATTCTAGTTTTGGTGAAGTGCATTGTGGGGTAGGAGACTGGTGGTTTACAGTCTTGAGCTGGGAGTTCTTTACCCTTTGCAGTAGTGCTTGAAGAATTTCCCACTTGATTATGGTAGAGTTCCTTAGAGTCCTGAGGAGTGTTGTGAGACAAAACCATCAAAGAATGGTGTATCTCTAGTGCCTCTCATCAGCATCAGTGTGCTTTGGTGTGGGGGTCTCTTCTGTAGCAGCTGGAGTTTCCTCAGCCCCCTCTTTTTGAGCAGCTTCCAGTGCTGCTCGTTCCTGTTCTTCTTCTCTGTTCAAGTGTTCATCAAAGCCACGGAGGAACGTCCCTGCAACTTCCCGAGCTTTTTCATCACTGATGTTACTTCTTCTGGGTTCTCCTCCATACTCAACCCTCATCCTGTCTATATAGAATATCATCTCTTGGATCATGATGCCCAGCTCTTCCAATGAAGCATCTTCATCAGTAAATTCCTCTTCTGCTTCCTCTGCCTCTTCAGTAAGTAAGTGGCAGTATTCTTGAGGTTTGTGTGCAGCTTGTTGAGGAAGAGTGTCCTGAAGTTTTGGTGTGTGTGCCTCATCTCGGCTGTTCTCCAAGAGATGTATCCTTGAATCCAGGTCATCAAACTTGGCATGAAGGTCATTGTGAACATAATCTATCCTGTTGTGCAGCTCAGCAAATCTCTTGTTCATCTCCATAGTTCCAATGGTTTGGAGATTGATGTTGACCATGATCATGCTCCTAATGTTAGCTGATCCAGATGTAGGAATATAGGGTTGGTCTTGAGTGTGGGAAGGAGTGTAGCTCTCTTCAAAGTAATGCATAGGTAGAAGCTCTTGGCAGAAGTTGTTGTAGGTAGTGTCTTCAAAGTACACCATCTTGATATTTTGTTGCAACACACCTGAAATGAGAACACTTGAAAACAGAGTTAGTAACCAAAGAAAAGTAAAGACTTGATCTTAAAGATTCTACAAACTCTAATGATTCAAACTGATTCTCAAATGGCAATGGCGCCAAATTGACAAAAGGTTTGTGAGTTCTTGTCCCAATCACCTTTGTACTAGTCAGTTGTAGTATGGGTTTTATGTCAATTCAGTTGGGAAGAGTTGAAAGCAGAAGAGTTGAGAGTAAAATCTCTAAGTCAAGCAAGCAGAGAATTGGTTTTGTTGCCTAAGCAACAGTTCTAGCAACCTAAGTGAAACAAGCAGCAAACAAAGTGAAAGCAAAAGCAAACTAAGCAGTTCTAAGCAAGAAAAACAGAGTAAAACAGAGCAAGACAGAGCAAATCCGAGATTCAAATAAGAGAAAGGCAAGTTCCTAGATGTGGTTATTGACTTTGGGGAATTTCAGACATTAACTAAGGCTGTTTCAAACTACATTGATCAAGCAAGTAAGCAAGCAATGGTGATTCCTAGACATAGAGTTCACAATTAAGCTAGTTAGATCCAATCTCTTGGCAAATAACCCTTTGCTAAACATTCTAACAAGAACTAACTCTCATTAGTGCTAAAACATCAAGCAAGCAAGATTAAACAACTCTATTCAAGTCAAAATGCTCCTCAAACAGTTAATCTCTTAAGCCAAAGCCAGCAAATCCTCTATTAAACATGATCAGCATTTCATCAAACACTTGGTGGGCATAAGAGAAAGCTAACAACTTAGACAAGTTTGATTAAGACTAATCTAGCATGAATAACAGATTAATAGAGAAGAACCCATTAACTGAAGCACTTAACAAGCCTTAATCAAGCCTTAAATCCCCCTAATCTACCACATCTAAAACTCTAAGATAACTACTCACTCATAATCATGTTTAACACCAAATCACAAAGGGAAAGGATGCTAATCATGACTAAAAGAAATATTAAAGAAAGATTAAAGCAAATACTTGATTATATTAAATAAAGCAAAGAAATTGTCTTACAAACTTAAATAAAATGCTCAAGAACAGTATTTTGACAAGACTTGTCGAAAATCTGGAAAAGAGGCTATTTATAGCCTAGAGAAGAAAGCCCTAGAGTAATGGCAAAAGCGTAATTAAAAAACAGGTTCGGGCTGGGTCAGTATCGGTCAGTTGTGTCGGTCTTCAGTGACCGAAATGGATCCCTATCGGTCTGGAGTGATCGACACATATGACCAAAATCCATGTGGTGTGTTTGTGTCGATCACACTTGACCGATACTGGTGATCGATACTGCTCCGTATCGGTCATCCATGACCGATACTCTCTGCGCTCTGACTGAAAACCTCTGCAGAGATCTTCTGCTGTGATCCTTCTTGCTCCCTTTTGCCCAGCTAGCATCTTGTATCATTCCCTAAACTCCTCCAAGCTCCTTTTAGCTCCAAAAGCACCTAAAAACATCCAAAATGCAAAGAAAATGCAAACTATACTCTAAATGCAATCTAAGTCTAAAAAGAGAAGAAAATGGGACAAAAGCAAAGGGAAAACATGCAAAAAAGAACCAAAAGATGTACTAAATACAGCCCTAAATGGTGTAAATACAAGGGATATCAACGGACATGCCTTGCTTGGTGTATATTGCACCGTGGAAGGGTAGAGTTAGTTTCCACGGTGCAGTTGGCCTGTATGGATGCTTAATCGCCTAGAACTGCTTCTCCTTCATGAATTTCCTTCCATTACCTGGATCATTCTTTTGTCCAATGCTCCTTTAGCTCCATAAGGACCTGAAAACACTCTCAAAATGCATGCAAAATGCAATCCTAAGCTATATGCATGTTATGCATGAAATGGATGCAAAAGAGATACTTTTGGACTTAAAGAGATGAAATATGATGCAAAACCTATACTATATGACTCCTAATATGATAGAATAATGTATGATATCACCTATTTGCATTTATTTAGAATTTAGAGTATGGTTAGGATTTGCATTGCATGTTTTGTGGATTTGAAGTATGAGACAAGTACATTTGAGGTGTTAGGAGGCTATACGGAGCTTTGGGTATGATCATGGAGTCGAGCCAAGGCAAAGCAAAGAGGAAGCAAGGATTTATGTGTTATACCGAGGTGCATATAGGGCAATGTTGGTTGATATGAGCTCATATTGAGGTACACAACAAAAGGTGTGGTCAATGCAACATTTACGAAGCCACATCAAGCAAGAAAATAAGCAAGGCATGCTACAACTCGTCCTGATGACGCATTGACTGAAGATCAGCTTGGATGAAGTGTTTCCAATCCGATTTGGCCATAGAATTCTTCATCAACGTTGTAGTCACTTGTGTTAGCTTTTGTATGGAGTTTGTATCAAGTTATTCCCATTGGTGGTTCAAGAGTTACGGTGAAAATAGTAAGGACATGTCCATCTGGAGTCTTGATCAACCATCTTAACCGAGTGAAAGATCAGCACATGCGAAGGGTTTGTGTAGCATCCGTATCCGAGAAATCTGAGATGTCTGAAGCTGGACAGGAGGTTGTCCTAAGGAACGTGAGTTAAGTCAAGTAAAAAATCAGTATGAATGGGAGGTTCATATTATAGTCAAGGGATGGCTGGAAAATAGTCGAAGGATGGCTGGGTTGGCCGAGCAGGATGGACCATATCCGAGAGAAAAAATTTTCTGTCCAAGAGAAAATGAGTTAGTCTGAGTAAAAGTGGACTATGTCCGAGAGAAAAAGATTTTGGCCGATTGAAAATAGGCTAGGCCCGTGGGCCGTGAGCTTGGTCGGATAAAAACTAGTTTCATGCGTGGATGGTCAAGCGATTTAGGCGATATCCTAGAGAAATTAAAGTTGACCAGGATAAACCTGACTGGAACAGAGAAACATCGGCTATAACCGGGTTAACTAGGTTTTACGAGTATAAAAGGGGGGGTTTTAATACTATTCTCGGGAGAACCGCATTATTTGAGAGAAATAACGCACGAGAGAGAGATTAGTCGAGAGATATCCATAGATTCTGATTATCTCAAGAGTTAGCCGAGAGAGATTGAAGGTTCGCCGTGCGTTTCCGACTGTCACCGAAAGATCGAGTGTTCTGTCCGAGTTTCTGTTGATCTGATCCGACCATTTTTCCTGAATTGGGGATGTTCCGAGGGAATAACCAAGTTCATCCGTGGAGTACTGAGCGGATCATGAGATATCCGAGAGCACTTCGATTCGTCCGAGAGAATCTGGTAAGTGTTCGGATATTCTGGTTAGTGTCGAGTTGCTGTCGGTAATGTCGGACTAATTCTTCTGTTTTGTACTGTTTCTGATGGAATACAGATTCTTGCCCGAGAAAAAATGTACGGGTTGAGAGATAGCCGAGAGATGTTGGGATTTCGCCGAACCAGTCTGAGCGATAGCCGAGAAATCGCAAGTGTGTCTGACTATTTCTGTTTCTGGTCGAGTAATCACCGAGTTTCATCCGACTGAAACATTTATCTGTGTGTCTAAGGTGAGTGCATGACTGTGGTCTGTATCTAGAATCGTTTGATTGCTAGGTTATCTGATTTTCATTGATTGCTTGTGTAATTTAGTGGGTTTTGCTTAGCAAGGTCAATGTTTCTGTGATTGTGAATGGTTAAGTGTGAACAGTGGTCAATATGTGGTATTTAACTAGCTGTGTGAATGTCTGGACCGAGTTACTAGCTCAACGGGATCTGTGATCCTCGCTTGGAGTAGAACCGATGCTTTGTGAGGCTTCACAAGTAGTTGAGATGATCATAGGACCAAACTGTTTTCTGTGCTTGCTTGCTAAGTGATAATGTGAACTATACCAATGATAGTATGATGCGTTTTAATATTGGCTAAGGTGTTACGGGATGACCATATTCACTAAATATTTATCAAATATTTATGCCTCTCTTTTTGAGTGTGCAGGTAAAGATAAGGTCTAGGGCGAGTAGCTCTGAAGGCGGACTGGAAGGCAGTGAAGAAAAGGGGTGGATTATGACCGGGTTTTGGGATTCATGTTCTGAGCTTTCTGTTTTATGGCTTTGGTGTTAGCATTTCTGAATTAGACTGAATCTGATAAGTTTAGTTACTGTTATTGAATCCGAATTCTGTTAAGTGTTTATGTAATAATTATGCAATGAGAATGAATGTCTTTTGATGAATCGAACATGTTTTAAAGTTAAAGAAAAGTTTTTAAAATATGCATGTTTTTGTATTCTGGCCGAGAGAAGGTAAGATTCAGGCCGGTCTAGTGATAGACGGTCGGGTCCTCACAAGTTGGTATCAGAGCATGGTTGATTCTAGGACAGTTCATTAGCATAGTTGGGGTTAGAGTCTATCCACCTTTTCACTGTCAGGTCTCGCAGTCTGTTGTCCTGTAGAGTGTGAAACTCTTGTCTGGGGTTAGCTTCGGGCTAACAAGTTTTTCTGTTTGGCAGATGGCTCCGAGAATGTGAACTGCGAGAGCACAAGTGAATGGTGATGAGGTCACTGAGAGTTCTGAAACTGGAAATATGGTTGGGGGCCAGTAGGGGAATGCGGCTGTGAATGTGGCGGCTGCTACTGCGAATGTGGCTGCTGCCAATGCTGGAAATGTAACAGGAAATGCTGCGGGAGAATAACCGATTGGGTTAAAGGCTGTTCTGGGGCTGTTGGCTCAAGTGTTGGAGCGTTTATCAGTGGTTACGTCTGCGCCGGTAGTGGCACCAGTAGTGGCACCACAAGTGTTAGAACCGGCAGTTGCCGATGGAGTTGGGGAAGCGGATCAGGGTGTGGTTATTCCATCTTATCTCAAGGTTCTGGATCATATGGGGAGGCTAGGAACCAAGTTCTTTGCTGAAGGTTCTGCGCCGAATGAGAGTGATGAGTGGAGGATGAGACTGGAGCGGAAATTCAAGTCTATCTGTTGTCCTGAAGGTTACAAGAAGGACATAACTGTGCATTACTTGAAGGGTACTGCGCACATCTGGTGGAAGGGAATCACCTGGTGTTTGGTGAGTCCGAACTGTTCGTGTGAGATGTTCTCTGCGATTTTTCAGAGTAAGTACTTCTAGCAGGAAGCTTACAATAAGTTGGAGGCTGAGTTCTTGTATCTGCGCCAAGGGACCAGGACGGTTTGGCAGTATGAGACTGAGTTCAACCAGTTACGTAAGTACGTGGTTAGTGACTACAATACTGAGGAGAAGCTGATCCGAAGGTTCATGAGTGGACTAAAGGTTGAATTGAGAAACGGTTGTCTGGTGCATAACTATACGACGGTAACTGAGCTTGTGGAGAAAGCAGCACTGTTGGAATCTGGACAAGCAGAGGAAGCTTTGTCAAAGGCGAATACTGTTGTTGACGTGGGCAAGAGTGGTCAATCATCTGGAGGATAGAACCGCAGGTTTGGGAAGAATGTTCCAGCCAAGTCAACTGGAAACCGCAAAGTGTGTGGATCTTGCGGAAAGGTGCATGTGGGTGCATGTAGGCGTGCATCTGGAGCTTTTCACCATTGTGGAATCCGAGAGCATCAAGTGCGGGATTGTCTTAAGCAAGACACAAGGATGGTGAGAGTGTCGGATGGAGATAGTGTCTCTGTTGTGTGTTATGGTTGTGGAGAAACATGACATTACAAGTGTGATTGTTTGAGGTCAATAGCAGCTGGGCAAGCGGTTTCTCAGGCTAAGCGTGCAGGGGATGCTCTGGCACCGCCGGCCAAGAGGCAGGCCATCATTCCAAGAGTGTACACAGCAACCGCAGACGGGAGTGGAGATCCGAGCGCTTCTCAACCGATTACTAGTGAGTTTTAGTACTTACAGTTTTCTGTTCTCTGTCTATTGTCTGTTGTCTGTGCCTAAGTGTTCTGTTAAGTATCTTAGCATTCTAGGGGTTGAATGTGTAGGGACCTTATTAATGGGTGAGGTAGAGACCTTTGTTTTGTTTGACTCTGGAGCGAGTCATTTTTTGTGAATCCAGAGATAATTGGAAATGGAGAATTCCGAAAGGAACCCGAAGAGGATTTCAGATTAGTGAGGGAGGCGGAGGCCAAGTGATGTTCTCACTAGGAATGGTTAAAAACATTTCTGTCTGGATTGGCGAAGTTGATATGCCAACAGATTTGGTGATCTGCAATGTTAAGTCTTATGATGTCATCTTCGGGATGGATTGGCTTATTAAGTACAAGGCGCATCTGGATTGCCACCGTAGAATGGTGAGGTTCAAAAGAGATGGCGAGGTTCTGGTGTATCAAGGAATATAGATTGCTTGTGTCAGCAATACAAGCGGAGCGTCTGATAGAGAAATGGTGTGAAGCATATTTGGCGATGATATCTATAGATGAGCTTGGACTGGATGTGGAGTTAGGAGATATTCCAGTGGTACAAGAGTTTGAGGACTTTTCCAAGCCTTGACTGGAATACCACCGGCTCGTTAAGATCCATTCATGATTGAACTTGAACCGGGGACGGCTCCGATATCTAAAGCACCATACCCAATGGCACCGGCCAAGATGGCTGGACTGAAGAAACAACTGACTGAACTTTTGGACAAAGGTTTTGTAAGGTCAAGCAGTTCGCCATTGAGAGCATCTGTTCTGTTCGTAAAGAAGAAAGATGGAAGTTTCAGGCTTTGCATCGACTACCGTGAGTTGAACCGTGTAACTGTGAAGAATAAGTATCCACTTCCAAGGATAGACGAGTTGTTGGACCAGCTCAGGGGTGCTACTTGGTTCTCGAAGATTGATTTGGCTTCTGGGTACCATCAAATACCAATAGACGAACCGGATGTTCTGAAGACTGCTTTTAGGATAATGTATGGTCATTACGAGTTTGTGGTCATGCTGTTTGGTTTGACGAATGCGCCAGCTGCATTCATGAAGTTGATGAATGGCGTGTTCAGGGAGTACTTGGATGAGTTTGTGATTATTTTCATAGACGATATTTTGGTGTATTCAAAGAGTCCAGAAGAGCATGAGAATCATTTGCGGGTTGTTCTAGAGAAGTTGCGATAACATAAGTTATTTGGTAAGTTGAGTAAGTGTATCTTCTGGCAACGACACATTGGGTTCTTGGGTCACATTGTATCGGACAAGGGAGTGTATGTGGATCCTGAAAAGATCAAGGGTATTGCGGATTGGCCGAGACCTGAGAATGCTTCTGAGATAAGAAGTTTTCTAGGATTGGCTGGCTATTACAGGCATTTTGTGAAAGGTTTTGCAAGTATGGCTCAGTCCATGACACGTCTGACTGATAAGGATGTTGATCTCGTATGGACGGCCGAGTGTGAAAAGTGTTTCCTAAAGCTAATGGAGATGCTTACAAGTGCACCAGTGTTGGCTTTACCTGAGCCGGATGAACCGTATGTGGTGTACACGGACGCGTCTGGGAAAGGACTAGGTTGTGTCCTAATGCAACATGGGAATGTGATTACATATGCGTCAAGGCAGCTAAGGAAGCATGAGGTGAACTATCCTATGCATGAATTGGAGATGGCAACTGTAGTCTTTGCGTTAAAGATATGGCAACCTTACTTGTATGGTGGGAAAGTTCAGGTGTTTACCGATTATAGGAGTTTGAAGTACATCTTCACTCAACCCGAGTTGAATATGAGGCAATAGAGATGGATGGAGTTAGTCGCTGACTACGACTTGGAGATAGCTTATCATCCGAGAAAGGCTAATCTCATTGCTGATGCATTGAGCCGGAGGATAGCTAGTGTATCTTCTGCAAAGGATGTAGAAGGAGTTCTGAATCTCCTAAGAACGTTAAGGTTAAATGTTATATCTGAAGAACTGGAACCGTTGGGTTTGGAAGCTGCAGATCAAGCTGACTTGTTAGCAAGTATTCGTCTGGCTCAAGAGGAGGATGAGAATCTGAATAAGATGTGAGAAGACCGAGTATCAAACTTCCAACAATGGGCCGATTGTTGTGAATGGCAGAGTGTGTGTTCCTAATGTGAAAGAGTTAAGGGAGAAAATTCTAAGGGAAGCACATCAATCAAGGTTTTCTGTGCATCCGGGAATGACCAAGATGTACCAGGATCTGAAAAGGTACTATCATTGGGTCGGGATGAAGCGGCACGTAGCTAAGTGGGTAGCTAGCTACCCGACATATCAGTTGGTTAAGGCTGAGAATCAGGTTCCGAGTGGTTTGTTGCAAACATTACCAATGCCGAAATGGAAATGGGATATGATCACAATGGACTTTGTGTTGGGTTTACCGAGGTCTCTGAAGAAGCATGATATGATTTGGGTCATTGTTGATAGGTTGACCAAGTCTGCTCACTTCTTGCCTATGAGGAAAACGGATGGAGTGGCTAGGCTGGTGGAGTTGTATGTCGATGAGATCATCAAGCTTCATGGAGTGCATGTGAGCATTATGTCTGATCGTGATCCGAAGTTTACTTCACCACTCTAGAAAGAGATTCACAAAGAGTTTGGGACGAAGGTGCATATGAGTACTGCATATCATCCGCAAACAAATGGTCAGTCTGAGAGGACCATCAGGACGTTAGAGGACATGCTGAGAGTGTGTGTACTGGAGTGGGGTTGTAACTGGGAAAGTTATCTGTCATTGGCTGAGATTGCGTATAACAACAGTTACCATAGGAGCATTGAAATTTCTCTGTATGAAGCATTGTACGGAAGGCCATGTATAACACCGTTATGTTGGACACAAGTGGGGGAACGGAGTGAGTTAGGACCAGCTATAGTCGAAGAGAATACTGTAAAGATCAGGTTTTTGAAGGTTAAGCTGAAAGAGGCTCAAGACCGACAAAAGAGTTAAGCTGATAAGCGCCGTAAGGACTTAGAGTTCAGTGTGGGCGATCTGATTTATCTGAAGGCTATTGCTTATAAGGGGAAAAGCCGAGCAACGTTTGATGCTAAGTTGAGTCCGAGGTACATGGGACTGTACCAGATTCTGGAAAGAATTGGAGCAGTGGTGTATAAGTTGGACTTACCGCCGGAAATGAGTGCTTACCACAATGTGTTCCACGTGTCGCAGCTGAGAAAGCACATAACCGAAAGTGAGACTGTGATATTTGAACAACCTTCAGAATTACAAGAGGATCTGACCGTGGATGGTAGACCGATCCGAGTGGTTGACTGGAAAAAAAGCTTAGGCGTGGTAAGAGGGTCATGGGGATAAGCAAACTACTTGGGAAGTAGAGTCTAAGATGAGTACAAAGTTCCCGAAATGGTTTGAGAAACTTCAGGAAGAAGTACCGGATTCGATAACGAATCCAAACCAAGTGGAGGAGAGTTGTAGCATCCGTATCCGAGAAATCTGAAATGTCTAAGGCCGGACAGGAGGTTGTCCGAAGGAACGTGAGTTCAGTCAAGTGAAAAATCTCTATGAATGGGAGGTTCAGACAATAGTCAAGGGATGACTGGAAAATAGTCAAAGAATGGCTGGGTTGGCCAAGCAGGATGTACCATATCCGAGAGAAAAATGGTTATGTCCAAGAGAAAATGAGTTAGTCCGAGTAAAAGTGGACTATGTCCGAGAAAAACGGATTTTGGCCGAGTGAAAATGGGCTGGGCCCGTGGGCCGTGAGTTTGGTCGGATAAAAACTAGTTTCTCGTGTGGATGGTCAAGCGGCTTAGGCAATATCCGAGAGAAATTAAAGCTGACCGGGATAAACCTGACTAGAACTGAGAGACGCTGGCTATAACCGGGTTAACTAGGTTTTCCGAGTATAAAAGGGGGGTTTTGAGTCTTTTCTCGGGAGAACCGCATTATTTGAGAGAAATAACGCGTGAGAGAGAGATTAGTTGAGATAAATTCCATAGATTTTGATTATCCCGAGAGTTAGCTAAGAGAGATTGAAGGTTCGTCATGCGTTTCCGACTGTCACCGAGAGATCGAGTGTTCTGTCCGAGTTTCTGTTTATCTGATCCGACCATTCATCCTGAATTGGGGGTTTTCCGAGGGAATAACCAAGTTCATCCGTGGAGTTCTGAGTGGATCGTGAGATATCCGAGAGCACTTCGATTTGTCCAAGAGAATCTGGTAAGTGTTCGGATATTCTGGTTAGTGTTGAGTTGCCATCGGGTAATCTCGGACTAAACCTTCTGTTTTGTACTGTTTCCAAGGGAATACAGATTCTTTCCCAAGAAAAAGTGTACGGTTTGAGAGAAAGCCTAGAGGTGTTCGGATTTCGCCGAACCAGTCTGAGCGATAGCCGAGAAATCGCAAGTGTGTCTGACTATCTCTGTTTCTGATCGAGTAATCACCAAGTTTCATCCGACTGAAATGTTTATCTGTGTGTCTAAGGTGAGTGCATGACTGTGGTCTGTATCTAGAATCGTTTGATTGCTAGGTTATCTAATTTTCATTGATTGCTTGTGTAAGTTAGTGGTTTCTGCTTAGCAAGGTCAATGTTTCTGTGATTGTGAATGGTTAAGTGTAAACATTGGTCAATACGTGGTGTCTAACTAGCTGTGTGAATGTTTGGATCGAGTTACTACTCACGGGGATGTGTGATTCTCGCTTGGAGTAGAACCGATGCTTCGTGAGGCTTCACAAGTAGTTGAGATGATCATAGGACCAAACTGTTTTATGTGCTTGCTTGCTAAGTGATAACTTGAAATGTATAACTGATAGTATAATGTGTTTTCTAATACTGGCTAAGGTGTTTCGGGATGACCGTCTTCACTAAGTATTTATCAAATATTTATGCCTCTCTTTTTGAGTGTGCATGTAAAGATAAGGTCCACGGCGAGTAGCTCTGAAGGCGGATTGGAAGGCAGTGAAGGAAAGGGTTGGATTAGGACGGGGTTTTGGGATTCATGTTCTGAGCTTTCTGTTTTATGGCTTTGGTGTTAGCATTTCTGAATTAAACTGAATCTGATAAGTTTAGTTTCTGTTATTGAATCTAAATTCTGTTAAGTGTTTCTGGAATAATTATGCAATGAGAATGGATGTCTTTTGATGAATCGAACTTGTTTTAAAGTTAAAGGAAAATTTTAAAAATATGCGTGTTTTTGTATTCTGGCCGAGAGAAGACTCGGCGAGGTTCGGGCCCATCTAGTGATAGACGATCGGGTCTTCACAGTTTGCATCTTGAATCAGCTTCTTGTACCTTCATAAGAGTGATAGGAAATGGATTAAGCTTTCGTATGGAGTTGGTTTCGTGTCATTGTGCAGTGGTTCAAGAGATACCCCGATTTTTGCAAGAACGCTACAAGAACTCAAAAGATCACATTGAGCAGTCTATCGAGCTCGTTGCTCGATGCATCCTCCTCAGGACACTCATATCATGCTGTATAACGAGCAAGGCCTGGTCGATGCTGCTCTCAAGATGTCCATATCAAGCTGCATATCGAGCTGGCTTGGTCAATATGGCTTTCAGAACGTGCATATCGAGCTACATATCGACTTACGATGCCCGATAGGGGCCATCTGAACCAGAAACAGTTCTGTTGTTTTTCTGGTTTACTAGGGTTTTTCCGAAACACTATATATATGTTGAGACCTAATTTTAGGCAACAAGTCTTTTTCTAGTTTTCTCTATTGTTCTAAGCTTTTGTAATTTCGAATTTGTGTTGGATCTTGCTAGTTTTTATATAAGTTTGTACTTCTCTTATCTTCCCTTCTTTTTAATCATGATTAGCCATATTTCATTTTTGGGTTTGTGGTTAAAACCATATTTAGTGAGTAGCTCCTTATTTTGGATTAAGATGGGATAGATTAAGAGTGTTGATGCTTGAATAGTGATAGCTTATTGTTGATTCTTTTATTTCCCTTCTTATTGATTCTCTTAATACTAGATTAACCATTGGTATGTTGATTTAGAATCCAAGCTTCACTTATGTATGCTAAGTGTCTGTTGAAATGCTTGAATTGTCAAGTAAGAGATTTTATTATCTTAACCTAAGGGATTAAATATTTAGGGAGTAGATTGACAATATAGTGAAACAGCAAATCTATTTTTATTTGCTTAGCTTAAGAAGTTCTATGCATTTCTAGTGTCATCTACATTCCCAAATGGATTGATACCTCAACTACTGCAATGACATGAGTGGTGTTGAATATTCAAAGTACTATAAAAACCTATTTATCACTAGACGATTCAAGAAAAATGCATAAAGGCCTCACAATCACACACAAGAGTTATAGGCTTGAAAGAAGGTAATGGCTAAGTATGAGGTTTTCATAACTGTCCCAAAGATGAGGATCAGTTAGTTGGACTAACAAAAGTGGTGAAAAGATAGAAGATAGTCCTAGTATGTATATTGGTAGCCATGAGTTCAACTTTTTCAAAGCAAAGCACGATTATTCAAGTTAATATTAATGGTTCTAATAGATATGAATGAGTTCAATTCACAGCAAACTTCAACCAGAACATGAACATCAAGACATGAATTCCAGGTGTGGTGTTATCTTAACTTTTGAAGATAGATAAAGCCTTTTATAATTCAGGTGCAATATTGAATGTCATGTCCCTTGAGATGGCTGAAAGCTTAGGGATAAATGGCATGTAGAAATATGCAACACCAGTAACTTTTGTGGATGCTTCTTCAAGATAGCCATTTGGCCTCATTAAAGACTACCCTTAGAAGATTGGGGAGTGTGTAATCCCTACTGATATTATTATAATGGATATGAAGCAAACCAACAATCTCTATCTCCTTCTTGAGACCCAATGATAAGATCTTCTACCCTATCAAGTCTTCTATCATGGGATTTTATGGTACAATAACTTATGAGGAGATGGCAACTAGCAAGGAATTGAAGGGTTTGAATGGTTAGCATTTAGAGGTAAGGAGTGTGAGCATAACTCAAGAAGATGCTTTCTACACTTGTGACTATGATGGGAAAAGGTTTGATGGTGAGTGTCTACTTACATTATTTGAAGACCCTAATAAGGATGAATCAAGATTAGAGCTACCAAAAAAGGCAAGGAAGGAGCCTAAGAAAAACATTCTTATAAATGCCTCGGCCTCTACAACTGTGAGTCTTCACCCGTTAAGATTCATTGATGGCACAACTGAATACAAGGTGATGATCAAGAGAGTCTATAAGCCTTTTGCTAGTGTCTAGGCTATTCTTCCCATCACAACACAAGGGATTGATGAGCAAAAGCTAGTTACTCTCTAGAGTCCTCACATTCAACATCATCAAGGGGACAAGATTTAGTTCACCAACAACCATTTAACCCACCACGTAGGCTAGTGATAGCAATGGAGAATGGACTTCAGTTCCACTCCATGCCCAATCCCAATGCCTAAAAGGGTTTGAAAAGTCAATCTTAATGACTCTAAACAATTGCACTTGGTAGGCATTCCCATTCTTATCTTTATATATATATTATTGGTTTACGTTTCTATTAATGTGATTTTAAGTGTTTTAAGTGATCAGATTCAAAACCAAGGGGATATAGGAAAAGAAGCTTGCAAAAGCAGCACGACCAGAGTGGTACGGACTGGAAAATCGCAGCCACAAGCACGACCAAGAGCGCGGACAAGGTTGATCATGGCCATCCAAGTCCTAGAAACCCAAGGATTGGTGCAGACTGGCAGCGCGGGCAGGCAACACTGCGGTTCGAAGCGCAGAAAAGGTTGCGGATGGGCAAACCGTGTCGGGGCTGGATGGAATCACCTTCTTCCTTGATTGTTTTAGCTGGTCCCACCTCCTTGTCCTTTAGCAATGATATGGTGTGGCTTTTTCTTTCTCTTATACAAATTTCATGTTCTCCTCTTCATTTTCACACACTTCACTTTTTCAAACTTTATTCTCTCAATTCTTGTCCAAACTTGGTGATTCAAAGACCCAAAAGCTCTGATTTTTGTGCTCTTAGTGTTTTAATCATTGTTGTTAGCCATCTAACTCTCCCTAACAAGATATTCTTCTAAATCTCTGTCACCACCATTGTTGGAGCTAATGGAGGAATTTTATAATATGCTTGCTTGGTGTTTGATATTAGTTGTTTAAGCTTGGGTTTTGCTAGAAGGGAATATATATTTGTTCTCTTGTGCCATTTCAATTTTTATATGGTGAAATTTTAAAATTTGATAACTACGGTTGGTGAGTTTAAAATTTTAATTACTATTATTAATATTGCTCAATTTTGGGGCTTAAGGATATCCATTTGCTAGAACACCAATTTTATCAATTTGAAATTTGAAAAAATTGATTATGATGAATTTTGCTAAGTGTTTCAAAATAGATAAATATTTATGAGCATAATTATTTTGATGAAAAACCATGCATTTCTGAAGTGTTGCTAGTTAGAGATTAATAACATTTGATAATTTTTCCAAAATAAGTTGCTAATTGCTATCCAAGTCTTGCTTGTTGAGGAGAAAAAGAGGTGATCAAATCATAAGGGAAGTAAATCCAAAAGCAAGAGCTGAGAAAAGGAATGGGAAAAAGAAGTTGAGATGAAGGTTGAGAGAGGAGATGAAGGAGACAAAGAAAAAGAGGTTGAGGTTGTAAAAAAAAAGAAGTCCCCCATATCAACAGAAGTATATCAAGCCTTGATGAAAGCTGAGTTCAAAGCAATAAGGTATCCCATGAATAAACTATAAGAGAGCTTGGGATTTATGAGGATGTTCAATTGCTCTTCAGGAAGATGAAGTTGGATAAATTCGTGAACATGACACATCCTTTACATCAAATCTCCACTTGCGAATTTCTTGCCTCCTTAAGAGCGCACTTGTATGCTAAGGGATTGGAAGCACCATTATAAGATGGTGATGGGTTTATCAAATTTAGAAATGGGCGCACAACTCATAGATTGACTTTCAAACATCAAGAGAAGGTGTTAGGATTGGGGAAGGAACAGATAGAGGACAAGCTCTAAGCATTAGATACTATGAACTCAAAGGAGCGTGGTACACCATTGGGATCAAGGAGTATAGATCAAAAACTAGCAAAAACGCTCACATAAGTGATATTTCTCATAATTGCACCATATAAGCTTGCATCTAGTTCATGTTTTTGGTCTTCTTTTACACGTTTTCGTTTATTTTTGTCCCATTCTTCTTTGTTTTTAGACTTAGGTTGAATTTAAGTTGTAGTTTGTAATTTTTTCTTGCATAATGGATGTTTCTAGATACCTAAGGGGCAATTTGGGACAAGGAGGAAGTGTGGGAGTGATCCAAAGAGTTGCCCCAATTAAGCAGAATCAAGAGAAACTAAGGAAGCAGAAGTTTGGCTCAACATCGATCTTGGTAGAATCCGCATCGTACGATGTAACTCACCCGAGAGAAATGGAGTTTACATGATGTGAAGAGACAGGACACTAACATCGATCAAAGACATCATACGATGTAAGAGGGCCATAGCTACAAGATGTATACACCGATCATTCACATCGAGCTCACCAGCTCAATGTCAGGAGTCCAGAAGAGAGCATCGGTCACTTACATCGATCAGACCAGATCGATGTCATCCACATCGATCAAGCATGCTCGATGTTGACCCGTCTGAAGACAACTTATTTAAAACTTTGTCACTCTGCTTAGACTCCTATATATACTTAAAATCCCTAATTTATGGGATAATCCTATTTTCCAACATTAGATACTATGAACTCAAAGGAGCGTGGTACACCATTGGGATCAAGGAGTATAGATCAAAAACTAGCAAAAACGCTCATATAAGTGATATCTCTCATAATTGTACCATATAAGCTTGTATTTAGTTCATGTTTTGGTCTTCTTTTACATGTTTTCCTTTGCTTTTGTCCCATCCTTCTTTGTTTTGAGACTTAAGTTGCATTTATGTTGTAGTTTGCATTTTTTCTTACATAAAGGATGCTTCTAGGTACCTAAGGAGCCATTTGGGACAAGGAGGATGTGTGGGAGTGATCCAAGGAGTTGCCCCAATCAAGCAGGATCAAGAGAAGCTAAGGAAGCAGAAGTTTGGCTCAGCATTGATCATGCCAGAATCCACATCGTACGATGTAACTCACTTGAGCGAAATGGAGTTTACATCGATCACCTACATCGACCAAGCCAGCACGATGTGAAGAGACAAGACACTAACATCAATCAAATACATCGTAAGATGTAAGAGGGCCGTAGCTACAAGACGTATACATCGATCATTCACATCGAGCTCACTAGCTCGATGTCAGGAGTCCAGAAGAGAGCATCGATCACTTACATCGACCAGACCAGCTCGATGTCATCAACATCAATCACCCACATCGATCAAGCATGTCCGATGTTGACCCAGTCTGAAGACAGCTTATTTATAACTTTTCCACTCCGCTTAGACTCCTATAAATACTTAAAATCCCTAATTTTTGGGATCATTCTATTATCCAGCAGTCCTTCCTTTTCTAGTTTCTTAATCATACTTTATAGTTTGAATCTTTTCTTGATTTCAATATAAGTTTGCATTTCCCTTCTTGTTTAGTCTTTCTAATCATGATTAGCTATCTATTTCTCTTTGATTTGATGGTTTTAATGGTGATTAGTGAGTAGTCTTTTAGGGAATTGAGATGGGTTAGGTTTAAGAAATTTTATGCTTGATCTATGGTTGCTTAGTGTTAATTCTTCCATTTCCTTTCTTGATTGCTATGTTTAATGCCTGATTATCCTTAGCTAAGTTGATTAGGATCTTAGGCTCATTTTATGTCCACCAAGTGTTCCCTAATACCAATTATCCCATCTCAGTCATGTCTTTCCTCTGTTTTTAGTTCATTTCGAAATTACTCTGTTTTTGCTTATGGTTTAGATCTTTTGCTTGTTGCTTGCTATTGCTAAGTGTTTGCTTCAAGTTTGTTTGATAGGGTATTAGACTTCAATCTTCTCTATTCCTACTTGAATTAAGAGCTCTATTACACTCTTACTGCTTTAAACTTACCTTTATGGATTGACTAAACTCAATGCTACAATGACTAATGTGGGTTGAGGATTGAGATATGATAAAAACCTACATCAATTTGGCACCGTTGCCAATAGGGGAATGCTTTGTTCAGTAGGATTTGTAGAGATCTTGAGATCAAGCTTTACTATTTTCGTTTTTGGTTACTGATTTCTCTTCTTTGTCTAGAATTTCTTTTGTAGGTACCAAAATACTTCATCTTAAGTGTTTACAACTACAACTGAGGTTCAAGGTCAGGGATTTTGGGTTTGCAGCAGCAGAAATCAGTTGTTTAAGCATGGAAGAACATCAGCGTGCTGCTAGTTTTGGTCCACAAGATCTTCAAGGGATCCAAGGCTTACAAGGAAAACAAGGTCCACATGGTTTACAAGGAACTTGGGTTATAAGAGATCAAAGACCATTGAGACCTATAGGTGCTGCAGATATACCATCAATATATGCTCCAAGACAAGGTATTCTTCCACCTATATAGACTCACCATTATGAGATAAAGAGCAGTATGATTGTTATGGTTCAAGAAAGGAAGTTCCTTGGATTGCCTAACCAAGACCCTCTTGAGCATTTGGATCACTTTGAGAGGATTTGTGCTATGGCAAAGCTTAGTGGAGTTTCAGATGATGGATTAAAGCTCAGATTATTTCCATTCTCTCTTGGAGATAGAGCTCAAATGTGGAAAAAGTCTTTGGCACAAGGAAGCATCACCACTTGGGAACAATGCAAATGAGCTTTCTTAACCAAGTTCTTCTCTCCTTCTTGAACTGAATAATTCAGGAATGAGATCTCAAACTTTAAGCAATGGTCTAACGAGAGCTTTGGAGACACTTGGGAAAGGTTTAGAGGTTTCACTCAACAATGCCCCCATCATGGTTTTACCAAGGAAATGCTTCTCTCCACTCTCTATAGAGGTGTTCTACCCAACATAAGAATCCTTCTAGATACAGCTAGTAATAGATACTTCCTTGGAAAAGATGCTGATGAAGGATCGATATTAATAGAGAACATGGCGCTCAGCAATTGGAATTATGTGGATGAGTTTGAGCAACATGCAAAAGCAGCTGAAGAGAAGTTTGAAACAGAAATGCATGAGATGAAGGCTTTGCAGGAAAAGGTGGAAATGTTGTTCAATGGAGCCACCAAACCTCTTCAAATTGTTGATGCACATAGCCACTACAAAGAGCATTAAGTCAAATTTGTTCAGATCCAAGAGGAGCCAGCAATGAGACAGGACTATGATGTTTATCCACAACAGTCCAATGGAGACCCTTACATTCAGCAACATCAAGGATCTTCTTCTCAAACAGCTGGCGCCAACAAATCTCAGCTCTCTCAAGATTTGGATATTAAGAAACTTTTTCTACAAATGCAACAACTCCAAACTGCAGAAATTCAAAGCAGTATGGCTGTCATTCAAAGCAATATGGCTGATATTCAAAGCAATATAGCTGAAGTTCAGAAAAGTATGGCTGCTGACATCCAAAGGAGTATTGACTCCACAAGCAACAACTTCCAATCCCAACTAGACTCTTTGAATCTGAAGCTAAGTAAGCAAGAAAGTCAAGCACAGTCATTTAACTCTTCTCTACTATAAGAGAATATCAAAGCTGTCACCTTAAGGAGTGGGAATCAGCTTCCTCCAAGAGTGGCACCTACTAAACCCAATGAGGACATTGAGGAATAAGAAGAGGGGGTGGTGGCTAAAGATTCTGAAGAAGCTAAAGAGGATAGTGGTTGAAGCTGAAAATGGTTCAAAGAACAACAAGGCCAAAGAAGTGGTTAAGGAGAAACCAAGAGAATCACCTAAGGAGTTAGTCAAAGAACCAAGATACATTCCTCCACCATATCAGCCTACAATACCATTTCCTGGAAGGTTCAAGAAGCAGCTAATTGCTAAGTATAAAGGTCTCGCTGATGAGCAGATGAAGAAGATTCAGTTCACTATGCCATTGCTAGATGCTTTTGTCTTGGTTCCACCTTATCAGAAATTCTTGAAGGATGTTGTTGTTGAGAGAACAAAGGATTTTCAAGGGTTGGTAGTACAAACACATGAGTGCAGTACCATCATTTAACAACAAAGGATGACTCCTAACAAGCTCAGTGACCCATGAAGTTTTACTTTGCCTTGCTCTATAGGACCACTACTATTTGAGAAGTGCTTGTGTGACTTAAGAGCATGTGTAAGTTTGATGCCTTACTCTATAGCCAGGCGCCTAGGCTTCACTGAGTTTAAGGATTGTAGAATCTCTTTGGTATTGCCTGATAGATCAGTGAGACTCCCCAATGGACTACTTGAGGATGTGCCAATCAGAATTGGGAATGTGGAGATCCCAACTGACTTTGTGGTCCTAGAGAAGGATGAGGAGCCTAGGGACCCTCTTATACTTGGGAGACCCTTCTTAGTCACAACAGGAGCTGTTATTGATGTCAAGAAAGGGAAGATTAAGCTGAAATTGGGTAAAGACATGTCCCTGAAGATTGACATCAAGCAGATTATGCAACAGCCTACTATAGAAGGTCAAATGTTCAAGATATAGATTTTAGAGAGGCTGCATGATGAGGTTCAAGAGGAGTTGTGCTGTGATGACAAACTCCAAGTGGCTTTGACAAAGGAGCATGGGGAAGATGGCTATTTGGACAAGGAGAGCTTGGGTTACATGCTAAGGCTAGACTCTCACAAGGCCTTGGAAGAAGAGGAACCATTTGAGAAGCTGGAATACACCAAGAAAGAGGTGCTCTCAGTTCAAGAAGCTGGTTCTCCAAGAAATGAAGCTGGCGCCAAAGAGCAGAGCAGCTTAGGAGAGGACTGGAGTGAGCTCAAGGCACCCAAGGTGGAGCTCAAACCTCTTCCTAAAGGGCTAAGGTATGTCGTCTTAGGTTCTAATTCTACTTATCCTATAATTTTCAATGATAACCTCAGTGATGATGAGATTCTTGCTCTTTTCAAGGTGTTAAAGAAGTTTAGGAGAGCTATTGGGTATTCACTATATGATATCCAAGGCATTTCTCCTAACCTCTGCACTCATAGGATCCATCTAAAGGATGAGACAAAAACTTCTGTAGAACCTCAAAAGAGATTGAATCCTAATATGAAAGAAGTTGTTAACAAAGAAATCTTAAAATTGTTTGAAGTTGGTGTGACTTATCCTATCTCAGACAGCACGCGGGTCTCACCAGTCCATGTGGTGCTTAATAAAGGAGGAATCACTGTGGTAAAAAAACAAAAATGATGAGTTAATCCCCACTAGAACTATAACTGGTCATATGATGTGCACAGACTACAGAAAACTGAATTCTGCTTCTAGGAAATATCACTTTCCTATGCTATTCATAGACTAAATGTTAGAAAGATTAGCTAATAATAAATATTATTGCTTCTTAGATTGGTATAGTGGTTTTTTTCAGATTCCAATTCACCCTAATGATCAGGAAAAAATCACATTCACATGTCCTTATGGCACCTTTGCATATAGAAGGATGCCATTTGGACTGTGCAATGCCCCATCAACAATTCAGAGGTGTATGACCTCTATATACTCTGATTTACTTGAAGAGATGGTGGAGGTATTCATGGATGATTTTAGTGTCTATGGATCCTCATTTGGTGTCTGCTTGTCCAATCTTTCTCTGGTTTTACAGAGATGTGAAGACACTAAGCTGGTTCTGAATCGGGAGAAATGCTATTTCATTGTCCAAGAATGCATAGTGTTGGGTCACAAGATTTTAGAGAAGGGGATAGAAGTGCACAAGGCCAAGATAGATGTGATGCTGCACTTAGAGCCTCCAAATTCAGTCAAAGGAATCAGAAGCTTCTTGGGACATGCTGGTTTCTATAGGAGGTTTATCAAAGACTTCTCAAAGATAGCAAGACCATTGACAAGGTTTCTATGCAAGGAGACATAATTTATCTTTGATGAAGACTGATTACAAGCTTTCCTCACCCTCAAGAAAGCCTTGGTCAGTGCGACCATAGTGCAAGCTCCAAACCGGGATATCCCCTTTAAGATCATGTGTAATGCAAGTGATTATGCTGTTTGAGATGTGTTGGGACAGAGAATGGACAAGAAGCTGCATGTCATCTATTATGCTAGCAGGACAATGGATGAAACCCAAACCAGATATGCTACAGCTGAGAAGGAGCTCCTAGCAGTTGTCTTTGCATTTGAAAAGTTCAGAAGCTATTTAGTTGGGTCTAAGGTAATAGGCTACACTGATCATGCTGCACTAAGGCACATCTATGCCAAGAAAGACACCAAGCCAAGACTCCTCAGATGGATACTCCTCTTTCAAGAGTTTGACATGGAGATTGTGGATAAGAGAGGCATTGAAAATGGTGTAGCTGATCACCTCTCACAGCTAAGGATTGATGACTTTGTCCCCATCAATGACACTCTACCACAAGAGCAGTTGCATGCTTTAGAAGTGAAGACAGCTGAAGTGATGAGTTTAGAAGAGAACAAACTGCCTTGTTATGATGACTTTGTGAACTATTTGGTTATTGGAAAGATACCATTGAACCTTAACTCACATCAGAAGAAGAAGTTCTTCAGTGATGTCTCTCACTTCTATTAGGATGAACCTTATCTCTACAAGAAAAGGAGTGATGAATTGTTCAGAAGATGCATAGCTGAGGAAGAAGTTTAGGGGATTCTACATCATTGCCATGGTTCAGCTTATGGGGGTCACTTTGTAACCTTCAAGACAGCCTCAAAGGTACTTCAAGCTGGTTTTTGGTGGCCTAGTTTGTTCAAGGACGCCAAGGCTTACATTTCCTCATGTGATGCATGCCAAAAGAAAGGAAGCATCTTCAAGAGAGATGAGATGCCATTAAACTCTATTCTTGAATTAGATCTGTTTGATGTATGGGGAATTGACTATATGGGACCTTTCCCTTCATCCTATGGGAATAAGTGCATCTTTGTTGCTGTAGATTATATCTCGAAGTGGGTTGAAGCAATAGCCAGTCCAACAAATGATGCTAGAGTTGTGCTGAAGCTTTTCAAGACAATCATCTTCCTAAGGTTTGGTGTTCCAAGGTGTGTTATAAGTGATGGAGGGAGCCACTTCATCAACAAGTTTTTTGAGAAGTGTGCTAAGGAAGAATGGTGTTAAGCATGAGGTTGCCACTCCTTACCATCCTCAAACAAGTGATCAAGTGGAGGTGTCTAATAGGGAGATCAAAGTCATCTTAGAGAAGACAGTTGGTATTACAAGAAAATATTGGTCTAATAAGCTTGATAATGCCTTGTGGGCATACATAACAGCCTTCAAGATACCCATTGGTAGAACCCCCTTCTCACTCCTTTATGGCAAGGCTAATCATCTGCCTGTGGAGCTGGAATACAAAGCTTTGTGGACAAAAAAGTTGTTGAATTTTGACATCAAGAGAGCCCATGAGAAGAGACTCATCAACTTACATGAGTTAGAAGGAAAATCTCCTTGAAGCTTTTAAGAGCTCCAGGATCTATAAAGAGACAAGGCTTTTCATGATAAGAGGATAAGACCCAAGAACATCAAGGTTGGAGATCAGGTGCTGTTGTTCAACTCAAAGCTGAAGTTGTTTCCTGGAAAGCTTAAGTCAAGGTGGTCAGGACCATTCAAGATCAATGAAGTGTTGCCATACGGAGCTGTAACTTTGTTTGACAAGGATGGAGGAGACTTCGCAGTGAATGATCACAGGCTGAAGTCATACATGGCAAGTGAGTCCCTTGGAGATGATGTAGACGTCCATCTTCAAGATCCTCTACAAGAGTGATTGGCCCAGGAAAGTCAAGCTAAGGACGTTAAACAAGCACACTTGGGAGGTATTCTCATGTTATCCGTGTACATATATTTGCATTTTAAGTTTTTGTTTGTGTTTTTCTTTTGATTATAGGAGCAGGTGGAGTTCAAAGCAAGTGGATAGTTGAATTAGTCTCTCTTAAACTGTATTACACAAGAGACTGTGTAATTTAAGTTTTGAGGAGAGTGTGAGAGATTTTATGTTATGTCTTTGTGTTTCTTATTTTATATTCATTGCATATTTGAGTTTCATGCATCCATGCATACTTATAGAACCAAAAAAAATTGAAAAATTGAAATTTTAAAAAATCTTCAAAAAGAGTGAACATTTAGTTGTATTTACATTTTTAGGATTGAGTCTACATGTATTCCAAAGCATGATCTATGGTTACAAATTAAATGAATGTTGAAGGAATGGAGGATAGGAATGCTTGTATAGGCTAGACTTGAATTTATTTCATGTTGTGATGAGTGTGGCTAAGATTTTTGAAGTAGAACAAACTCACTATGCATCCTAGAATTGTTAACTTGGGCAATGGTTTGATTTTTTTTTATTTGCATTTTTGAATTTTAGCTCTCACTTTCAAACCTCTTCTCCTTCTTGTTCTTATGTGTTTTTTTTAGGACAAGCAAAAGACAAGTTTTGAGAAGTTGATAGTTGTATTTTTGCATGGTTTTAGTATTTATTTAAGTTAATTTTTATCTTGTTTCATAAGTTCATTTGTATATTTTAGGCTTGTTTGTACCCATTTTAAGCTTAGATCATATTAGCATAGGTCTTGCATTTTGTGATGCATTTGGACTGTACTTCAGGTTATTTGAGGCTTTGGAGACTTGTGGGAGTCTATAAGTGATCAAGGGAGCAAGTAAAGCCAAGGAAAGAAGCTAAAAAGAGCGTAGCAGAGGATATATGGCACCAGCACGGGCAACGGCGTGGAGTGCTAGGTCACGGCCAAATGTGTGGGCTCAACTTTAGGACACCTCGGGTAGAGCTGACCGCAGCTTATGAGTGATGGAAAACCAGTGACTTGGCATAAACCACCAGCGCGAACAGACCAAGCCGTGGCCAAGAACGTTACCTCAGCTTCAGGACAGCGCGGACGGCCAGACCGCGGCCTACGAGCCAGAGACTTGGCGAGGAGAGGGGGAGCACGCACAGACCAGACTGCTCCAGACCAACCCAAACCCAGACCCGGTCAAAGCCCAGCTAATTCAGGTTGACCCGAGACAGATTACTGTTCACTATATGAGCCTAAGACCTAATTTTATGGCTTATCTTATCTTTTCTCTCTAAACCTTGTTCTTCTCTAAGCAAAACTTTCTTCTTTGAGTTCTAAAACACATTTCGTAGGAGATATTTAAGAGTTTATGCAATTCTAAATATTTGTTTATATAATATTTCATCTTTCTTATCCCTAATCATGTTTATTCATACGTCTTTTATTAGATATGTGGGTTTTAACATGATTAATGAGTCGTTTTCTTTGTGGTTTGAGGGTGGTTTGAGGATATGTTAGATTAGGGTATATCTTTGTTGTTTAGAACTTAAATATAATAAAACATTTTTTACTTTATGTTTTTAATGCTAGAATTTCTTTGATCATGTTGATTTAGTCATTAGGGCATTTCCCACCAACAAGATGTTTGATGAAAATCCCAACCAACTAAGTCAAGAGATTTACATTTCTAGCTCATGATAATGAATGTTTAGGGTGTTTATTGGCTTTATAGAACTGACATTTCATGCTTGTTAGTTATTTTTTCACTAATAATTATTAGATCTTGATTGAGGTGATTAGCAATGGATTGATATCTCAAGAGACTACAATGACATGAGTAATAGAGATTAATTTCTTAATAGAAAATCATCTACTATCACCCCTCCTGCCACGCCACGCCTCATCGCTTGAAGGGCAGCTTTTAAAAGATGTTTTCCGAGCCCATTTGCAGCCCAACTCATTTCTCGAGTCGTCCGACGAAAGTATAACCTAATGAACACCCTAGAAGACTTCAAGAACACAAAATACTTAGCTCTAGCATTTTATTTTGTGTGTGATTTGAGGAACATGTGAAGGTAGAGCAACTGAGAGGTGCACTATCGAACACTTAGCCACCAAAGTTTTACTGCTTTTGTTCTTTGTTTTTTAAAGCAGATAGATATAGTCTTTAACCCTTCTTCTTTTAAAACATTTCATTTCCTGCATTCTCTTTCATCTCAGATTTCGTTTCTCTCTATTATGTCTAAGTAGTTCACTTTTATTGGGATGATTTTCTATGGGTTCTTAGGGGAATTTTAGTAACTGTTTTTATTCTTCTTTTCATATAGTCGTATTCTAGAGGTTTTTTTAATTTAATTTTATCCTTACTGCATGTATCTAGCATCGTGAACTAGTAACTCATCTTAAGATTTTCAGAGCCACGAGATATGCTGAATCTGACAAACCGGAACTAGCTTAAATGAGCAAACGTGTCGCAAGATGATTATTGCTCATTTACGGGCCTCGTGAACGTTCTAAAGAATCAGATCTGATATTTCGTGTGTTGCATGCTTAACGGGATTAACAAATAGACAAGTTATTTTATAAGAGTATTTAAGTAATAAAACAGTGATTCAATATTGTGAAAATTTTATCTAGTCTCGTTTGCTTTTGTCTAAATATTTAATCTCTAGATAGAGCCCCTAAGAATTTCAGGAAGAATCCCAACACTTACCTCCATATGTTTTCAGCTTATCATTTACTTACACTGTCTTTACTTTTATGCATTTTTCTTTTAATTTTAATTTTCTTTTCCCGTTCTTTATAGGTCTAGGCGAAAGCCACTCTATATAAACGATTTCTTGCTCTTTTTTTATTTACTTTATTTGCAGATCATGACATAGCAAACCATACACTCAAACCTCCAGCATTTTTGGTTGCTCTTTCCTACTTGTTCTGCAGGAGAATTCCTTGTGGTTTGACATCTAAGACCACCTCCAACGGAGGTTTTTAGCCAGTTTTTAAGAACTTTTTAAAACTAAAAAATTAATAAACAGTTGATGAAATAGTAAAAGTTGTAAGGATCGACTCTTAATGTAGATGTTTTAGGATTGACTCCTAACCGATACGTGTCAAGTCCTCCAGCCTTGTGTGTTCTCTCTCCTCTTTGGTGAACAGAGACTCCTCCTCGTCTTCCTCAGAATTTTGATCGGATCAACCTTCTTCATTCTCCAGCCTTCTTTCTCCCGTTTAGGGGCCGCCAAGTCCACCTCGCTCATCACCAGATCTGTTTCCAGCAACGTCGTGAATAATTACTCGCCTTCCAGGATGAGCTTTAATTATGGAGGAGGTAAAATCGGTTGCCTTCCCGTCGGCATCGGACAGTGGAGACTAAGGATCGCCGTGACCGATGGAGCTGGATTCGTCAGTAGCCATCTCGTCGATAAGCTTATCGGGAGGAAAGATGAAGTGATCATGATTAAAGCATCGTTACCGTTGTTATCAAACAACGTTACTTATTTGACAAATTATCGTTTTATATTTGGTTTTATTATTACTTCTTTAGAATAGGATAAGTGTTTAGAAGATAAGTTTAAATCTTCGTAGGGATATGTTTTTAAGATTTGACGTGATCGTCTTAGGTTCTATTTATACGGCTTTCTCGTTATAAGATGAAACAACTTGATTATTGATTTGGATTTTAATAAAGAGCTTTTACAAGCACTGAGAAGAGTATTCTCAAATCTATTGTTCTTCGTCTGTCTCGGCTTCGAACAAGATCCGAGAGAAGCTCGAATTCTCCTAGAGAGTTTGATCCTTTTTCTTGTTATAACTTCCGCTCTCTATCAGTTGGTATCAGAGACAAACGATTCTGTCGATTGATTCTCAACACCAATCATGCCGTCCAACCATATCTACGCTAACAAAATCCATCTTAATGATCAGCCAAACGAATGGGCAGAGCTTCGTCAGACTCTCTTTGCGATGCGAGAGAATTTCCTAGCTACAATCCATAAATCGGCTGAGAACGTGGTCCAAGCCCAGTTTTTGCAACGTTGTGAAGCAGATGATGGTTTTGATCATGATGTGAACAACATCAACGAACCCGTCTACGATGTTTACGGAGATGAAATTTTTTTACCTATGGAACCTAGGTACGATGATTCAAATCAAGTCTTTGATGCTTGTGATGTTACAGATCTAATATTCGATAGGTACGATGAGGGAGAACACTTCGATACTGTGGTTTCCAACGCCATATCATCGATTATAGGTTTTGAATATTGGGCAGAGGAAGATCAAGTCTTCAATGTCGAAGCTGATGAAGATTCGACCGATGACCTATTCCGAAAGACTGAAATCTCTGTCATCGGAAATCAAAAGGTGAATGATATAACGCTTGTACAACATGTTCAGTTCGACAATGAGCCACCAGATCGGGGTCGCAGCAAAAAAATATTTTGTCACAGTGATGACGATCTCTCCAACGAGGTCCATGCTACAATGGTTTTTGACAGCTATGTTGACAAAGATTGTGGTGATATTCGGGCTTTTGATGACGAGATTCAAGCTTGTGATGGCGAGATCTATATTGCCCCTTATGTTGATCCAGTGTTTGTTATCTATGATGCGCCGCTAGATCGTGGTCCATGCGATAATTTGTTGTCTCAAATTCTACAACAAGATGGACTAACAAGAGAAGATGTATGTGTGTGCTACATGACAAAACACACATATGAGAATATCATTGTGTGTAGTTCATCAATGGAGTTTCTGAATTGGGATTTTAGACAAGGAAAGCCAGTCCTAATTTTATCTTCTTGTCAGTTTGTCTTGTACGATGAGGAGGTATATATCGTAGATCCTATTGAATTATTTTTCACAGCTCAAGCTTTTGCTTCAAATAAGCGACACATGGTGGATTTATGTGATGGAAGTTTCATAACTATGATGCACTTATTACATGGGTTTACGAGGACGTATGATATGGTCATTAATTCCATGCGTCTATTTCTCAATACATATGAAGCACGAGCTCCAGAAACTTGTGAAGGAAGAAAGGATTGTCAATGCCTTATATTACTTTTTACTGCATATTTTGACGTTCAGAATCTCCAATATGAGAAGTGTGTAGGAAGCCTATTGCAGTGCATGTGTCCTACACATAGTCTCAAGTTTTTTGGGAATTTTGATGTGCAAAATGTTACACACAACGTGAAGAAGAATGACGTTACAAGCGTTTCTTGTGCTAACCAAATACTCACGATGCTGGTACATGACCCCGTTTTACCACCATTACCACCGCCAACGGTTCTTAATGGTGTCTTGTGCCGAGCAAGTGTGAACGTGGGTTTGAGATGTCGGTTGCTGTTCTATTTTCAGTCTAACTTCTTCCATGGATTTTCCCGTGAGAGTGACGTGTTCGAACTATATAACATTGCTGAGTCTTCACCGCGATCCACTTGGTTCTCTTTGTTCATATGGGGTAGTGGTGATGGTTGTCAAAACATACGACACGAGAATCTTACGGAGTGGTTTCAGCCGCGACTGAGATCAAGTTTTCCTATTATGTGGCTTGGTTTGAAAGTCATAGTGCATCTTTTCAACGATATAGTTATTGTTGGAGTCGTGTTCAAAGTACATTATTCACGTCACCACCAATTCCTTAAGTTCATCCTTCATGTACGTCTTTTCGCGGATAAAAGAAAGTACGAGTTCAATGGCCACTGGGATTTTCTCTTCCATGATATGAGTTCTTATATAGATCTTTCGAGTAATATAGTCTACATGCATGCCACATGTTCTACTTTTCTTATGGAAAGGTCAAAAATATCAGTGAAAGATATAGTCTCTTTTTGCGATGTGAGGGAGTTGCCGTGTTTACACCAACATCACATATTTGATCTCATAACTTGTGGGGGTCGTTTTGAAGCAACAAGGAAGCACAAGATCAAAGTCAAGTGGGCTTCTCTTAGCCATAGTGTGGTGTTTTACATGGGGTTTTCAATGCAAAATGGCGAAGTGCAGCTTGCGAAAGTCCAAAGTAAGACTTGTTTGGTCTTTTTTTCTCAAAGTTTAATGCCTCGATTCGACTATCGTATGGTCTACATACTCGCTGGCAGGGAGTTGTATATTTTTGTGTTGCCACCGTGGGTTCTAATAGCATTGGTGTTTGTTCTCCACATACTCAGAACTAGGCCCGTGTTGTTCTTCTCTACTGTCACGTCTCAATTTCGATTGAAACATGGAGCTTTTAAGAGACGCGTAGAAGCTGAGCGTATACGACAGTTGAAGCTCTTTGACAAGATAATTGCAGTTCTTAGGTGGGAGAAGGCTGTTAGAAGGCGGGATAGTGTTGTTAATTCGACGAGCAGAATGCCACCTCTTGAGGACAGCAGTGCGTACGTAAGTGCAGTTTGTCTAATATTGGTCAAAGAATATCTAAATTTTCGGTTCTCTCATACTCGCACTTCAGCGTGTTTTCGATTGGCTTACGAGTGCTTTCGTCTGATTCTACCACTTTCTCGGTATGATTTACATGCTGTAGTTGGTTGTATTAATGATGTATTCATGCTGGAGACTCCGATGTCGTACGACCACTGGTTGCTTTCTAGCTTCGGTTTTGTCATAGCCTTTGTCTTCGCGGACATTGGTGAGTCTACGATTTTGTTACCCTATAGAGGTCAGCACGGAACGGGAGTTGTGTCTACTCCACAATGGAGTTTTACTGCCACATACATGCTCAATATTTGGTGGTGTGCAGTTACTTGCAAATTAAGCAAGCTGGTTTGTTGTTTTAGCTTCGCACAATGAAGAGTTGTTCCGACTTAGTAGACAATGGCACCAGTTTTGTGAAAGTCTACAGCGACAGAGGATTATTAATCTCACCGCCACAATTGATCTTATTCGTGATGTTATTATTTGCGGCACCTTGTTTGGTGAACTGATGTCTCGACGCCACTCCTTCTTTGATAACTTTCAACACAAGATCCTTTTTTGGACACAAAGGAATGCATGTTCAGTGTCATTTGGGGTGTGATATTCAGTGGTTTGATCTCATATGTTGGTCTTTTCATGGACTTGAACAAAGCAGAGCATGAGGGAGTACAAGTCTTCGCTTTGTCGTTGTTGTCTGGGTTTTTGATGCCTCCTTCTGATTCTTTTATGGTCTTTGATTTCACGGACACCGAAGAGTTTAAGTTATTATGGGCATCATGGGCTCTCAGCACTTGTGTGTTTCCTCTAATTCCGTTCACACCCGAATCCATCATGACCTTCCCAACCATGTCACTTACGTGGCATCACGGCGTTTCTAAGCAGCAAAGAAGAGTTTCTACGCATCTTCGTGTAGCTTCATCTTCGTGTAGCTTCATCTTCGTGTAGCTTCTCGACCGGGTCATTGCCGTTGTTGAGTTCCAAGTTCGTCATGTTTAATATAGATATTGATGGAGTCTCACTACTTGTGCATCAATCAAGCTCTTGTTGATTGTTATTTTGGCTTTGGAGTGTGATACAACGTATCTTCGAGAAAAATTGGTGTTACGCATACGATGATTCAGATTCAGGGACGAATCTTTTCAAACCCGGGGAGACTGATGCAGCATCATTACCGTTGTTTTACTTATTTGACAAGTTATCGTTTTATATTTGGTTTTATTATTACTTCTTTAGAATAGGATAAGTGTTTAGAAGATAAGTTTAAATCTTCGTAGGGATATGTTTTTAAGATTTGACGTGAGTTCTATTTATACGGCTTTCTCGTTGTAAGATGAAACAACTTGATTATTGATTTGGATTTTAATAAAGAGCTTTTACAAGCACTGAGAAGAGTATTCTCAAATCTATTGTTCTTCGTCTGTCTCGACTTCGAACAAGATCCGAGAGAAGCTCGAATTCTCCTGGAGAGTTTGATCCCTTTTCTTGTTATAGCTTCCGCTCTCTATCACTACAGGTCGTGGTTTTCTAATGGTGCCTTCATATTTCAACTCAAATGGGTTCTGTTTCTTTGTTAAGTTGCAATCCTGTTTAAGGTTGAATATTTGTTTGCTTTTCTCTCTGGATAAGGTCATGTTGTTTCACATCCCTGAAAGATATCACAGAAGGAAAATATTCGAACCTATCTTGCTAGGTAGAATGATCTTTTATTTTATTTTGGAATCATCTTTCAAGTTTATTTGTACTTGAGAAACTGGAAATGTTCAAATTATAGACTATAGATCTGCTATGTCTTTGACATTGTTTTCCTCTTTATTTGTTGCCTGGTGAATATTGCTCACATTTCCAAGGACGATAAAGATAGGTGGTACATCTTTGTTTGGGATGGAACTGAGATGCCACCGTGCAATATCGTGGTAAAGTAAGTCTCCCTGATTTTCTTTTGAAACTTGGATTTGAGATCCCATCTTTTGTATTGTTTCCCCAGCTTCCGGTCAGATATACCATACCTAATGTGTTAGCTCTTGAGAGCTCAGTTTTTTGTCTTGCAATTTGACATCATAACAGGTCAGAAAGGCTCCCTCTATGTGTTGAACTAGAGATGCTGCCTACATATGTGTTACGCAAGTTTCCTACTTTTGGTTCTGTTTTAAGGATCATAGTAGAGAAAGTTAGTGAGAAGCAGGCCATTCACTGTCTTTAACCTGGTCAACACGTGAAGTTTCTGAACCTTTTCTTCCAAGTCAATATGGGATTATGGAATGCCATTTTTACTCCCTCTACAAAGATGCAGTACACAAAGAGCAGAGTGATGCAAGCCTCGACACCTCAAAGGTTTCTGTTACCACATTTGTCATAATGTTAAAAAAAGTCAGTTGGTGATATAGGTGGAGGGACTTGTAGCGTTAATGGAAAATGATCAAGTAGGACTTTGGCCATGAATTATTACCGAGGTGCAGTGTGGAGGTAAATTATGACAATTATCCCATAGATTGTATACTTGCAAGCTCTTATTACAGTTGATGGAGTTATCAATTTGGAACTCATTGTTATTTTTGTGATTGTGAAGTAGAAGAGAAATGATATAAAATTGTTATTCTTAAAAACTTCATTAAAGGTTCTACCACTGGAACAGCAAAAAATTAAAATTTATTACAAAGGTTCTTAAAATAGAATAATAGAAAATTTATGTTTAAAAATTGGTTAAGAATCTCTAATTGGATTCTACCATTGGAGATGCTCTAAATACTACATTGCATGCTCTGAACTTGCAACCTAAGGTCTTTATAAATTTAAAACTCGAAAAAGTTCCTAAGAAGCCTTTTAAATTTGGGTAGTTAAATGATATCTGATCACGTGTGCATGTACTTGTTGTTTATATGTGATAGTCATAAACACATAAACCAATAGTAAAACTAAACTAAAACTCATTAATAAAATTCTGCCTCTGTTATTGTTATTTTTGTGATGAGAAAAATAGATACAATAATAATCTTTGAAAATTAACAAGAATGGCACCAATGTTCCCACATAAGAGAAGAGATGATTTCAAGTGTGGGCGCTTCTAGCTCTACTGAAAAAGATGGTATTTGATTTCTTCACTATTTATACAGGATCATGGGAATCTCTGACAAAATGGTAACAATGTCGGTTTCATCGTTTTAGGCATCTCAGGCCCCATATTATATTCGAGATGGAGAGTTGTAATGGCCCGAAAAACTGCCTTGGAGGCCCAAGAGGTCAATTGATCCATCTTGTAGGTTTAAAATCCAACCATGCCGCTTGTGGAACTATCTCCTTTCCAATATCCATATATTCAACATGTGAAAACCGGTGGGTCTGTAGTTAAGGAAGCATTTACTTCTGTTGGAAGATCATTATGATATGTCACTTGATTGGCTGATACCCATGCTTCACTTTCTTTAAGCGCAAGTTCAAATGTTCAAACACTAGTTTGATGTCTTCATAGCTTCCGAAAGTTTTCCGACGCTGAAATTTGAAATGCTTTACTAGAAATAAATACTCAGGAAGATAGGTTTTGATAAGGTTATGGGGTGGAATATCATGTCCATTGATCGTTGTGTTCATATGATATTTGGTAACGCCTGAGGGCTATAGACAGATACGAAAAAGAGGTTAGAACTCTCTCTTATCTGGTAAACAGGATGGAAAATGTATATACCTCAGGCAATCTCTTGAGAGTGTGACGAAAATATCTTTCCATGAAGAGTGATGAAAAGCCGTAGGCTCAGTTTTAAGGAGGGGGGCTGGTTAGGGGTGTTAACGTGTTGTCTTATCATTGGTTGTGATAAAATTGGTTTCAATAGTTATAGTTGTAATATTATTAAAACTAGGTAAATACCTGCGCTAGGCTGCGGGATATATTGATAGACTTTGTATATATTTTTAATATAATAAAATTATTTTTGTAATGTAAATGAGTATTATATTTATTTTTTATTAGCTTAAGTTATGTATTTATATGTTTTAAATCTGAATAAACATTATATACCCTTAAATTTTTTTATTTTTCAAAATTATAATCTACTATCAAATTTGTTTAGCTAACTATATATAAATGTATATGTAAGAATAAAACAATACATTTTTAAGTACCTTTATGCTAATGGCAAATATAATTTGTTATCTCTACTAAATTGCCACTTGATCCTCCTTTGAAATTATATAAAGCATATTGCCATTTTAAAAAAAAAACTGAGAAATCGCACTTTCCGTCAAAACAAAAAAAAATCATTTCACTTATTCCTGCCAAAACCAGAAACATTCATTTTCTCATCAAACTTGAAATTTCATTTTCACACCAAAACAAAAAAATTGCATTATCCCGCAAAAACCAAAAAATCACATTTTCCTGCGAGAACCTGTGTTTTTTCATCAAAACAGAGAAATCAAGTTTTTTCACCAACACAAAAAAAATTCATTTTCCCACGAAAACCGAAAAATCGTCAATTCCCGCAAAAAAAAAAAAAAAAATCATCAAACTAAAAATCAGGCTTTCCTACCAAAACTGATAAACTACAATTTTCCATGAAAACCAAAAATTGCATTATCTCCTGAGAAATTATGTTTTCCGCGAAAACTAAGAAATCGCATTTTACCGTGAAAACCAAAAAATCACATTATATGTCAAAAAACTGAAAATTTGCATTTTCCATCAAAACCGAAAAATTGCTTATTCCTTTCAAAACCAAGAAATTTTGTTTTCCCATCAAACTGAGAAATTGCATTTTTCGCCAAAGTCTTCAAATTACAATTTCCCACAAAAAAACTAAAAAATCACACTTTCCCGAAAAAAAATCAAAAAATCACATTATCCATCAAAAGTCGAAAATTTGCATTTCCTATCAAAACTAAGAAATCGTATTTTTGTCAATTGAAAAGTTGCATTTCCCTCGCATTTTCTCGTCAAAACTAAGATATTTTGTTTTCGCGTTAAATTTTTTTTTCTTTTTTGTAATCTCACCAAAACCAAAAATTCACATTTTTCCGCCAAACCCAATAATTCATTTTTCCACCATAACCAAGAAATTATGTTTTCCTAGCAAAACTGAAAATCACATTTTCCTATGAAACCAAAGAATTACCTATTCCCGCTAAACACATGAAAATTTGTTCAGAGTAACCACTGGAAATGTGAATCTCCAAATTATGGTGGCTAAGCTTCTCCTCATTTGCATTCGACTTCCATTTTTGTAAACTTTTGGGTTTTTTAATAGGTCTGCAAAATAGTAAACTGATTTTATTAGTGTGTGAATGATATGTATTATTGTTATGTTTTTATTGGTTCAATTTTTTGCTGATATGTGAGCTTCTTATAACATAAGGCTTTTTGCGTTGTTGGTATGGAAACATAGTTGATGATGAGCCTACACTTTTTCAATCATATACGTCCTGTCGAAAAAACAAATAGCTAAAATTTTTATTTATTTTCTGTTAATTATTATTTAGGTTTGGGTTTGAAAAAAAAAGTAAAACAAATATTTTTTTTATTTGATGTTGTTTATTTTTTTTATTTGCTGTTATTTATTATTTGAGTTTGGATATGCAATATAACAAATATTTTTTTATTTGATGTTGTTTATTAATTGGGTTTTGATTTTTTAAAAAATAAAAAAAATTATTAACAAAAAAAATATATTTGAGTTTTTAATGGGTTTAAATTTAAAAATTAAAATAAGTAGATGAGTTATATTAATGGTTTAATTTGATTAGTTTGTAAAATAGCTGAGGTATCAGCTTATCAAAGATTAAAAAAATCTGATATGTCAAACTATGGAGAGACTTGAGTGTGCTGTTAATTATTACTAGTGGTTGGCCCGCGCTTCGCGCAGGAATTTTGTATAAGTTTAATTTGAATTGTTTTGTTTTTATGAAATCATTTTTATACTATGATATTATAATATATATATATATATATTAGAGTTTGGTATACTTTAATGTTGTTCTAAATGTCTGAAAAAGTAGATGTGTACATTTTATATCTTTTTAGTGTATTTTGTAAAGCAATATATTTTACATTTGAAAATCAGTAAAGATTTATAGTACATATATATAGTTTGTTAATTTCCTTCTAACGGTTGGTGGTAAGATTTTGTAAGGTTAATGTTTAACTGTTTATGTTTTATGATATCACTATAACAGTATTTTAATTTGTTGTGTGACTCATTACAAAATATATGTGATGTTCTTGTGTTTTTTTTAAGGGAATATATTAGAATATGTATATATTTTTGGTGAGAAATTAGAATATGTATATAAATATATCAGTTGTTTATATCAGTTGTTTACATGGTCTATCAGTTGTTTATTTGTAAGGAACTGTTTTGTTTTTGTTTATTGTAAATTGTGATTTTTCTTAATGCGATGTAACAATTTCGGTGGGCCTATAACTGACCCATTTACACCATAGACCATGTAAAGTGCCCCAATTAGTAAATTACTTTCAATGAAGATTGACATTAATCGACCACCACCAAAATGCACATTCACGGAGCACCCAACATCGGTTAATTCAGTGACGATAATTAATGAAAATCATGTTCCCTTATCTCCACAAACTTGACGAAAGTTCAGTCCCATTCCTTCCGTCTCAGGGAAATCCAATTCAATTTTTTTTTCCTCCGTCATTTCTCTATGTCCACATCCTTATATTCTACATTTCGATTTGTGGCCAACTACATAAATTTTGATGGGTGTGTTCTATCCGATTTCTATGGCGCTGCATTGGGTTAGTTTTTGTAACTTCCTGTACCGATTTATAAGTGGAGAAATCATCGACCTAATGACTTTGAGATTGGGTTTGCTACCTGATTCATGATGGTTGTCTATCGTCTCCATCGATTTATCTTGATTTGAATTTAAGGTTACTGTCCCTGACTCTTTTTAGGTCTTCTCTCTCTCATCATATTGAAGGTCAGAAAGTGTAGAATTGAAATGTGGTGGTTTCTTCCGGTTATAAATTTAGTATTCACTTACAATGTTCGCATACTCATCGCAGGATCTCTAGTGTGGTGCCATTTGAGTTTTTTTGTTTTTGTTAACCTTTCGTTTGATGTATCTACTTTCTGATGTTACTACTGTTTAGTTGTTGTGTTTATTTTCTTGTACTTTCTGTGAACTTGGTTGGTTACATTTGCTTTGTAATTTAGGTTGTTGTTTTAATTGTGTGAAACTATAAGAACCTCACCTTATAAATCTGATATTTCGTCAATTTTGTTTAAAATAAAAGTATCAAGATTACATCAATTCTATATGAATAAATATTTGCAGTTAAAAAAAAAGTTTCCATAGAAAATCATCAAGGAGAGACTCAAACTAAAATTGAAACACATTGGTTTTTCTGAGAAATTATTATTATCATTTGATGTCAAATGATGAACACAAACTTCACCATTTGTTTGTAGTAGTAGCAGTGTTGACACCTATTCTCCATGTCTTTGCGATCGCACATAATTGTTGCTTTCACACTCCTCAAGGTGATCATGTAACGTGCCAGCCTCCTTACTCTTACTCCATGGAGCGATCTTTTGATGTTTCTCCAGCATTGATCAGCCTTTGATTTGTTATGTCTCCAGCCTAGCTTGTCCAAGTAAGTTTGACCTTCTGCGATTTCTCCTATGCATAACATTAGAATGCCATAAAGATAAATACCATTTGCATAGCCTCCTTCCGCTGCACTTTGTAGATGCTGCAATCCTGCGTGGGTGTTGTTTTTTTAAAAATACTCTTGGATGCCTTTTATGTAATGGGCCTCTGCGTTTCCACTTGCAAGACATATTTCCATTAAGTCTTTGTATTTCTTAATTGCTGCCAATGGATGCAGGGCAAGTGGTCTTAGGTTGATATTCTTGTAAACATGTTCATCCTGTGCTGCAGATGCCAGTTTGGGAGATGCTGCCATGACATTGCGGACGTCTTTCCTTGATTTTCTAGCCACCCGTGAGATAATTTCTCCGACTATACCGGGTGGCAGATCCTGGAGTTGTGGCAACGGTTTCATTTCCACCATATTTCCGGGTAATTTGGTTTGCATTGTTTTCTATATCTGTTATTACGGGCTATTATATAGGGGGAACTACTTTTGCCGTTTCGTTGTTGTGATTTGCAATTTATTGTCTTTGTCTGTCTTTATTGCTTTGTATGGACAATTTGTATTGTAATTGCATGGGGTTGTGTCCGTTTTGGAGCGTGAATGGTGAAAGAATAAATTTATTTTGCCGTTAGGTTTTGATTGAGAATTAGTTGGTATGTTCAATCGTCTTAAAACCTCTTATTTTCATACTCTTACTCACTATAACAGTTAGTATTTGCAATTTATTGTATTTATTTCTCTTTTATTGCCGGGTGTGGACTTTAGTATTGTAATTTGAAGGGGTTGTGGCTGTCTTTGAGACGTAAATGATACGTAGTTTGTATAATCCCTCAGTGGTTGTTGTTATTTAATTTATATTATAATTGTCATAGTGAACTCTAGTGTCTCGTGTTGCTATTATTTAGTCTTTGTATTATTATTTTTTGTTTTTTAATGTAGGTTTGTTCATAAGAGTTATTTCCAGCTTTTCATGATTTCAATCGCTTAATAGTTTTCTCTTAAATTTGCTCATGTTTTTAATGATTGGCTTCGTTATCATGTAACGTAACAATTTATGATAGAGTAATATATAACTTTTAAATATTTTTGTGTAAGAGTTTGAGAAAGCATGAAAGAAACAACCTAACATTGAAACAAATTGTGAATTTAAAGCACAAATATATATATAGATTCGAATGGGATAAGTTGGACGTGAAGAACTTTCATCTCTGTTTTTCGTCATTGCATTGTTTAGGGAAGGTTGATGAATTTCTTCATCTATTTGTAGTAGTAACACTTGCTGCACCTGGTGTCCATGTCATTTAAGTTGCATCGTTTCGAGGGTTTGGTGTTCCTTAAACTGGTGCGGTTTATTATCCACTTTATGACTGGAATAAAATGTAATGATCTTCTAATATTCCGCCAGCTGCGATCACTTCTTATTTTGCTTTTTTGCCGTCCTAAAAGGTCCAAATATTTCTTGCCTTCTGATGGTTGTCCCCTGCATAACATAAGAATTCCATATAGATAAATTACATCGTCGTACGAACCTTCCGCTGCAGCACGTAGATGTAGTAAACCCGTGGTGATGTTATTGTAGAAGAAGTATTCTTTTATGCCTTTGATGTAGTGGGATTCTAGGTTTCCACTCTCTAGACATTTCTCCATCAGTTTCTCGTACTGGTGGAGTGTTGCTAATGGATTCAATGCTAGAGGTCTTAGGTTAAGCTTCTTGAGAACTCTTTTGTCTTCTGCAGCTTTTGCTAGTCTCATAGATGTTTGCATGCATTGGCGAACATTGACGCGGCCAGATTGAGCTACTCGTGATAGTATATCACCAAGAAGATCTTGTGGTAATGATTCTAGCCGTGACATTGTGTTTGTGAGAGACATTCTTTGGGGGTTCTTTGTTATTGTTTGAGTGGTTTCTAAGTTTGTTGGTAGTGGTTTTTATAGGTGTCGTTGTCGCGGAGGTTACACCTTTTCAGTGCCTATCTGAATGTTTTTAATTCCATTAATTAACTTTCATTGTTGAGGGCATTTATTTTAATGTAATTAGAGTGTATGTGCCAATATTTGTAAACATAATTGATATGCATACGGTGTTGATTACAATTCAGGCTTATTAGTTTTCTCTCCGTTTCAAATATTTAATGTAAGATTTGAGTAAAACCGTTTCCCTTTATAGATTAAAAGTATATATTTATTTGTTTATTAATTTTAAGGACCATTCAGTATTAATAATGGTTTGATGCATGTATATAATATAAACTTTCAGTGTTTTTGGTATCATAGTGTTCTTAATAAATGAATATCTTTTCTTCGGTCGTGTTTGTTAACAATTTGTTTGATTTTGCATTTTATGTTATTTTTGGTTCTATTGGGGGCCCAAACTTTATAAATGAATTTGTTAGACTCTGCATGTGGCGAATGAAGACTTCCAATTATTTCATGCCCTTAAGCATATCTAAAGTAGAAATTACTTTTTTCGGTTAGAAATCCATATAATTAAATCTGCCTTTTCTATTAGACCAGTTAACATATTTCCTGCGTTGATATCACACATTGATCCTTCGTTGATGTTTAAGGGTATCTTGAAACGGGAGTGTGCTGTCCTGCCTCCTGGAAGTAATAGGGCTGCGATTATGGCTGATGCAACAGGTATGACTACTATTTTGGTTGACCGCAGTTTTGCGATAATGGTCTTGCACAAAAATGTTTTCCCACTCCCTCCTGTTCAATAAACAAAAAAACAGATTCCCTGCATTATTATCTATAGAATCTATAACAGCATTGTAGACTGATTTCTGCTCTTCATTCAAAAATCCATAGAGTTTGGTGTGCTCTTCTGTTTCTTTCTGTATGTCCAAGTTCAGTTCCTCCCTCAGCACACTATTGGTAATGTCTTTCAGGATGCTTTTGTTGGGTAGAGGCATTCCTGGGAAATCTTTTAGAGACCGGTCATTTTCCTGGAGTAGTTGTTCAATCTCTATCAAGGTGTATTGTTGCAACTGTGCGTCTTCTAGCTGTAATCCCTGGAAGGTCAATTCTTTACACTTCTTGTATAGAATGTCTTCGGCTAGATATTTCCACGCAAAATTCCAAAGACTGACCGGATTTCCCACTTGACAGTAGACTAAGATTGTGACGAATAATCTTCTTAATTGAGGTGCTGTTGCCCAATGTGCCGGCTCGTCTAAAGCATCATGCCATTCTTTGTCATCATCTAATAATCCTTTTGCATAACATACTTCTTTGAACTTCTTATATAGGACCCCACCAACTGTATAGATCTCATCGAAATTTCTGGGTCATATAATGACGTTGATTAAAATCCTTAGATAGTATAAATCACCACCACTGGGTGGATGTATACAACTCTCGCAATTGACGCCGCCCCATTTTTTTCCTTGGTGTCCAGATTTTTTCTTTGTAGTGGTAGACAAACTTTTCTGGGAATTGCACATATATCAGATCCATGGCTTCCTCGTTAATATTGTTTCCTTCCATCCATGCTATCAACATAATTCTCTCTATGTCCTCTCTTGACAAAACATTACTCAAATCGTCTGATTTCTGAAATAATAATATTTGTTGACCAGGCAGGTGAAGTGATAACTTCATAACAGAAGGCTTGTGGTGGTGGATGTGAAATGCAAACAATCTCCATGCAGCCTCACATGCGGAGACATAACGACAATCGAGATAATCATCAATCTCATTGATTGGTTCAATATCTTATTTCTGCTTACCACTTCCCTTTGCTTTCTTTGTGGCTCTTTCAATCACAATTGTGGCTTTGGCTTTGTCCACCCCTTGTGTGATGTACTTAAATAAATACTTTATTGCGCTTATTTTGCAACACCACTCGACATTAATATGAGCCTTGTATTTTTTCAAAAGGCTGAGGTTATGAGGGACCACATGTCGATTATCAAGCTTGATATCACCTTTGAGAGCAGATGTTGACTCATCTTCTCTCCTTCTATATATAACGAAGCCTGATTTGTCAATGCTTGTATGTTCTTAAAATGCTCTTGGGTAGTTTTTGGTGCACTCTCCTTTGTCCATACATGGTGACTTAATGCGATGCTTTCCGCAAGGACTGTGTATCATATGTCGTTCCACCAATTCAAACCCCTCTTTGTCTATTGCCTTGTTTGGTAATTCTGCAGAGATGTATTGGTCAATCATTGAAGCAGTACCTTCTCTTTTTGATCCTTCAAACCATAGAAGAATATGTGCATGTGGCAGGCCTCGCTTTTGGAACTAAATTGTGTAGACAACTACAAAATTCAAATGATCAAGTGTTGTAGTCAGTTTGTATTGGTGTGATTGATCTCGTTATGGTATTATAATTTTTGATTTTGCAATAAAAATACATGCTGCAGGTTTGGGGAAGAAGATTCCTTTCTTAAAATCTGCCATCATTTCATCTAGCTTGAGCTTGAAAACTCTGCATTCTAGATCTGGTCTGCTGTTTGCCGATTCTCCTCCATATGCTTCTAGGTGCTGTGTTATTTCTATCCAACTCGGATTTGCTGTTACTGTAATGAATAGGTTTGGATTTCCATACCATCTGCAAATAGCCATTGCATCTTGATATTTTTCAGCCATGTACCGAGGACCAGCAGTGAATGTAGCTGGTAATATTACCTTTCTTCCTACTTTTTTGGCATCTGTATCTCCTCTTTCTACTGCGTCACATACATTGTTGTATAAATCCGCTCTTATTTTTTTTTGGTTTAACCTGAAGAAATGTATTCTTTCTTGTTCAGTGGCAGTGTATGCGTCCACAATATATTGATGCAATAGCCTTCCAGCTTTAATGATTGTCGATCCCTCTCTCAATCTTGTCTGAATTTGGTACGCGTAGTACTCCGCATTGTCATACACTCCCTTTTTATATGTGAACCTTCTCTTGCTCGATATGGTATATTTTCATGGTAACCATATTCACCATAAGGGAATAACAATGGATACTGTAGACTCATAAAGAGTGGATGTAGATCACTTATCCTTTGCAGAGACGAAGATTTGAATTCAAGAACAACATCTCTTCCTCCAGTGTTAATTGAGAAGTCTCCAACTATTAGACCACCAATCTCGTCTACACTCGGTAGATCATACTGTCTCCCACGATGGTTTTGGCTAATCAACCTTATATTGAACTCCATAGAATTTGATGATTCAAAACGATCTCTTGCATGTCGAAACAACCTTGCGAGGTGATTATTTGAATCTAGCATGTTGATCAACTGAACGATGATGTGGTCATCAAGTTTAACTTTTGAAGCGCCCCGACTCATGGCTTTCTTTCTGTTTTGCACTTCATTTTGTGTGTCAAAAATATAGAGCTGTAGAAACTGTGGTGGCTTCCCATCAACTGGTAAGATTGAGCCGATTTGGTGATGATTCTGGCCGTGGATTCTGTAAGTGAACAGTCCTGGTGTTCCTGTGACTGTGTGATCAACTTGTGCACCCATTGATGTAAAAGCTAGCATCCCATTGGCTATCCGGATGTTTTGAAAAAACTTGGAGTTTCCAATAGTTCTTTTAAGGGTGACGGAGGCTGTCGTACAGGTGGCAATTGTACACGACCTTGCTGACAACAAATGCTGAATAATTTTGTTGTCTTACTGCTCTTATTTCCAACAGCTTCCCCGTTCCATACTAATGCGTCACAAAATGAGCATGTATTTAATAGCAGAATTATTAAGAGCTGTCGTGTTTCCTGTTCCTGGAAGTTACGATGTATTTTATACATGAGTTAGGTGTTAAAATCAGAGATATGTATTAATATATTTATAAAATGTACCTTGAGTGGTCGCAGATATCGATGTTGTGGCTGTGAAAATATGAAATAATTGAAAGCATTAGTTTTGTGTATATAAATGTAATAATTGTCAATTTGATAATTAATTAAATATTTTGGAAGAATTTCATAACTGTTAAATTGCTGTTTTAGTGTATTCGTAGTTGAATTTAAAATTTTATTTTCAGAAACATTCATCAATTTTATTATATTCCAGTTAAAGGCACGATGGGGATGTTGGATTCATGAATTCCAGTTAAAGCCGTGCTTTCTTTGCCATTGCTGTCAATTGTATTAGCTATAAGTTGCATTTATTTTATTAGACCATTGATAATGAATCCGGAAAATGTTGGTTATTACCTGTTTTCTGTGAGGAGTTGTGAGCATATGCGAAATTGATGTATGTAGCATTTTGGAATTCACCAGAGAGCCAGGGTTGGCTATTTTTCTTGTTTGGAATCTCTATAAAATACAAAAGGTTTCGTTTATTAAGAAAGTAGAACAATAATCTAGGATATAAATGTATTACAACTATTATACCATTGAGTGAAAAAAACTTCTTTGTTTCTGCAGGATTAACAGCACTCGGACCGGCTGCAATTTGGGACCAACATAATTCCCGTATAGATAGTGCAAGGTTAATGTATGAAGGTGATTGTTGTTTGAAATATAGTGATGTAAAGACATGATATATTTTAAAAAAAAAAAGTTTGCAAAAGTACCTTGGATGAGCTGTTTAACTCTTTTTGATGATGTCAAACTTTTCCGTTGTTCTCATGCTTTCTTAGCAGCAACTTCATTATTGGTAAAATCAAAATTTATATCAGTATGATCTGGTATATTAAAGTTTTTATCTTATATTGGGTTAAAGATAGTGCATACATTGCCGTTCGTTTAATTGATACGATGATTGGAGTTGTGAGATACTTTTCACATAACCATGGTCGTCTTTTGTTTACTTCTTCCACACCTAGAATTTTTGATTGGTATCAATACTTAGTAATGTCAATGTTATAATTGCATTGGTTTATGTATTGGTACCTGGTTGTTTCTTTGTACGTGTAGAGGTTCCGTTTTTCTTCATGGAGGTCTTTGTGGGTGTTATGTGAGGATGATATTGACGGTTGCAGGGTTCCCCTTTCTCAATAGAGGTTTTGTTCACCACTGTTTGCTTTTGTGAGGATTAGATTTAAAAATGTTGTAGATGCATTTGAGGGAGAATATAGGGATTTATGTTTGTTGTAGTTGAGATTTGTAGATGGTGTGCGATATTGATAATTTGATATTGTAATATATTTGTACATTAGTTGCAATTAATATTGGTTGTAAATTACATGGACCTCTCACTACCGTTACTTTATTTATACGTTATTTGATGGTGTATTACTGTTTGAATATTTATTTTTGTACACCTAGGTTGCATGGAAACTCTGTCCGAGGTACGTTTCCCGTTTCCAAAACGTTTCAGAAACCGAAACTCTCGGAAACTCGTCGAAAACACGAAAAATCACGTTTCCTAAAAATTCTAATTTGGAAACACTTTGGAAACACGTTTCCATTTTAGAAACACGCATTTCCATTTTGAAAAGAAGATAAAAACTAATTTTTTGTTTTTATAGAACAAATAAATAATTATAAAAATTAAATTAAATAATCAATTTACTTATTTATAGTAAATAATAAATATTTTGATTTGGTAATTAAGATTAATTTTGAGATTACTAAGTTTGAAAATTATTCTCTGGATGAATTGGAATTAGAGATAGATTGGTTAATGAAACTAATAAAATTGATAATAAAGAAAATCTTCTAAATTTTTGACTTTACATATTTTAAATTTTATAGTTTAATAATTATGTAAAAATTATATATTAGATTTTTTTGATTAAATATTCTACTTATAATTAGATCTTTAATATTTAATATATATATATATATACGTTTCCAAAACGTTTCTATTTCTATATTTTTTTAAAATAGCGTTTCCGCGTTTCGAAACGTTCCGCTTCCACGTATCCGTTTCCATTTCCGTGCAACATAGTTGTACACATAGTATTGACCATTTATGTACACTAATAATTAATTTATGCCGTGTATTATTATTGTTATTTTTATTGAATAAAATATTTTTACCTATGATTGTGGTATAAAATTAATTCACAAATTATTTTTAGTCATTTTTATTTATTTAAATCCTTCATAAAACTGGATATAAAATGTTCATTGGGTGTAGTTAGGAGTGAAATTTTATAGATTAGATTATATAGATTTTTTTGTGGGGTTAAGAACCATGGTCTGTTTCATATTCACTCTACACATATATCTAATTTATATCAATTTTACCCAATTGGGTATAATTATCTCTAGGGTTATAGATTCAGTGGGGAACATCGTATTTAACATAATGAAAAAGAAGTGGACGTATAATGTAAAACTGCATTTTGGGTATTATATAGCTCACCCAGGTGAGGTCTGAAAATCTTGAAATTAAAAAAAGAGAAAATATCGGAAAGATAACAGATGCGACGGTAAACATAAAAGAAAGCTCATTTGAGTGGACATGGCATCCACTTTGAGTCTAGGTTTGGCGGGGCTTTTTGGCGGTATGTTCCTCAGTTGGAACACTTGGGTCATCATTAGTGTTGGTGATGCCATCCGTTTCCTCCGTTTCAAGAGTTGAGTGATCATTTGTGTTGCTGTTTAGGTACTCGTTTCCAGAGGATAATGTTTTCTCACTGTGGTCGGTTGAGTATTTGGAAGATCCGCAGATTATTCCAGGCATATTGTCGCCAGGCATATCGTCTCCGTCCTATTGACACTCCAGTTTGATGTTCTTAGTTGTCGATATCTTAAAAGTTATGGGCAAATGGAAAATTCAAAGGTAAGAAAACAGAATCTAAACTGAGTGACAAATGTTGGTGTTGGAAGACAATCAGGGGTTTCAAAAATGCGGGAAATGGTGAATGACTGATGCTTTGATGTGAAATTGTACTCTGTCAGCTTTAGTTGAAAAGTGAAAGTTGTGCCAACTATGCCTTTGATGACCTGTGGGAGTTCATTTTGTATGCCTCCTTGCACAGCTATGCTCTACAAATCAATGTTGTTGTATGATATGAGAGTAAAAAATCTAGCGATGATAGGGTTGTGTGGCATACCACATCTGCAGCTCGAGTATTTGTCAGTCTTGTCATATCTGTATCGAAAGCTACAAAGACGGCTTTGTCGGTGCCATCAGAAATAGACAACTCCACCCGGTACCTTTACAAAGGAGGCAGTCGAAATGGGATATTAGGTAGGAATGAGAGAGGTGGCAGTTTTAGTTAGTGAAAAAATAACCAAGAAGGTGAATACCTAATGACTCCAACAGCTTTTGAATCGTGGCAGGTGGTGCATGTAAATGATGAGCTTCCTCGCTGTAGCTTCTTTGAGCAAGAGATGTAACACCATCCATTTTTAGATTGGATGTCTGTGACTCTGCTTTTGCATATGAAGTCAATGGCCTGTGTTGACATGTTAGATGTTAAGACCATGGTGCGTAAAGGAGGGGATTAAGTTTTATTGTTTAGGGGAGTTTTATATACCTGAGGAGCAGATCTGAGAAGGTAATCATGTAGCTCAGCCAGGGTTACGGTTTCTAGCTTCTTCGCACCCTTGTACGTGGCTACCTTTGTGGAGTGCCCTCCATCTTTGGTTCCCAAACTGCAATGTGTAAATGTGTATGTAGTATAACAGAGCATTGTAAAAGACAATTGTATTGTACAGATGTTGAGAGTACTCTTTGCAGAAGCTTGCAGTGGCGTCCATTTCATTGTCGAAGTAGAAATGGGAACCTGATGTCGCATTAAGATATAACCGACCTGTGAAAATGTGAGTAGTCAATATAATGAAGACCTGTTATTAGATAAAGTATTATATAATGAAGAAACTTAATGTTGACGTTGAGTGAATAGCATTATTTTACCGCTTAGAAACTTAGGGTTGATATTAGTGGCGAGGATGACTCTAGGTTCCAACCCCGTGAGTTCCAGCTTCTGGTGAAGTTCGTTGGCCAGCCCATCAAAAACACTTAGGCATACAGTGTCAGTGCTGCAGCAGAAGGAAATCATTAGTTTTTCCAAATAAACAAAAAATTATGACTAAAATTATTTTGAAATTATGACTAAAATTATTTTGAATTGTACCTAGGAAGACGAATCTGAGCCATTATTCGTTGAGTTTTCTGGGTTTGCTCATTCAAAGTTGTTCTGATCATGGTGACTTCTCCTATGATGTCTGGTTTTAAGAAAGCAATTGAGGTCGGAAATTAGCTATATTTAAGCAACAACTAATCGGCAGGTGAAAACAGAGAGATTAATTCTTATATGAATACTCTGACCTGGTAGGTCGGAGTTAGTGTTTGCCAAGGCTACCAATTCTTCATGGTTGCGGAACTTGAACGACTCTTTTGGAATTTGTTGGGTCGTTTCTGGAATTTCAACAAACTTGGTGAAATCTGTGAAGCGAATAGAGATGGTGGAGTCGCATAGCTTGAAGTGGTGGTTGCTACAGGTAACGTCAAAGTTACTAATGGAATATAGAGTTCCCTCATGCATGAGGTGCTTGAAAGTGTTGAGACGATGGACGCTTATGGACCCTTGCATAAGTGTTGCCTATGAGAAAGAGAGAAAGCCGTGGCGAGCCCGTGTGACTACAAATCTCTATATATAAAAGACTGGAGATATGCAATTTACAAACCTTCTCATCGAGGAGGCGCATATCAACACCCATAAGCTCACCACCTTTCTTGACATTACGGGCCTCCCAGAAGCGTAGTAGGCGTCCAACTACAGTCTGAACAGTGCGGCCAGCTTTCAAGGCGGAGAAGTGAACATTGGAGGTTTCCATTTTTGATTGGTTCTCTGCGGTTAATAGAAAGATGAGTTAAAACGATTTGTGGTGTATGAGTTTCTTCGAAATGGGGAATTTATAAGCAGGGGAATTGATGAAAGATTAGAGATAATTAAATCATAAGTAGTGGAGTAGTGGGCTTTGAAGGTGCAATTAAGCTGCGAGTGAATTGGGTGCGTAGGAGTTACAATAAATGGTGTAATTACGATTTAATTTCCTGGAGTAAAGGATGATTTGAAACGTTAGAGATGCAAAGGCTGGAGAACGGGGAAATGGATCGGCATAACTGTTAAAATTGGGGTGACATTGCTGAATCAAGTGTGGGGCGGTGTGGCGAGGGCGGCGGTTATGATGGCGGAGAAGATGTGGGAATGGAGGTGATGAATGTAATGGCGTTTGATTAAGGTTGGAAGTGGCGCTGTCTCAACATCTGCAGCGGAGATGCCGAGAGTGGAAGTGGCGTTTGAAGAAGATTTCTTGTGGGCTCCAATTGGGCCCATTTGAAAGAGGAGTTGGGTTTCACTTAAATTACATGTAAAATGAGTTATGTGTTATGTTTTAAGCAAATGAATGATTCGAAAGAGATGAGACATAATGAATTACATGAAATTAGTTATGCTGAGGTGTCACTATTTGAGATAGGCTTAGATGACGTGGCAGTCTAAAAGAAGAGAAACTTTTACTATATATATATATATATATATATTTGGATTTGGATTTGATAAAAAGTAAAATAAAGATTTTTTTATTTATTGTTTTTTTTTGCTGTTATTTATTATTTGAATTTAGATTTGACAAACAATAAAACAAAGATTTTTTTTATTTGATGTTGTTTATTAATTGGGTTTTGATTTTTTTTTAAATAAAACAAATTATTAACAAAAAATGTATTTGGTGTTTTAATGGATTTAAATTTAAAAATTAAAATAAATAGATGAGTTGTATTAATGTTTTAATTTGGTTGGTTTGTAAAATAGATAAGGTGTCAGCTACTCAAAGATTAAAAAATCTGATATGTTAACTTATAAAGAGACTTAAATATTATTATTATATTAAATTATATTTACTTTTAAGTGAATATAATGTGATTTAATAGCTAATAAATAAACAGTACCAAAAAATAGCTAATAAATAAATAAATTATTGGAGTTGTCAAATATATTCAAATTGTTCAAACACAAGTAACATCCAACTAAATTGTAAAGACTACACTTTCGAGTTTTCCATACGTCAAGAATAGGAAAAAGAACAGTTCATACACAAATTTTAGTATTGTGCTAATTCATATCTCGATATTATATTTAGTTCAGTTCGTACCTAAACTTATTAAATTCGGCTAATTCATACTTTATTATAACGGTGTTAATTTAACTGCTAGATTTTGTCAACTCAGATGCCATGTATAAATTAGCCATTAATAAATTTAGGTATGAATTAAACTAAATATATAGTTTAGGTATGAATTAGCACAACACTAAAGTTCGTGTATAAACTGATTTTTTTTTTAGTTTTGATATATGAAAAAATAGAAAGGTCTGTAAAAACCATCAAAAGTTCAAATTATAATAAAATAAAAACACATAAATCATATCTATAATATAAAAAAATACTAACTCTCTCCAGCTGACTGCTACGTCAGTACTGGAAAGAGCGACACGTGTTTTCATATCTTATATTATTAAGAAAAATCTAAAAAAATCTGATGCTACCGACGCCGTCTCTCTTCCGATCAAATCCTAAGCTTCATTCCAATAACAGGGAACCATAGATCCTAACACCATCATCTTCTTCTACGATTAAATCTCTGCTTTTCCAGGTGAAAATAACCAAACACCATCATCTTCCGGAACCCAAAAAAACCTCAAAACCCTCTGATTCAACTCGCCACCAGTAACCTCCCCTTCGCATTCCTGAAGCTCCGGCGCATCTCCGGATCTAAGAAATCAGCTTCAGGTAATTCTTCAGTGACTCAAAACCCTTTGATTTTGGTTTATTGAATCATACCTCCCTCACTCTCTTTTGCAAATAATCAAAGTTTTCATCTTCACATACTGCAGCTTCTCCGGCAAATGGACAGACCCATTTAAATTCACAGATAAACTTTGGTGCTGCTTGAAAACCTCAATTCAGTGCCTGTGAAAGACAAAAAAGGCTCCACATTAAGGGGTTTGGGCTTTCGATTCTCCGTTTTACAAAGGAGCTATTTCGCTCAGAGTAATATGAACGTAAGGGTTTTGCTTTCTTCTCAGATCATAAAATTGGGAACTGAAATTATCGCAATGTGTATATCGGATCTTATTGTTCAACTATTGTTCTGTTAACGCTAATGTTTTTAAAATTGTTCGCAGCGACGATATTAAAAGGTGTTATTGAAGATGGAGACAAAAATCTCAGAATCAACAACCCACACTTGAGAGATGTTTGCTTCGGTTCGTTCTCTTTACCAGTGTATTGGAGAGCTACACATTCATCCCAATAATGAGGTAAGTTGGTTAGATGTTTTCAATCAGATGGTGAACAAAAAAATCTAGGGAGGTTCACTTTAAGTGGTCTCTTTGTAAATTTCCAGCTTCACTAAATGGTAACTACAGAAGTTATGAACTTTGGCTTTAAATTATGGTTCGCTGCAAATTGAGAAATCCTCATAAAGTTTAGCTTCGCCAATACTATGTCTACCTTAGCTTATTACTTAGAAATTATAATATAGATTTCCATTAGATTGTTATGAGTCCAACGTTCAATTAAAAAAATGGTTCTCCTCCAATTTTGGACACCACCAATTAAACATGTATTTTTCTCAAGAAATCTTCAAACATGTGCATAGCCACAATTAACAGCATCAAATGGGACAACAAATCTTATACTATGAAATAGTTTTATATTTCCCACATTACAGCAACTTAAATTTCTTCTCACCATCTCAACTTTGTAACCATATTTTCTGGTCCATTTTTCCTTTTAAATCATATTTTCTCCAAATAACATATGTTTTTAGGTTTCATAATTACGGAAAAAGGGTTGTATCCTCAATTACAGAAATAAAAATTTACACAATAAGAAAGGGCTGGTTCATTTTACACATTCTTTATTTTTCAATCAAGAAAATAACTCCCCCTAAGGTTCATGTGGTTCTTCCCATCACGACTTCTCTTACTTTCGTGGTCTTCTATTTGTTATTTTCTCAACTAAATATGTATTTTTTAACATTGATTGTTGACTTCCACTGCATTTTCATAATGATTTTTCCGACCTCCTTTATTGTCCTATAGGTCCTTCCTACCTCAGTGAATCTCATGAAGCACTACAATATCAGTTGAAGTTTGTTCACATAAATGAACAAGCTCAAGAGACAAGGGAGGCTCCCCACCTTCATCTTCAATATTGTCAGTTTTAACTTGGCAGCCACTTGTATTTGTTGTACTGGACAACTCTTTAACTTCTCCCAATTCCTTAAAATAATAAAACCGGTGCCATCCTTACAAGTTCAAAGGTTGCCTTCCATGAATGCCATTATTTGAGGTATTAAATCTACATCGGTTACTAAAATAGTATAAATACTACTTTTCTCCTACACATACTCGCTTAACCTACAATCTCCCAAAAAAAAAGGGTTCACAAACTTACATTTCTCTTACTATACGTTCGTCACAATGGCTTCTTCATCTCAAAACCTAGGTCCTTACGTCACCTTTGATGAGTTATATCTCGGCCTACACCCGCAGCATGTTGTTGGACGTGTTATCAGATCGTGGGAAGTGCATAGTGAAAACAATCGAGACCAATTCATCGGAATCTCTATGGTCATGCTTGATGATATGGTCATGCTTGATGAAATGGTATTTGGTATTTGTTTAAATCTATGTATTTTGTTACATTTTATCCTCTATTCATATTTTCTGTTTCGTTGGACCATATCCGGCTTGGTAGTCTATACAATTGTCCCTCTACCTGTTTTTAACAATTAGAAATTAACTGTTTTACCAATACGTACCCAAAAATTTTCTCGTACTTATGTGTTTATTACCTAAATGATCTACTCTAACAATATTACTTATCAACAGGAATCTACAATCCATTGTTTCATACCATCACCACTTCCCCAAAAACACCTCTCCACTTTAAAGGAGGGGACTATTTTCCAACTTGGTGGGTTTGAAGTCAAACCGTGCACTACACACCACAAAATCACAGATCATCCATTCGTCATCAAATTCCTTGACCAAACAACTTTTGTTGATTTTCCCACGAACTGGATTAAGATCGGAAAAGACAAATTCAGGGTTCACACACATGACCATTTACTTGCATTTGCTAAATCAAACAGCTCGACTTATAAAGATATGAACTTCTCGACTAAAACCTAAGTTCCCAGTCTCCTCGATTTTCATCTTCCCACCTCCAAATTACATGCAACGGAAACAACCGTTACAAACCACACACTTCAACGTCTGGTGAAAAATAATTAGTAGACCATCAACTTAATGCGCGTACACCCAATAAATCATGAATGGAAAGTACATGACCCTAAAAAAGACAGGAACTCGATAGGACAATTCATTTTAAAATGACCTTATAAATACTGTGAAGGTCACTCACTAAACAATTCGATACAAAAAGCTCCAAAAAAAATGGCAGAGACAGAAGGTCTATCTTACACTTGCTCCCATGAAACGATGCCCCAGAATACACATAGATCAACAACAATCCATATCATAATCCGAATGCCACACACAGCGAAGCGACGTCGTCATCCAAATCCCGTACCCGACAAACGCAACACATACACAGACTACAGTCTTTAAAAGAAACGTTGAAGTTCTTCTCACTTACCACGAAATTGGAGAGCTCACCGCAAGAAGATGGGCTGAATACTTTCTTCGCTTCGTCAACGCCGTGGTCATAACAACGGAAGGCCAAATGAATACGGCCATTGAGATCTACTTCACAGTTACAAATAACAACGTCCACGCTCTAGCTATGGCCGATAGAGACATTCTCGTAGCCAGTTTACAGGATCAGAAAGAGCTGCCAACCCATGAAGAGCAAAGTGATGAATGCACAATATGTCTTCAACCATGAAGGTGGAAAGTATATCAACAAATTAACCTGTACTCACATATACCATAATGAATGTATTATTACTTGGTTGTATATAAACCCAACTTGTCCAATCTGTAGGGCAAGTGAGTTTTAAATATCGACAATGGGACTTCACATTGACCATTCCTCAAATCTACATACTACACAAATCTCTCACTACCACAATTTCCTTTGCAAATTAAGAATCAAATTATTTTAACCGCCCTCAGATTTTTTTACGAGATAGCACTGAACCTTAATACCGAATCTTGTCGGGAATCTACAAAATATTATGTGTTATTCTATGTTAATTTATATAATTTGAGTTCATCACCAAAGTTTTGCAACCATTTTAAAACACAACATAAAAATAATCCATCACATTATACAAAAGTCACATCACATTATCGATCACATTCTCATAACTTAACATCCACTGTCATCCACCATAAATCGATCATCGTTTACTCGACACTCCAATTTTTTATCAGGCCAGTAAAGTTACCCATAATTGACAGAATGATTGCATTTTAGTCATCCTGCTCTTTTTTGCTAATTAACAGTTATGCCTTATAAAATTATATATAACCTTAAATATCTTCATAAACACTGGTTACATATATTTGTTTAGAGTTATTTATAATATACTAATCTCGCACCATAATTGTTTTCCAAAACACTTAAATTTAAAAAGGGGGACAACCGTTTGCCTAACAATATGGGACCAACAAGCACAAGATTTCAGAAAAGCCTTTACCTTTGAAGGACAAGATGAAGTTGTGGTCGTTTGCACGTGCATTAATCCGAAGCTGTTCGCAGGTATTTGCAATTATCGTCAACACTTTTAAAAATTCTTACTTTACTCATTTCCGCTCCCTAATCAACATATATGAACAACTACTGTGCTTCTATACAGGTACCCTATACTTGAATTCCACAGGCGCAACCAAGTTCTTTTTCGACAAGGGACTTCAAATTATCAAAGATTTCTCGAAAAGGTAAATTATGAATTGCACAAGATGAATTAACGCCTCCACAACTTTTTACAATGACACATATTATAATATTAATCCACAGGGTCGGTAAAAATAAGATCAACCAGCGGCCATCAGTCCAGAATGAGGAAATGGCCTAGAAAACATTTGAAAAATCAACACTGACATCACTGTTGGAATACGCTAGGTCCTCTGCAAAACAGGTACACAAATTTTCTTATAAGATGATTATTTCTTCATAACTGGATTTGTTCTAAAATTAAAAAAAAAAATTAATCAAAATGGATTAATGTTCATTATTACTTAAACCATCTTAATAGGAAAAAGAAGTCATATGCAGAGCAACAGTTGCTAGCATAAACACCAGAAATGGTTGGAATTATGTGGCATGTGGAAGATGCTAAAAAAAACTTGTCTGTGGACTATCTTCATTCACTTGTACAACTTGCAACGACACTAACGCCATGGGTGTTTTAAAGTAAGAAACTCATAACGAAATATTTTAATTTAAATAACCTACATATCATAAATGTTGGCAAAAAACAAATTCTATATTTCATTTTTATATACAGATTCAGAGTAGACTTGGCAGTTGTTGATGCCGGCGAGAAAACTAACTTTGTGATTTTCGACAGAGACACCCGCAAAATTGACTAACACAACTGCTGAAGATATTAACGAGGTCCTCAACTGAAATCGATGCATTACAATGACATCAAATTTATATACAGCACAGACAATGTTCATTTTTACAATACAATGTATTTGTTGCAGGCCAGGGCGGGTGATAACGGATCGAACCGCAACAATATTCCCCTGTGCATAACTGACTTGGTTGGAAAGACAATGGATTTTCAAGTAAAAATCACAAACTTCAACTTCAAATCATCCTTCCAATCCTTCACCGTGTCAAGGGTACTTCGTGAAATAAATAGGAGCCACGCTGAGGTAATATTCCAGTTAAATAAATTCTCGCTTTTCAGAGATTTAACAATTACTATTGGCTTACAAACTATCGCTTTAACCAGGAAGTAATCACGGAAGAAACACTCAACCCTAATCTGTCTGACCTGACATACAACATCAACGATATCGAAAAGGAATCAATCCCGGTGGGAGAAACACTTGTTTCTGCTGAAGTACTATCGGAAAGCACACACGCACAAGTTTTAATAAATTAACAAAATAAACCATTGTATATTAAACTACACACACAACGTTCACACAATCTTTACCTTATTCTTTTTTTTATATAAAATTTTTTACCTTTACCTTTACCTTATTCTTATTCTTATTATTCACAAGGAGGACAAAATCAAGTTGACTGATTCAAAGAAGGAGAACATTACTCAACCTGGAAAATTACAGAGTGCTGATACAAATAAACTCCATTCCTCAAAAGTGAAATCCAAGAAGCAACGCACACATTGAAAAAATCTGGAGCGAATAAATCCCTTATTCCATGGAAAATCAAGACATTCTATAATTTACTTATTTTTAATATTCCACGTTAATTGTTTCTTTCATTTACTTTCTCTTTCTACATAAACCATTATGATTGCCATCTTTTGACGCTTTAAATTTAATAATTTCTAAAATATGCATCGTTCATCAATACCAACTCCTCTAAGATTAACCATCTCATAAAATTAAGAATATTACAACTTCCAACTAATTAAGTGTATAGACGTCTAAGTAACGACAAGCCCTCAATTGACCTCACCAGTTACCGAATATAAAAATAACTTAATCTGCAAAATTAGACAATTAAAAACTGGTCAAACCCCTCAATAACTAAAATCAAAGAAAGACATGAAATTTACAAGAGTATACCTCAAAAGGAGGGACAACTATTAGTATTATTTAAATATCTTTTTTTTTTAAATTCTGCGTCACTTTAAATTTTGAAACCCCTTTAATTACTACATAGCAATTTATATTGCTACTAATTACAAGTAACCATTTACAGCAAAATAACCCAAAAATAACAACAGCAACTCAAACAAAACTGCTGCTACGGCAGACCAACTCTCTTCCAAAACCGACGGCAAGTTATGTAATTTTTGACCATATTATTGTAATGAAAGTATGGTAAAAATTTAATGCAGCAATAACGTCACAAAGACGTGGAATCGCGAACAATATACAAATTTTACATTGCAAAATAATAAAATATTTAAATAATAATACAGATACTCCTCCATGCATCTTATAGGTTATCAGTAATAATTTGTAATGAAAACTAATTGAGACCAAAAAGTTTGAAGGTGATAAGGCCAAAGATAACAGAATCTTCAATCTTAAAAATGAATTACACAATGACATGCAATTAATTAAGAAACATTAATCACTCCAAATCCAGTTTCAAAAAATAAACAATATATATTCCAAAACAGTTACACGTATGTAACTTAATATACACATGACCTGCGATCTCCGATCTCCGTGACAGCTAGAAACTGAAGTTGGATTAAAAAAATAGGAAAAAATACAAAATAATAAAAACTAAAATAAAAGGTTGTGCAGCACGAAACACTGAGAACTTATCAACATAATCGACCTTGCAAAATTCAGAAAACAAAGTTCACCAGTTCGCAGAAAATGTAAACAGCCGTTCTTAAAATTATAACAAAATATATACAAACTACTTTACATAATATAACGCCCCATAATAAAACCAATTTATAAAAAATAGAATATACACAAATAAATAACACACATCACACACAAAACTACAATTTACAAAATAATCCCTACATCAATGACTACAAATACTAAGATTGAGTTTACTGGATAATCAGAAATTACTCACGTAACATTCGCCTTCAATATGACTCTTTCATTTCACACGTATAATATTTAAACTAATAACGCCTGGCGCATTCCAATAAATCAATTTAGAGAAACAATTATTATGACGTTACATTTTGAGTCCAAAGAAATCAAAGAGTGAAGGGAATAACTGTTCCGATTAGGAGTGTCAAAATTTCAAATATAAGAAGATCAGTGTATTCAGTTTAACACTTTCTGCTAATTTTACCCTACAATAGAAAGCGGAACGGAGATGAACACCAACACAGATGAAGCTTCAAGCATACAACGAAGGCAAGTTTTAAACAATCTTCTCATCCCTACATATTCCAAAAAACATGGAAAAAGATTAACTTTTTAACACATTTTGATTACATATAATATACGTCCTACATCATGGGACATTTCATCCTAACTATTTTTTTCACCGTGAATTGAACATCGATCACCTTTGTTATAGCCTCCACAACCAAGAACACAATTATATTCAACGGAGTTCCAGAAGATTACCTATCAGAAGTAACAAAGGACATCGAGTAATAGAAGGGTAAAAATAATATCGCTTTATTTACTACTCCAACTAATTGTGCTCAAAATTTATCTCACTAAACTTTTTTTTAACCCACTGCAACCATATCACTATAATCCAGTTCATAAAATTCTTGTTATATATATATAATTTCTAAAAGAAATATATAACATTTACGAGGTTACTAGAAGGAGATGGAGTCACTTAAAAGAAAACATCTACTGTTTGGGGAACAATCTTCAAAGGAGAACCGGGCAAAGAGGAGGACGATTATGATCTCTAAAAGAAAAGGTACATTCAAATACAAAATAGCTACTAACATTATCGAGCAACTGAATAAACATTTACATGCAAATATTGTGTGCTTATAATCAAAACCGATTACACTTAGCAGAATATATGTTAAATTTAACAAAAAGAGTATAGTGTAGGCAACTTTATTAATTATTTTAAAATGATAACATGTATTGTCAATTATGGTTTTTTTTTTTCAAATACACTTTCGGTATAACATAAGAAACTGATTTCTAGACTTTAAGTTAATTGAAATAGTAATTATGTTTGATACATCTTTATTATATTCAAAACAATATTCTAAAACAATGTAAGATGACGTCCAAAGTGTGGAAATACCGTCAACAAAAAAAGGGTTATAAATTCATTTAGTATTACTTATCAACGAAGCAATTACAACGTAATCTGCATATATAGGTGAGGAGATGGAGACAACAACAACAATTAGGTCACAATTTCCACCAATGCAGTCATCCATAGAAGCAAGTAACTATAAAGGTATGCATTTCTGTAAACACAATACAAAATGCGGTGTAAAAAATAGACAAACAACAGCAAATATATGAAAAACTAACAATACTTGACCATGTATTAAACTTACGTCAACCACCAATACTACATTGAATGTGATCCCTCATGATGCAGAGATAACATGTCTAGCAAGGAAAACACGGATGGAAATTTTGAGAAGAAAAAGAAATGCTAGAAAGCACAATGGTACAGCAACCTCAAAAACCAACATTAACCATTTTTTTAGGAAGCACTCCTGATTTTAATCTACAGAATGAAATTTTAAAAAACACAAATTTACTGTGACAGATTCCACCAGGGACAAAACGTTGAAGAGCCACTCAAAACACACTACAAAAATCAGCCTCACGATTAGTATGTCTGTTTTCTTTTTAATATTTTATGATGATGCAAAACTGATAAGATAATGGTATTACGTTTATTCTCTGTCACTTTACAACCTACAGCCAACACACTAATGTTTTACATGTCAAATAAAATATCAACAGAGAAAACAGTACAGAAAGAGGGAATCATCACAAATCCTTTGGCATCACGAACGAAACCTCCCCTACGGAAATGTAAGATCATAAACGAGTTCTTATTCTCATTAAACAATCAATTAAAAAACAGCTTATCCACTTACCACTCAATTAGGCCGTCCAAAACCAAAAAGAGGGAGTCCAAACGAATTACAAGAATGCATAATGTGTGGAGCTTTAGTTTGGGAAGCTGAGAGCACAGAGAGATCTTTAAGTGGCGAACTATTATACCCACTCTGTTGTCAAAAAGGAAGGGTCCTACTGCCACCATTTAAAGAGCCACCAAGTGAATTAGCAGACATGCTCACAAGGGCTCAATTCAGGCAAAAAATAAAGGTTCTCAATTCGCTACTTGCATTCACATCCGTCGGTGCAAAAGTAGACAATTCAGTTATGGATGGGCGTGGACCATATACTTACAGAATATCAGGCCAAAACCACCATAAAATGGGATCTCTAATTCCACCAGAAGGTACACCACCTAAATTCATGCATTTGTACATTTATGATACAGCGAATGAGATACATAATAGGATCCGAACATTGTCATCTAGAAAAGAATCTGACAAGGTCGACGAAAAAATGGTTGAGAAACTGGTTCGGATGTTAGATGAGCACAATCATCTAGCAAAAGAGTTTAGGAAAGCAAGGGACAAATACAATTCAGGTGGCATTGAAGAGTTCACGATCCGCCTGGTTGGTCAATCAAAGAAGGGAAGGCAATATGACTTGCCAACTGGCGATGAATTAGCTGGTTTAATTGTAGCCAGTTCAGATTCGAATGGTGAAAGAGACATCATAGTTGAATATCAAAGCCAAAAACTTCAACAGATAAGCACACTACAGCAGCATTACATGTCCCTCCAGTATCCACTCCTTTTCCCATACAGTGATAGTGGATTCCATTTGGGAATCACATATAGGCGAATCCCAAGAAGTCAAATAAAGAGAGCTGATGTTACAATTCGTGAGTTCTACGCTTATCAAATTCAAACTAGACTAAAGGAAGGGAAAACATTAATACAAGGAGGTAGGCTTTTCCATCAATTTGTTGTGGATGCGTACACGGCAGTTGAGGAAGAACGGTTGAAATTCAACAGATTAAACCAAAAGCAACTCAGAGCAGACTTGTACAACAATGTCCGAGATGCAATAGGGAGGGGGGATACAAATTCGAAAGAGCTAGGAAAAAGAGTAATCTTACCAGCATCATTTACAGGTGGACCAAGATACATGATAGAAAATTATCATGATGCAATGGCAATTTGCAGATATTTTGGTAATCCCCATCTATTCGTCATGATTACAGCTAATCCAGCTTGGCAAGAAATAGAAACCCACATTCACCGTTACGGAAATGACTCGGCCAATGAAAGACCAGATGTAGCTTCTCGTGTATTCAATAAGTTAGATCAAATGATTTCAGAATTCAAAGAAGGCAAAGTCTTTGGATATCTTCGTGCAGGTACTAAGTCCTTCAATACTTTGTCAATACAAATCCTACATATAATATAATCATTACACAAAAATACAAAAAAGTTTTAAGAAAATAAACGAATACACCATTAACTTTTCAGTTGTATACACCATAGAATTCTAAAAAAGAGGTCTTCCACATGCTCACATTCTGTTGTGGTTAGAGGACGCTCCACAAAATCCTAACCCATCAACAACTGATGACTTCATCACTGCTAAAATCCCGAATAAAGAAATTGATCCAGAAGGATATGAATTAGTGAAGAAACATATGATGCATGGACTGTGTGGTGTACAAAGACCCCAATCTCCATGTATGGAAAATGGTATATGCACCAAAAAATACCCACGACCATTCTCCACGGAAACAACGGTCGATAAAAATGGGTATATTATTTACAAGCAGCGAGAAGATAAGGGAAAATTCATTATGAAGGGTGAAACTACACTTGACAACCGCTATGTCATCCCCCACAACATGGATTTGCTTAAAAAATACAAGTCACACATTAACGTGGAATGGTGTTGCACTTCAAAAGCAATAAAATGTTTGTTTAAGTACATCACCAAAGGTGTTGATAAGGCAACTATAGTGTTTGAGAAAAATGGAGATACCTCGAGCGTACAACCAGGACAAAAAGAAGACTTGATAGTAGTTGATGAGATTCAAAAATATCAAGAATGTCGATATTTGTCAGCATGCGAAGCAACTTGGCGTATATTTGCTTTTGACATTCACCAACAATGGCCAGCTGTGCAGAAATTACTATTACATCTTGAAGGCCGGCAAAGTGTTGTATTCGATGAATCGAAATCACCGGCAGAGGTTGCATCACGGGTGGGTATATGGAAGACAATGTTTACAGAATGGATGGAAACAAACAAACGTTGTCCATTAGCACGAACCCTCACTTATGTTCAATTCCCATCAGCGTTTGTTTGGAATTCATCAGATAAAGTATGGACCTTAAGGATGAGAGGTAACACCATTGGTAGGGTTGTTAACATTCATCCAGCATCAGGGGATCTTTACTATTTAAGGCTTCTAATTAATCATGTCAAAGGACCAACCAGCTACAAGAGCATTCGCACAGTTGATAATGTTACATATGAAAGAAATAAGGAAGCTTGTCATGCAATGGGTTTATTAAATGAAGACAAAGAGTGGCATGAAGCAATGGAGGAGGCTTCCGGATGGGCATCCGCATTCCAGCTAAGAGATATGTTCATCACATTATTGATTTTTTGTGAGGTAACAGACCCTGGAAAGTTGTGAAAAAAATTCTGGCCAGAATTAGGAGAGGATATAACTTACAAGATGCACAAGAAGTTCAATTTCAATGACTACAACTTGACTGATAAGGAAGTCCAGCAATATACATTACTACAACTACAGAAACTACTCATTGAGAAGGATAAATCGCTTGCCGATTTCCCAGAGTTGCCTAAATTGGAGAGAAATATAATGCTCGAGTTAAGAAACTCCCTAATTACAGAGGAGCTTAACTACGACATTTATAAGGTAGAAAAAGAGCATGCAAAACTACTACACACTCTGAATTCAGACCAACAGTTCATATACAATTCAGTTTTGGATTCCATAAACAACTCGAAAGAGAAACTATTCTTTCTCTACGGGCCTGGAGGAACAAGGAAAACATATGTGTACATATTAAGATCTGAGCGAAGAATCGTACTACCAGTAGCTACTTCAGGCATTGCTGCAACACTACTACCTGGTGGTAGAACAGCACACTCTCGCTTCAAAATTCCCATTGATTTACATGAACATTCCATATGTGATATAAAGCCAAAAACGATGCTAGCAGAATTGCTTGAAAAGACTTCGTTAATAATCTGGGATGAAGCACCAATGGCACATCGCCACACTTTCGAAGCTCTAGACCGTACGCTCAGAGATATCATGAGTAAAAATGACCCATTAGCTACTGATAAAATATTTGGCGGAATCACAGTGTTACTAGGCGGAGATTTTCGACAAATATTACCAGTCATCCCACAAGGTAGTATGCAAGATACTGTTATGGCCACAATTAATAGGTCATATTTTTGGGACAAATGCAATGTATGCATTCTACAGCAAAACATGCGATTAAAACCAGGAGAAAAAGAGTTTTCAAACTGGATTTTGAAAGTAGGCAACGAAGCAGCTAAAAAAGTGGATTCAGCTTCTACAGACAGTTATGATAAAGACATTGTAGAAGTTAGCAAAGAGCTATTGATACCCACTACAGAGGCACCATTGGAAAAGATCTTCCACTCCACATTCGAAGATTTTAAATCTTCTTTTGCTAATAAAGGATATTTACGAGAACGAGCAATTCTAACACCAAGAAATGAAACTGTAGATGAAGTCAATGCATATGTGCTCTCTACAGTAGAAGGTGAAATGAAGGAATATCTCAGCTACAACAGCATAGGAAATGATGATATTGAAGAAGATGAGGAGAACACATCCTACACACCAGAGTATCTAAATAGTCTTAGATGCTCAGGTCTACCGAATCATCAACTACAACTGAAGTACAATACATCGGTACTGTTGATGTGAAACATCAACCAAAAAGCAGGATTGTGCAATGGTACACGGTTGCTGATAACAAGGTTAGGCAAAAGAATTATTGAAGCTGAAATAATAACTGGGGAAAATGTGGGAAAAAAGATCATTATACCAAGGATAGTGATGACAACATCAGACACAAATTGTCCTTACAAATTGAGAAGGCGACAGTTCCCATTATGTCTATGTTACGCTATGACAATTAACAAAAGCCAAGGACAAAGCTTGCAGAAAGTGGGATTATACCTTCTAAAATCAGTTTTCAGTCATGGACAACTCTATGTTGCTTTGTCAAGAGTCACATCAATGGAAGGATTGAAAATCTTAAATGGGACATTGACAGAAAATGCTGTGAACGGCGTCACCAACATTGTTTACAAAGAAATTTTCAACAATATTTTGTCTGAAAGTAGAGGTATGACAACAACTATTTCTGGTCTAATATAAATTATCAAAAACAAAATGTTTGAATAATTAAATTTTAACACAGCTGAAAATGACCAAGGTGGGAGAAGAGTTGCAAATATCGAGGAAGGACTTCGCGTTTAAATGAAATGTATATCGACAATCAAGTAAGTACATTTATATTATTTAGTGTTCGAAAACGCACAAGCATACAAATATACTATAAAAAAAAATATAACAAATAAAAATCCTTCTAACAATCTCCTTTCAAATTACAATGACACAACAGGAAAAAAATTCATCCAAGCAGAAAAAGAAACAGCAAGTGATTAAAAAGATTAATAGTGGATATAGTGACATATTACATGACTGTATTTATTTAACTTCCTCATATCTATTATTCGTAAAAAAATTTGACTAAAAAACAATTTAAATATTTATGCACAAATCTTTCATAATAAAACAAATATGCTGTTTAACAAAACAAAATATTATTCATATGAAAAAAGATCTTCACAGAAAATTATTAGTTACATATACGTACCAAAAAAAAACTTCACTTCATATAATGATTGCAAAGCCATTCATATGGCTTCCCTCTCTTCGTTAATAAAAATTAGGGGACATAAATTTAGAATGCATGTTTATGACCTACAACAACCACAATCGATTACTGTATGTTTTCAACAACATAATCTAAAACCATTAACTTTAAATAATCTCGAATTATATATACATATAAAAAAAAATTAAAAACAAAAAATCAAACAAAAATTAAATAAAGTAAATATCTTATATTCTGATTAATCAAAATTAAAATAAAATTAAACTTATATAAAAACTTAAAAAATTAACAATAAACATATTATGCGTGTAGCGCGGGTACTCACCTAGTGAATGATTCAAAACATGACAAATGATATTATGTTTTAACATACATAAATAAGAAAACAATTAAGGTAGTATATAAAAGATTTAAAACAATATAAATTCAAAATTATTTCTTATGATATTAATTTTACTTGATTAATATAAATTCATAAAAATAAAAATTTATAAATCTTTAAGTATTTCTTTTTAGTCAAGGATTCAAGATGGGATTATTGATATGAGGGAACTCTCTACTCAATTCATAATGCTTATAAACTCAAACAAGCTATTCTTTATACATATGATTCATTTGCATAACTAATCCAATCTCTTGACACTAATTAATTTGCTAATCATCAAGTCAAGAACTAATTCTCATTAGTGAAATGATAAATATCAAGCACTCAAACATTCATTCAATCATATATTGCAAAAGTACTCCCTAAACGTCTAATCTCTTAGGCTAGTGTTAGAGGGGAAATGAGCACATTTCCTAAAAGGCCTTCCCCCGCAATAACCTAAGTCCATCAAGATCAGGAAGACCGCACCGACCTAGCTTGGATTTAAAGATAACCTTTAAAGACCAGAAACATCGGATTAATTCAAAGGATAAATGAGAATTTCCTTACTCCTCGGAGAATAAAGGATATTTCCATATCTATGATATAGAGATATACACAAAGACAAAAAGGAAAAGGAGTTCGAAGCAACCGACCTCCCATCCCTATAAATAAAGAGGACCCAGAAGCCAAGAAGATCATCCAATACATTCTAGAGAGCAATAGAGCTAAAACTAGAGACTCCAACGCTTTCTAGTTTACTTCACAAACACCTTCTTCACTTCGGCATAACCTCACGGTTATTCCTTTCTTTGTAATCGCTTTGCTTATTACTATTAATAAAAAGACTTTATTCTCCGAAACCCACAACTGTTAATCAAACCCTAGTGGTGATTTTCTAGTTCAACAATTGGTGCCGTTTGTGGGGACTAGGAGAATAACTTCTTAAAAACCAAGTAAGAAAGCCGAAGCGATGAGCCTCCCCGTCGACAACAGCGATCTCATCCACAACAACGATGACATCACTCACACCGAGACGTCTACTCTCGGTGAACGTACGAACGTCACCACCGCGGATCCACCCGCGGGAGCACCCTCAGCTCTCGCTGCAGCTATTCAGGCCGCCACGATATCACCCACAGGAAAACGTAAACAAGCAATCACCAACAGTACCCACATGATTTTACGAGGAATATTCCACGATCCTAGCTCACTACGAGAAATAAGAGAACACGAAGAGAAAGCGGCGGCGGCGAAGCGAGACCCACCCATCCCAAGATACGAGATGCCAATAGAATTCACAACGAAAGATCAACATAGCTCGCACGAACCGCACTTAGACCCGCTAGTCATAACTTTACATATCCATGACAGCAAGATCGCCAAAGTCCTGATCAACGGTGGGAGCACAGCCAACATCATATTCGAAGACACACTATCAAGGATGCATATTGATAAAAACAAGATAATAGCAATCAGAAAACCATTGACCGGATTCGCAGGCGACACTTCTTACAGCATCGAATCGATATACCTAATCACTTAACCACAATGATCGTAGAAAGCCATTTCCTATTTCTTCACCAAGTTTTCCACGCGTTTAAACTTATATCTTTATTTATTTTATCATTGATATTTATTGTTTGGTAGTCTAATATTTGATAATTTTAGTTTTAAAACTTGTAGGATCGGTGGTATGGAGTCTTTCACATTATTTTTTACTGATTCTATCTGTTGTGTGCATTCTGCATATTTTGATTTGAATATTTTATCTAGATATATCAATTTGAGTTTGATTCATAATTATGTCATACTTTATTATCTAAATAGAATTTTAGAAGGTGTTACTCATGTGTTATTAATATTGGTTCATATAAGTAGTAGCTGCGTATACAAATCACATTTCACTGTTTGTTAAATTTTCATTGTAAAGTTACTTATGTAATATTTTTCTTTGTTAGTATTTAAAATCAGAAGCATCCAGTGTATTAATCTTTGTATATTTAAAGAAAATATTTGCTTTAGAAACTTAAGTAAACTTATTGCAACTTTAGATAGTTATTCATTGTCGATACCAATATTTTAGAAATTTGATATTTTATATCATTTGATAATAAATTTATATTTTATTTTAATTTATACAATTTTTTTTATATGTTTGATATACACAGTACTTATATTTTTTTTAATGATTAAGCTCTTTTGTTGTTGATTCTCAAAATAGGTAGCATATATATCAAGTTAATTTCTTTTACTTGAATGATTTTTCTTTTTAAATTTTTTTTTAATATTAATTTTTATTTTAGTTATAATGCTGATTTGACATACTATAGCTGTTAGCCTGAATATCAAGTTAGTTCTTTTATATGACTTTTTGTCTTTACCTTTTTGATATTGATTGTGTTTTTATGTTGATACATAATGTTTTGTAAATATTAACAATTTTACACATATTTTTCTCATTGTTTCTGCTAACGAGACTCTTTTATATTAATTTCTAAAACAGTTAGCATATATACCAAGACAATTTTTGTTTTAGATAATTTTAAAAAAAAATATTCAACTTTTTGATATTAATTTAAATTTAAATTATATTTTTATTTTATTATTTTTGTTTATTTTTTGTATTGATCTCTTAAATATTTATTTTAAAGCTAAATTTTAAATAAATTATTTATTATATATGTTAAATTTTTTCTTTTATTAATTTAAATTTTTGTTAGTTTAGTTTTTGTGATATTAAATTTCTATTTTATTTTGACAAATGTTATATTAATTTTTATTATATTATATTAATTTTTTTATTTTTTTTGTTTTAAATTATTAATTATATTTGATATTTTTTGTATTTTATAAAAAATGCTGATATGAATTAATTATATTAATTATATTCAGTATGTTCTTTATTATATATAGATGTGCGAGTGCGAGGCGTTTCAGGCTTGCGAGTTAATGGATATAAAAGCCCAGTGTTAAATCATCTAACGAAGTCAGAAGGTTTAGTTTTGACCATCCAATAAGAAGAAAGAATACGACAAAAATCTGGAAAACCTACCCTGCCTCTTTTGGACAATTGATCTTCAGCTCCTTGCTCTCTGCCTCTCTCAGTCCGGATTCTTTGATTTGTGATTTGATTACGATCCAATGGGTTTCTCCAAAGATCAGCTGCTTGGTCGACTTCAGGTTTTTTATCTTCTCGAACTCAGTTTCATCTTTTTGATTTCTCATTGCTTTATTAGAGAATTCGTGAAAGGGAATTAGATAAAATAAGAGATGGGAACGGAAAACTATTTACTTCGTGCATTGTTTGATTCGGTTTATATTTGCTTCATTCAATTAAAATTTCCCCAACCAGTTGTGGGCCTTAACGAATTTAGATTGTGTACATGGATTCGTAGTTATCAGTGACTACTTTGTACTTTTTTAAGATTAAATCGTATTATTTCTTTACTCAAGAATTGTATTTTTTGTGCCAAGATTTATCCATTTTATTTGCAAGTTTGTCAAAGTATAGGATTTGAATTTCGTTTTATTGTTCGATTTACATTTATATTTGCTTATCTCAGATTCGATTTTCCCATGAATGATTTTAGATTAGATAGCATTGTACTCTTCTACGGTGAAGAATTTTGGAGTTGTTGGTGTAATTGATAATTTAGAGTCCTAATTATCTATTGATCTTCTTGGTATTACAGGAACTTGAGATTGATTATTCCAAGTATGAGCATCCTCCTGTTCTAACAGTCGAAGCACAGGTGAAAATTGTAGATTTAATGCTCAAGTATAGAATGTTAATAGATGGATTTGTAAGGGCTGTGTTTTTATTATCTGAATTTTCTCCAGGCCAAGTATGTAAGCAGTAGCGAGGGAGCACTAAGTAAGAATCTCTTCTTGAAGGTAATCTTTATTATGCATTCCTCTAGAGTTTTACCATAAAGACATTGTAACTGGCTCATATTTTTTGGTTTTTTTTTTCTTTTTGCAGGACAAGAAACATCGATATTACATTATTTCAGCCATGGTAGATACAAAAGTTGACATGAAAGGTAACACATGTTTGGTTGGTACATACATTCTCATTTTGAACAAGTCGCTGTGCTTGTGAAATCGAAATGTTTTTTTTTCTTTCTTTTTGATGTTAACGTGTGCCCACTGTGACTTCTAATCCATACAGTTTTGTCTCAGAGACTTGGTCTTGGTAAAGGAGGAATTAGAATGGCTCCTGAAGAAGCACTTGGTGAGCTTTTGCAGGTATTGTGTTTTGTAACATATCTGGACAGATTTTTAAGAAACCTGATTGCTTAAGATGATCTATTTGCTTGATAAGTTTGTGTTGCTTAGTTTACAGCAAATCCACATGAATTTACCTAACCTAGTTTCTTGATTACAATTTTTATCTTCTTCTTAAAGGTGTCTCTTGGATGTGTTACTCCGTTCGCAGTTGTAAACGAATCAGCAAGGTATCGTCTTCGTTAACATTGGTTCCTATATGTGCCATTGAAGTTTTAATTATTTCCTTTGATTGACACATTCTTTTTGAAATTTTCTTTGTTAAAGAGATGTGTCACTCTTGTTAGACAAAAACTTCAAGAACCAAGCACGCTGCATCTTTCACCCATTGTCTAACGACGTCTCAATTTGTAAGTTCTTATAGCTTATGTTGAAATAGTTATAACAATATTTTAGCTTTTACGCTGATTCGTTTGTTTCCCATGATTTCCAGCTCTTAACACAGCGGGTCTAGACAAGTTTCTCAAGTCGATTGGGAGAGATTCTGTATACGTTGATCTTGAGGCAAATGTTCTAAAACCTTTTTAAGTTGAGACCTCATGTTTTCACAGTTACTTTCTTCTGACCTTTTAAACTATGGTTTTTGCGGTTTCAGGCTAACCCGGCGGTTGGTAAAGACCAGCCTCCGGATCTAGCTCTCTATGTTCCGGCTGCTTCAGTTGTTGTTCCCGAGCTTTCTAATAAAGCATCATCTATACAAACCCCTCCTACAAAGAATGCGACTTCAGAGATCATTAAGCCTGTTGCTTCAGGTATGGTTTAAGCCATTTCCTCCTATTTCGTAGCCCTTGTGATAATCTTGGGTAATAGAAAACATAGATTTTCTCTACCGGTGCAGCCAAGCCGAGCAAACCAGCCGGTAATGTGAATAGTGTCTCGGCAAATTCAGTTTCATTAGAATTCAAGAACCCTGAGAAATTTGTGGAGGAGATTTTGAACAGAACGTCGGCTCTATTGTTGTCTGAGGTAATAACACATTCTCAAAATTAAAATCAGTTTCGTATTGGTTTTGGGTTAAAATTCTTAAACCTGTTACATAACAGGCGAAGGGAGAGAGTGTGGAAGCTTTGCCAGGAACACTCAGAAAACGTCTTACCTCAGAGTTGACCCTTCTCGCTGTGAGTAACACTGTATTACTATATTTTACATGGTTAGCGTCGGTTTAGAGTAAACCGATTGTACTAATATTGGTGTTGTGTGTGTAAATTGCAGATTATGTACAAGAACACAGCGTACACTGAAGGTTTTCACGCAGGTAAAAACTACAAACCATACCGACTGTAAGAGGGAGGGTTTGGTTTACCTGATGAACCGGAGATGTTTGAGACGGAAAGCATTACCGATTTACGCATTTTCTGGCCCCTTTGTTGCAGAAAACAATTTAGTTAAGATTCGAAAAATAATATATTTGAGTGAGCTTGAACCATTATCGTTTCCTTTACGGTTTCATCAAACTTCTACTAAGTACCAATACACATTATAAAAAAAAATGCAGAAAAGCGTGTTTCAAGCTTTTTGTGCCAAGTCTAGATCAGTATGTGGAAAAATCATCCAGTGATCATCATACGACATTAAGCTTATGGGTTATTGCGATACATATCGACTTAGCATGAATCTCGGGTTTCATAACATAGAATATAGTGCAGACTCCAACATCAGCAACTCCTACAGGTGTTAGTAATGATCAACTTTGGGTTCAGACTCATTGTCTGGTAAAGGAAGTAGTTCAGCACCACTTCTTACAGGGGGCTAAATCACATTAATTCAGATCTTCCACCACTGATAGTTCAACGACACAGTTCAACGACAGGAACTCTGCAATCTGGAAGGGAAAGCTGACTCAACCAGTTCATCTCTGAACGATCTGCTATACAACAAAAGGTTGATCCTGCAAGTTAGGAGTACATCTTGAAGACCTTTGAAGAAAAATAGAGGTCTCAAGAACATGAACTTTAGAGTCTATCATGAGACCCGCGATCGACTATGTGGTAGAAAAAACCAAGCAAACTCCATTTTTGGAGAAAATTGAGAACACTTCGATAAAAAACGTCAGAACGTTAAGACTCATGATTTACGAAGGTAAAGCTAACCCCAAATCACATTTAACTGCGTACATAATTGCATTTGGAAGAGCTCACTTCAATGATTACAAGAAGGAGGCTAGGCTCTGCAAACTTTTTGCCGAACACCTCTCCATGTTCGCCTTAGATTGGTTTTCACGACTGCAAGAACGATTGATTGATAGTTTCTCAAAACTATCGGTCAGTTTCCTGAAACAATACTCAGTCTACATCCACAAAACGGTGGCTAGAGCAGAACTTTGGGCCCTGACCCAAGGACCTAAAGATTCACTATGATCTCATCATGCCAAGTTGAAGGAAATCATTGCACGAATACTAGTGATCAAGACGACTAAACTCCTAATATGGCATCAAGTCTAATTTTTATAGCACACTTGATCAAGAAGATAATTCATATTATGAGATGAAACATTGATGATGAACAAATATTGTTTGAGACTTTGAGCAGAACACTTTGTGATATCATAAAATCTGACAAGCCTTTACTGGTAAAGTTATCGTCTTTGGGAAAGATTTTTATAGACAAATTTTGTCGGTTACGCCTAATGCTGGAAGGGTAAAAGTTATTCAGACTATTTTGAATTCTCTGTTTTTTTTTTAAATGACTACAAAATGTTAAAGTTTACAAAGAATATGCGACTCAAATTCGGAGATAATAGTAAGAAGATGTATGATCTCGTAGATTTCTCAAAATAGGTATTGGATATTGTATTTGTTGGACATAGATTGTGGATAATGACGAAGGTAGAAAATTATTTTATTGTGGTAAACAATTGAGTTGTATAAAAATATTTTACTATTTACTAGAAAATTTTATTATTTGTTTTCTTCATTCCTTAAATATTTTACTATTTACTAGTAATATTTTTTCTATATCATTTCTTTTTATTTTTTTTATTGAAGTAATTATAAAACAAAAGTATTACTTACAAACTTTAGGAAGGAACAAGAAAAAATTATTCAATTCCTTTTATGTATTTCAACTTTCATTTATTATTTTTTTATTCTTTTTCTTTTTATTAATATTTTTTAATGATCATCGGTTAAAATCGATTATTATATTGGATATATCATAGGATGAGAAAATCTGTCTAAGTTGTGATAGTATTATTATAAACACAACTGATCGGAAGCTTAATGGTAATGATGCATTTGAAATTTTATTTTAAAGTTCTAAGCCAATTTATGAAAAAGTATATTATGATATATATGATTTACGCAAAAAAATTTCTAGATTCAATCAAAGTGTCTTGATTGTGAAATTATGAGTTGCGTTTATGCTTATAATGCTGGTTAAAAATATTAATTTAAAAAATGATTTGTGCAATGAGCAAAACTGCTTATTACTTAAATGGTTAATTATATTATTGAAGCTAAGATAATAATTGGTGACAAAGTTAAGCAAAAGATTATTATATCTAAAATGTTTTTATTTTCAACAGAGAAATAAAACTTATCCCAGCATGAAATCCAAATAATTCTCAATTATTTTAGTCTTTGTAAATTTGTAATAATGATAAATAAAAATTAATATGCAAAGATGGGTGTGTTTCTTTTATAAACCGTTGGCAAAACGCAAAACCAAAATATATAAAAATAAAATCCGGGATTTAGTAACGAATTTTCAGCTTGTTAATTTTGCCTTCCTTATGCAAAAAATGCTCCTCAACGCAAAAACTCTAAAACCTAACTGTCTCTCCCGGTAAAACCCAAATTTCTGAGCCGGCGAAGTTCGTCGGAAATATCCTACATCACCGGATAATTTCGTCTGTAATTGTATGACCTCCCAAACGTAGACCTCGAACTTTTTTGTGTTTCCCCACGATCATATCCCCCTGTTTTCATTGTTTTGGATTCGCAATTCGAGTTCACAGTTTCAAATTCCTCCATGAATTCACTATATAGCGTTTGATTTTCCTCGTCTGTATCAAAACCTAATATCGCTTTTTCGTTTCAGGCGTTTTCCGATTCACCGATTCGATGTCACTCGTACGTTGTTTATCCCTCAGGTCGGCGCTTAACGCTCCTCGTTACCGATCCTCTTATGCTTGTCTCGTCCCTCTTCAGACTCGTCGCGAAGAAGAAGAAGCTACACGAAAAATCCCTGAAATTCGAAATTACCACAGTTTCATCAACAACCAGAGTTCGTTAATCGCTGGCTGCTCCGGCTTCTCTCGCAACCTCTCTCCCTTCCAATCTCCGGTGATTGCGTCCTATCGAACCATTTCGACTTTTAATTTCGCTAGTTCGAGTGAAATCCTCGCCGATTGGGTTTTGAAATCTGCGGTTTCTAATGTCTATGCGTTACACAATGTCGCTGATGCTCTTGCTTCACTTCAACACTTGATTGCTTTGCTTCATTCTTTCACATTTTCTCAATGGTAAGATTTCAAAAATTAGTCGTATATACTCTTCTGAGCTGGTATAAAGAAACTGTCTTGCTTAGTTCTTCTTCCTGGTTCAAAATCACAATCTTGGTTTATCTTGTTCTTTGACTGTTTTACAGGTGGGTGTGTATCATTGTCACATCAATTTTGATACGGGGAGTGACGATTCCGGTTATTATTGACTGGCTAAACAACATTGCAATGTTTTTTAAGGTAAAGTGATAACCTCGTGGTTTGAGCTTAACAGATCAGTGACAGAATGGGGAGAAATCGGAGGAAGAGTAGGATGAGAAGAGAAGGTAGAGAGGAAGAAGTCGGGAAAATCCCTAAATTGTTAAAATGATCCAAAGATGTTTTTCCTTTCGAGAGTTCCAACTTAAGTATCACAAATAAAAGGTTTTAACGAGCCAAAAACATAAAAAACATAAACGGCCCAATAAAAGTTTACGAGCCCATTTCACAAACTTATCAATAATCCTCCGTTAGAAGACACCTTGACAAGAAACTGTGAGAAGCTCCTGAATTCACTTCAATCGTAACCTCTTGGTTACTCACGAGACCATGAAATCTCAAAGCATCCTGTTGATAAACCGGATCGATGCTTCGGATACTCCTTGCTTGCTGGCTTGAATTTCTCTCTATATCTGGGTCATATGCTTTTCTAACTAACTTAAGGCACATCAATTCCTGGTTAATATGCCCTCGTTACCCTGTGTCATCCCTAACGTTTCTTCTTGTGATCGACTGGCGACGGGGGTAATTTCCGGCTCTTCTATAGCTTATGTCACCTTTACTGATTGACACTGGTGGTATGTTTTCGCCTGCGAGCTGGACGTCATTAACTTCTTCTGCCCACTGTGCTTGTTGTGTAACGTGGTTTAACTCTACTGCTGGTTCACAGAAACTAACTCTTCTAGTCTTCGTTTCCTTCGATACGAGTTTCTGGTTTCGTGCGAGCTCTTTATCACTCAAGTAACTACCTTGTTCTTCTAACCATTGAGCAACTCCTAGTGCATTCTTGAGATTGTTAGGCTGGAGTTGCCTGACCTCTTCCTGCAGCGGTTATTGCAATCCTCTCATAAAAACATTAACCATATACTTCTCTGGCAATTGTATAGACTTTTTCCTGATGGCTTCAAAATCCCTGACATAATCTACGAGAGTACCTTCTTGAAGTATTCCCGAGTATCGATTTATCACCCTTTGTTCACTCTTTCTCTTCACTGCAGGTCTAGGCATTGTATACTCCATCTCCGTTCTCACCATCAGATAGCTAATTTGTTTCACTTCTATATCACGCTCCCTTAAAACCAAGCTCTTGAACTCATCCCAGTTTTTAGGAGTATTACTCTCCCAAAGTCTTCGGATCTAATTCCCGGTTGAACCTTGGAGACTCTGGTGGGCTTTCTGCAACTTTTCATTCTCAGGGATATGATTCTCTGAATAGTGTTTCTCAAAGCAGTTTATCCAATATTTTAACTCTTCCCTTGAACATGGTGACTCACTTTTCTCCTTAATTCCCTCTTGCACGCGAGAGACCTTATTGTTTGAAGGCCTATTCCCTTGCTCTTCGGCCTTTGAATTTGTTCCCTAAATCTCACGCCCTGTTTTGGTTCGGCCTTGAGGACTTGGTTCTAACCTTCTCCACCCACCAATTATGTTCACCGTGTTTGAGCTTATTCCCCGCTCATACCCTACACCGTCAGAAACACGTTCCCGATCCGTATCCATCACTGCCTTTCCCTTGACCCTGGCTCTTGCTGCCTTGACGGAAACATAATTATCAAGATGCTGTTGCCGGTTCTGCACACAACTTCTGAGACCTAAGCTGCGACCGATCCCAAAGCTCTTGCAAGCCTGCAATAACTCACGTTGTTTTCACTTTTCTCGCATATTCATGACGTTTCTTCAGCTCCTTCTTGTTCACGTTCAAAACTCTATGGCAAGAGTTTGCTGAAACCTTGACGTTTGAAAGCAAGAGAGGCTTTGAGTTCCCTTTTCGAATTCTCTCCTTTCTATCCATGTAATAATCTCGATCCGCCCTGAAACCCTTGTCGCTGAGAGTGCCTAACGCGGTTTTGAGCTTGAGAAACTCAACTTCCGCAGATGCGTCGTATTGAGACTCGCCCACCGAGTGTTCAACAGTAATCTTCAGGGTTAGATCTGGTTTTTCCACTGGGGTTGGTTCGTCTAGCTTAGCAGTTTGCTGAGCCTCATGCTGAAACTACTGCAACATTTGGGATACCAGATCTAGAGCCTTGTCCAAAACGTCGCGAGGAAGGCTGTGCTCTGATACCATTGATAAGCTCGTGGTTTGAGCTTAACAGATTAATGACAGAAAGGGGAGAAATCGGAGGAAGAGTAAGATGAGAAGAGAAGGTAGAGAGGAAGAAGTCGGGAAAATCCCTAAATTGTTAAAATGATCCAAAGATGCTTTCCCCTTCGAGAGTTCCAACTTAAATATCACAAATAAAAGGCTTTAACGAGCCAAAAACATAAAAAACATAAACGGCCCAATAAAAGTTTACGAGCCCATTTCACAAACTTATCAATAATCCTCCGATAGAAGACACCTTGACAAGAAACTGTGAGAAGCTCTTGAATCCACTATAATCGTAACCTCTTGGTTACTCACGAGACCATGAAATCTCAAAGCATCCTGTTGATAAACCGGGCCGATGCTTCGGATACTCCTTGCTTGCTGGCTTTAATTTCTCCCTATATCTGGCTCATATGCTTTTCTAACTAACTTAAGGCACATAAATTCCTGGTTAATATGCCCTCGTTCCCCTGTGTCATCCCTAACGTTTCTTCTTGTGATCGACTGGCGATGGAGGTCATTTCCGGCTCTTCTATAACTTCTGTCACCTTCACTGATTGACACTGGTGGTATGTTTTCGCCTGCGAGCTGGGCGTCATTGACTTCTTCTGCCCACTGTGCTTGTTGTGTAACATGGTTTAACTCTACTGCTGGTTCACAGAAACTAACTCTTCTAGTCTTCGTTTCCTTCGATACGAGTTTCTGGTTTCGTGCGAGCTCTTTATCACTCAAGTAACTACCTTGTTCTTCTAACCATTGAGCAACCCCTAGTGTATTCTTGAGATTGTTAGGCTGGAGTTGCCTGACCTCTTCATGCAGCGGTTATTGCAATCCTCTCACATAAACATTAACCATATACTTCTCTGGCAATTGTATAGACCTTTTCCTGATGGCTTCAAAATCCCTGATATAATCTACGAGAGTACCTTCTTGAAGTATTCCCGAGTATCGATTTATCACCTTTTGTTCACTCTTTCTCTTCACTGCAGGTCTAAGCATTGTATAATCCATCTCTGTTCTCACCATCAGATAGCTAATTTGTTTCACTTCTATATCACGCTCCCTTAAAACCAAGCTCTTGAACTCATCCCCGTTTTTAGGAGTATTACTCTCCCAAAGTCTTCGGATCCAATTCCCGGTTGAACCTTGGAGACTCTGGTGGGCTTCCTGCAACTTTTCATTCTCAGGGATATGATTCTCTGAACAGTGTTTCTCAAAGCAGTTTATCCAATATTTTAACTCTTCCCTTGAACATGGTGACTCACTTTTCTCCTTAATTCCCTCTTGCACGCGAGAGACCTTATTGTTTGAAGGCCTATTCCCTTGCTCTTCGGCCTTTGAATTTGTTCCCTGAATCTCACGCCCTGTTTTGGTTCGGCCTTGAGGACTTGGTTCTAACCTTCTCCACCTACCAATTATGTTCACCGTGTTTGAGCTTATTCCCCGCTCATACCCTACTCCGTCAGAAACACGTTTCCGATCCGTATCCATCACTGCCTTTCCCTTGACCCTGGCTCTTGCTGCCTTGACGGAAACAGAATTATCAAGATGCTGTTGCCGGTTCTGCACACAACCTCTGAGACCTAAGCTGCGACCCATCCCAAAGCTCTTGCAAGCCTGCAATAACTCACGTTGTTTTCACTTTTCTCGCATATTCATGACGTTTCTTCAGCTCCTTCTTGTTCACGTTCAAAACTCTATGGCAAGAGTTTGCTGAAACCTTGACGTTTGAAAGCAAGAGAGGGTTTGAGTTCCCTTTTCGAATTCTCTCCTTTCTATCCATGTAATAATCTCGATCCGCCCTGAAACCCTTGTCGCTGAGAGTGCCTAACGCGGTTTTGAGCTTGAGAAACTCAACTTCCGCAGATGCGTCGTATTGAGACTCGCCCACCGAGTGTTCGACAGTAATCTTCAGGGTTAGATCTGGTTTTTCCACTGGGGTTGGTTCGTCTAGCTTAGCAGTTTGCTGAGCCTCATGCTGAAACTTCTGCAACATTTGGGATACCAGCTCTTGAGCCTTGTCCAAAACGTCGCGAGGAAGGCTGTGCTCTGATACCATTGATAAGCTCGTGGTTGAGCTTAACAGATTAGTGACAGAAAGGGGAGAAATCAGAGGAAGAGTAAGATGAGAAGAGAAGGTAGAGAGGAAGAAGTCGGGAAAATCACTAAATTGTTAAAATGATCCAAAGATGCTTTTCCCTTCGACAGTTCCAACTTAAATATCACAAATAAAAGGCTTTAACGAGTCAAAAACATAAAAAACATAAACGGCCCAATAAAAGTTTACGAGCCCATTTCACAAACTCATCAATACTCCTCCGTTAGAAGACACCTTGTCCTCAAGGTGTAGAGTCTTCGAAACCTGCAACTCTCTGAGACAGAGTAACCATCGTGGAGCCTTCTTGTGCTTCACGCTCCATGCTCAGCTGCTGTTTGTTCCTTTACCAAGCTGCAGTTTCATCTCTTTGCTTTAACCCTGCCCGACTCTTCTCCGTTGTGATATTTTCTTCTCCCGCCAACTCGAGCTTATTCCCTTTCATGGCTTCTGATGCACGCTCCTGTATATCCAGAACAGATTTATTGGCCTCTGACATAAACTTGTTGTTTTCGACCCTTCCAGAGAACTTAATAGAGGCGTATATCGAATCGTGCTGGTTTTCTGGTGGTGTCTGCGAAGTTGATAAGCTCTTGATGTTGTATCGACCCTTCCATGGTGAACTCCTTTCTCCTTGATACTTAGCAGCAATTTCACTCTCTCCCAACCGCTATCGTTCACCCTTTGCACCTTATCAACACTATTCCGATCTGACTCGTTACTCTTATCACGTTCATGATGTTTATCACCGCTCAGCCTTCTAGACATACCATTACTCCCCCTTTGAGTTCCCACCTTGTCCTCAAGGTGATTAACCCGAATCTTCTCCTGCTCGCAGCTAGGTTCAAGGCTAACTTCCCGTGGCACCTCCTCAGTTCGAATTGAAACTCTAACGCACAGGATACGCAGTCCTACCGTTTCTTCACTAACCGCATCTGTGATCCACAAACCAATGCACAAGACCAAATGATGTGTACTATAAGTGTTCCCTTCAGTTTCAGTAATACGCAACAAGGCATGAGTCTGCTTGGGCTTGAGCTGCATCTCTTTCTCCTTACCACCTATGGTGACCCATTTAGCTCCGTCATAGAAGGATAGAGTTTTCTTTCTCCAATCTACGCTTGTTTCTCCAAGTTTTGCTAACCAACTATAACCCAAAAACAAGTCAACGTCGACTAAATCCATTAGGTAGCACTCTTCGACTGTTGAGGCTTCTTGAACATTGATCACTACTGCTTGACAAACTCCATGGCCATTTAACACTTTTCCTTACGCAAGAATCACCTTCGATGGTCCCGTTTCATGGCAAGTAAGACTGAGTTTCTAAGCTACTTACCTTGACAAAAAACTGTGAGAAGCTCCTGAATCAATTTCAATCGTAACCTCTTGGTTAGTCACGAGACCATGAAATCTCAAAGCATCCTGTTGATAAACCGGGCCGATGCTTCGGATACTCCTTGCTTGCTGGCTTGAATTTCTCCCTATATCTGGCTCATATGCTTTTCTAACTAACTTAAGGCATATAAATTCCTGGTTAATATGTCCTCGTTCCCCTGTGTCATCCCTAACGTTTCTTCTTGTGATCGACTGGCGATGGGGGTCATTTCCGGCTCTTCTATAGCTTCTGTCACCTTCACTGATTGACACTGGTGGTATGTTTTCGCCTGCGAGCTGGGCGTCATTGACTTCTTCTGCCCACTGTGCTTGTTGTGTAACGTGGTTTAACTCTACTGCTGGTTTACAGAAAATAACTCTTCTAGTCTTTGTTTCCTTCGATACGAGTTTCTGGTTTCGTGCGAGCTCTTTATCACTCAAGTAACTACCTTGTTCTTCTAACCATTGAGCAACCCCTAGTGCATTCTTGAGATTGTTAGGCTGGAGTTGCCTGACCTCTTCCTGCAGCGGTTATTGCAATCCTCTCACAAAAACATTAACCATATACTTCTCTGGCAATTGTATAGACCTTTTCCTGATGGCTTCAAAATCCCTGATATAATCTACGAGAGTACCTTCTTGAAGTATTCCCGAGTATCGATTTATCACCCTTTGTTCACTCTTTCTCTTCACTGCAGGTCTAGGCATTGTATACTCCATCTCTGTTCTCACCATCAGATAGCTAATTTGTTTCACTTCTATATCACGCTCCCTTAAAACCAAGCTCTTGAACTCATCCCAGTTTTTAGGAGTATTACTCTCTCAAAGTCTTCGGATCCAATTCCTGGTTGAACCTTGGAGACTCTGGTGGGCTTCCTGCAACTTTTCATTCTCAGGGATATGATTCTCTGAACAGTGTTTCTCAAAGCAGTTTATCCAATATTTTAACTCTTCCCTTGAACATGGTGACTCACTTTTCTCCTTAATTCCCTCTTGCACGCGAGAGACCTTATTGTTTGAAGGCCTATTCCCTTGCTCTTTGGCCTTTGAATTTGTTCCCTGAATCTCACGCCCTGTTTTGGTTCGGCCTTGAGGACTAGGTTCTAACCTTCTCCACCCACCAATTATGTTCACCGTGTTTGAGCTTATTCCCCGCTCATACCCTACTCCGTCAGAAACACGTTCCCGATCCATATCCATCACTGCCTTTCCCTTGACCCTGGCTCTTGCTGCCTTGACGGAAACATAATTATCAAGATGCTGTTGCCGGTTCTGCACACAACCTCTGAGACCTAAGCTGCGACCCATCCCAAAGCTCTTGCAAGCCTGCAATAACTCAAGTTGTTTTCACTTTTCTCGCATATTCATGACGTTTCTTCAGCTCCTTCTCTTTCACGTTCAAAACTCTATGGCAAAAGTTTGCTGAAACCTTGATGTTTGAAAGCAAGAGAGGGTTTTGGTTCCCGTTTCGAATTCTCTTCTTTCTATCCATGTAATAATCTCGATCTGTCCTGAAACCCTTGTCGCTGAGAGTGCCTAATGCGGTTTTGAGCTTGAGAAGCTCAACTTCCGCAGATGCGTCGTATTGAGACTCGTCCACCGAGTGTTCGACAGTAATCTTCAGGGTTAGATCTGGTTTTTTCACAGGGGTTGGTTCGTCTAGCTTAGCAGTTTGCTGAGCCTCATGCTGAAACTTCTGCAACATTTGGGATACCAGCTCTAGAGCCTTGTCCAAAACGTCGCGAGGAAGGCTGTGCTCTGATACCATTGATAAGCTCGTGGTTTGAGCTTAACAGATTAGTGACAGAAAGGGGAGAAATCGGAGGAAGAGTAAGATGAGAAGAGAAGGTAGAGAGGAAGAAGTCGGGAAAATCCCTAAATTGTTAAAATGATCCAAAGATGCTTTCCCCTTCGACAGTTCCAACTTAAGTATCACAAATAAAAGGCTTTAACGAGCTAAAAACATAAAAAACATAAACGGCCCAATAAAAGTTTACGAGCCCATTTCACAAACTTATCAATACTCCTCCGTTAGAAGACACCTTGTCCTCAAGGTGTAGAGTCTTCGAAACCTGCAACTCTCTGAGACAGAGTAACCATCGTGGAGCCTTCTTGTGCTTCACGCTCCATGCTCAGCTGCTGTTTGTTCCTTTCCCAAGCTGCAGTTTCATCTCTTTATTTTAATCCTGCCCGACTCTTCTCCGTTGTGATATTTTCTTCTCCTGCCAACTCGAGCTTATTGCCTTTCATGGCTTCTGATGCACGCTCCTGTATATCCAGAACAGATTTATTGGCCTCTGACTTAAACTTGTTGTTTTCGACCCCTCCAGAGAACTTATTAGAGGCATATATCGAATCGTACAGGTTTTCTGGTGGTGTCTGCGTGCTAGTAACTCGGCGAAGTTGATAAGCTCTTGATGTTGTATCGACCCTTCCATGGTGAACTCCTTTCTCCTTGATACTTAGCAGCAATTTCACTCTCTCCCAACCGCTATCGTTTACCCTTTGCACCTTATCAACGCTATTCAGATCTGACTCGTTACTCTTATCACGCTCATGATGTTTATCACCGCTCAGCCTTCTAGACATACCATTACTCCCCCTTTGAGTTCCCACCTTGTCCTCAAGGTGATTAACCCAAATCTTCTCCTGCTCGCAGCTAGGTTCAAGGCTAACTTCCCGTGGCACCTCCTCAGTTCGAATTGAAACTCTAACGCACAAGATACGCAGTCCTACCGTTTCTTCACTAACCGCATCTGTGATCCACAAACCAATGCACAAGACCAAATGATGTGTACTATAAGTGTTCCCTTCAGTTTCAGTAATACGCAGCAAGGCATGAGTTTGCTTGGGCTTGAGCTGCATCTCTTTCTCCTTACCACCTATGGTGACCCATTTAGCTCCGTCATAGGAGAATATAGTTTTCTTTCTCCAATCTATGCTTGTTTCTCCAAATTTTGCTAACCAACTATAATCCAAAACCAAGTCAACGTCGACTAAATCCATTAGGTAGCACTCTTCGACTGTTAAGGCTTCTTGAACATTGATCACTACTGCTTGACAAACTCCATGGCCATTTAACATTTTTCCTTGCGCAAGAATCACCTTCGATGGTCCCGTTTCATGGCAAGTAAGACTGAGTTTATAAGCTACTTCCCTTGACAAGAAACTGTTAGAAGCTCCTGAATCCACTTCAATCGTAACCTCTTGGTTACTCACGAGACCATGAAATCTCAAAGCATCCTGTTGATAAACCGGGCCGATGCTTCGGATACTCCCTGCTTGCTGGCTTGAATTTCTCCCTATATCTGGCTCATATGCCTTTCTAACTAACTTAAGGCACATAAATTCCTGGTTAATGTGCCCTCCTTCCCCTGTGTCATCCCTAACGTTTCTTCTTGTGATCGACTGGCGACGGGGGTCATTTCCGGCTTTCTATAGCTTCTGTCACCTTCACTGATTGACACTGGTGGTATGTTTTCGACTGTGAGCTGGGCGTCATTGACTTCTTCTGCCCACTGTGCTTGTTGTATAACGTGGTTTAACTCTACTGCTGGTTCACAGAAACTAACTCTTCTAGTCTTCGTTTCCTTCGATACGAGCTTCTGGTTTTGTGCGAGCTCATTATCACTCAAGTAACTACCTTGTTCTTCTAACCATTGAGCAACCCCTAGTGCATCCTTGAGATTGTTAGGCTGGAGTTGCCTGACCTCTTCATGCAGCGGTTATTGCAATCCTCTCACAAAAACATTAACCATATACTTCTCTGACAATTGTATAGACCTTTTCCTGATGGCTTCAAAATCTCTGATATAATCTACGAGAGTACCTTCTTGAAGTATTCCCGAGTATCAATTTATCACCCTTTGTTCACTCTTTCTCTTCACTGCAGGTCTAGGCATTGTATACTCCATCTCTGTTCTCACCATCAGATAGCTAATTTGTTTCCCTTCTATATCACGCTCTCTTAAAACCAAGCTCTTGAACTCATCCCAGTTTTTAGGAGTATTACTCTCCCAAAGTCTTCGGATCCAATTCCCGGTTGAACCTTGGAGACTCTGGTGGGCTTCCTGCAACTTTTCATTCTCAAGAATATGATTCTCTGAACAGTGTTTCTCAAAGCAGTTTATCCAATATTTTAACTCTTCTCTTGAACATGGTGACTCACTTTTCTCCTTAATTCCCTCTTGCACGCGAGAGACCTAATTGTTTGAAGGCCTATTCCCTTGCTCTTCGGCCTTTGAATTTGTTCCCTGAATCTCACGCCATGTTTTGGTTCGGCCTTGAGGACTTGGTTCTAACCTTCTCCACCCACCAATTATGTTCACCGTGTTTGAGCCTATTCCCCGCTCATACCCTACTCCGTCAGAAACACGTTCCCGATCCGTATCCATCACTGCCTTTCCCTTGACCCTGGCTCTTGCTGCCTTGACGGAAACAGAATTATCAAGATGCTGTTGCCGGTTCTGCACACAACCTCTGAGACCTAAGCTGCGACCCATCCCAAAGCTCTTGCAAGCCTGCAATAACTCAAGTTGTTTTCACTTTTCTCGCATATTCATGACGTTTCTTCAGCTCCTTCTCTTTCACGTTCAAAACTCTATGGCAAAAGTTTGCTGAAACCTTGATGTTTGAAAGCAAGAGAGGGTTTTGGTTCCCGTTTCGAATTCTCTTCTTTCTATCCATGTAATAATCTCGATCTGTCCTGAAACCCTTGTCGCTGAGAGTGCCTAATGCGGTTTTGAGCTTGAGAAGCTCAACTTCCGCAGATGCGTCGTATTGAGACTCGTCCACCGAGTGTTCGACAGTAATCTTCAGGGTTAGATCTGGTTTTTTCACAGGGGTTGGTTCGTCTAGCTTAGCAGTTTGCTGAGCCTCATGCTGAAACTTCTGCAACATTTGGGATACCAGCTCTAGAGCCTTGTCCAAAACGTCGCGAGGAAGGCTGTGCTCTGATACCATTGATAAGCTCGTGGTTTGAGCTTAACAGATTAGTGACAGAAAGGGGAGAAATCGGAGGAAGAGTAAGATGAGAAGAGAAGGTAGAGAGGAAGAAGTCGGGAAAATCCCTAAATTGTTAAAATGATCCAAAGATGCTTTCCCCTTCGACAGTTCCAACTTAAGTATCATAAATAAAAGACTTTAACGAGCCAAAAACGTAAAAAACATAAACGGCCCAATAAAAGTTTACGAGCCCATTTCACAAACTTATCAATACTCCTCCGTTAGAAGACACCTTGTCCTCAAGGTGTAGAGTCTTCGAAACCTGCAACTCTCTGAGACAGAGTAACCATCGTGGAGCCTTCTTGTGCTTCACGCTCCATGCTCAGCTGCTGTTTGTTCCTTTCCCAAGCTGCAGTTTCATCTCTTTGCTTTAACCCTGCCCGACTCTTCTCCGTTGTGATATTTTCTTCTCCCACCAACTCGAGCTTATTCCCTTTCATGGCTTCTGATGCACGCTCCTGTATATCCAGAACAGATTTATTTGCCTCTGACTTAAACTTGTTGTTTTCGACCCCTCTATAGAAGTTAATAGAGGCGTATATCGAATCGTGCTGGTTTTCTGGTGGTGTCTGCGTGCTAGTAACTCGGCGAAGTTGATAAGCTCTTGATGTTGTATCGGCCCTTCCATGGTGAACTCCTTTCTCCTTGATACTTAGCAGCAATTTCACTCTCTCCCAACCGCTATCGTTCACCCTTTGCACCTTATCAACGCTATTCAGATCTGACTCGTTACTCTTATCACGCTCATGATGTTTATCACCGCTCAGCCTTCTACGCATACCATTACTCCCCCTTTGAGTTCCCACCTTGTCCTCAAGGTGATTAACCCAAATCTTCTCATGCTCGCAGCTAGGTTCAAGACTAACTTCCCGTGGCACCTCCTCAGTTTGAATTGAAACTCTAACGCACAGGATACACAGTCCTACCGTTTCTTCACTAACCGCATCTGTGATCCACAAACCAATGCACAAAACCAAATGATGTGTACTATAAGTGTTCCCTTCAGTTTCAGTAATACGCAACAAGGCATTAGTCTGCTTGGGCTTCAGCTGCATCTCTTTCTCCTTACCACCTATGGTAACCCATTTAGCTCCGTCATAGAAGGATAGAGTTTTCTTTCTCCAATCTATGCTTGTTTCTTCAAGTTTTGCTAACCAACTATAACCCAAAACCAAGTCAACGTCGACTAAATCCATTAGGTAGCACTCTTCGACTGTTGAGGCTTCTTGAACATTGATCACTACTGCTTGACAAACTCCATTGCCATTTAACACTTTTCCTTGCGCAAGAATCACCTTCGATGGTCCCATTTCATGGCAAGTAAGACTGAGTTTATAAGCTACTTCCCTTGACAAGAAACTGTGAGAAGCTCCTGAATCCACTTCAATCGTAACCTCTTGGTTACTCACGAGACCATGAAATCTCAAAGCATCATGTTGATAAACCAGCCGATGCTTCGGATACTCCCTGCTTGCTGGCTTGAATTTCTCCTTATATCTGGCTCATATGCTTTTCTAACTAACTTAAGGCACATAAATTCCTGGTTAATATGCCCTCGTTCCCCTGTGTCATCCCTAACGTTTCTTCTTGTGATCGACTAGCGACGGGGGTCATTTCCGGCTCTTCTATAGCTTCTGTCACCTTCACTGATTGACACTGGTGGTATGTTTTCGCATGCGAGCTGGGCATCATTGACTTCTTCTGCCCACTGTGCTTGTTGTGTAACGTGGTTTAACTCTACTGCTGGTTCACAGAAACTAACTCTTCTAGTCTTCGTTTCCTTCGATACGAGCTTCTGGTTTCATGCGAGCTCTTTATCATTCAAGTAACTACCTTGTTCTTCTAACCATTGAGCAACCCCTAGTGCATCCTTGAGATTGTTAGGCTGGAGTTGTCTGACCTCTTCCTGCAGCGGTTATTGCGATCCTCTCACAAAAACATTAACCATATACTTCTCTGGCAATTGTATAGACCTTTTCCTGATGGCTTCAAAATCCCTGATATAATCTACGAGAGTACCTTCTTGAAGTATTCCCGAGTATCGATTTATCACCCTTTGTTCACTATTTCTTTTCACTGCAGGTCTAGGCATTGTATACTCCATCTTTGTTCTCATCATCAGATAGCTAATTTGTTTCACTTCTATATCACGCTCCCTTAAAACCAAGCTCTTGAACTCATCCCAGTTTTTAGGAGTATTACTCTCCCAGAGTCTTTGGATCCAATTCCCGGTTGAACCTTGGAGACTCTGGTGGGCTTCCTGCAACTTTTCATTCCCAGGGATATGATTCTCTGAACAGTGTTTCTGAAAGCAGTTTATCCAATATTTTAACTCTTTCCTTGAACATGGTGACTCACTTTTCTCCTTAATTCCCTCTTGCACGCGAGAGACCTTATTGTTTGAAGGCCTATTCCCTTGCTCTTCGGCCTTTGAATTTGTTCCCTGAATCTCACGCCCTGTTTTGGTCGGCCTTGAGGACTTGGTTCTAACCTTCTCCACCCACCAATTATGTTCATCGTGTTTGAGCCTATTCCCCGCTCATACCCTACTCTGTCAGAAACACGTTCCCGAACCGTATCCATCACTGCCTTTCCCTTGACCCTAGCTCTTGCTGCCTTGACGGAAACAGAATTATCAAGATGCTGTTGCCGGTTCTGCACACAACCTCTGAGACCTAAGCTGCGACCCATCCCAAAGGTCTTGCAAGCCTGCAATAACTCACGTTTTTTTCACTTTTCTCCCATATTCATGACGTTTCTTCAGCTCCTTGTTCGCGTTCAAAACTCTATTGGAAGAGTTTGCTGAAACCTTGACGTTTGAAAGCAAGAGAGGGTTTTGGTTCCCTTTTCGAATTCTCTTCTTTCTATCCATGTAATAATCTCGATCCGCCCTGAAACCTTTGTCGCTGAGAGTGCCTAACGCGGTTTTGAGCTTGAGAGGCTCAACTTCCGCAGATGCAGCATATTGAGACTCGCCCACCGAGTGTTCGACAGTAATATTCAGGGTTAGATCTGGTTTTTCCACTGGGGTTGGTTCGTCTAGCTTAGCTGTTTGCTGAGCCTCATGCTGAAACTTCTGCAACATTTGGGATACCAGCTCTAGAGCCTTGTCCAAAACGTCGCGAGGAAGGCTGTGCTCTGATACCATTGATAAGCTCGTGGTTTGAGCTTAACAGATTAGTGACAGAAAGGGGAGAAATCGGAGGAAGAGTAAGATGAGAAGAGAAGGTAGAGAGGAAGAAGTCGGAAAAATCCCTAAATTGTTAAAATGATCCAAAGATGCTTTCCCCTTCGACAGTTCCAACTTAAGTATCATAAATAAAAGACTTTAACGAGCCAAAAACATAAAAAACAGTAACGGCCCAATAAAAGTTTACGAGTCCATTTCACAAACTTATCAATACTCCTCCGTTAGAAGACACCTTGTCCTCAAGGTGTAGAGTCTTCGAAACCTGCAACTCTCTGAGACAGAGTAACCATCGTGGAGCCTTCTTGTGCTTCACGCTCCATGCTCAGCTGCTGTTTGTTCCTTTCCCAAGCTGCAGTTTCATCTCTTTGCTTTAACCCTGCCTGACTCTTCTCCATTGTGATATTTTCTTCTCCCACCAACTCGAGCTTATTCCCTTTCATGGCTTCTGATGCACGCTCCTGTATATCCAGAACAAATTTATTTGCCTCTGACTTAAACTTGTTGTTTTCGACCCCTCCAGAGAAGTTAATAGAGGCGTATATCGAATCGTGCTGGTTTTCTGGTGGTGTCTGCGTGCTAGTAACTCGGCGAAGTTGATAAGCTCTTGATGTTGTATCGACCCTTCCATGGTGAACTCCTTTCTCCTTGATACTTAGCAGCAATTTCACTCTCTCCCAACCGCTATCGTTCACCCTTTGCACCTTATCAACGCTATTCAGATCTGACTCGTTACTCTTATCACGCTCATGATGTTTATCACCGCTCAGCCTTCTAGACATACCATTACTCCCCCTTTGAGTTCCCACCTTGTCCTCAAGGTGATTAACCCAAATCTTCTCCTGCTCGCAGCTAGGTTCAAGGCTAACTTCCGGTGGCACCTCGTCAGTTCGAATTGATACTCTAACGCACAGGATATACAGTCCTACCGTTTCTTCACTTATCGCATCTGTGATCCACAAACCAATGCACAAAACCAAATGATGTGTACTATAAGTGTTCCCTTCAGTTTCAGTAATACGCAACAAGGCATGAGTCTGCTTGGGCTTGAGCTGCATCACTTTCTCCTTACCATCTATGGTGACCCATTTAGCTCCGTCATAGAAGGATAGAGTTTTCTTTCTCCAATCTATGCTTGTTTCTCCAAGTTTTGCTAACCAACTATAACCCAAAACCAAGTCAACGTCGACTAAATCCATTAGGTAGCACTCTTCGACTGTTGAGGCTTCTTGAACATTGATCACTACTGCTTGACAAACTCCATGGCCATTTAACACTTTTCCTTGCGCAAGAATCACCTTTGATGGTCCCGTTTCATGGCAAGTAAGACTGAGTTTATAAGCTACTTCCCTTGACAAGAAACTGTGAGAAGCTCCTGAATCCACTTCAATCGTAACCTCTTGGTTACTCACGAGACCATGAAATCTCAAAGCATCCTGTTGATAAACCGGGCCGACTTCGGATACTCCCTGCTTGCTGGCTTGAATTTTTCCCTATATCTGGCTCATATGCTTTTCTAACTAACTTAAGGCACATAAATTCCTGGTTAATATGCCCTCGTTCCCCTGTGTCATCCCTAACGTTTCTTCTTGTGATCGACTGGCGACGGGGGTCATTTCCGGCTCTTCTATAGCTTCTGTCACCTTCACTGATTGACACTGGTGGTATGTTTTCGCATGCGAGCTGGGCATCATTGACTTCTTCTGCCCACTGTGCTTGTTGTGTAACGTGGTTTAACTCTACTGCTGGTTCACAGAAACTAACTCTTCTAGTCTTCGTTTCCTTCGATACGAGCTTCTGGTTTCATGCGAGATCTTTATCACTCAAGTAACTACCTTGTTCTTCTAACCATTGAGCAACCCCTAGTGCATCCTTGAGATTGTTAGGCTGTAGTTGCCTGACCTCTTCCTGCAGCGGTTATTGCAATCCTCTCACAAAAACATTAACCATATACTTCTCTGGCAATTGTATAGACCTTTTCCTGATGGCTTCAAAATCCCTGATATAATCTACGAGAGTACCTTCTTGAAGTATTCCCGAGTATCGATTTATCACCCTTTGTTCACTCTTTCTCTTCACTGCAGGTCTAGGCATTGTATACTCCATCTTTGTTCTCACCATCAGATAGCTAATTTGTTTCACTTCTATATCACGCTCCCTTAAAACCAAGCTCTGGAACTCATCCCAGTTTTTAGGAGTATTACTCTCCCAGAGTCTTCGGATCCAATTCCCGGTTGAACCTTGGAGACTCTGGTGGGCTTCCTGCAACTTTTCATTCTCAGGGATATGATTCTTTGAACAGTGTTTCTCAAAGCAGTTTATCCAATATTTTAACTCTTCCCTTGAACATGGTGACTCACTTTTCTCCTTAATTCCCTCTTGCACGCGAGAGACCTTATTGTTTGTAGGCCTATTCCCTTGCTCTTCGGCCTTTGAATTTGTTCCCTGAATCTCACGCCCTGTTTTGGTCGGTCTTGAGGACTTGGTTCTAACCTTCTCCACCCACCAATTATGTTCATCGTGTTTGAGCCTATTCCCCGCTCATACCCTACTCCGTCAGAAACACGTTCCCGATCCGTATCCATCACTGCCTTTCCCTTGACCCTGGCTCTTGCTGCCTTGACGGAAACAGAATTATCAAGATGCTGTTGCCGGTTCTGCACACAACCTCTGAGACCTAAGCTGCGACCCATCCCAAAGGTCTTGCAAGCCTGCAATAACTCACGTTTTTTTCACTTTTCTCCCATATTCATGACGTTTCTTCAGCTCCTTCTTGTTCACGTTCAAAACTCTATGGCAAGAGTTTGCTGAAACCTTGACGTTTGAAAGCAAGAGAGGGTTTGGGTTCCCTTTTCGAATTCTCTTCTTTCTATCCATGTAATAATCTCGATCCGCCCTGAAACCCTTGTCGCTGAGCTTGAGAGGCTCAACTTCCGCAGATGCGTCGTATTGAGACTCGCCCACCGAGTGTTCGACAGTAATCTTCAGGGTTAGATCTGGTTTTTCCACTGGGGTTGGTTCGTCTAGCTTAGCTGTTTGCTGAGCCTCATGCTGAAACTTCTGCAACATTTGGGATACCAGCTCTAGAGCCTTGTCCAAAACGTCGCGAGGAAGGCTGTGCTCTGATACCATTGATAAGCTCGTGGTTTGAGCTTAACAGATTAGTGACAGAAAGGGGAGAAATCGGAGGAAGAGTAAGATGAGAAGAGAAGGTAGAGAGGAAGAAGTCGGGAAAATCCCTAAATTGTTAAAATGATCCAAAGATGCTTTCTCCTTCGACAGTTCCAACTTAAGTATCATAAATAAAAGGTTTTAACGAGCCAAAAACATAAAAAACATAAACGGCCCAATAAAAGTTTACGAGCCCATTTCACAAACTTATCAATACTCCTCCGTTAGAAGACACCTTGTCCTCAAGGTGTAGAGTCTTCGAAACCTGCAACTCTGTGAGACAGAGTAACCATCGTGGAGCCTTCTTGTACTTCACGCTCCATGCTCAGCTGCTGTTTGTACCTTTCCCAAGCTGCAGTTTCATCTCTTTGCTTTAACCCTGCCCGACTCTTCTCCGTTGTGATATTTTCTTCTCCCGCCAACTCGAGCTTATTCCCTTTTCATGGCTTCTGATGCACGCTCCTGTATATCCAGAACAGATTTATTGGCCTCTGACATAAACTTGTTGTTTTCGACCCTTCCAGAGAACTTAATAGAGGCGTATATCGAATCGTGCTGGTTTTCTGGTGGTGTCTGCGAAGTTGATAAGCTCTTGATGTTGTATCGACCCTTCCATGGTGAACTCCTTTCTCCTTGATACTTAGCAGCAATTTCACTCTCTCCCAACCGCTATCGTTCACCCTTTGCACCTTATCAACACTATTCCGATCTGACTCGTTACTCTTATCACGCTCATGATGTTTATCACCGCTCAGCCTTCTAGACATACCATTACTCCCCCTTTGAGTTCCCACCTTGTCCTCAAGGTGATTAACCCGAATCTTCTCCTGCTCGCAGCTAGGTTCAAGGCTAACTTCCCGTGGCACCTCCTCAGTTCGAATTGAAACTCTAACGCACATGATATACAGTCCTACCGTTTCTTCACTAACCGCATCTGTGATCCACAAACCAATGCACAAAACCAAATGATGTGTACTATAAGTATTCCCTTCAGTTTCAGTAATACGCAACAAGGCATGAGTCTGCTTGGGCTTGAGCTGCATCTCTTTCTCCTTACCACCTATGGTGACCCATTTAGCTCCGTCATAGAAGGATAGAGTTTTCTTTCTCCAATCTATGCTTGTTTCTCCAAGTTTTGCTAACCAACTATAATCCAAAACCAAGTCAACGTCGACTAAATCCATTAGGTAGCACTCTTCGACTGTTGAGGCTTCTTGAACATTGATCACTACTGCTTGACAAACTCCATGGCCATTTAACACTTTTCCTTGCGCAAGAATCACCTTCGATGGTCCCATTTTATGGCAAGTAAGACTGAGTTTATAAGTTACTTCCCTTGACAAGAAACTGTGAGAAGCTCCTGAATCCACTTCAATCGTAACCTCTTGGTTACTCACGAGACCATGAAATCTCAAAGCATCCTGTTGATAAACCGGGCCGATGCTTCGGATACTCCCTGCTTGCTGGCTTGAATTTCTCCCTATATCTGGCTCATATACTTTTCTAACTAACTTAAGGCACATAAATTCCTGGTTAATATGCCCTTGTTCCCCTGTGTCATCCCTAACGTTTCTTCTTGTGATCGACTGGCGACGGGGGTCATTTCCGGCTCTTCTATAGCTTCTGTCACCTTCACTGATTGACACTGGTGGTATGTTTTCGCATGCGAGCTGGGCATCATTGACTTCTTCTGCCCACTGTGCTTGTTGTGTAACGTGGTTTAACTCTACTGCTGGTTCACAGAAACTAACTCTTCTAGTCTTCGTTTCCTTCGATACGAGCTTCTGGTTTCATGCGAGATCTTTATCACTCAAGTAACTACCTTGTTCTTCTAACCATTGAGCAACCCCTAGTGCATCCTTGAGATTGTTAGGCTGGAGTTGCCTGACCTCTTCCTGCAGCGGTTATTGCAATCCTCTCACAAAAACATTAACCATATACTTCTCTGGCAATTGTATAGACCTTTTCCTGATGGCTTCAAAATCCCTGATATAATCTACGAGAGTACCTTCTTGAAGTATTCCCGAGTATCGATTTATCACCCTTTGTTCACTCTTTCTCTTCACTGCAGGTCTAGGCATTGTATACTCCATCTTTGTTCTCACCATCAGATAGCTAATTAGTTTCACTTCTATATCACGCTCCCTTAAAACCAAGCTCTTGAACTCATCCCAGTTTTTAGGAGTATTACTCTCCCAGAGTCTTCGGATCCAATTCCCGGTTGAACCTTGGAGACTCTGGTGGGCTTCCTGCAACTTTTCATTCTCAGGGATATGATTCTTTGAACAGTGTTTCTCAAAGCAGTTTATCCAATATTTTAACTCTTCCCTTGAACATGGTGACTCACTTTTCTCCTTAATTCCCTCTTGCACGCGAGAGACCTTATTGTTTGTAGGCCTATTCCCTTGCTCTTCGGCCTTTGAATTTGTTCCCTGAATCTCACGCCCTGTTTTGGTCGGTCTTGAGGACTTGGTTCTAACCTTCTCCACCCACCAATTATGTTCATCGTGTTTGAGCCTATTCCCCGCTCATACCCTACTCCGTCAGAAACACGTTCCCGATCCGTATCCATCACTGCCTTTCCCTTGACCCTGGCTCTTGCTGCCTTGACGGAAACAGAATTATCAAGATGCTGTTGCCGGTTCTGCACACAACCTCTGAGACCTAAGCTGCGACCCATCCCAAAGGTCTTGCAAGCCTGCAATAACTCACGCTTTTTTCACTTTTCTCCCATATTCATTACGTTTCTTCAGCTCCTTCTTGTTCACGTTCAAAACTCTATGGCAAGAGTTTGCTGAAACCTTGACGTTTGAAAGCAAGAGAGGGTTTGGGTTCCCTTTTCGAATTCTCTTCTTTCTATCCATGTAATAATCTCGATCTGCCCTGAAACCCTTGTCGCTGAGAGTGCCTAACGCGGGTTTGAGCTTGAGAGGCTCAACTTCCGCAGATGCGTCGTATTGAGACTCGCCCACCGAGTGTTCGACAGTAATCTTCAGGGTTAGATCTGGTTTTTCCACTGGGGTTGGTTCGTCTAGCTTAGCTGTTTACTGAGCCTCATGCTGAAACTTCTGCAACATTTGGGATACCAGCTCTAGAGCCTTGTCCAAAACGTCGTGATATATCATGGTTTTTATGGTTTTTAACCATGATATAAGTCCTTTTTATTGAGTCTTTTTGGTCTTTTTAGAGTCCTAGAAGAGTCTTTGCAGGTTAAAGCATGTCTGGAGCATAATTGGAGATATTGGAACCTTTTGGAGCATTCTGAGTTGAAGCCACGAAGTACCAAGATCGAAGCAGAAAGTATTCACTAATGGTGACGATCGTCACCCCATTGGTAACGCTCGTCACCCAGATAGGAAGGAGCGTGGCTATTTGTTAAAAGTATCAAGAAGAATTGCAGAACTTACCCAGAAGTTTCCTTTATTTATATGAAGACCCCAGATCGTGTTTAGCCCCTATTTATTAGGTTTTTCAGCCACTGTTGGCAAGAATCTTAGTTTTGAGAATTTAGAGAGCTAGAGAGAGATTTTATTTAGAGCTTTTTGGGGAGACAAATCCTGTACTCTTTAGAGAAGATTTCGAACCCCTTTTGTTTTCTACTCTTTCTCTTAATGCAATTTTATTCAGTTATGCTTTGTGATCTCATAATCATGTCTGAGTAATCTGCTAGTTAAGTTAGGGTTTTTCAAAGGTTGATGAAAAGAGTGTAGAATCGCTATCTGTTAGGATTATCTCATGGTTTTTCATCTCTGCTTGCTTTAAAATCGAATTTCTGAGACACATCATCTAGGAATCCGAAAATCATAGGTTGTTAAATATATGTGAGAGCATTATTTATAACCTGAACTAGTATTTGATGAGCAAAACAACTTAGTACAAAGAGATTTGGCTTAGGAGTTTTGTAAACAATTGAATCTGATCATTCCTGCATACTTAGGTTGTTAGGGTTTGCAAAGAGATTTGAAACTCTGTGATCTAGGTATAGATAACTTCTGCAATGAGAATTGATTAGTTATGCATTAGAGATTCATGTTTAAAAACGGTTTTTAATCATTCCTGATTCCCTGCATTCTGCATTCTTGGATTCATACCTGCGAATTATCCTAGCTTAGCGCTTTTAGTCTTCCTGAACTTAGAACATATCATACCATCGTTTGCTTATTTCTAATTATTCATTCGCATTACATACATCATATTTCGCTTAGCTTAGTCCAAATCTATAATTGATAGTGTAGTTAGCATTACTCTCTTGGGATTTCGATACCCCTTATACTACATCTGCTTTTGCTGTGCACTTGCAGTAGTTTTATTTGGGTAAAACCTGACCCTATCAAGTTTTTGGCGCCGTTGCCGGGGAGTAATAGCTGCCTATCGATTTTTAGTATTAGGATTTTGTCTAAGTTTTTATTTCTTTACTGATTTTCAGCTACTTTTTTTTGTTCCTGTTTCAGGTGTATGCCTAATCGCAGAACCAGAAGCAACAAAGAGAAGGAGCTTGTGACTTTGAGCATCGACGAGCTTGCTAGGTTGGAGAGAACTAACAGGAAAGCTAAGAAGCAATCTGCAATGGTCGCTCCACTGATCTTGGTTGAAGATGCAGAAGGTCACTTGGTTGACAGGGAAGGAAATAGGAGGAACGAAGAGGGGCAGAGAATTGATCAAGAGGGGAATGTCATTGTTGAACAGCAGGTTCAGTAAGTGGCTGAGAACGTGGGAGTCCCTGCTGCTGTCAATAACGCTGCTGGGCGTTTTGTTCAGAGGACTCTAGGTGATTACAACAGACCTGATCAGTTCTATGCCAACAGAGCTGCAATCCGACCTCCTGCCTTCCAGAGGAACGATTTTGAGGTCAAACCTGTCTACTATCTGCTGGTTGGACAGCATCCCTTCCATGGTTTACCTCATGAGCATCCTATGGATCACATAGAGAGGTTTGAGGACCTAGCTTCCAGTGTCAAAGCTAATGGGGTTAGCAATGACTTTCTGTTCTGCAAGCTTTTTCCCTATTCTCTTGGAGGAGAAGCTGCATATTGGCTAAAGCAACTGGAACCTGCTTCACTAACTACTTGGGAGGACACCAAGAATGCTTTTCTGAACAATTTCTATGATGATGCCAGATCAGAAGACATGAGAACGAAAATTGCATCATTTACACAAGGCCCTACTGAAGCTTTCAAGGCTTCTTGGATCAGGTTCAAGTCTTATCAGAGGGACTGTCCTCATCATGGTTTCAGTCAGGTGCAATTGCTTGGGATCTTTTTCAGAGGCATTGACTGGAAATATCAGATGGCGTTGGATGCTTCAAGCAGTGGAAACTTCAATACCAACAGACCAGAGGAGGCGGTGAGACTGATTGAGAACTTGGTCTGCAGCAACAGCACTAAAAATGCAGACTTTCAGAGAATGAAACAAGCTGGTGCAGCTGATGGAAATCAGATTGCTGAAGTTAAGGCTAAGTTGGATGATATGCACAGCCTTTTGGTAGGGAAGAAGTCAGTTCACTTTGCTGCAGAAGTAGAGACTTTCGAAGCTCCAGAGGAAGTTGAGCAGGAGGATGTAAATTTCATCAACTCTGGCGGATTTCAGGGACAAAGGTATGGGACTCAGCAGTGGAACAGAGGATACAGCAACAACAATCAGAAAAACGCCCCTACAGGAGGACAGAACACGCCTGGTTTCACTCCTAGACCCCCTTTTCAGAAGACAGAGTATCAGAAGCCATTCCAGAGCAGTGGAAACTACAGACACTATGGTTCTACTTCCTATCAACCAGCACCTCCACAAGAGAACAAAATGGAAACAATGTTCGAACAGATTCTGGAAGGACAACAGAAGCTTACTGTGAACTTCAATGGCAAGATAGATTCGCTCTATCAGGACCTGAATGGGAAGATTGAGAGTCTGAACTCTCATATGAAGAAGCTTGATGTTCAAGTTGCTCAAACTGCAGGAGCTGTTCAGAGGCAAGAAGGATTTCTTCCAGGAAGAACTGATGCTAATCCCAAACACCACGTGAATGCCATCACATTGAGGAGTGGAAGGAACCTGCAACCAGTGATGCAGAAGGATATAACCTCAAGAAATTTCGTGGGTGTAGAAGAGTATGAAGATGAAGAAAATTTTGCTGCAGAACCATTGGTGACGATCGTCACCAATAATGGGTGTCGCTCGTCACCCAATGAGGACAACCCCGAGCCTGATTCTTCACTTATTGGTGACGACCGTCACCAAGGGAGTGACGCTCGTCACCCAAATCCAGTACTCGACCCCGACTTGTCCAAAGTGAGTGACGCTCGTCACCAGTCCAGTGACGCTCGTCACCAGACATCACATATTGCAGTTTCGCCTAAGACTTCAGATAATGCTAAGGAGACCGTGTATAAACCCAAGATACCCTATCCTAAGCATCCTAAGAAGTCTAAGCAGGAGCTTGAGGATGCCAGATGCAAGGCTATCATGGACAAGTTGGTGATAGAGATCCCATTGATTGATGCTGTAAGGATCACTCCTGTTATTAGGAGGTATGTGAAGAGAATGGTGACCAACAACTTGAGCCTTGAGGTTGGAGCTATGATGATCAACGAGCAGGTCAGTGCAGTGATTCAGAACAGAGTTCCAGAGAAGCTTTCAGACCCAGGAAGCTTTGTTTTAGACTGCACCATCTTCAATGACAAGTTTGAGAGGTCATTGTGTGACCTTGGTTCTAGTGTGAACCTCATGCCCCACTCTGTTGCAAAGAGTTTGGGGATGACTGATTTTAAAACTACAAGGATATCTCTTGTCCTAGCTGATAGATCAGTTAGAGTTCCTGAAGGGGTAATAGAGGATGTTCCTATCAAAGTAGGAGATTGTATGATCCCTACTGATTTTGTGGTTTTAGAGTATGGAGAAGAGCCCAAAGACCCCTTGATTCTTGGCAGACCCTTCCTGGCCACTACAGGAGCTATTATTGACGTCAGGAAGGGCAGAATAGAGCTGAATGTTGGCGATTTGGTGATGAAATTCGAAATGGACAAGCTGATGAAGAGGCCAACCATAGATGGACAGACTTTTTATGTTGATGTTCTCACAAACATTGCTGATCAGATCTTCCATGAGATGAGTTTAGATGACCCCTTGGAAAGGGCGTTGACCACTTCTACAGCTGAGTATGAGCATTTAGATGCTGCTGCAACAGGCTACACAAAGATGATGGATGCTACTGCACAAGTTATGCAACTGGTTGCACAGGATGAACTTGTCTCCACATCTGCAAAAGCCGCCACAATGGGTGACTGGTCAGCAGCAAAAGCACCAAAAGTTGAGCTTAAACAGCTCCCTGCAGGGCTAAGGTACGCATTCCTAGGAGAAAACTCCACCTATCCTGTTATTGTTAATGCTTCATTGAACAATGCAGAGCTCACCCTATTGCTAAGCAAGCTGCGAAAATTTCGCAAAGCTCTTGGCTATTCTCTTGATGACATTTCAGGTATCTCTCCAGACTTGTGCATGCATAGAATACACCTAGAAGATGAGTCGAAATCATCAGTTGAGCATCAGAGAGGCTAAATCCGAATTTGCAAGATGTGGTCAAGAAAGAAATCATGAAGTTGTTGCAGGCTGGTATCATCTATCCTATTTCAGACAGTGCTTGGGTGAGTCCAGTGCACGTGGTGCCTAAGAAAGGAGGTGTCACCGTGGTCAAGAATGACAAGGATGAGCTGATTCCAACCAGGACTGTGACAGGACACAGGATGTGTATAGACTACAGGAAACTGAATGCAGCAACAAGGAAGGACCATTTTCCTCTACCTTTCATCGATCAGATGCTAGAAAGGCTGGCGAATCACAAGTATTACTGCTTCCTTGATGGGTATTCAGGCTTCTTTCAGATCCCCATCCATCCAGATGATCAGGAGAAGACCACGTTTACCTTTCCTTATGGCACTTTTGCCTATCGCAGAATACCCTTTGGTCTGTGTAATGCTCCTGCAACCTTCCAGAGATGCATGATGTCGATTTTCACAGACATGATAGAGAAGTTTATGGAGGTGTTCATGGATGACTTCTCTGTTTATGGATCTTCTTTCAAGAGCTGTTTGGACAACCTGTGTGCAGTTCTGCAGAGATGCGAAGAGAAACACTTGGTTTTAAATTGGGAGAAGTGCCATTTTATGGTACAGGATGGTATTGTACTTGGTCACAGAGTCTCAGGAGACGGTATAGAGGTGGATAGGGCAAAAATTGAGGTGATGACAAGTCTGCAAGCACCTGACTCAGTCAAAGCAGTGAGGAGTTTTCTGGGACATGCAGGCTTCTACAGAAGGTTCATCAAAGATTTTAGCAAGATAGCACGTCCACTTACTGCTCTCCTCTGCAAAGATGTGAAGTTTGAGTTCACAGAAGAGTGCAAATCTGCTTTTGAACAGATCAAACAGGCGTTGGTTACAGCCCCTGTTGTGCAGCCTCCAGATTGGGACTTACCTTTTGAGGTAATGTGTGATGCCAGCGATTTTGCAGTTGGAGCAGTGCTGGGACAGAGAAAAGACAAGAAACTCCACGCCATCTACTATGCAAGTAGGACTTTGGATGATGCTCAGAAGAATTATGCAACAACTGAGAAGGAATTGTTAGCTGTTGTGTTTGCTTTTGAGAAGTTCAGGCAGTATCTTGTTGGCTCCAAGGTCGTGGTTCATACTGACCATTCAGCACTGAAGTACTTAATGCAGAAGAAGGATGCAAAACCAAGGCTGTTGAGATGGATCCTGCTTCTTCAGGAATTTGATATTGAGGTGAAGGATAAGAAAGGGGTTGAGAATGGAGTTGCTGACCATTTATCCCGGATTCAGGTCGAAGACAGTGTTCCCATCAATGATTTCTTGCCTGAAGAGAATGTTTACTTAGTGGAAACCAGAGAACAGGAGGAAAGTGTCGAAAACCTGCAGTTTTCACGAAACTACAGGGGAGTGACGAGCGACACCAGGGGGGTGACGCTCGTCACCAACCAAGACCATTCGCGACAAAAGTATACGAGTGAGGTGACGCTCGTCACCAACATTGGTGACGCTCGTCACCAATCTCCACACTTATCTGCGATTTGTGCAAGCTTGGGGAAAGCTTTTGCAGAGCCTGTTTATGCTTTACATGATCCAAAGAGACCCTGGTATGCTGATATTGCAAACTATCTTGCTGCAGAGGATGAACCACATGATTTTAAAGGATATGCTAAGAAGAAGTTCTTGAGAGAACTTAGGAGATTCTATTGGGATGAGCCATACCTCTACAAGCATTGTGCTGATAGTATTTACAGAAGATGTTTAGCAGAAGAAGAAGTTCAGGACGTGCTTTTCCACTGTCATGGATCAGACTATGCTGGACACTTTGCTACATTCAAGACTGTCTCTAAGGTTTTGCAGGCTGGATTTTGGTGGCCTACCATGTTCAGGGACGCCCAAGCCTTCATCACAAGCTGTGATACTTGTCAGAGAAGAGGAAAAATCAGCAGGAGACATGAGATGCCACAGAACTTCATTCTGGAAGTTGAAGTTTTCGATTGTTGGGGTATTGACTTCATGGGACCTTTTCCCTCATCTTATGGGAATAGATACATTCTGGTTGCTGTTGATTATGTATCTAAGTGGGTAGAGGCGTTGGCTACTCCTACTAATGATGCTGCAGTGGTTTTGAAGCTGTTTAAGACCATTATCTTTCCCAGATTTGGTGTCCCACGGATTGTCATAAGTGATGGGGGTTCTCACTTTGTCAACAAGGTTTTTAACAAGCTGTTGAAGAAGTATGGTGTACAGCACAGAGTGGCCACGCCCTATCACCCCCAAACAAGTGGACAAGTCGAGGTTTCCAACAGACAGATCAAGCAAATTCTGGAAAAGACAGTTGGGAAAACAAGGAAGGATTGGTCTGCAAAGCTGGTTGATGCATTATGGGCCTACAGGACTGCCTACAAAACGCCACTTGGGACTACTCCTTTCCACCTTCTCTATGGCAAGGCGTGCCATCTACCAGTAGAGCTGGAGTTCAGAGCAGAATGGGCAATCAAGAAGCTGAATTTTGATCTGAAACCTGCTGCAGAAAGGCGCTTGATTCAGCTCAATTGACTGGATGAGATTCGATATCTAGCCTATGAAAACTCCAAGTTATACAAGGAGAGGACAAAGGCATATCATGATAAGAAGATCATCTCCAGGTATTTCGAGCCCAATGACCAGGTATTACTCTATAACTCTCGTTTACAGCTTTTTCCTGGTAAACTGCGTTCTAGATGGTCAGGTCCTTTCACTGTCAAAGAGGCTCGCCCACATGGTGCAATTGTCCTGATTAACTCCAAAGGAGAGAAGTTTATAGTCAATGGACAAAGGGTGAAGCATTACTGGGCACAAGCAGAGATTCCAGCAGGACACATTGTGTCTCTGGATCAGGCACCAGCTGTCTAAACAGCCCACCAAAGTCAAGCTAATGACTTTAAAAGAGCGCTTAGTGGGAGGCAACCCACTGGTAAGTTGTAGATATTATACTTAGGAATTATTTTCGTGCTTAGAACTAGTAATTAGAATTTTATTCAGTTAAAAAAAAAAAAAAAAAAAAAAAAAAAAAAACCGGTGACGATCGTCACCCTTATGGTGACGCTCGTCACCCATAAGAATCGAACACGGGTTTTAACTTCTTCTTCTTCTCCCTCGAGCCAAAACCTGCAAAATAACCGAACACTTAGAGAGAAATAGGAATTTCATAACTTTTGATTTTCTTAACCAAATTGAGTGATTCTAGAGTCTAATCCGTGTGGATTTTACTCCTCTTTCTGAATATCAACTTAGTTTTTACGATCCGCAAGGTATGTTTTCGGAATCCCCAATTTTCAGTCCGCCTCAGGTTTGGTAAAATTCGATTTTTGACTTGATTGGCTTGATTTAACTGTTGAATCATGGTTAGTTAGGTTGTATTAGAGGAATGGAACCATCTTTGTGCGATTTAATCGGTTGATTTGCACTGTTTGTATTTTTGAGTTCATGATGAAAGTTGCAAAAATCTGGAAATTTTGGGTGATTTAGGTTGAACTGATGCTTGAATTGTGTTCTTGGTAGTATAGAGATTAATCGCCATTAGCTATTTGATCCTGTTTGGTTGATTTTTCGAACTTTGAAAAATTTGCTAACTTTTGAGATGGTTTTGGTCGATTTTGGTACTCAATTTGCAGATGCCTCGTCAAGAGAAAAGACTAAGACAAAACTCGTCTTCCAGCACTGAAACAGGGTCTACAGATTCCTTCAGTCAGCATCCGGTTTGCAGGCCCCCATGGCCCAAACGAGAGGATCGGAAAATAGCCTCGGAGATGGCTTGGGCAGGGACTCCGAAGCAAGAAGTGGCTCGGGATACCTGTGTATTCCGTGATATTCAGGAGGAGTGGGATGAGTATGACACGCTGTTCTACAATGCGTGGCTAGGAGTTAAGATTATCCCTACTAGGCTCGCGGATCCTGCTGTTCTGCAGAAGATGGGGATCTTTGAGGAGGTTTATGAGATTTTGGAACGCATTGGCATGGGGACTATGCCATTCCAGCAGTACGACTTGTACCCAGATTTGGTCCGCCAGTTTCTCTCTACAGTTCGCGTCTACTACGCGAATGAGCTGGCGAAGCGTGCTCAGGAAGGCACTATGACATTTCTGATCCGAGGGATTCGATACCGGATCAGTCTGATGGAGCTTTGTGGGATCTATGGCTTCTCTGACCATCCCACAGGCGTTCTCCTTCCCTCTCAGTGGACCCATATGAGGACATTCTGGTCCAAGTTCGGGAATGGAGTCTATGATAGCAAGACCAGCACGCAGACAGAGGTTAGACATCCGGTTTTGAGGTACCTTCTGCGCCTCTTTGGTCATACTATTCTGTGCAAGTCTGCGCCCAGCAAGACTCGAGTTAGCGAGCTTATTCTCCTTTACTACGGACTTTATGAGATGCTGGATGATTCGATACCAGTTGATAGTATGGTTTGCGCCAATTTAGGTGCTGTTTTCGCTGAGCATTTGGTCTCTTTGAAGACCAAGCCATTCACCAGTCCAGGGGAGAAGACTGAGAGTGTGGGCAGCTTGTTGACACTGATCTTCCATCATTTCCAGATCGATGTTACCCCTTGCAGTCTGCGCAGTGATAGATCGCTTATGGATGAGCAGTATCTGCGCCATGTCACTTGGATGAAGACCGGAGTTGTCTTGACTTTTACTACTACTTTTGGAGAGTATGTTGGCATTAAGTTGCCACAGAGAGCACTCACTACTATCCAGACAGACCCACGCCAGCTATTCTTCATGCCAGCACAGACTCTTCTGCGCCCCTTGACTCTGCGCCCTGCAAGAGCTGCTACAGCTGGTCCCTCTGCTTCTACTGCTGCGGCTACTGATGCTGGACCTTCTACGCATCAGAGTGACTCTTCTGCTGCTTTCAGGCGTCCTCCACGACCACAGACACCCATGGATATGGCTGCTTTTCAGGAGTATGTCATTGATAGCTTTGAGGGACTCTGGGATGCTGTTGCTACACTTAGCAACTGTGGTTGTGTCCGCCCCTACTACACTACTGAGCCTTGTGAGGATGAGGATTGAGGCTTCATTATCTGGTTACTTGTTCCTTTTTCCCTTTTTATTTTTCCTTCTTTTGAGTCATTTTTATGTTTCTTTTGAGTCAGTTGTCAGTTTCTTTGATGATGTTTTGTGAGATTGTTGAACCAGGTTATTATTGCTATGTTTGGATGTTGTTAATTATGTGTTTGACTGCTCAAAAAGTCTAACTTTCGAGTACACATGCAAACACTTTGTTAATTAACATCTACCATAAGATTTATGCAATACAGGTCGTGGTGACGCTCGTCACCAGATTGGTGACGCTCGTCACCCGACCCCACGCGAGGTAACACTTTTCTGACTTGGTTTTTCGACTTCTCATTCATTTTTCTGACCAACTCTTGGCTTAATAACACCGGGGACAGTGTTGTTTAAGTCTGGGGGAGGTGGTTACTGACGTTGTGTGCTTTGTGTCATGTTTATAGAGTCTTAAAGTTGAGTAAAAAAAAAACCTGTTTTTCTAGATTCAAAAAAATTTGAAACTGTTAGTTTTTCTTGGAACTAGCCATAGGACGTTTTTGCTGATAAGAACCATTACCACAGTAGTTGATTACAAGTCTTACTAAGTTGAAAGTCATAGGTAGATCAGTCTAGCAATGAAGGTTTAGATTCTTAGAGAATCTGGAAAATTTGCTGTTAGCTCCACCTTAATGAACTCTAAATTTCTTGTCTTGGTGATTGATTCTTATTGATCTTGATTCTCTCTTTAAGCACTGACAATAAGGTTAAAATACAGTCTCTCTTTGATTTTCCCTGATGTAGTTTTTAAAAGATTAAGTCCAAAGAATGGTGCATTCATGACCCTGTCTCCTCACAAGGAACAACAGTAGTGAACACACTCAAGAACCTGTCTCCTCACAAGGAACACAAGTATTGAGTAGCATCATATCTTAGACTGTAAAAGTTGAGAAAAAGAAGTGAAAAATCGAAAACATCCTAAGGAAAAGATTAAGGGAAGAGAAAATAGGAGAGTTGTGTTGAGATTGATTTGTTCAGTTGTTAGGAAGGGAAAAGAATCTGTAAAGTGATTAAGATGATAGAGCCTTGATGAGACTTCACACTTAGATTAAAAAATAAGGAGTTAACAATAGAAATTTCGGATTTCTTGAAGGGATTTGGACTGGACTTGAGAGATTTGCTAAGCTTGTGATGATTAGACTGAAATTTGATCTTGTGTTGACTATGTGTTATGTGGATTCGAAAACTTTAACTAGTATGGTGTTTCTGATGACTAACTGACTGTTTCTTGTTTTCAAACCTCGACCCTGTACTCTATCTGATGTTTGCTTGAGGGCAAGCAAAAGCTAAGTCTGGGGGAGTTGATATATCATGGTTTTTATGGTTTTTAACCATGATATAAGTCCTTTTTATTGAGTCTTTTTGGTCTTTTTAGAGTCCTAGAAGAGTCTTTGCAGGTTAAAGCATGTCTGGAGCATAATTGGAGATATTGGAACCTTTTGGAGCATTCTGAGTTGAAGCCACGAAGTACCAAGATCGAAGCAGAAAGTATTCACTAATGGTGACGATCGTCACCCCATTGGTGACGCTCGTCACCCAGATAGGAAGGAGCGTGGCTATTTGTTAAAAGTATCAAGAAGAATTGCAGAACTTACCCAGAAGTTTCCTTTATTTATATGAAGACCCCATATCGTGTTTAGCCCCTATTTATTAGGTTTTTCAGCCACTGTTGGCAAGAATCTTAGTTTTGAGAATTTAGAGAGCTAGAGAGAGATTTTATTTAGAGCTTTTTGGGGAGACAAATCCTGTACTCTTTAGAGAAGATTTCGAACCCCCTTTGTTTTCTACTCTTTCTCTTAATGCAATTTTATTCAGTTATGCTTTGTGATCTCATAATCATGTCTGAGTAATCTGCTAGTTAAGTTAGGGTTTTTCAAAGGTTGATGAAAAGAGTGTAGAATCGCTATCTGTTAGGATTATCTCATAGTTTTTCATCTCTGCTTGCTTTAAAATCGAATTTCTGAGACACATCATCTAGGAATCCGAAAATCATAGGTTGTTAAATATATGTGAGAGCATTATTCATAACCTGAACTAGTATTTGATGAGCAAAACAACTTAGTACAAAGAGATTTGGCTTAGGAGTTTTGTAAACAATTGAATCTGATCATTCCTGCATACTTAGGTTGTTAGGGTTTGCAAAGAGATTTGAAACTCTGTGATCTAGGTATAGATAACTTCTGCAATGAGAATTGATTAGTTATGCATTAGAGATTCATGTTTAAAAACGGTTCTTAATCATTCCTGATTCCCTGCATTCTGCATTCTTGGATTCATACCTGCGAATTACCCTAGCTTAGCGCTTTTAGTCTTCCTGAACTTAGAACATATCATACCATCGTTTGCTTATTTCTAATTATTCATTCGCATTACATACATCATATTTCGCTTAGCTTAGTCCAAATCTATAATTGATAGTGTAGTTAGCATTACTCTCTTGGGATTTCGATACCCCTTATACTACATCTGCTTTTGCTGTGCACTTGCAGTAGTTTTATTTGGGTAAAACCTGACCCTATCAAGTTTTTGGCGCCGTTGCCGGGGAGTAATAGCTGCCACCGAGTGTTCGACAGTAATCTTCAGGGTTATATCTGGTTTTTCTACTGGGGTTGGTTCGTCTAGCTTAGCTGTTTGCTGAGCCTCATGCTGAAACTTCTGCAACATTTGGGATACCAGCTCTAGAGCCTTGTCCAAAACATCGCGAGGAAGGCTGTGCTCTGATACCATTGATAAGCTCGTGGTTTGAGCTTAACAGATTAGTGACAGAAAGGGGAGAAATCGGAGGAAGAGTAAGATGAGAAGAGAAGGTAGAGAGGAAGAAGTCGGGAAAATCCCTAAATTGTTAAAATGATCCAAAGATGCTTTCCCCATCGCTAGTTCCAACTTAAGTATCATAAATAAAAGGCTTTAACGAGCCAAAAACATAAAAAACATAAACGGCCCAATAAAAGTTTACGAGCCCATTTCACAAACTTATCAATACTCCTCCGTTAGAAGACACCTTGTCCTCAAGGTGTAGAGTCTTCGAAACCTGCAACTCTGTGAGACAGAGTAACCATCGTGGAGCCTTCTTGTACTTCACGCTCCATGCTCAGCTGCTGTTTGTTCCTTTCCCAAGCTGCAGTTTCATCTCTTTGCTTTAACCCTGCCCGACTCTTCTCCGTTGTGATATTTTCTTCTCCCGCCTACTCGAGCTTATTCCCTTTCATGGCTTCTGATGCACGCTCCTGTATATCCAGAACAGATTTATTGGCCTCTAACTTAAACTTGTTGTTTTCGACCCTTCCAGAGAACTTAATAGAGGCGTATATCGAATCGTGCTGGTTTTCTGGTGGTGTCTGCGTGCTAGTAACTCGGCGAAGTTGATAAGCTCTTGATGTTGTATCGACCCTTCCATGGTGAACTCCTTTCTCCTTGATACTTCGCAGCAATTTCACTCTCTCCCAACCGCTATCGTTCACCCTTTGCACCTTATCAACACTATTCAGATCTGACTAGTTACTCTTATCACGCTCATGATGTTTATCACCGCTCAGCCTTCTAGACATACCATTACTCCCCCTTTGAGTTCCCACCTTGTCCTCAAGGTGATTAACCCGAATCTTCTCCTGCTCGCAGCTAGGTTCAAGGCTAACTTCCCGTGGCACCTCCTCAGTTCGAATTGAAACTCTAACGCACATGATACGCAGTCCTACCGTTTCTTCACTAACCGCATCTGTGATCCACAAACCAATGCACAAAACCAAATGATGTGTACTATAAGTGTTCCCTTTAGTTTCAGTAATACGCAACAAGGCATGAGTCTGCTTGGGCCGTAGCTGCATCTCTTTCTCCTTACCACCTATGGTGACCCATTTAGCTCCGTCATAGAAGGATAGAGTTTTCTTTCTCCAATCTATGCTTGTTTCTCCAAGTTTTGCTAACCAACTATAATCCAAAACCAAGTCAACGTCGACTAAATCCATTAGGTAGCACTCTTCGACTGTTGAGGCTTCTTGAACATTGATCACTACTGCTTGACAAACTCCATGGCCATTTAACACTTTTCCTTGCGCAAGAATCACCTTCGATGGTCCCGTTTTATGGCAAGTAAGACTGAGTTTATAAGCTACTTCCCTTGACAAGAAACTGTGAGAAGCTCCTGAATCCACTTCAATCGTAACCTCTTGGTTACTCACGAGACCATGAAATCTCAAAGCATCCTGTTGATAAACCTGGCCGATGCTTCGGATACTCCCTGCTTGCTGGCTTGAATTTCTCCCTATATCTGGTTCATATGCTTTTCTAACTAACTTAAGGCACATAAATTCCTGGTTAATATGCCCTCGTTCCCCTGTGTCATCCCTAACGTTTCTTCTTGTGATCGACTGGCGACGGGGGTCATTTCCGGCTCTTCTATAGCTTCTGTCACCTTCACTGATTGACACTGGTGGTATGTTTTCGCATGCGAGCTGGGCGTCATTGACTTCTTCTGCCCACTGTGCTTGTTGTGTAACGTGGTTTAACTCTACCGCTAGTTCACATAAACTAACTCTTCTAGTCTTCGTTTCCTTCGATACGAACTTCTGGTTTCATGCGAGCTCTTTATCACTCAAGTAACTACCTTGTTCTTCTAACCATTGAGCAACCCCTAGTGCATCCTTGAGATTGTTAGGCTGGAGTTGTCTGGCCTCTTCCTGCAGCGGTTATTGCAATCCTCTCACAAAAACATTAACCATATACTTCTTTGGTAATTGTATAGACCTTTTCCTGATGGCTTCAAAATCCCTGATATAATATACGAGAGTACCTTCTTGAAGTATTCCCGAGTATCGATTTATCACCCTTTGTTCACTCTTTCTCTTCACTGCAGGTCTAGGCATTGTATACTCCATCTTTGTTCTCACCATCAGATAGCTAATTTGTTTCACTTCTATATCACGCTCCCTTAAAACCAAGCTCTTGAACACATCCCAGTTTTTAGGAGTATTACTCTCCCAGAGTCTTCGGATCCAATTCCCGGTTGAACCTTGGAGACTCTGGTGGGCTTCCTGCAACTTTTCATTCTCAGGGATATGATTCTCTGAACAGTGTTTCTCAAAGCAGTTTATCCAATATTTTAACTCTTCCCTTGAACATGGTGACTCACTTTTCTCCTTAATTCCATCTTGCACGCGAGAGACCTTATTGTTTGAAGGCCTATTCCTTTGCTCTTCGGCCTTTGAATTTGTTCCCTGAATCTCACGCCCTGTTTTGGTCGGCCTTGAGGACTTGGTTCTAACCTTCTCCACCCACCAATTATGTTCATCGTGTTTGAGCCTATTCCCCGCTCATACCTTACTCCGTCAGAAACACGTTCCCGATCCGTATCCATCACTGCCTTTCCCTTGACCCTGGCTCTTGCTGCCTTGACGGAAACAGAATTATCAAGATGCTGTTGCCGGTTCTGCACACAACCTCTGAGACCTAAGCTGCGACCCATCCCAAAGCTCTTGCAAGCCTGCAATAACTCACGTTTTTTTCACTTTTCTCCCATATTCATGACGTTTCTTCAGCTCCTTCTTGTTCACGTTCAAAACTCTATGGCAAGAGTTTGCTGAAACCTTGACGTTTGAAAGCAAGAGAGGGTTTGGGTTCCCTTTTCTAATTCTCTTCTTTCTATCCATGTAATAATCTCGATCCGCCCTGAAACCCTTGTCGCTGAGAGTGCCTAATGCGGTTTTGAGCTTGAGAGGCTCAACTTCCGCAGATGCGTCGTATTGAGACTCGCCCACCGAGTGTTCGACAGTAATCTTCAGGGTTATATCTGGTTTTTCTACTGGGGTTGGTTCGTCTAGCTTAGCTGTTTGCTGAGCCTCATGCTGAAACTTCTGCAACATTTGGGATACCAGCTCTAGAGCCTTGTCCAAAACATCGCGAGGAAGGCTGTGCTCTGATACCATTGATAAGCTCGTGGTTTGAGCTTAACAGATTAGTGACAGAAAGGGGAGAAATCGGAGGAAGAGTAAGATGAGAAGAGAAGGTAGAGAGGAAGAAGTCGGGAAAATCCCTAAATTGTTAAAATGATCCAAAGATGCTTTCCCCTTCGACAGTTCCAACTTAAGTATCATAAATAAAAAGCTTTAACGAGCCAAAAACATAAAAACATAAACGGCCCAATAAAAGTTTACGAGCCCATTTCACAAACTTATCAATACTCCTCCGTTAGAAGACACCTTGTCCTCAAGGTGTAGAGTCTTCGAAACCTGCAACTCTGTGAGACAGAGTAACCATCGTGGAGCCTTCTTGTGCTTCACGCTCCATGCTCAGCTGCTGTTTGTTCCTTTCCCAAGCTGCAGTTTCATCTCTTTGCTTTAACCCTGCCCGACTCTTCTCCGTTGTGATATTTTCTTCTCCCGCCAACTCGAGCTTATTCCCTTTCATGGCTTCTGATGCACGCTCCTGTATATCCAGAACAGATTTATTGACCTCTGACTTAAACTTGTTGTTTTCGACCCCTCCAGAGAACTTAATAGAGGCGTATATCGAATCGTGCTGGTTTTCTGGTGGTGTCTGCGTGCTAGTAACTCGGTGAAGTTGATAAGCTCTTGATGTTGTATCGACCCTTCCATGGTGAACTCCTTTCTCCTTGATACTTAGCAGCAATTTCACTCTCTCCCAACCGCTATCGTTCACCCTTTGCACCTTATCAACACTATTCAGATCTGACTCGTTACTCTTATCACGCTCATGATGTTTATCACCGCTCAGCCTTCTAGACATACCATTACTCCCCCTTTGAGTTCCCACCTTGTCCTCAAGGTGATTAATTCGAATCTTCTCCTGCTCGCAGCTAGGTTCAAGGCTAACTTCCCGTGGCACCTCCTCAGTTCGAATTGAAACTCTAACGCACAGGATACGCAGTCCTACCGTTTCTTCACTAACCGCATCTGTGATCCACAAACCAATGCACAAAACCAAATGGTGTGTACTATAAGTGTTCCCTTCAGTTTCAGTAATACGCAACAAGGCATGAGTCTGCTTGGGCTTGAGCTGCATCTCTTTCTCCTTACCACCTATGGTGACCCATTTAGCTCCATCATAGAAGGATAGAGTTTTCTTTCTCCAATCTATGCTTGTTTCTCTAAGTTTTGCTAACCAACTATAACCCAAAACCAAGTCAACGTCGACTAAATCCATTAGGAAGCACTCTTCGACTGTTGAGGCTTCTTGAACATTGATCACTACTGCTTGACAAACTCCATGGCCATTTAACACTTTTCCTTGCGCAAGAATCACCTTCGATGGTCCCGTTTTATGGCAAGTAAGACTGAGTTTATAAGCTACTTCCCTTGACAAGAAACTGTGAGAAGCTCCTGAATCCACTTCAATCGTAACCTCTTGGTTACTCACGAGACCATGAAATCTCAAAGCATCCTGTTGATAAACCTGGCCGATGCTTCGGATACTCCCTGCTTGCTGGCTTGAATTTCTCCCTATATCTGGCTCATATGCTTTTCTAACTAACTTAAGGCACATAAATTTCTGGTTAATATGCCCTCGTTCCCCTGTGTCATCCCTAACGTTTCTTCTTGTGATCGACTGGCGACGGGGGTCATTTCCGGCTCTTCTATAGCTTCTGTCACCTTCACTGATTGACACTGGTGGTATGTTTTCGCATGCGAGCTGGGCATCATTGACTTCTTCTGCCCACTGTTCTTGTTGTGTAACGTGGTTTAACTCTACCGCTGGTTCACATAAACTAACTCTTCTAGTCTTCGTTTCCTTCGATACGAGCTTCTGGTTTCATGCGAGCTCTTTATCACTCAAGTAACTACCTTGTTCTTATAACCATTGAGCAACCCCTAGTGCATCCTTGAGATTGTTAGGCTGGAGTTGTCTGACCTCTTCCTGCAGCGGTTATTGCAATCCTCTCACAAAAACATTAACCATATACTTCTCTGGCAATTGTATAGACCTTTTCCTGATGGCTTCAAAATCCCTGATATAATATACGAGAGTACCTTCTTGAAGTATTCCCGAGTATCGATTTATCACCCTTTGTTCACTCTTTCTCTTCACTGCAGGTCTAGGCATTGTATACTCCATCTTTGTTCTCACCATCAGATAGCTAATTTGTTTCACTTCTATATCATGCTCCCTTAAAACCAAGCTCTTGAACACATCCCAGTTTTTAGGAGTATTACTCTCCCAGAGTCTTCGGATCCAATTCCCGGTTGAACCTTGGAGACTCTGGTGGGCTTCCTGCAACTTTTCATTCTCAGGGATATGATTCTCTGAACAGTGTTTCTCAAAGCAGTTTATCCAATATTTTAACTCTTCCCTTGAACATGGTGACTCACTTTTCTCCTTAATTCCATCTTGCACGCGAGAGACCTTATTGTTTGAAGGCCTATTCCCTTGCTCTTCGGCCTTTGAATTTGTTTCCTGAATCTCACGCCCTGTTTTGGTCGGCCTTGAGGACTTGGTTCTAACCTTCTCCACCCACCAATTATGTTCATCGTGTTTGAGCCTATTCCCCGCTCATACCCTACTCCGTCAGAAACACGTTCCCGATCCGTATCCATCACTGCCTTTCCCTTGACCCTGGCTCTTGCTGCCTTGACGGAAACAGAATTATCAAGATGCTGTTGCCGGTTCTGCACACAACCTCTGAGACCTAAGCTGTGACCCATCCCAAAGCTCTTGCAAGCCTGCAATAACTCACGTTTTTTTCACTTTTCTCCCATATTCATGACGTTTCTTCAGCTCCTTCTTGGTCACGTTCAAAACTCTATGGCAAGAGTTTGCTGAAACCTTGACGTTTGAAAGCAAGAGAGGGTTTGGGTTCCCTTTTCGAATTCTCTTCTTTCTATCCATGTAATAATCTCGATCCGCCCTGAAACCCTTGTCGCTGAGAGTGCCTAACGCGGTTTTGAGCTTGAGAGGCTCAACTTCCGCAGATGCGTCGCCGAGTGTTCGACAGTAATCTTCAGGGTTAGATCTGGTTTTTCCACTGGGGTTGGTTCGTCTAGATTAGCAGTTTGCTGAGCCTCATGCTGAAACTTCTGCAACATTTGGGATACCAGCTCTAGAGCCTTGTCCAAAACGTCGCGAGGAAGGCTGTGCTCTGATACCATTGATAAGCTTGTGGTTTGAGCTTAACAGATTAGTGACAGAAAAGGGAGAAATCGGAGGAAGAGTAAGATGAGAAGAGAAGGTAGAGAGGAAGAAGTCGGGAAAATCCCTAAATTGTTAAAATGATCCAAAGATGTTTTCCCCTTCGACAGTTCCAACTTAAGTATCACAAATAAAAGGTTTTAACGAGCCAAAAACATAAAAAATATAAACGGCCCAATAAAAGTTTACGACCCCATTTCACAAATTTATTATAAAGTCTCTCCTCACATCTTGTTATGTTGCAAGAAAGGTCAAAGAGATAGTGAAAACTATTTTGTTGAGTAGTTTAGTAATGCTTTTCTTTTGATGGAAATTTAGGTATGTGATCTCTCTAAGGTAGTAATGATAATTATTATTGACTAAAGCCATTACAAAGTTTTTCTAGTGAAAACTTTTGTCTTTCAGTAGTTTAATAATGCTTTTCTTTTGATGGGAGTTTAGATGATAATGACTCAAGCTATACAATTATAATAGCTATCTGTGTGGAGAATGAGATTCTTTGTGTGAAAAATCTACACATCTTTTAATTAGTGATTATCTCTTCCTACAGAGTCTTGGCTTGCATTCTGCTTCGGCGCAAGGGGGGGGTTCTCGAAAAGGTAAATGTAACTTTACTATTTCTCTATGCAGTGAGCTTTCTTTTTACATTATTTTGTGATGTGAACTTCATTGAGATTTGAGTCAAGCCCTTTTAGCTTGGCTTTTTGCTTCATTCAGGTATCACTTCTCAGTAGAAGTCGAAGCGTAATGTACACAATGTTGGAAAAAGAGTAAGCAGCTTTCTTTATTGCGTTTCTTTATTATGACGCCTGCCCTTCTGTTTTCTTGGCCTAAACTCTTGACGAAATTAACTCAGTCCTCGATTTTGAATTGTTGTCATTTATTGTTGAATGATATAGGTTTCTAGGAGTGAAAGGATCAATCATTGGTAAGGGCATTCAAGTTCCTATTTTCTGGTTCTCCATGGAAGAGTTAAGACAAAACATGGCTGGGATCCTTGTCTCGTGTCTTCGTGGTAAGACATTTTCAGTGGAATTGATCAAGAACCAAGTCTTAACCAAAGGACGCTTAGTGGTGGTCGTTGGAGATGGATTCGGCCTTGAAATTCAAATGTTCGATCTTGATTTCTCTTTTATCCTTAGGCGTCGTCAAGAACAGAAACATGTTCACGAATACCATCAATATCTACTGGCGTAGCAGCAGTGAATGCGGTAATCGGATAAATCTACGATTAGTAAGTTTAGATTTCTTTCAATAATCGAGTTTTTTTTTTGGTTGCAACAGATTTCGTAATTGATTGATGTTTTTCTGTTGAGAAAGCCTCCGCAAAATGTGTATAAAGCGTGTTTGGACTTTGGAGGACTCTAAAAATGGGAAAAATACTAATATAACCTTTATTATTAATTTTGTTCATCAAATAAGAGAACAACTAAAATAGAAACTAATATCTCCTTCAACAATCCGAAATACTGAATGTGATCAATCAGATGAGACCTTGACGTTGAAGATCATAGCAAGTCTCGTTATAATTGTTATCTTCGCATCTTCACATTCTTAGACTGTGGTGTAGTACTCAAGATCTATCACATTGACTTAATGCGATGGAATAGCTTCATTTTTTGCCTGAACATTAGAAAGTATTAATGTTTTAAGATCTTGCGACAACTTGGTTCGTTTGAAAAAGTAGATAAGTAATCTAGTAGAGGCTTCCATATACATTTTGTATAGTCTTGAAAAAAACATCAACGTAAGCTGAATAAGTCTACGTACTTGACCGAACTCAATAAAGAAGAAGTGGTTTAAAACCAAAACAATTGTTAACAATATTCCCAACTGTCTCCAAAACACAGAACATGTGAATGTGATTCTCATGGATACTAATCCGTATATACGCGGAGCTATAAGAACAAAATTTTAATATATTAAAATATTTTTTATATAAAAATAGAAAGTTAAAAGAGATCACTGATAAAAAAAATATATTAAAAATATAAAATTAAAATCTAAAAATTATTTGTTTTAATTCTCATTTTTTTAATTAAAATAATTCAAAACACAGAATTTGTTGCGAGTCCTAAGCAATACTAACTCACTTTATCAATTTTGTTTTTCTGTTTTGCTGCATTAAAAATTCGAGTATGCAATTCGAATCCTTAAATATGTTAACTCTCTTTAAGAAAAACATAGTTTCTTTTTTTCTTCACATACATCTTTCATATATGATCTTTCTGCTTTCTAGAGAAGTTATGATTTTCAAGACTAAAGTTTCTCTACATGATTTTCACTAATTCTCCTCATCATTGAGCTCATCATCGTCCAATTCTATATTATTAACATTTAGGATGATATTTTCTTGTAATCCCATGTTGCAACTTTTGCATGTAATGCAATTCGAGTACTTGAATATGTTAACTCTCTCTCCATTGACTCTTTCTAAGTAAACAAAGTTTTTCTTTCTCTTCACATTCATCTTTAGTATATGATCTCTCTGTTTTCTAGAGAAGTTATGCTTCTCAAGACTAAAGCTTCTCTACATGATTTTCGCTAATTCTCATCCTCATCGAGCTCATCATCATCCAATACCATATACTAGCATTGAGGATTATATTTTCTTGTAATCTCAAGTTGCATGTAATTTTTTTGGATATCGAAAACACTTTTGATGAATTCAATATTCAGCAAACATATCATTAGCGTTTAGAATGATATTTTCTTGTAATCCAAAATTGTAATTTTTGCATGTAATGCAGTTCGAGTCCTTGAATATGTTAACTTTCTCTCTCCATTGACTCTCTCTAAGAAGCAAAATTTTTCTTTTTCTTCACATTCATCTTTCGTATATGATCTCTTTGCTTTCTAGAGAAGCAAAATACTAAAGTTTATCTACCTGATTTTTGGTAATTCTCCTCTTCTTTGAGCTTAACATCGTCCAATACCATATCATTGGAATTTAGGATTATATTTTCTTGTAATCCCATTTTGCAATTTTTGCATGTAGTTTTTTCGGAATTGTCTAATTATTAAATACCAAAAACATTATAGATGAATACAATATTCAGAAAATGAATCATAAAGAATAAAAATTTAGAATACCAAAACAAATCATAATGAAAAAAAACTTGGAATAACATATTAGATTTTTTAATATTAATAATAATAATATAATAAAAGAAAGAAAATTATTGCACCTTATATAATAAGATATTAAACAGTAATAAGGAAAAGGGAATATCAGCTGAAATTTATCATGCAAGTAAATATTCTCTTTTCTCAATTAATTTAAAGCTCAAGTTTTTTAAGTAAAAGTTTTTATATATACAAAAATAACAATATAAATATATTATATAATTAAAAACAACATAATAAATTATTGTTAAAAAATTATAAATTCAATATAATAAATACTAAAAATCATAAAAATATTATATGCATAATACTTACGTTTATTTCTTATTTTTAGTTTACATAAAATTATGATTGTTTAATATTAAAATAATTTTAGTTATTAGATATATATAATTATTAATGGTGAAAAGAAAATTAATCTAATTTTTTTTTGGTTAAATATCTTATAAATATAAAAATATGATTAATAGTTAATGAATATCAATTTTAAACTATAAAATAACTATTTATATTACTTCAAAAAGTATCAAATTTATTAGTATATTTTGAAATTATAATATTTCAAACTTATTTTATGAAAATGTTATACATTTTGATTGTAAATAATTTTTGTATATTTTTTAATTTTGTATTTTCTAATTGTCCAACCGCAACCGCAAACGCTAGTCGGAAGGAGCTTTTGATTTTGAAGAAAAAATTTGGTACAAAACGTTTGAAAGTGTTTGAAAGCGTTTTTCGTAATTATTGTCAAACACTAGTAACCACTACCATCCGCAAACACTGCGTTTGCAGATGGTAGCGGCTGAATCAGTCATGCCCTTAGTCTAAATCTAATAATTGTTAGAGGTAGAATGAGCATATGTTTTAAAGGTCTTTCATATTGGTGAAGTCTATGAAGACAAAGTCCGTCTGATTGCACATCCTCAGGAAAATGGACACGGAAAAAATCGAAAAAAAGAAAGATATGTTTCTTAAAAAAAAAAAAGACAGATCGAATAATTCTTACAACTTGAAAATCTAATTCGAAAATTCCTAAAGAGATGAAGAGCAAGACTTAATGTTTAAAGTTTTATAGTCTAAGCATTCAGTTTGGCTTTTGTATACACTCTAAGCATTTGATCAATAATAATTTTTTTTAAATGTATAACTGTTTATTATTTATTATTGTTATGTTAAGTAACAATCTCCTAATTAAATGAATTATTCGAAATTCATATTAGTACCCATTTAGACCCACTTGAAAGATCAACGGATAAAAAATTAAAACTTTGCTAATGGATATATTTTTCTTTTTTTTTGCTTTTGGTTTTTTTTTGGGGTACAATTGATAGACTAAACCGGAACAAACCGGATCTCTATTATTTACAGCTTAACCAATATGTACCATAATATAAAATCTGATATTCACCCTCAAGATGGAGCAAAAATGTTAATAACTTCCATCTTGCTTAGAAGTAATTTGAATTGAGTAGGAAAGAGAGGTTTGGCAGCAGAAACAGCAATCAAGAGTTTAACAATTGCAAGCTTTGCAATAGGAGAATACATGTCAACATAGTCAAAACCTCATGTTGGGTATACCCCTTAGCAACTAACTTTGTTTTGTATCTTTCTAGACTCCTAATCTGCATTTAATTTGACTTTGAAAACCCACTTGCAACAAACAACACATTTGTGAGCGTCTTTGCATTGAACAGCCCAAAATGGGCTCTGATCATGGTTACATAAAACAACTCATAAGCAAGCCCAATCCAAAAATAAAAAGAAGTCCAATCAGCCTACTACTCTAATCCAACAAACACATGAAACAATACGCGTAATACAACTAAAACCTAAATAACCACATGTGAGGATCAGAGGGAAATCACTGCCTCCTCCGTCTGCAAGCGCTGACGAGTACAACCTCTGATAGTTCCACCGCCGACAACACCGACTAAGAAACAATTGACTCCCATGAAGCTTCTTCAACCACTGCTCCTTCCTTTTGCATAAATCGCCAGAGAAGAATGAAGATCAACATCTATTCAGCAGATTAATTAACCAATGGAGCCTCTGGAAGCAAGGATACATAATTTTTGCCAGACCGCATCAGCGCCAGCTCTTCTTATTCTGCTCCAAAACACCCGAAACTAACACCCTCCTCTTGATTCCTTACTACTTCAAGAGAATCTTCACTTCTAAAATACAGATCTTAATGATCAACAAAGTAAAGAAATTACACTATCTAGGTAAGAAATCAAGCAAATCTGACGAAAGGAAGATTAATCATCTTTAACCGGAATTTGAGAAAGAAACATGCAAAAGGGATCATAAAACAAAAGATCCGGAAAAATCCAGAATTATTTATCCGAAAAACAGACAAAAACATCTGGTAAACGGAAAATCTTTTCAAAGACTGGACTTTGCCGGAAAATTAGTCTCTTTCTGAAAGCTTTTAGAGAGAGAGTAGAGAGAGACTTTTTTATAGAACTTTAAATGCACTATTTTGCTTTTGGTTAAGAGCTGATTTTCGTTAGGGCCCTATTACTCGTTGAAATTGTGAATAACTGTTCCTTTTTCTATCAGTTGACATTTTTGGTAGGATCTTAGTTTACAACTTTTGGATATTTCTTAGTAAAACTAATTTATAAATGCAAATTTGAATCTTATTTTATAAATTTCTGTGACTAATAAACTTATAATGTCAAAAATATTTTGGAAACTGTTTGGATAATAAATATATTTTAGATCAATAATTAATATTAATATAGTTAAGAAGGAGAGTAAAAAAAATTAGATGAAAACCTGGGTAATTCAGTCATATTTTCATTAAAATTATCTAGGTAGAAATGTAAACTAGACAAAAAAATATTTGAAAGGTCATATTCTTTTATAATTTTGAATTTGTATCTAAATGCTTTATTTGGATAAGAATATTTTAGAAATTTATTATTTTAGACTGAATTATCTCCATCTAGATGATCAACTTTTGGTCCATCCAAATGAGTTTAACAAAATTACCTAAATTTTTAAAACTCATTTGAATGATCCATACAACTGTTGCTTATATATTATCACAAAATAAACAAAATTCTCCATCCAGATGGTTCATTTCTTAAGGTGTGGCTACGCAGCTATATCTAAAGAAAGTTATTTCTCACTAGGACAAACTCTGAGCTCCCTTAATGGATCTTATGGGTTAGGATTCTTCACTCCTAACAACTCTCAGAATCAGTATGTCAGGATCTGGTTGAAGAGAACCACACCACGGGTGGTTGTGTGGGTTGCTAACAGAGAAAAGCCTATCAAGAATCATGTGGCCAGGGCAAACCTCACTATCAATAGAAATGGGATCCTTATTTTGCTTGACAGCAGAAAAGATATTGCTTGGTCAACAAGAAACCCTTCCACATCTAACAAATATCATGCAAAGCTCTTAGATAACGGAAATCTCATCATCAGTGATAATGTTTCAGGAAGTTTCTTATGGAAAAGTTTTGAGAATCTCGGTGATACTATGCTACCTTTCTCATCACTCACGTACAACCTTGCCAGTGAGGAGAAGGGAGTCTTGTCTTCTTGAAAAAGCAACACTGATCCATCTCCTGGTGAATTTGTAGTCTAGATGACTCTACAAGTGCCAGCACAGGTTGATACTACGAAAGGCACAAAGCTTTATAAGAGAAGCAATACATGGGCTAAGACCAGGTTTACTGGCGTACCACAAATGGATGATTCATATGCAAGTCTATTTAGCCTATCTCAAGATGTAGGAAACGGAACATAGTCCTTCTCTTATATACAGAGAAAATCTGAAGTATTTTTTTTTTGAAGAGAATGTTAAATTATGTTCAAACCAAAAAAAAAAAATTAATGTTTTACAACTAGTGCTTAATTCAGCCAAAATATTATAGAAAAGAGAGTTTAGCCAATTGGATTAGCCATGAGTGGCAAACCATTTGATCATGGCCTCTTCGTATCTCGTATTTACCCTTCTGATTGTGGATATTCTATTTCTGACTGCCTTGTCGATGAGCTGAGTAAGCCGGGCAACTGGAGAGGGGGCCTCTCCGTGCCTCCTGTCATTTCTTTCCTTCCAAACATAGGTGATGTTTGCTTGGAGGATGTACCGTAGCAGAAAACTGAATTATTGAGTCTCATGATGTAGAGTTTCTCTGGAGGAGTACTCCACGAGTCAAAGAATCCTAGATTTGAGTCAAAGAATCCCAGATTTTTGCTGTGTAGCTGAACAAGAAAAATAGATGGTCACGAGTCATTTGAAGCCCCAATATTCCATCTTAGCATTCTATCTTCCGTCATTAGTCTGTTGTGAACTGCAAGCCAGGCTATAAAAGAGAATTTGAGGGTAGCATGTTGAAACCAGATGCCGCTGTGGCAGTTGTTCGGTTCTTTAACATGTCGAATTTAATTCCAAACATCGCTGGCCATGAATTTCGCTTTGAATGATCCATTGGTCCGCCTCCACAATCCCCTATCCTATGCTCCTATAATTCTTTTCGATACCCTTCCAAGAATCGTTGCCTCAATCTGGTTAAGCGAAATATTTATGTGCCTTTTAGGCCTGTGATTGTCAAAAACCGAAGCAACTGTTTTAGTAATAGGGATACACAAATCGATGACCTCTCGTGCACCAGTAATATCAATCAGTTTGCCCGACCGGGACCATACGTCATACCAGAATGAAGTTGTGTTTCCACTGAGAACTTTGACTGTATGAAAAGGCTAAGCCAACTCTCCCTATTTGAGCAACTTGCACCACATCCAGGAACCAGAGTTCTGCTTGTATGTTACTGACGAGAAAGAGTTCTGCTGAATAAGATACTCTTTGATCCAATTAACCTGCAAAGACTCTCTAGTCGATTGGATTCTCCATATCAGCTTTAAGTTGTAGACAAGGTTGACATCCGAGAGAAGCCGCAGATCTACATCTTCTTCCTCCTTAGGTCTGCATACATCCCCCAGGCCAGCTTTGATTTTCGTGGGTTCAGTTTGGGTCCATACCACAGGAAAGCAGCACAAACTTTGCAGACAACTTTGAAGTAGTTATCATAATGTTAGAGGGATATCTAAAGATATTTTAGTACAGTGGAATATATTGGATTCTTGACTTTGTGACTCCAGTGAACTCATGTGATTAGTATGGTGCATGTGGGCCTTTTGGATTGTGTATGACGTCTACTCTCATAAAGTGTAAATGTATGAAAGGGTTTTTACCCAAATACAAGAAGGAGTGGAAGCGAGGTAACATGACTTCTGGATGTGTTAAGACATAAATAATTATCTTGTCAAGCAAAATTATCTACAAAAACGAAAGGAAAATGCGAAGGCGACGTCTTCTATCGGCTTGCCAATGTAAAGCCTCCTGATCTCTACAAATGTGTAAGCTTTATGGATGAAGATCTATGCCAAAAGGGTTATCTTAACAATTGCTCTTGCACTGCTTTTACGCATATTACTGGAATTGGATGCTTGCTTTGGAATGAAAAAATTAATAGACATAGATAAATATTCCATTAGAGGAGAGTTTCTTTCAATTCATCTTGCAAGTTCAGAACTAGGAAGGCTTGCGTTATATATACTCTTTAACTTCTTATAGTGTTCATTTCCATTGCAGTGTGGTTTTACTTTCTACAGTGTTATTTTGTTGTATATCTTCAGTTGGACGCAGGAGAACCAAGACTATTGGTGGTACTATCACTATTATTGGTGGTACTATTAGTCTTATCATTTTTGTGATTTTGACATTTGTCTTATACAAGTATTGGAGGTATAGAGCACAACAAAATGTTAAGTCATAAAAAACATAGTATCTTTATTTTTTTGTGATATGTTTCTCCAGGCCCAGCTTAGAGCCTGTATTCAAAGCGCATTTGCATAGAATCCAATTACAATTAATAATTTTTTTTCCAGTTTTTAGCTTATAGAATTTTCTGTATTCTATTTATACATCTACTTGAAGCTTGTCTATTGAGCTTTAGCTGTTACACTTTTTCAAATTATATATAGAGGTTGTTGATGAGAGAAGATCACATTAGTGTTTGGGAGGTTGTTGATGAGAGAAAACGTGAAAAACACATTAGTGTTTGGTAAAAAAAATATTACTCTCATCTAATTATATATATACTAATTTTTGAATAACTAAGACATGTTAATTAGCAATTTTGAAATAAAATACTAACTCATACATTGTTATATGTTGGGCCAACTCGGATGTTTTTGGACAATTCTTAAGATTCATGGAAAAACGGTCTGGATAAACAAGAAATCTCAGGTTTAACATTCTTTGAGATGAAAACCATACGAGCAGCTACCAATAACTTCAATGTCTTAAACAAGCTAGGTCAAGGTGGATTTGGTCCAGTTTACAATATGATGTATAACGCTAGCTTAAGTTGTATTATTTCGAGAAAAAGTTGTATAATCTAAACATTTAAAAAGTAAATTTAGAAACTATGACAAGGAAAAGAAGAACTTGCTATCTAACGATACATTTCTTTTCAAAATATTGAAGTTTATAATCATTTATCATCATAATAAGTCAGAATTTTAACACTAAAATGTCTCATAATTAGTGTCAATTTAGACATATTGAACAATATAGAAATAGTAATAAATTGCACGTTTAAGGAGATTAAGTGATTAACAGAGAAGCATCACAAAGTCAAATACACATAATATAAAAACATATTCAAATATTGTCTATATAAGATGTTATTTCTGGAAAAAAATGGAAAAGGTTATCTTAGTATGAGAAAATCGAGAGCTTTATCATAGACGAAGAATAAAATGAACGAAACCAGTGGCGTCGCGGACGAACCCAAAATTGGTCAACAAACTGAAACTCTAGAACCTGTGGTCGATCTACACTTTGTTATATATATACAACTTCTCCATCAAACGAATAATACATTGAGCCAATAAATGAAGATGAAGTGTGCAGGTAGAATGACTTGTAGAAGAATGCATGAGAAAAATTATTTTATTTAAAATTTAAGTTAACTTGTTTTTGACCATTAATTTTCCTATTAATTCAATAATTATTTAATAGATATTAGGTTTATAACTCCCGCTACGCATGGATCTATATTAATGATTTGGTTTAATTATTTTTCTAGCAATTATTTTTAAATTATTAAAATTATAATAGATTTAGAGAATTCTTTTATATAAGAGAATTTAAAATACTATGTGTAGTTTTTTCTTATTTTTATTTATAAAATTTTAAATACTATTAAGTAAAATAATAACAAAGACACATATCGCATTATCCAACTTTGATGTACACATACTTTTGATTTAGAGAAGGGTTTCCTTGCTAAGATCTTGGTAGTTTGGTTTGTTTTCCAGAATATTTCTACAATTCTTTTTTCTTTAAGATCTATGTGTTCATATATATATATATATATATATATATTATTATTAAATGTGTTATTGATGTTCTGTACCTGTGTATAAATAATCTATGATTCATGTTCATTCGCATTTAGTTTTGTTAGGAAGCTGCAATGATCATGCAAAGCCGTTTCTTCCTTCTCCACCAGGTCTTCCACGAGTTTTAGCTTATATATTTGTTCAGTTTTCATTGATATCTATTTTTTTATAGTCTAATATTTGACAATTTTTGTTTTATGACTTGTAGGATCACTGGTGTGGAGTCTTTGCTTTATTTTTTTTACTATTTATATCTTTTGTGTGCAATCTAGATGCTTTGATTTAGATATTATATATATATATATATCAATTTGAGTTTGATTCATAATTCTATCATACTTTATTATTTAAATATAATTTTAGAATGTGTTACTCATGTGTTATTAATGTTGGTTTAGATATAAGTAGTAGTTATGTACAAAAATCAGATTTTACTACTTGTTAAATTTTGAGTGTAAAGTGATTTATGTATTGTTTTTCTTTGTTAGTTTTTAAATCAGAAACATCCAGTGTATTAATTATTGTATATTTTAAAATATGTTTAGTTTAAAAACTCTTATAAACCTATTACAACTTTAGATAGTTATTCATTGTTGATATCAATACTTTAGAAATCAGGAAAACTTTTAAAATAATTTCGTTTTGATTTTTTTTTTATACTTTACATTGTTTGATAGTAATTATATATATTTTTAATTTATATATATTTTTTTGTACCTTTGATATACCAAGGACGTTTTTTTATTAAACTCTTTTGTTGTTGATTTTGAAAATAGGTAGCATAGACATCAAATTAATTTCTTTTATACAAATGTTTTTTCTTTGTTAAATTTATTTTTTATATTATTTTTTATTACGGTTATAATGCTGATTCTATATGCTCTAACTGTTCAATTTAATCTTATATAGACTTTTTTCAAAAGCTTATACCATTTTTTAAGTTAATTGTTTTTATGTTGATTTTCAAAAATATTAGCCCAAATATCAGATTAGTTTTCTTTTAAATGAATTTGATCTTTTGTCACTTTACTTCTTTTGACAATAATTTCTATTTTATTTTTATGCATAAATTTTTAATATGTTGAAAGCTAAAAAAGCTTTTTATAAAAATATGTTTAATTTTTCATCATATCATAATAGCCTTTAAACAGTTCGGTTTGATATCTAAAAAACTCACAATAGGGAATTAAAATATTGTGAGGTATATGCATGTGAGCGTACTTACCATGTCAAATAGTCAGTAGTTGCTTTAACATCTTTGTCGGAAAAAAACAGATGAAAGAAGTGGAGTTCAAACATAATACCTCTACATGATGCAATTTAAAGTATGGTGGTAAGAGTTAAATAAATTTTATTATCTAATTTATTTTAGGATTCATCATATTTTCATAATGAATAGTAAAGTAATGGTAATTATATGTTTGAGATTACAAACCTTGAAATATTCATGGGTTCATAGTTGTGGCTAGGAGCACGAAATGTTTAACAGGTTTGACAACACTTTACATTATTATTGTTTAAATATTGGAGGCAATATTACTCCAAAGAGTAAAACAAACAATTGGTCCACTGTTTAGAATACGTAAAAAAATGATAATATACCTTAGTTGTATTCCAGATTATAATATATAAATAAGTTGTTGAGAAAATATGCTTACTCTTTTTAATTGCAAGTGAATATATATATTTTATTATGACTTCCACCATTGGTGATGTCATCAGCTTCACTTGGGCAGCGAAAGTTTTTGTCATTGATGAGGATCAGTTTCCAGTAGAATCTAGATAGAATATGTGTCACTAGAATATAACGATAGTACTATATATTTGTATATAAATGGAAGAAAAGTTTTTACCATTGAGGTCCTCGTTCTTGTTGACGGCCTCACTAAATTCGGTATGAGAACGAATCCTAAATTTTTGCCTCTCAATAGTGCTGTCATTCTGATAAGCCTGAGCAAATGTTGTTTTCTCAGTGAATTGGATTAGAAACTAATGGGAAGTCACCCTTTTTTTCTTATTGTTTATTACCAGAAAGTTTGTAATTTTGTAGACAACGCTGAGTTTGCGGTTTTGTTGATAAGAGCCTATTCGATTAGCTGGTATAACACTTGGATTGTAGTTGACTATAAAAAAATGTGTTAAACAGAATTTGTTAAACAAAATATAATAGTGTTTGATGAATTTTTCAGGTTACAATGAAAAAATAAACTTAGTAAGAAAATAAACTTGCTAGTATCCTTAAATCGAGAAGAAGCAGTTCATAACCCATAAGTAAACCGCGTTTGTTTAAGTTTCGTGCCTCCCAGTAGTGGACGACTCTAGCTAGTAGTTCGTTGTTTGTAAAACTTTTGTAAGGTCATTGAAAAGCAAAGAAAAATCCATCTTGTCAGAAAGAGAAGCATTCATCATTGTAATAGCGAATATGTTTTAGTTATCAAGATTGTAAAGTTTCGTATAAATATTTTTAAATTTAAATAGCTATTTATAGTGGATAGCAATGATTTAGAAGTTAGATTTCTTTTTACGATTTTGTTTGTATAAATCATTTTACGATTTTATTTTTGTTAGTTTAACTCTTTTTACATTAAATTTCTATTTAATTTCAAAGGATGCTATATTTTGGTTTTTTGAACATAATTTTCTTTTCTATTTGTTATTTAAGTTTTTTTATTTTTATTTTTTATCTATAAAATGAGATTAATGTTTTGATTTTTTTTTGTCAATTAATTTAGAATCTAGAAATTTTCCAATCTATACTATAAATTTTAACTTTTACGATATTGATTTTTTGTTATTTTAACTCTTTTGACATTAAATTTCCATTTAATTTTGAGAGATACTATATTATAATTTTTTTAACATAATTTTCTTTCTATTTGTTATTTAAACTTTTTTTATTTTTATTTTTCCATCTATAAAAAAAAATAATTGTTTTACAAAAACAGAAAATAGTTTTTAATGTTTTAGTCATACTTAACAATTTTTTTTATTTAATGAATATGATAATGTGGACCAATCATACTGAGTTTGTTTCGTCCAATATGGACGTTCTCAATGCACTATAACTTCAATATTTATATAGTATAGACTAGGTATATAACTCGCGCCTGTATTAATAGTTTGGTTTAGTTTTTTTTAGTTACTATCTTTAAAATTATTAAAACTATAATATATTTATATAATTTTTCATTTATATAAGAGAGTTTAATACATAATGTGTAATTTTCTCATATTTTTATTTATAAATTTTTAAAACTATTAGGTAAAATAATAACAATGACACATATCAAATTATCCAACTTTGATGTACATATACATTTGATTTAGAGAAAGATTTTCTTGCTAAGATTTTGGTATTATTTTCTGTTTTCCATAGAATTTCTATAGTTATTTTTTTTTGAAGTTTTATGTGTTCAAGTATTTTTTTTATTAAAAGTCTTATTGATGTTGTGTACCACTGCATATATAATCCATGATTCTTTTTAATTTGCATTTAATTTTGTTAGGAAGCTTCAATGATCATGCAAAATCATTTTTTTCCTTCTCCACCATGTCTTCCAAGAGCTTTATGTTATATTTTTATTTAGTTTTCATTGATATCTATTTTTTACAGTCTAATATTTGATAATTTTAGTTTTCTAACTTGTAGGATCGGTAGTGTGGAGTCTTTGCATTATTTCTCACTGTTTTTATCTTTTGTATACAATATGCATGCTTTGATTTGAATATTTCATCTACATATTGCAATATTCATAACTATGTCATACTTTATTATTTAAATAGAATTTTAGAATGTGTTATTGATGTTGATTCAGATATAAGTAGAGGCTATGTATAGAAATCATATTTTACTACTTGTTAAATATCAAGTGTAAAGTTATTATAGTGTTTTTTTGTTAGCTTTTAAATCAGAAACATCAAGTGTATTAACCATTGTATATTTAAAAATATGTTTGGTTTAGAAACTTCTGTAAACATATTGCAACTTTAGATAGTTCCTCATTGTTGATACTAATACTTTAGAAATCAGGAACTTTTTGAAACTAATTTCAAATTAATTTTGTTTTAATTTTTTTTTTGATAATTTACATCTTTTGATAGTAATTTTTTATTTATTTTAATTTATATACTTTTTGTATGTTTGATATACTTAGGACTTATATTCTTTTTATTAAGCTCTTTTGTTGTTGATTTTCAAAATAAGTATCATAGACATTACATTAATTTCTTTTATACAAATACTTTTTCTTTGTTAAATTTGGTTTTTATATAATTTTAATTCTTGTTATAATGCTGATTTGATATGCTCTAACTGTTGAATATAAATCTTAGATGGACTTTTCTAAAAAGCTTATAACATCATTCGTTTATTTTTGTTAAGTTTTTTTATATTGATTTTTAAATCTTTAGCCCAAGTTAGTTTTATTTTATACGACTTTTTCTTTTTTTAATTTGCCTCTTTTGATAATGATTCTTGTTTTATTTTGAAACATAAATTTATAACATGTTGAAAGCTAAAAAAGTCTTTAATAAAAACATGTTTAATTTCTCAACATATCATAATATCTTTAAAACAGTTTGGTTTCATATTTAAAAACACAAGAGGAAATTAAAGTATGGTGAGGTATATGCATGTGAGCATACTTATTATGACAAATAGTCAGTATAGTTAGTAGTTGCTTTAATATTTTTGTCGGAAAAAAACGGGTAGAAGAAGTGAAGTTCAAAAATAATACTTCTACATGATGCAGTTTAAAATATGGTGTTAAAAGTTAAATAAATCTTATTATCTAATTTATTTCAGGATTCATCATATTTTCATAAAAAATAGTATAACAATGGTAATTATATGTTTGAGATTACGAACCTTGAAATATTTTTGGGTTCATAATTGTGGCTAGGAGCACGACAGATTTAACAACACTTTTCATTATTTTTCTTTGAAAATTAGCGGAAGAGTAATACGAACAATTGGCCAACTGTTTAGAAAATATAAAAGGGTGGTAAGTAAGCACATATTGTATTCCAGATTAGAATATATATAAGTGACTTGTTGGGAAAACATGCTTGTCTTTTTAATTGCAAGTAAACATTTATTTTATTATGACTTCCACTATTTTTGATATCATTATCTTAACTGTTATCAATCACAGTGTAAATGTAACAATTATGTTATATAAAAGTAACTGAATAGTTAATGTACATTGTGGTTAATATCATTTTCTAATTTGTTTTAATGTAACTTTTATATGGGTTATTTTATATTATGGTTTTATTGTTCTAGCCAAACTATTAAACCAACCTTATCAAACCATATGAGTTTTCTGTTCTACCCATTCTAAAACCATTTTCAAAACCATATTGAGTTTAAAATTCAAACCTACATCAATTCCATACATTGATATCTCTTATATTTACATCATTTAGGCTTGCATTTAGGTTGTAACTTGCATTCTCTTTGCATAAAAGATGTTTTTAGGTAAAAGTTACATATGTACACTATCAATCACCATTGGTTAATCTGTAATTTATGTTATATAAAAGTATTAAATTAAACCAAATTTGGACGTGAAAACCTCAATTCAATATATGTTACATATGTCTTCTTATAAAAACCATATGGTTCTAATATATCAATTTTATTATGACTTCCACCATTGGCGATATCATTAGCTTAACTGGAAAAAGAAAGTTCTCGTCGTTGATGATGATCAGTTTTCTAATAGCATCTAGACAGTATATAATATTATTATATATTTGTGTAAGTGCAATGCATTATAAGTTATAATTTTTTCTAATCTATGCTATAAGTTTTAACTTTTACGATATTGATTTTTTGGTTATCTGAATTTTTTATATTAAATTTCCATTTAATTTCAAGGGATACTATATTTTAGTTTTTTTTTAATATAATTTCCTTTTGTATTTGTCACTTAAGCTTTTTTTTTTTTTTTGATTTTTCCATCTATAAAACGAAATTAATGTTTTTTATTTTCTTGTCAATTAACTTAGAAGTTAGAATTTTTTTAATCTACATTATAAGTTTGAGCTTTTATGATATTGATTTTTTTGTTAGTTTATCTCTTTTGAAAACAAATTTTCATTTTATTTTGAAGGATACAATTTTTGTTTGGGTTTTGAACATAATTTTTTTTTTCTATTTGTTGGTTAAGCTTATTTTATTTTTAATTTTCCATCTATAAAACGAATTAATGTTTTAAATTTTGACGGATGCAATATTTTGGGTTTTTAACACAATTTTCTTTTTTATTTGTTACTTAAGCTTTTTTTTTTATTTTGATTTTTCCATCTATAAAGCGAAATCAATGTTTTATATTTTCTTGTCAATTAATTTAGAAGTTAAAATTTTCCTAATCTATATGATAAGTTTGAACTTTTATGATGTTGGTTTTTGTTTTGTTAGTTTAACTCTTTTGAAAATAAATTTCGATTTTGTTTTTAAGGATACTATATTTTGGTTTTTTAACATAATTTTCTTTTCTATTTATTATTTACACTTTATTATTTAATTTTTCCATGATTAAAACAAAATTAAGATTTTAATCATACTTAAAATTTTTTGTTTAATGAAAATTGCTGATGTGGACCAATCATATCGAGTTTTTTAATCATATGTGGACGTTCTCAATGCACTATGCCATCAACTTTTATGTAGTACATACTAGGTATATAACTCGCGCTACGCTCGAGTCTGTATTAATATTTTGGTTTATTTTTTTTAGCTACTATCTTTTAAATTATTAAAAATTATATATATTTATAGAAATTTTCATTTATATAAGAGAATTTAATACATAATGTGTAATTTATCCTATTTTTATTAATAAATTTTAAAAAACTATTAGGTAAAATTATAATAATAACACCTATCGAATTATCCAACTTTGACGTACATATACATTTGATTTAGAGAAATATAATTTTGCTAAGATTTTGGTATTATTTTCTGTTTTCCATAGAATTTCTATAGTTCTTTTTTATTGAAGGTTTATGTGTTCAAATATTTAGTTTTTTATTGAAAGTCTTATTGATGTTGTGTACCACTGTATATATAATCCATGATTTTAAATTGATAATTGATAATGATTACTTTTTTTTATACATGTATTGTTAATTGCTAATTTTTTTATTTAACTTTTAAAATTTTAAACCATATTAATATTTAATGATTTAATAAATATATTGATTTGGATTAATCATATTGAATTTACGTTTTTTGTTGGACATAATTTGTTAAATTAAATTTTAATGTTTTAATTATACTTAATAATTTTTGGTTTGATTTAAAAGCTGATGTTGACCAATTAAATCAAGTTTTTCCATCCTAATCATACTTAATATTTTTTATTCATTTAATGAATATGCTGATGTAGATCAATCATATCGAGTTTTTAATCCCATGTGGACGCTCTCAATGCACTATGCCATCAAATTTTATATATTATATGATTTGAATATGTAAAAATTATTTATCAAAGCTCATGTGTTAGAAAAATGGGTGCGGATGTGTCACCATCTTTTGAGGTATACTCACAAATTAAGGACTAAAAAATAATATATCATTAATAATTTTGTATTTTCTATTTTAAATAATATAAAATATTATACTAGTTAATATATCACAAAATATTTATATTAAAATAGAAATTGATTAAAATTAAAAATACATATTAAAATTCAGTTAAAGCATTAAACACATAAAATTGAAAAGTTAAAACTAAATAAACATAAAAACTAAATGTAATAAGATAATTTTTAAAGACATATTATAAATTTAAACAATAATCTAATATCTAGAAAAATTATTTTCCCTAGGATAATTAAAGTATGGAGTAAAATTTTGTTGATCATTTGGTGATCTTTGATATTTATCTTGAGATTTTTTTTCTTGAGATTCTTCTCCTTGAACATTTTCTCCTTGAAGTTGATATCTTTGATAATGAGATACTCCATATTCGATATTGAGATCTATGATATTAACTTTGTGAACTTTCTCTATGTTCTTTATCTTAAATTGTTGACCCATCCCGCCTATAGAGTAAGAAAGTGTCACTATAAAAAATGTTGTATTATATCACTTAAATTGTATTACAAAACTAAGTGATACTATTTTAAATTACTTATTTATAAGTGAAACAAATATATATATAACTTAGCATCAAATAGTATAATTGGTGTTATAATTAACTAGTTTGGCAACAATTCAATGAACTTGATACAATTTTTATTGTTTTATATCACTTTTAAAACATTGACACAAAAATATATAGTTACATCGACTACATAATTGTTGTTAATATCACTTATAGAAATGATACAATATTTACATCAATAAAAACTAATTTTAATAAAAATTTAACTAATAACATTACCATAATTATGTGAAATAGCTTCAATTAGTAGAATTGATGTAATTTTTTTTGTCTTTAACATCAATTTGATAAAATGATGTTATCTGTATATTAATTTGCATTGATTAATATATCTAATATTAAAAAAAACTAACTTATATCTAAATTTTCTTTTTTTGGTCAATATGTACATTTCCTAATATTCTTAATATATATAGAAATTTTAAAGGGTGAAGTTTTTGGCGTACATCTTTTAAAATTTTTTTCTCTCTTTAAATCTTCTCAAGTCTTCTAAGCTACTTTAGACAGATTTGAGTTTTTTTTTGGCCGATGACCGGCGTAAATCTGACGCCAGTGTCAAGCTGTTTATATTATATCGGATCTCTGTTTGTAATAAATTTTCCGTTTAATCGGATTTTCTGTTTCCACTTTCTCTAGATAAATAATTTTCCGTTTATCGGAACTTCCCTTGTGCGTGTTTTTATATTTCAGATCCCAAAAAATTTGATGAAATTCTTGTCCGTTGGGTGCTTGGTTTCTTCTCTCAAGTGTAATTCCTTGCTTTTAAGCCAATTATGCGAAGCAAAGGTTTCTTTGACGATGTAAATCGAGTTATTGGGGAGTCAATTGGATGGTTATGGTGCATAGTTAGTAGATCTGGCATTTTTTTTAACAAACGGTCCAGAAAATATTCTGCTTCTAACCCTCCAACGAATTCTTGACAAATCTACTAATGGTGCTAAAAGTTATCATCGTCTTTTAATGGTTCATACATGCAGAAGGACTGAGCAGAGTCAATCAAAGCAGCATTGTGAAGAGTTTCCTCAGATGCAAACGCCAGGATGGATGAAGATTCCGGTGAAAGTAACGGTGCTGCAAATTTCCATCTCCAAGCTACACGTGTTTTTAGCTTCGATTGTTAAATTACTCAACGTGTAAGCACATGTTCAAGCCATGTTCTATTTAGTTTTGTAAGAGATGTAATCTGCTGTACCCTTTATGGGTTTCATGCCCTTTGGACTTTAATGAAATGGATCACAAAAAATAATATATAAATATTAAAAACATGTATATGTCGTATATATCTCTCATCTATGATATCTTCCTCCTATCTTCCTCCGTCTTCTTCCTTACGTAAAGCTTCAAATGAATTTATAGCTTTAAATTTGGTGAAACAAATTAAATTTGAAGATCGAGTATAGAAATCACAACACTTTCGTTTCTAGTGCAAGGTAATTTGATTCTCCCCCTCTTTTTTTTTCAACATATGTTTTTCTGGGTTTTGTAAACGAGATCATAATCAATTAATCAAATTGATTTCTGGATTCTAGAGCTTTTAGAAAACGTGAACATATACTTACTGGTTTCTATGATTCTCTTTTTTACTCTATTGATTTGAACTTGTATGTGTTGAAATTTAATGTCTTTTTGGGAAATCAAATCAATTTTTCAGGTTTGGATGGATAAGTCATGGATGAACAAACCACGTTTATCTCAAAATTACAAGTTAGGGATGACAAATTTCTTGGATCTTGCATTCGGTAAATCAAATGTAGATACAATCAAATGTCCATGTAATCGTTGTTTTCTATTCAAATCCAAGCCAAGAGAAGATATCGAATGTGATTTGATGTGTTTTGACTTTTTGAATTTTTACACAAATTGGGTACTACACGGAGAGAGTATAGGTGCTGCAGAAAATGTAAGCGTGCCTTCTGATACTGCTCAAGTGGAATTAGATTCAACTTCAAATCTCTTGGATGATTTTTTCATGATATTAATACGAGTATATGGTGGAGATGGACTTGGATCGTCTGAGCAAAATGTGGACACTGACATACCATCAACTTCTAGTGGAAATTTTGGAAAAGGAGAAAATTTTGATGAGTTCCTTGCTGATTTTAATCAAGAGCTATACACTGGATGCACAAAGTTCACGAAGTTATCCTTCATACTGAAGTTGTATCATATCAAATGTATGTGTGGGATTAGTGACAAGGGGATATCTATGGTGCTTGATTTTCTAAAAGAAGCATTTACACATGCCAAATTGCCAGATTCATTTAATGATATGAAAAGGTTATTTGAAAATTAGGATTGACTTATGAGTCAATCCATGCATGTCCAAATGATTTCATGTTATATTGGGAAGCAGATTAGGGAAGGGAAATTTGCAAAGTTTGTGAAGTCTCTCGTTGGAAAGAAAATATTTCTGCAAAGAGTAAAATATCTGGATCAGAGAATAGGAAAAAAAAAGCTCATGCAAAGGTTTTGTGTTATTTTCCCTTAAAGCCATGACTGCAACGTTTATTCATGTCATCGAAAACTGCTACCCACATGAGATGGCATGCAACTGCTAGTAACAATGATGGTAAACTTCAACATCCAAGAGATGGAGAGGCTTGGAAGGCATTTGATCAAAAATATCCAGAATACGCATCTGATCCAAGAAATGCCAGACGAGGCTTGGCGATTGACGGTTTTAATCCATTTGGTACAATGAGTAGTAGTTACAACATATGGTCAGTGATACTATTTTTTTATAATTTTGCACCATGGATGTCAATGAAACAGACATCAATGTTCCTCTCTATTGTTATCCCTGCAAAGCACACCATGCCTGATAATGATATTGAAGTCTACTTGTAGCCACTTATCAAGGAGTTGAAGGAATTATGGTCTGATAGGATAAGAACGTTAGATGCTTCTACAAAAGAAACATTTGACATGCGAGCAGCCATCATGTGGACAGTTAGTGATTTCCCTTGTCTTGAAAATTTGTCGGGATGGAATACTTATACAACATCAGTTTGTCCAAGCTACAATTATGGTAGCATTGGACAACGTTTACTCCATGGAAAAAAAAATATTTTGTGGGTAATCGTCGTTTTCTTCCTCAAGAACATAGCTTTCGTTAATATAGAACTAATTTTGATGGAAAGATAGAGGCCAGATCTCCACCAGTCATGTTGTTAGGTTCTGCAATTATTCATCAGTTAGAACAAGTTAATGTTACCCTTGGTAAGATGCATGATTTAGTCGGAGTTGGAAGAAAGAGAGTTCAAAGTAATGTTGGAAGATCTGGTACTCTAGAATGGAAGAAAAAAAAGTATATTTTTTAGTTGCCTTATTGGAAATCTATTATGCTGCAGCATAATATGGTGTCATGCATATAGAGAAGAATGTGTTTTGACAATCTAGTTTTCACATTATTGGATGATAAAACAAAATCGAAAGATAATCTAAGTACTAGAAAAGATCTCTGTGAGCTAGGTATATGGTCTGAGCTGTGGCGTGATGATAATGAGAAGTATCAAGTAGCATGTTTTACTCTGAACAATGGTGGGAAAGACACTTTTTTAAGTATCTTAAAAAATGTCAAACTCCCTGATGGTTATGCTTCTAGCTTATCAAATTGTCTTGTTAAAAATCAAAAGCTATAAGGATTAGAAAGCCACGACTGCCAAGTGATAATGAGATATTTATTTTCAATCGCAATTCAAAATCTGCTGCCAACAGATGTGACATCAGCCATTGTTGAGGTTTGTCAGTTTTTTAGAGATATATCTGCAGAGGTCCTTGATATCAATGAGCTTGATAAACTACAAAACCGTATTGTAGTGACTTTGTGTTGTCTAGAGATGTTAATTCCCCTAAAATTTTTCACAGTGATGGTACATCTAATAGTACATCTCATAGAAGAGGCAAAATTTGATGGACCACTTCTCTTTTGTTGGATGTATCCGATAGAGAGGTATTTTAATTTAATTTAATTTATTTTCATTTTATGTTTATATAATCTTACTTAATTCAATTATCTACAAGACTCTAGGACACTTCCAATCATATGTTCGGAATCGCGCTAAGCCTGAAGGTTCTGTATGTGAGCAATATTTAGTTGATGAGTGTGTAACATTTTGCTCAATGTATCTCAAAGATATAGAGACACGATTTACTCAGATTGGCCGCGTTGATGATCGACCTCTAGATGCGACTACTATAAGACCAAATTCAGAACTTCCACTTATTTTTCCAAACCTTGGAAGATTTGTTGGAGCAGGTCAAGTTTATACTCTTAATCATGTAGAGAGGAATCAAGGACATCAACATATATTGATCAATTGTCGAGTACTTGATCATTTACGAGAGTAAGTTTTCCTTATTCAAGAATGACTCATTTTAATTATGTTTGATTGAAGTTCTTTAATATATATATATATATATATATATATATATATATAGAAGTTCTCATAATTATTGTTTGTCTAGGAAGTATAAAAACGAGTTGTGGATGAAACCATCTCATCAGAGCAAGAGGAATCGTGCTATCGACATTGGCCGTGAAATGCATCTTAATTTTGCAAAATGGATCAAACAGCAAGTAGAGAAGAATGAGTTTGATGGGATAACTGATGATTTACGATGCTTAGCTTTGGATCCATCTGATAAGGCTATGAAGTATACAGCTTACAATGTCAATGGTTTGGATAAAAGAAAGAGACGCTGACCTGAAAACTCAAAATCATAGTGTTTATGTGGCTGCTGAGACTATGAGTTATACTAGTTCTTGTGATCCTAACCTAAGAGCAGGAACTGTAGCTTACTATGAAAATCTGGTTGAAGTTATAGAGTTAAACTGTTATGAGGTTTTCAAAGTTGTATTATTCAAGTGCAAGTGGGTTGACACCCGTATGGACAGAGGATATAAGAAGGATGCATATGGCCATCATAGGGTTGTTGTCCTCTGGCAATAATGAGGAAGCTGAGCTATATATATTAGCGTCTGAAGCAAAAATGGTATATTGTGAAGAAGATCCTTGTGAGGTAAAATGGAATATCGCTGTTCATGTTCAGCGTATAGATGTATATGATATGGGTGATTCAGATGATTTGGATTAGTTTAGCTACTGGTTTTTCTTTTTTTTTCAGAATCATATTCTTTGCATACTTGAACAGTTTTTCTACTTTGACATTTTCAATTCATGAATTAGATTTGATTTTATTTGCATCAAAGAAAACACACTTGGGAGGTAATCCCACGACTATCTATGTAAATATGCTTTCCTTTTGCCTTTGATATGTTTGTTAAATGTTTTCAAGGTGGAAAAAGTAGTTAGGTTGGTCAAACAATGTGAAAAATCCAAGAAAACTAAAGCTCTGTTTCTGCATCGGGATGACATATCGAGTAAAACCTCTGCAAGACCTGCTCGATGCAGTTTATCTCGGGGAAGAAACAGTCCGTACGTCGAGCAGATTGTACGATGGAGATCACATCGAGGTGCCACATCGAGCAGAACACCAAGAACCCAGCTCGATATCGAGCTGACCACATCGGGCAGAACACCCAAGGCCCAGACAGATGCAGGACAGATTTTGATCATCCGATTGGTCGACCCGAACGGAGGCTTTCCGATTCAATTCAGTCTCCAAGTTCTTCACCAAAGATGTAGAGGATAGAGTAAGATTTAGAATGGTGGAAGTTTCAAGTAATTCTGACCCTGGTTAGAAAGATACGGTGATTACAGTAAGCCGGTATACAGCAAGGTGATCATATCGTGGAGCACATCGAGCAGAACATCAAAGGCCCAGCTCGATACAGAAAAATGCATTCAAAACACCAGGATTGAAGGGATGTCACTTCCCCATGGTCTCCACTGGCCTTCTACGCTGTTAAGAATGTCAATCCTCCACCCCTCCAACCTCCAATGCATGTACACACCTTCCCCTTCTTTTACTCTTTACACCTTCTCCTTTACACTTCATTTTTTAATGTGGTTTGCCTCCTTTTGCATTTATAATACACAGTGGACTGTGTGTGGGGGAGGGCTTGCTTGGTCTAACATTCTGCATCCATATCACATTTGCATTTACATATAGCTAAGCAACCATGCATTGCACTTAAATCATAGAAAATCCATAAAAAATTGAAAATTTTCAAAAATTGATTTCTTAAAAACAGAGTGTTCATGTGCATTCATATAGGACTTAGACTTCATGCATTCACTTAGGTTGTAGCTTGCTTGTTTAAAATAGGTGCAATGATAGTGAATCTTTGAAAATGCTAGTGCTTTATGAAAATGATGCATTTGTTCTTAGTCCTCTGATGCATTTGATGAAGCACTTGAAATAAGGCTGAACCACTCTTTGAATTTATGATTCTGAAACTGTTGTTTGCAGTTGAAGCTTGCTTGATTTGAACTTGACATTTACATAAGTGGAACCTTAATTTGGACTTTGAATTATCTTGTTTGTGCATTGAAAGTGATTGCATGGCTACCAGTATACATATTTGGATCATCTTCTTCCTTTTCACCACTCTTCTTGATCCAAGTAGCTGATCCTCATCATTAAGGGACAGTGAATTATACCTTGAATCAATCCTTCCTTCTAAACCCAAACACTATTGTGAGAGTTTGTAAGGCTCTGCATTTTCATTTTCGAACTTATCTTGGCAAAAAGTGTTAGGAATAAAGCTGGCAAGGAAAAGCTCTCTTGTAGACATCAGCTTGCCTTTTGAGCTTGATACTAGGATATGAGTTTTGGGAAAGGGCAGAGTTAAGTGGTTTAAGCTTTAAATGTTTGTATCTTTTGAGAAGAAAAGAAGAGTGGGAATGGTTTCATGAATAAAATGATATTGTGGGAAGATGATTGTATCTTGTGGCTAAGTGAAAAAGAAGAAAGCTCTAAGTTACAAAGAAGAAAAGGTGCCAGAAACAACAAGATTAAAAGGATGATCCAAAAAGAGAAAAATCAGGCTAAGCAATCCACCAAAAAGGTGATGAAAATTGGCGTATATACAACAAAGAAGAGCAACTTCGAAAAGAAGTCAGCCACACAAGCAAAAGAAGAAAAAGTCCCCCACATTTCAAGGAGAAAAAGATCAAAAGAGCTTTGGGAAAGAGTAGATTTCGGGGTTTATCTTGGGACTTAGACTTAATTAGGATCATCTTTGGAAAATGGTAGAAGAGAGCTTTGACTTGCATGCATAAGTTTGCTTTTACCTTTAGCATTTTGCCTAAGATAGATTCATTTCATATGAGAGATCCCTTGTTTCTTTGAGCCATTGATGAATGAGATCACTTTTTATCTCATAACCATGTCCCTTGAACCAAATGCTTTCACTTGATTTGCACAAACTTGATCCATTGGTTACTTGCTAATTGAATGTTAAAAAGGTCAAGTGATTTGAGGGCTTGTGTAGATTGATAACTTGAGAATCATTTTCATTTTGTGATGAGTGTGGCTAAGTTTTAGAGTACAGTTCCATCATTTGCATTATAGCACTAGAAAAACATGGACATCATTTTTATCTATTGTTAGCATTTTAATGATATAAGTTCCCATTTTAAAACCTCATCACCATGTTTAATCTATTATTTGCTTGAGGGCAAGCAAAGACTAAGTGTGAGAGTGTTAATAGCTTGCTATATTATAGAATTTTAGGCTGCATTTCATGCATGTTTTCTCTTGTTCTTGCATTATTTCTTTTCATTTCAGTCCCATTTACATATAAAAGTAGCCATGCATGCATTTAGATTAGGAATGCATGCATTTGCATGTTTAAGGTGTATTTCAGGTGTTTTGTGGGCTAAGGAGACTTATTGGAGGATGGAGGATCATATGGAGTCAAAGAAATATGCAATAAGAATGAAGCCAATCTGTTTAGAAGCTGCACTGAGGTCACACATCGAGGTCTTTGCTTGGTTCAAAAGGATGTGAGTTAAAGATCGGTCCGTATGATGCCTCTCCACTCATATTCAGGCTCCACATTCTTCATAAAAGTTGTAGAGGATCTGAATATCTTTCCAATGGTGGTCGAAGCATGTCATTTGGATCTAGGGTTAAAGAGAAAGAGCGATTTCAGCTACGCAGTGGTCACCAGCCTGCTATACCGGGGAAGCGCATCGACCAAAACATCAGGCAAAACTCCTTGATGCGTGCTGAACCGACCAAAGCTGTCTGAAGCAACAGGGACATACTGAATCGATCAACTTCATCGAGCAAAACATCTACTGTACACCCCCATATGCTTTATCCGAGAGTTGACCAACTTTTTCCACTTTTGACCAAACCTTATCCTTTCACTTATTTAAGCTTTTGGCTTATCTTTTTGTCATATTATCTTCATCTTGACCCTATTTTCGACCTTGTGGGAAACCACAAAGAGATTTTTATGGTATTTTGATCTAGATCACCTTTTTAATAAAGTTTTGCACTTCTTTTGTTATTTTCTTTCTAGTTCTTGTTTAATCATGTTTGATTTGTCATTCCTTCTTGTCTCTGTTGATTTGATATATGTTGTGAGTATTTTCATATGGTTTGAGGTTGGAGCATATTTGGGGATGATTAGTTGATACCTTAGGGAGTTTTGATTTAATCCTTGCTTGATTTACCTTGCTTAGTTGTTCTTAAGGCTCGAGTAGCTTGTTTAAGTGAAATAAATTATAGGTGTTTGCAGCATCACAAATGTTTGTTTAAATTCCTGAAAGAAATATGCTTGGGATAATTTCTTAGATGATTATATTGCATCTTAGTACATTGTTTAGTCTTTAAGAGCCTTGTGTTAACATGCTGGTTTTGTACAAATACGCCATCACAAATGGGTCTGACATGTGCATTACATAGATATATTTGCTCTGATTGCGAATTGATTGAATTAGTGGCTTGATTATGAATCTTGCTTGTTATTAGTCTTGACTACCCTAGGTTTGATACTAAAGAATCCCCAAGTCATCATTGCTCTAGCCTTGACTGCACCATCTTGTTCTTTGCTTTTCGTCATATTGTGTTCAGTTTTTCTATGTTTTTAGTTGCCTTGCTTTTATCCATTTCTTGCTTTGCACTTTAAGTTATTGCACTTATCTTTCATTCTCTCATCTTGCATTTATATTTGGCTCTTGCTTTCTTTAATTTCTGTTGCATTTAGCGTTCTTGCATTACATTACTTGTTTTAGTCTTGTTAGTATTGCTTTTCACTTTTGTATTTCATCTTTGATCACTTAGGTTGTTAGAATCATCTTTCTTCATCATATATGGTTAAGCTTAGTTAGTGCCTTGAATCTCTTTTATTCTAGCTCCTAGGTGGATTGATTAAACTTCTTCTATACTTCATCTCATTAGAGAGGGATTGAGTTAAGACTTGTAAAAGTCCTTCTTCAGCAGAACGATGTAAATTTGATTGATCGTTCTAATTAAGTTTATATTTAGTAGAATTTACACCCAAAATATAAAACTGCTTAAAGAAACCGAATATATAGAGTATTTTGTTGGTAAAAATATAATAAATTTTCAATAATCTTTTTTAGATTCCGCTAATTTTATACCACAAGCGGAAATTAATTTTCTCTATAAAATATTTTTTTTCATATAAATATTAACCACTACTAAATTATTGGATTTAAGATTTTTAAACAATTCTCTTTGGGAAAAATAGCTAGAGAGCAACAAGAATTCTTCAATCACATACGATCGAGCAAAGTGAATTAACTCTAAGATTTATTAATATGCTTTATATTATGTTCTTTATTAACTTTCTGATTTAAGCGATGGTGATTTTGGTTTTGAATTTTATTTGTTTAGTGAATCTCTTGAATTTAATTTTGCAGATCGAACATTTATCAAAATTGCATTTATACGCTAGCTAATTAACAATTTTTTAACACTTTTCTAAACTATTACAATATTAAGAGATTAAGCAGAGGACTTCACGATGACAAATCTCCCCCCGTAACACACATATTTTATACTTGCGCCACATCACGATGGACAGCTTCACCCATAACTCACGAGACCAGATGGATTTACCTTGCAGTGCGCTGAAATCTCCGATAAGTCTTGCATCAATAATCTGCAAGAAAGTACACTTTCTGGGTATCGAACCCCAGACCTGGTGTAGAAACTTTTAAACCTTGACCACTAAGCCACATTGCTTCCACAACTTATTAATGATCTATCCTTAAAGTTCATGACGTGTGCTTTGAGAGACAGATGTAATATATTAAATCATTTATTATAAATGAGACAACTATTTAAATTATTTATGGGAAAATTACATTTAAAACCATGAAAGTGGCATGCACAATTTACTAACACTTTAAACCAACAACCAAACTTCTTTAACATAATAAACCTTCGAAGTGGCTATAGATTTCGCGACATCAGAGTTTTAAACGGAACAGTGAACTCTATTAACAGAGAATTAACATCCGTTCTGAGATCAATAATCTCTGTTAAAAATATATTAAAACTTTGTTAATTGATTTAAATCAAAATCCAATATTTATATAAAAAAATACAAAAACTCAGAAATCAAAAATTAAACAAAAACCTGACAGCAAAAAAATACGGCAAAAACAAAGTAGAGAGGTAAGTCGAATTTTGAGGTAAGTCAAATTTTGAGCTTAAATTTTTGAATTCAGTTTGAAACATCGAGAAAGTTTTTCTCTTGCTCGATCTGGTTCATTTCGATTTCAAAGATAAAATTGAGTTTGAATGTGAAAAAGTGTGAATTGATCTGGTAGCTAGTTATAAAATTCTGAGTGCATGTTCTTCTCTTGTGCAGATGGCTCAGAGTGCAGGTTCTTCAAGTATTGACTACAAGAACGATAATGGCATTGTGTAACTTCAGACAAGAACGACGATGGTAATGTAGAATTACTTTTGTATGCATGTGTCATATAAGAAGTTTAGTGCTAATGGAAATATTGTTTTCTGTGCGGTTTTAAGTAGCTATATGTAGGTGATGATAGTAAAAGACATCAATATTGAATGCTAAAAGTGTTTTTGTGTGTGTTAGTTATAGTTTTAACTAGCTAAATGTATTTGATAATCGTCAAAAACTTCAATGTTGATGATGGTTAAAGACTTCAAAGTTATTTTCATAAACCTGCAATAATTTTTAAGAAATCATGCAATAGGTCTCACAAAACAACATAAGAGAAACGGGTTCTGAAAACAAACACAAACCATGTTTTGTTTCAAAATAGGTTTGACATCAAAACAGAAACTAGAAACACACTTAGAAAAAGAGGTTTTATCTGGTTCAATTGGGCTATTGTGGATGCTCTGATGGGAGCTTAGACTGGCCAGCATTGTCCTAAAACACATCAAAAGGACGATCCGTGAATGGACTCATTAGCTTAGCTGCACCTTTACTAATGTTGCCAGGCTTTGTTATCTTTAGTGGTCTTCCACGTTTTTTCTTGAGTGGAGACTTAGAATCGTTGGACGAAATTGATGGCTGAGGAGCACTAGATGCAGCCAGAATTGGTGTATTTAATTCACCTCTTGTAAAGGTTGAAAGTTGCTTAAAGATTCACCTTCGTTATCTATAGTGGTTTTTCTCCTTTTCCTTGGTTGCGTAGGGCATTTTGGCATAACCTGAAAAGGAAACAGTAAACAAATGATTCAATTCAAGGAAACAGAACTAAGCTCATGGAAAAAGAACAAGATCAAAGCAGATACTCAAAGATTCAATTCCAAAACTAAGAAAATTATTCAATTCACGGAAACAGAACTAAGCTCATGGAAACATAACAAAATGATTCAATCACGGAAACAGAACAAAACGGAAGGAGAATCTCAAATACTTCGAATTAAAGCCAAACAAAAACTTAGTTAAATTCAGAACCGAAGCTAAACAAGAACCTAAACTGATTCAAAATCTTACCTCATCTGGATTTTTACGAGGGCGACCACATCTATTATTTGGTCCCTCCACAATAACAGGCTCATTCTTACATCCACTTTTAAAATGTCCAGCTTGACCGCAACGAATGTAATGTAATGTTTTCCCATATCTAGTTACTTTGCCTTTGTTTTGCAGATTCTCAAAAGGTTCTTTTCTTCTGTTAAGGTTTTTTGGTCGGCCTCGTGGCTTTCAAAACTCCGGAATTCGAATTGGAATCCTATGTGTCGACATCCACAACTTCTCATCATCACATGTTTTATTGTCCTTGTATGTAGCAGTCATGCGAGCTGAAGAGTACTACTGACACACATAGTTGATAGGATCAATTTTTTCGTCATCTAGAACACAGATTGCATGTTTGCATGGTATACCTATGAGTTTCAAACAAGTAGAAATTAGGGATGCCGACACCAGAAAAACTACTATATGCATAAATTCTTTAATAAGAATTCATATACCTGTTAGATCCCAACGTCTACAAGCACATTCGTACGTTGTAATGTTGACTGTGTAACTACAACCAGACTCAAGTACCTCATACAAACTGGAGCTGCTTCTTATCATCGAGCAATGGCTATCGTCGAGCAATCGCCATTGTGATTGGAGTGAGAATGGTTTCCCATTTATTTGCTTTCAGATATCTCCTTGACATCCTTCTCATGGCTTGTCTTCTAATATCTTCTAACAAGCTACGAACCGATTTTGATCTTGCTATTTTGGTTGTCCTGTTAAATGCTTCTGACAGATTGCTGTGCACATCGTGGCAGCGAGAATCAAAAGAGAAGAATGCTATACACCATTTCACTTGTTCTAACTGTTCTAAGGATGCATGTGCAGCTGGATCATATGCTTCTACCAACTTCATTGCTTCAGTATACTCCCCTCCATTGTAGCTGTAGGCAACTCCCCAGAAGAGAGTTTTGTACTCTAACCTTTTGAAAGTCTTTTTCAATTTGCATATATATGCCTTGCACACATCCGGTGCTGCGCTTTAGGAAGTTCAATCCTGATATATCATGGTTTTTATGGTTTTTAACCATGATATAAGTCCTTTTTATTGAGTCTTTTTGGTCTTTTTAGAGTCCTAGTAGAGTCTTTGCAGGTTATAGCATGTCTGGAGCATAATTGGAGATTTTGGAACCTTTTAGAGCATTCTGGGTTGAAGCCACGAAGTACCAAGCTCGAAGCATAAAGTATCACATATGGTGACGCTCGTCACCACCTTTGGTGACGCTCGTCACCCATCAAAGAAGGAGCGTGGCTGTTTTATTAAAAGTATGAAGAAGATTTGCAGAATTGGCCCAGAAGTTCCTTTATTTACATGAATATCCCAGATCGTGTTTAGCCTCTATTTATTAGGTTTTTCAGCCATTGTTGGCTATTGTCTTTGTTTTTGAGAATTCAGAGAGCTTAGAGAGAGATTTATTCAGAGCTTTTTGGGGAGACAAATCCTGTACTCTTTTGAGAAGATTTCGAACCCCCTTTATTTCTTACTCTTTCTCTTAATGCAATTTTATTCAGTTATGTTTTGTGATCTCATAATCATGTCTGAGTAATCTGCTAGTTAAGTTAGGGTTTTTCAAAGGTTGATGAAAAGAGTGTAGAATCGCTATCTGTTAGGAATATCTCATGGTTTTTCATCTCTGCTTGCTTTAAAATTGAATTTCTGAGACACATCATCTAGGAATCCGAAAATCATAGGTTGTTAAATATATGTGAGAGCATTATTCATAACCTGAACTAGTATTTGATGAGCAAAGCAACTTAGTGCAAAGAGATTTGGCTTAGGAGTTTTGTAAACAATTGAATCTGATCAATCCTGCATGTTTAGGTTGTTAGGGTTTGCAAAGAGATTTGAAACTCTGTGATTTAGGCATAGATAACTTTTACAATGAGAATTGATTAGTTATACATCAGTGATTCATGTTTAAAACGGTTCTTAATCATTCCTGATTTTCTGCATCATACATTCTTGGATTCAACCTGCAAATTACCCTGACTTAGCGCTTTTAGTCTTCTTGAACTTAGATCTTCTTACAAAAATCGTTTGTTTACCTTTATTTATTCATTCGCATTACATACATCATATTTTGCTTAGCTTAATCCGAATCTACATTCGATAGTGTATTCGATACCCCTTGTACTACAACTGCTTTTGCTGTGCACTTGCAGTAGTTTTATTTGGGTAAAACCTGACCCTATCAAGTTTTTGGCGCCGTTGCCGGGGAGTAATAGCTGCCTATCGATTTTTAGTATTAGGATTTTGTCTAAGTTTTTATTTGTTTACTGACTTTCAGCTACTTTTCTTTGTTCCTGTTTCAGGTGTATGCCTAATCGCAGAACCAGAAGCAACAAAGAGAAGGAGCTTGTGACTTTGAGCATCGACGAGCTTCCTAGGTTGGAGAGAACTAACAGGAAAGCTAAGAAGCAATCTACAATAGTCGCTCCACTTATCTTGGTTGAAGATGCAGAAGGTCACTTGGTTGACAGGGAAGGAAATAGGAGGAACAAAGAGGGGCAGAGAATTGATCAAGAGGGGAATGTCATTGTTGAACAGCAGGTTCAGCAAGTGGCTGAGAACGTGGGAGTCCCTGCTGCTGTCAATAACGCTGCTGGGCGTTTTGTTCAGAGGACTCTAGGTGACTACAACAGACCTGATCAGTTCTATGCCAACAGAGCTGCAATCCGACCTCCTGCCTTCCAGAGGAACGATTTTGAGGTTAAACCTGTCTACTATCAGCTGGTTGGCCAGCATCCCTTCCATGGTTTACCTCATGAGCATCCTATGGATCACATAGAGAGATTTGAGGACTTGGCTTCCAGTGTCAAAGCCAATGGGGTTAGCAATGACTTTCTGTTCTGCAAGCTTTTTCCTTACTCTCTTGAAGGAGAAGCTGCATATTGGCTGAAGCAACTGGAACCTGCTTCATTGACTACTTGGGAAGACACCAAGAATGCCTTTTTGAACAACTTCTATGATGATGCAAGATCAGAGGACATGAGGACGAAAATTGCATCATTTACACAAGGCCCTACTGAAGCTTTCAAGGCCTCTTGGATCAGGTTCAAGTCTTATCAAAGGGACTGTCCTCATCATGGTTTCAGTCAGGTGCAATTACTTGGGATCTTCTTCAGAGGCATTGACTGGAAATATCAGATGGCGCTGGATGCAACAAGCGCAGGAAATTTCAACACCAACAGACCAGAAGAGGCGATCAGACTGATTGAGAACTAGGTCTGCAGCAACAACACTAAAAATGCAGACTTTCAGAGAATGAAACAAGCTGGTGTAGCTGATGGAAATCAAATTGCTGAAGTTAAGGCTAAGTTGGATGATATGCACAGCCTTTTGGTGGGGAAGAAGTCAGTTCACTTTGCTGCAGAAGTGGAAACTTTCGAAGCTCCAGAGGAAGTTGAGCAGGAGGATGTAAATTTCATCAATTCTGGTGGTTTTCAGAGACAAAGGTATGGGAATCAGCAGTGGAACAGAGGATACAGCAACAATAATCAGAAGAACGCCCTTACAGGAGGACATAGCACGCCTGGTTTCACTCCTAGACCCCTATTCCAGAAGACAGAGTATCAGAAGCCATTCCAGAACAGTGGAAATTACAGAAACTATGGTTCTTCTTCCTATCAACCAACACCTCCACAAGGGAATAAAATGGAAGCAATGTTCGAACAGATCTTGGAAGGACAACAGAAGCTTACAGTGGACTTTAATGGCAAGATAGATTCGCTCTATCAGGATTTGAATGGAAAAATTGAGAGTCTGAACTCTCATATGAAGAAGCTTGATGTTCAAGTTGCCCAAACAGCAGGAGCTGTTCAGAGGCAAGAAGGATTTCTTCCAGGAAGAACTGATGCTAATCCCAAACACCATGTGAATGCCATCACATTGAGGAGTGGAAAAAACCTGCAACCAGTGTTGCAGAAGGATTTAACATCAAGGAATTTTGTGGGTATGGAAGAGTATGAAGATGAAGAAATATTTGCTGAAGAACCACGGGTAACGCTCGTCACTAATAATGGGTGTCGCTTGTCACCCATCGAGCACAACCCCGACCCTGACTCTTCACAAATTGGTGACGACCGTCACCAGATGGGTGACGCTCGTCACCCATATCCAGTGATCAATCCCGACTCGTCCGCATTGGGTGACGCTCGCCACCATTCCAGTGACGCTCGTCACCAGACACCACATGCTGCCTAAGACTTCAGATAATGCTAAGGAGACCGTGTATAAACCCAAGATACCCTATCCTAAGCATCCTAAGAAGTCTAAGCAAGAGCTTGAAGATGCAAGATGCAAGGCTATCATGGACAAGTTGGTGATAGAAATCCCATTAATAGATGCTGTAAGGATCACTCCTGTTATAAGGAGGTATGTGAAGAGGATGGTGACCAATAACTTGAGTCTTGAGGTTGGAGCTATGATGATCAACGAGCAGGTCAGTGCAGTGATTCAGAACAGAGTTCCAGAGAAGCTTTCAGACCCAGGAAGTTTTGTTTTAGACTGCACTATCTTCAATGACAAGTTTGAGAGGTCATTGTGTGATCTTGGTTCTAGTGTGAACCTTATGCCTCATTCTGTTGCCAAGAATTTGGGGATGACCGATTTTAAGGCTACAAAGATATCTCTTGTCCTAGCTGATAGATCAGTCAAAGTTCCTGAAGGAGTGATAGAGGATGTTCCTATCAAAATAGGAGATTGTATGATTCCTACTGATTTTATGGTTCTAGAGTATGGAGAAGAACCCAAAGACCCCTTGATTCTTGGCAGACCCTTCTTAGCTACTGCAGAAGCTATTATTGACGTCAGGAAGGGTAGAATAGAGCTGAATGTTGGCGATTTAGTCATGAAATTCGAAATGGACAAGCTGATGAAGAGGCCAACCATAGATGGACAGACTTTTTATGTGGATGTTCTCACAAACATTGCTGATCAGATCTTCCATGAGATGAGTTCAGAGGATCCCTTGGAAAGGGCGTTGACCACTTCTACAGCTGAGTATGAGCATTTAGATGCTGCTGCAACAGGCTACACAAAGATGATGGATGCTACTGCACAAGTGATGCAACTGGTTGCACAGGATGAGTTTGTCTCCACATCTGCGAAAGCTGCCACAATGGGTGATTGGTCTGCAGCAAAAGCACCAAAAGTTGAGCTTAAACAGCTCCCTGCAGGGCTAAGGTACGCATTTCTGGGAGAAAACTCCACCTATCCTGTTATTGTTAATGCTTCATTGAACAATGCAGAGCTCACCCTTTTGCTAAGTAAGCTGCGAAAATTTCGCAAAGCTCTTGGCTATTCTCTTGATGACATTTCAGGTATCTCCCCAGACTTGTGCATGCATAGGATACACTTGGAGGATGAGTCGAAATCATCAGTTGAGCACCAGAGGAGGCTGAATCCGAATTTGCAGGATGTGGTCAAGAAAGAGATCATGAAGTTGTTGCAGGCTGGTATCATCTATCCTATATCAGACAGTGCTTGGGTGAGTCCAGTGCACGTGGTGCCTAAGAAAGGAGGTGTCACAGTGGTAAAGAATGACAAGGATGAGCTGATTCCAACCAGGACTGTGACAGGACACAGGATGTGCATAGACTACAGGAAACTGAATGCAGCAACAAGGAAGGATCATTTTCCTCTCCCTTTCATCGATCAGATGCTAGAGAGGCTGGCGAATCACAAGTATTACTGCTTCCTTGATGGGTATTCAGGCTTTTTTCAGATCTCCATCCATCCAGATGATCAGGAGAAGACCACTTTTACTTGTCCCTATGGCACTTTTGCATATCGCAGAATGCCTTTTGAACTGTGTAATGCTCCTCCAACCTTCCAGAGATGCATGATGTCGATTTTCACAGACATGATAGAGAAGTTTATGGAGGTGTTCATGGATGACTTCTCTGTTTATGGGTCCTCTTTCAAGAACTGTTTGGATAATCTGTGTGCAGTTCTGCAGAGATGTGAAGAGAAGCACTTGGTTTTAAACTGGGAGAAGTGTCATTTTATGGTGCAGGATGGTATTGTACTTAGCCACAGAGTCTCAAGAGACGGTATAGAGGTGGATAGGGCGAAAATTGAGGTGATGACAAGTCTGCAAGCACCTGATTCAGTCAAAGCAGTGAGGAGTTTTCTGGGTCATGCAGATTTCTACAGAAGATTCATCAAAGATTTTAGCAAGATAGCACGCCCACTTACTGCTCTCCTCTGCAAGGATGTGAAGTTTGAGTTCACAGAAGAGTGCAAATCCGCTTTTGAACAGATCAAACAGGCTTTGGTTACAGCCCCTGTTGTGTAGCCTCCAGATTGGGACTTACCTTTTGAGGTAATGTGTGATGCCAGTGATTTTGCAGTTGGAGCAGTGCTGGGACAGAGGAAAGATAAGAAACTCCACGCCATCTACTATGCAAGTAGGACTTTGGATGATGCTCAGAAGAATTATGCAACAACTGAGAAAGAATTGTTAGCTGTTGTGTTTGCTTTTGAGAAGTTCAGGCAGTATCTTGTTGGCTCCAAGGTCGTGGTTCATACTGACCATTCAGCACTGAAGTACCTAATGCAGAAGAAAGATGCAAAACCAAGGCTGTTAAGATGGATCCTGCTTCTTCAAGAATTTGATATTGAAGTGAAGGACAAGAAAGGGGTTGAGAATGGAGTTGCTGACCATTTATCCCGGATCCAAGTCGAAGACAGTGTTCCAATCAATGATTTCTTGCCTAAAGAGAATGTTTACTTGGTGGAAACCAGAGAACAGGAGGAAAGTATTGAAAACCTGCAATTTTCACGAAACTGCAGGGGAGTGACGAGCGACACCAGGAGGGTGACGCTCGTCACCAATCCAGCACAGTCGCGACCAAAGTATACGAGGGAGGTGACGCTCTTCACCAACATTGGTGACGCTCGTCACCAATCTCAACACTTATCTGCGATTTGTGCAAGCTTGGGGATGGCTTTTGAAGAGCCTGTTTATGCTTTACATGATCCAAAGAGGCCCTGGTATGCTGATATTGCAAATTATCTTGCTGCAGAGGATGAACCACATGATTTTAAAGGCTATGCTAAGAAGAAGTTCTTGAGAGAACTTAGGAGATTCTATTGGGATGAGTCATACCTCTACAAGCATTGTGCTGATGGTATTTACAGAAGATGCTTAGCAGAAGAAGAAGTTCAGGACGTGCTTTTTCACTGTCATGGATCAGAATATGCTGGACACTTTGCTACATTCAAGACTGTCTCTAAGGTTTTGCAGGCTGGATTTTGGTGGCCTATTATGTTCAGAGACGCCCAAGCCTTCATCACAAGCTGTGATACTTGTCAGAGAAGAGAAAAAATCAGCAGGAGACATGAGATGCCACAGAACTTCATTCTGGAAGTTGAAGTTTTTGATTGTTGGGGTATTGACTTCATGGGACCTTTTCCCTCATCTTATGGGAATAGATACATTCTGGTTGCTGTAGATTATGTATCTAAGTGGGTAGAGGCGTTGGCTACTCCTACTAATGATGCTGCAGTGGTTTTGAAGCTGTTTAAGACCATTATCTTTCCCAGATTTGGTATCCCGCGGATTGTCATAAGTGATGGTGGTTCTCACTTTGTCAACAAGGTTTTTGACAAGCTGTTGAAGAAGTATGGTGTACAGCACAGAGTGGCCACGCCCTATCACCCCCAAACAAGTGGACAAGTTGAGGTTTCCAACAGGCAGATCAAGTAGATTCTGGAAAAGACAGTTGGGAAGACAAAGAAATATTGGTCTGCAAAGCTGGATGATGCATTATGGGCCTACATGACTGCATACAAAATGCCACTTGGGACTACTCCATTCCATCTTCTCTATGGCAAGGCGTGCCATCTACCAGTAGAGTTGGAGTTTAAAGCAGAATGGGCCATCAAGAAGCTGAATTTCGATCTGAAACCTGCTGCAGAAAAAGCGTTTGATTCAGCTCAATGAACTGGATGAGATCAGATATATGGCCTATGAAAACTCCAAGTTATACAAGGAGAGGACAAAGGCATATCATGATAAAAAGATCATCTCCAGGTATTTCGAGCCCAATGACCAGGTATTACTCTACAACTCTCGTTTACAGCTTTTTCCTGGTAAATTGCGTTCTCGATGGTCAGGTCCTATCACTGTCAAAGAAGCTCGTCCACATGGTGCAATTGTCCTGATTAACTCCAAAGGAGAGGAGTTCACAGTCAATGGACAAAGGGTGAAGCACTACTGAGCACAAGCAGAGATTCCAGCAGGACACATTGTGTCTCTGGATCAGGCACCAGCTATCTAAACAGCCAACCAAAGTCAAGCTAATGACTTTAAACAAGCGCTTAGTGGGAGGCAACCCACTAGTAAGTTATAGATATAACACTTAGTTATTATTTTCGTGCTTAGGATTAGTAATTAGAATTTTATTCAGTTAAAAAAAAAAAAAAAAAAAGGTGGTGACGATCGTCACCCTTATGGTGACACTCGTCACCCGTCAAAGTCGAACACGGGTATTAACTCTTCTCTCTTCTTCTTCGTCGAACACAACTGTTTAAACTCGAACACTTAGAAAAAATTGAGAATTTCCTAACTTTTGATTTTCTAAACCAAATTGAGTGATTCAAGAGTCTAATCCGTGCGGATTTTGCTCATCTTTCTGAATATCCACTCGGTTTTTAAGATCTGCAAGGTATGTGTTCGGAATCCCCAATTTTCAGTCCGCCATAGGTTTGGTAAAATCCGATTTTTGACTTGATTGGCTTGATTTAACTGTTGAATCATGGTTAGTTAGGTTGTATTAGAGGAATGGAACCATCTTTGTGAGCTTTTATCGGTTGATTTGCATGTTTTGAATTTTCGAGTTCATGATGAAAATTGCAAAAATCTGGAAATTTTGGGTGATTTGGGTTGAACTGATGATTGAATTGTGTTCCTGGTAGTGCTGTAGTTGATCGCCATCAGTTATTTCAGATTGATTGGTTGATTTTTCGAACTTTGAAAAATTTGCTAATTTTTGTGATGTTTTTGGTCGATTTTTCTCTTCAATTTTCAGATGCCTCGTCAGGAGAAACGACCAAGGCAAAGCTCGTCTTCCAGCACTGCAACAGGATCTACAGATTCCTTCAGTCAGCACCCGGTTTGCAGGCCCCCATGGCCCAAACGAGAAGATCGAAATATAGCCTCAGGAGTGGCCTGGGCAGGGACTCCGAAGCAAGAAGTGTCCCGAGACACCTGTGTGTTCCGTGATATTCAGGAGGAGTGGGATGAATATGACACGCTGTTCTATAATGCGTGGCTGGGAGTTAAGATTATCCCCACTCGGTTCGCGGATCCTGCTGTTCTGCAGAAGATGGGGATCTTCGAGGAGGTTGTTCAGATTCTGGAGCGCATTGGGATGGGGACTATGCCGTTCCAGCAGTACGATCTATACCCAGATTTGTCCGCCAGTTTCTCTCTACAGTTCGCGTCTACTACGCGAATGAGCTGGCGAAGCGTGTGCAGGAAGGCACTATGACATTTCTGATCCGAGGAGTTCGATACCGGATCAGTCTGATGGAGCTTTGTGGGATCTATGGCTTCTCTGACCATCCCACAGGCGTTCTCCTTCCCTCTCAGTGGACCCATATTCGGACATTCTGGTCCAAGTTCGGGAATGGAGTCTATGACAGCAAGACCAGCACGCAGACAGAGGTTCGACATCCGGTTTTGAGGTACATTCTGCGCCTCTTTGGTCATACCATTCTGTGCAAGTCTGCGCCCAGCAAGACTCGAGTTAGTGAGCTGATTCTCCTCTACTACGGACTTTATGAGATGCTGGATGATTCGATACCTGTTGATAGTATGGTTCGCGCCAACTTAGGCGCTGTTTTCGCTGAGCATCTGGTCTCCTTGAAGACCAAGCCATTCACCAGTCCATGGGAGAAGACTGAGAGTGTTGGCAGCTTGCTGACACCGATCTTCCATCATTTCCAGATCAATGTCACACCTTGCAGTCTGCGCAGTGACAAATCACTTATGGATGACCAGTATCTGCGCCATGTCACTTGGATGAAGATTGGAGTTGTCTGGACTTTCACTACCACTTTTGGAGAGTATGTTGGCATTAAGTTGCCACAGAGAGCCTTCACTACTATTCAGGGAGATCCACGCCAGATATTCTTCATGCCAGCACAGACTCTTCTGCGCCCCTTGACTCTGCGCCCTGCTAGAGCTGCTACAGCTGGCGCCTCTGCTTCTACTGCCGCTGATGCTGATGCTGGACCTTCTACACGCCATAGTGGTTCTTCTGCTGCTTTCAGGCGTCCTCCACGACCACAGACACCCATGGATATGGCTGCTTTTTAGGAGTATGTCATTGACAGCTTTGAGGGACTATGGAATGCTGTTGCTACACTTAGCAACTGTGGTTGTGTCCGCCCCCATTACACCACTGAGCTTTTCGAGGATGAGGATTGAGGCTTCACTATCTGGTTACTTGTTCCTTTTTCCCTTTTATTTTTCTTTCTCTTGAGTCATTTTTATGTTTACTTTGAGTCAGTTGTCAGTTTCTTTGATGATGTTTTGTGAGATTGTTGAACCAGGATACTTTTGCTATGTTTGGATGTTGTTAATTATGTGTTTAAATGCTCAAAAAGTCTAACTTTCGAGTACACATGCAAACACTTCGTTAATTAACATCTGACATAAGAATTGGGCAATACAGGTCGTGGTGGCGCTCGTCACCAGACTGGTGACGCTCGTCACCCGACCCCACGCGAGGTAACACTTTTCTGACTTGGTTTTTCGACTTCTCATTCATTTTTCTGACCAACTCTTGGCTTAATAACACTGGGGACAGTGTTGTTTAAGTCTGGGGGAGGTGGTTACTGACGTTGTGTGCTTTGTGTCATGTTTATAGAGTCTTAAAGTTGAGTCAAAAACCTGTTTTTCTAGAGTCAAAATTTTTGAAACTGTCAGTTTTTCTTGGAACTAACCATAGGACGTTTTTGCTGATAAGAACCATTGCCACAGTAGTCGATTACAAGTCTCACTAAGTTGAAAGTCATAGGTAGATCAGTATAGCAATGAAGGTTTAGGTTCTTAGAGAGTCTGAAAAATTTGTTGTTAGCTCCACCTTAATGAACTTTAAACTTCTTGTTTTGGTGATTGATTCTTATTGATCTTGATTCTCTCTTTAAGCACTGACAATAAGGTTAAAATGCAGTCTCTCTTTGATCTTCCCTGATGTAGGTTTTAAAAGATTAAGTCCAAAGAATGGTGCATTCATGACCCTGTCTCCTCACAAGGAACAACAGTAGTGAACACATTCAAGAACCTGTCTCCTCACAAGGAACACAAGTATTGAGTAGCACCATATCTTAGACTGTAAAAGTTGAGAAAAAGAAGTGAAAAATCAAAAATATCCTAAGGAAAAGATTAAGGGAAGAGAAAATAGGAGAGTTTTGTTGAGATCTATTTGTTCAGTTGTTAGGAAGGGAAAAGAATCTGTAAAGTGATTGAGATGATAGAGCCTTGATGAGATTTCACACTTAGATTAAATAATAAGGAGTTAGCAGTAGAAATTTCGGATTTCTTGAAGGGAATTGGACTGGACTTGAGAGATTTGCTAAGCTTGTGATGATTAGACTGAAATTTGATCTTGTGTTGACTATGTGGTATGTGGATTCGAAAGCTCTAACTAGTGTGGTGTTCCTGATGACTGACTGACTGTTTCTTGTTTTCAAACATCGACCTTACTCTTTGTCTGATGTTTGCTTAAGGGCAAGCAAAAGCTAAGTCTGAGGGAGTTGATATATCATGGTTTTTATGGTTTTTAACCATGATATTAGTCCTTTTTATTGAGTCTTTTTGGTCTTTTTAGAGTCCTAGAAGAGTCTTTGCAGGTTATAGCATGTCTGGAGCATAATTGGAGATTTTGGAACTTTTTGGAGCATTCTGGGTTGAAGCCACGAAGTACCAAGCTTGAAGCATAAAGTATCACCTTTGGTGACGCTCGTCACCCATCAAGGAAGGAGCGTGGCTGTTTTATTAAAAGTATAAAGAAGATTTGCAGAATTGGCCCAGAAGTTCCTTTATTTACATAAAGAGCCCAGATCGTGTTTAGCCTCTATTTATTAGGTTTTTCAGCCATTGTTGGCTATTATCTTAGTTTTTGAGAATTCAGAGAGCTTAGAGAGAGATTTATTTAGAGCTTTTTGGGGAGACAAATCCTGTACTCTTTTGAGAAGATTTCGAACCCCCTTTATTTCTTACTCTTTCTCTTAATGCAATTTTATTCAGTTATGTTTTGTGATCTCATAATCATGTCTGAGTAATTTGCTAGTTAAGTTAGGGTTTTTCAAAGGTTGGTGAAAAGAGTGTAGAATCGCTATCTGTTAGGAATATCTCATGGTTTTTCATCTCTGCTTGCTTTAAAATCGAATTTCTGAGACACATCATCTAGGAATCCGAAAATCATAGGTTGTTAAATATATGTGAGAGCATTATTCATAACCTGAACTAGTATTTGATGAGCAAAGCAACTTAGTGCAAAGAGATTTGGCTTAGGAATTTTGTAAACAATTGAATCTGATCAATCCTGCATGTTTAGGTTGTTAGAGTTTGTAAAGAGATTTGAAACTCTGTGATTAAGGCATAGATAACTTTTACAATGAGAATTGATTAGTGATACATCAGTGATTCATGTTTAAAACGGTTCTTAATCATTCCTGATTTCCTGCATCATACATTCTTGGATTCAACCTGCGAATTACCCTGACTTAGCGCTTTTAGTCTTCTTGAACTTAGATCATCTTACAAAAATCGTTTGCTTACTTTTATTTATTCATTCGCATTACATGCATCATATTTTGCTTAGCTTAATCCGAATCTACATTCGATAGTGTAGTCTGCATTACTCTCTTGGGATTTCGATACCCCTTGTACTACAACTGCTTTTGCTGTGCACTTGCAGTAGTTTTATTTGGGTAAAACCTGACCCTATCACCTCTACTACGGACTTTATGAGATGCTGGATGATTCGATACCTGTTGATAGCATGGTTCGCGCCAACTTAGGCGCTGTTTTCGCTGAGCATCTGGTCTCCTTGAAGACCAAGCCATTCACCAGTCCAGGGGAGAAGACTGAGAGTGTTGGCAGCCTGCTGACACCGATCTTCCACCATTTCCAGATCGATGTCACACCTTGCAGTCTGTGCAGTGACAGATCACTTATGGATGACCAGTATCTGCACCATGTCACTTGGATGAAGATTGGAGTTGTCTGGACTTTCACTACCACTTCTGGAGAGTATGTTGGCATTAAATTGCCACAGAGAGCCTTCACTACTATTCAGGGAGATCCACGCCAGCTATTCTTCATGCCAGCACGGACTCTTCTGCACCCCTTGACTCTGAGCTGCTACAGCTGGCGCCTCTGCTGCTGATGCTGGACCTTCTACACGCCAAAGTGGTTCTTCAACTGCTTTCAGGCGTCCTCCACGACCACAGACACCCATGGATATGGCTGCTTTTCAGGAGTATGTCATTGACAGCTTTGAGGGACTTTGGGATGCTGTTGCTACACTTAGCAACTGTGGTTGTGTCCGCCCCCATTACACCACTGAGCCTTGCGAGGATGAGGATTGAGGCTTCACTATCTGGTTACTTGTTCCTTTTTCCCTTTTATTTTGTTTTCTTGCTCTTGAGTCATTTTTATGTTTTCTTTGAGTCAGTTGTCAGTTTCTTTGATGATGTTTTGTGAGATTGTTGAACCAGGTTATTTTTGCTATGTTTGGATGTTGTTAATTATGTGTTTGAATGCTCAAAAAGTCTAACTTTCGAGTGCATATGCAAACACTTCGTTAATTAACATCTGACATAAGAATTGGGCAATACAGGTCGTGGTGACGCTCGTCACCCGACCCCACGCGAGGTAACTCTTTTCTGACTTGGTTTTTCGACTTCTCATTCATTTTTCTGTCCAACTCTTGGCTTAATAACACTGGGGACAGTGTTGTTTAAGTCTGGGGGAGGTGGTTACTGACGTTGTGTGCTTTGTGTCATGTCTATAGAGTCTTAAAGTTGAGTCAAAAACCTGTTTTATAGAGTCAAAATTATTGAAACTGTCAGTTTTTCTTGGAACTAACCATAGGACATTTTTGCTGATAAGAACCATTGCCATAGTAGTTGATTATAAGTCTTACTAAGTTGAAAGTCATAGGTAGATCAGTCTAGCAATGAAGGTTTAGGATCTTAGAGAATCTGAAAAATTTGTTGTTAGCTCCACCTTAATGAACTTTAAACTTCTTATCTTGGTGATTGATTCTATTTGATCTTGATTCTCTCTTTCAGCACTGAAAATAAGGTTAAAATGCAGTCTCTCTTTGATCTTCTCTGATGTAGTTTTTAAAAGATTAAGTCCAAAGAATAGTGCATTCATGACCCTGTCTCCTCACAAGGAACAACAGTAGGAACACACTCAAGAACATGTCTCCTCACAAGGAACACAAGTATTGAGTAGCACCATATCTTAGACTGTAAAAGTTGAGAAAAAGAAGTTAAAAATCGAAAATATCCAAAGGAAGAGATTAAGGGAAGAGAAAATAGGAGAGCTGTATTGAGATTGATTTGTTCAGTTGATTAGGAAGGGAAAAGAATCTGTAAAGTGATTTAGATGATAGAGCCTTGATGAGATATCACACTTAGATAAAAAAATAAGGAGTTGACAGTAGAAATTTTGGATTTCTTGAAGGGATTTGGACTGGAATTGAGAGATTTGCTAAGCTTGTGATGATTATACTGAAATTTGATCTTGTGTTGACTCTGTAGTATGTGGATTCGAAAGTTCAAACTAGTATGGTGTTCCTGATGACTTACTGACTGTTTCTTGTTTTCAAACCTCGACCTTGAACTCTGTCTGATGTTTGCTTGAGGGCAAGCAAAAGCTAAGTCTGGGGGAGTTGATATATCATGGTTTTTATGGTTTTTAACCATGATATAAGTCCTTTTTATTGAGTCTTTTTGGTCTTTTTAGAGTCCTAGTAGAGTCTTTGCAGGTTATAGCATGTCTGGAGCATAATTGGTGATTTTGGAACCTTTTGGAGCATTCAGGGTTGAAGCCACGAAGTACCAAGCTCGAAGCATAAAGTATCACATATGGTGACGCTCGTCACCCATCAAGGAAGGAGCGTGGCTGTTTTATTAAAAGTATGAAGAAGATTTGCAGAATTGGCCCAGAAGTTCCTTTATTTACATGAAGACCCCATATCGTGTTTAGCCTCTATTTATTAGGTTTTCCAGCCATTGTTGGCTATTGTCTTAGTTTTTGAGAATTCAGAGAGCTTAGAGAGAGATTTATTCAGAGCTTTTTGGGAAGACAAATCCTGTACTCTTTTGAGAAGATTTCGAACCCTCTTTAAATCCCTACAGCATGAATAAGACCCTGCAAAACATTATTAGCGTAATTAGCATATCCGATATTGAAAAATGCAATTCAATGTAACATACAACATCTATGTTTACCTTCTGCTTATCAGAAATGATGGTGAAATTGTCTCCTTCTCCCAGACTAAGGTTCGCCTTCAGCTTCCTAATAAGCCAACCCTAAGTGTCTTTGTTCTCACCTTGAACCACTGCCCATGCGATTGAAAACATCCTGTTGTCTGCATCTCTACCAACAGCGGAGAGCACATCGCCAGTCAACGCCCATTTCAAGAAGCAACCATCTAGTCCAATAACCGGTCTACAATTCTCCTTCCATGCATGAAAAAATTTCTTAAAACAAATGTAGAAACAATCGAACATTTGTCCTCCGTTGACAGGTATAGTGCAAAGCTCAGTCGTGATATCCCAATGTGTTTGTTTAAGTTCAGTCTCATAGTCCCATAGCCTACCAAACTGTATTTTCTGTGCTTGCAAGATCGTGTCCAAAGCAATCTTTCTTCCTCTATAGCACTTAGAAATATGAACACCAATGTTGTACCTTACTTTGGTTATGTAATTTATTTCTGATGCTTGCAAGTTAACATTTCTTCTTAGCTCTTCTCTAAACAGTCCGGCAATGACACCTTGTTTCAGCATTGATACTCTACTTGACTTTCCATGGTTGTGGTTCATGTGACAGACTTTAACCATCCATTTGTTCAATGGAACCTCCACTGAGCAGTATAATCTCCACTTGCATTTTCTTCACAACAAATCGCAGCTATTCTGTTAGCCTCTGACTTTGCCATTTTAACATTGTATTGTGTGTTAAGTGAGTAACGGAGTAGCTGATCCTTAAACTCAAGCCTAGTATGAAAATTCTAAAACAACCAGATGTATGGAGGCTTATCAAAATCACCATAAAACTGCGGTTTACCTTTTGATATTTTCTTATCTGCCCAAACTTCCCGTTCCTCATCTGATTCCACTGGTGTGTCTGGATATTCAGCATCTCCTAACTAATATCCTTCATATTTTTCATCGCTCTCATTTTCTTATATGACTTCCTCGGCTTTTTCCTCACCATCTTCACAATTTGCTTTCTGAGTTTTTTCACCTTCTTCAAACAGAGAGTTAAATCTCTCATCATTGGCACCATCTACTGCGATGATGACAAGATCATCTCCATCATCTACCACATTTTGATCTCCTTCATCCACCACTTCTTGCTCCCCATTTTTGTTTTCTTTCTCCTTTGGAGGAGCTTCATCCTCAGATCGCTCACCTTCATGATCTTCCCTTGGCCTTTCATCATCACCATTCTCACTTTCAACTGCTCCATTATTATCAACATCTTCATCAGCTTCATTACCATCATCATAATCATCTTTCCTTTCATTTATATCTTCTTCGCCAGCATCTTCTTGATGACTACTTGGCAGATGATGAATGACACTATGTATATTTTCTGACAATTCATGTTCGATAAAAACATGAATCCCACCAGCAACTTCTCCAATGCTTCATAGCTCACCCATATCACCATTTGTACTCTCAGAGACATCCTTCAAGTTCTTCATATCCTCAGCTGCCTCATTATACCAAATCAAAGAAATTGGTGTACACACGTAAATCTCTAAGGAAGGATTCAAAATTCTCTTATGTAATCTCAGAAGCTTTTTGCACACTCTCACAACCTAGTTGACCAGTATACTTATAATCACCATCATCTTCTTTCGACATAGATCCTCCATAATAGATTAGTATTTTAATTGACCCACTGAAAATTAAAGGAATGGTAAAACCGATTAGAAAAGCATACATATCACGAGTAAACCCACAATTCAAGTTCACTTCATCGAATTCAAGCACATTTTAACAAATTCGGAATTTTCTTCTTCTGTTCTCAAACCCAGGAAAAAAAAACAGAACCAAAACGCAGCTAAAACGAAACGATTTGGTTTGAAACAAGTAAATTAAACCATTACCTCATTTCAGCAACAATGCATTCGGATTTGCTCACAAGGATAGATGGTTTTTGTGCTCTTGATTTTTTTTGGATTTTTGAAGAAAGACCTAATTTCCAAATCGAGTTGTGGGTTTTTCTGTTTTTGCCATCGGGTTTTTGTTTAATTTTTTATTTTCGAGTTTGTTTTTTTTCTTATATATATTGGGTTTTGGTTTAAATCAATTAATAAAGTATTAATATATTTTTAACAGAGATTATTGATTTAAGAACGGATGTTAATTCTCTGTTAACAGAGTTTACTGTTCTGTTCAAAATTATGATGTCGCGAAATCTAAAACAATTTTGAAGGTTTATTAGGTTATTGAAATTTGGTTGATGGTTAAGAGTTTGTTTAATTACTTCTGAGGTTTAAAGTGTTAGTGCATGTCACTTTCATGGTTTTAAATGCGAGTTTCTTAATTATTTATTATAAATGACATAATTATTTCAGCCAGTTCTTATAAATGGTTCAACTATTTCAATCAGTTCTTATACATGATACAATTATTAAATCAGTTATTATAAATGATATAACTATTAAAATTACGTATGATAATCGACACTAATTTTAACACTAATTATTATAATCGTCACATATATAAACACAATTTGTAGAAATTGATATAAAAGATAGTAAAAGTTTTTTCAAAGTATAACAAATTGTCATCGATTAAAATAACTGATGAAAAAAATAAAAAATATTTGCATCATTTGATAATTAGTGCATCACCACATTCAGAGTCACTTTTCTAAGTGATGCAAATTGCATTTACATCAAGTTATAAGTAATGCAGTAATACAAAACAAATGATATAACACATCTTTTTTGTAGTGTATGATATAATGACAACTTGTAACATAATGTATAATATGAACATATATGATGAATATGATGTTGATGCAACATTTAAAAAACGAGACAAAGAGTCAACTTCAGAAGCTGAGATGGTGGGTGATGATGATACTCGATTTCAAGAATTCTTAGCTCGACACAAGTAAATCAAGGATCTAGAAGCTCATGTTGAACTTCAAAATGCTTTAATTGAATATTTGTGGTTCAAATATACTAATTCTGAAAATTATCATGATATCATTTATTTTTCACTTTTAACATTTATCAATTGTAATTTTATGTTTAACTTATAAGAAAAAGCACTTAAAAGGTTTAAATTTTAAATCATATAATTTTAAACTTGTGACTAAATCAATTTAAAAACACATCAAACCACCAAATTTGGTGCTGAAAGTGCTTGATTATCAATTTTTGAGAGACAAATTGCAAGATGTTTTTCACATTCATCTTATATAAGAAAATGAGCAATGAGTTTTGAGCGAGCAAAAGCTGAAGCTACAGGAATCACAAATTAAGGACTAAAAATAATATATCATTAATAATTTTGTACTTTCTATTTTAAATAATATAAAATATTACTTTAGTAAATATTTCACAAAATATTTATATCAAAATACAAATTGATTAAAATAAAAAAATACATATTAAAATTCATTTAAAGCATTAAAAACATAAAATTACAAAGTTAAAACAAAACAAACATAAATACTAAATGTAATAAGATAATTTTTAAATACAAATTATAAATTTAAACAATAATCTAATATACAGAAAAATTATTTTCCCTAGGATAATTAAAGTATGGAGTAAAATCTTGTTGATCACTGGGTGATCTTTGGTCTTTATCTTGAGATTATTCTCCTTGAAGTTGATATCCTTGATAATGATATGCTTGATATTGAGATCTATGATATTGACTTTGTGAACTTTCTCAATGTTCTTCATTTTGGATTGTTGATCCGTCCTGCTTTTGGAGTAAAAAAGTGTTACTATGATATAATGACAACTTGTATCATAATCTATAATATGATCATATATGACGAACATGATGTTGAACTACAAGAAACCATGTGTGTTGTATCATTTATTTTATTTGTTACTATCATTTTTTTATTGATGAAAATTCAGTTGCATCATTTAATTAAATGACTTTGGAAGTGGTGATGCTAATCATTTATATCAATATTATTAATGATACAACTATTTTCATCACTTATATTAATTAATATATATATATATATCATTTGCAATAAGTGATATTAAAATTTGACTCAGTAAAAATAAATGATATTAATATTAACATCAGTTAAAATAAATGGTATTAATATTTAGACCCGTTAAAATAAATGATATTATTATTTTATGTCAGTTATAATAAATGATATTATATATTAAAATTCAGGGATACAAAAATTCATATTGATTTAAAAATTTTGTGTTAATTTTTATAATATTATAAATTTAAGATAACTAACCATTTTAAATTTATTATTCTAAGAAATATATGTTAATACATACATATGATTTAACATAAAAAAAGTTTAGTGTTGATGAGTTTCTTTTCTAGATGAGGAAACTAGTACTTTTTATCATTCTTAGCAATGTGAGACAAGTATTACAACACTTTTATAATTGAAAGAAATATTAGCATTATTTATTATTGATGCTAATGCTAGTTGATCAAATGCTTCACTTATATAATTGATGTAAATTTATATATTTGTGTTAGTTTTTAAAAAATGATATAAATTAATAATCATTTGTATCAGTTATTTTTAATTAGTGTTAATTAAATTAGTATTAATATCAATTGTTTTAAATTGATACTAGTCAAGTTAAGATTAGTATCAATTAAAAAACTGATGTAAAATTTTATATTTAGTGTCAATTTTTAATAAATAATTCTAAATAGAATCAGTTATTTTTGATACTTTATAAGTGATGTAATATAACTTTTTTCTTGTAGTGTTGATGCAACCTTTGAAGAACGAGTCGAAGACCCAACTTCAAAATTTGAGATGGTGGGTGATAATGGTGCTCGATTTTAAGAATTCTTAGGTCGACACAAGTAAATCAAGGACTTGTAAGCTCATATTAAAACTCAAAATGCTTTAATTGAACACTTGTGGTCCAAATATACTAATTCTAAAAATTAGTATGATGTCATTTATTTTTCACTTTTTTAATTTATCCATTGTAATTATATGTTTTACTTATAAAAAAAATACTTAAGAAGGTTTAAATCATATAATTTTAAACTTGTGATCAAATCAATTAAAAAATGTTTGATATTTTTTCAAAAAATTAATAAAACAAAAACACCAAAATTGGTGTTGAAAGTGCTTGATTATCAATTTTCGAGAGACAAAATTGGTAGGTATTTTTCTCATTCATCTTACACAAGAAAAATGAGCAATAGATTTTGAGCGAGCAAAAGTTAAAGCTAAAGGAATTACAAATAAGATGGAGATTCAGCCAACACTTTATGTGAGGCCAAACCGTATTAGAAAAGAGAAAAAGCATTTTGGTGAAGTTATCAAAAATGATGATGAAGGCATTGTATTACTTGGAGAGGATGGTTTTAGGGTGAGTTACTTCATAGACATCATGGATCAAGCTAATGTTGCTATTGGAACAAGATCCAAACAGTTCAAAGTTATATTAAACTTTTGAATTTTTGTTTGATATAAAAAATTTTAGAGCAGCTAGTGATGATGAGTTGAGAGAATCTTGTGTTAGGCTTGAAGAGTTGTTGAGGTATGGTGCACATTCAGATGTAAACAGAGAAGATTTATTCTTGGAGTTTAAACTTCTAAGAAAGATTTTACCAATATAAGTCAAAAGGACTACATAGATATTTAACCCTTTGAAAAGAATGGAATATTTTTTTATTCAAATCCATGGATTGCTTATCGGATATTGTTGACAATCCTGATGTCTGTTGCCTTTGTAGAAAGAGAGAATTCTACACTCACACACACTTTTTTTTAGTTTACTTTACAAATTAACACACATTCAACATGTAACACACTTTCTTCACTTTAAAAGACAGTTATACCTTTTTTATTTTTTACTCATTCAATAACAATTCATAACTTTTACGATTCTTTAAAAAATATAGATATATTATACACCACCATCACAAAAAAATAATTCTTTGTTTTCCTTTTTTATCGTGGTAATTTTAGTTGGAAAAATTAAATCCAAAAACCATAGTCCTCAATTTCGGCAACTTTTATGGTCATCTTCTCTAACTCTTCTTCATCTCTGCAAACAACATTCAAGTATTTTCTATTTCTACAACATCTAATCAAATCTCAGTTATATCTTCTATTAGTTAGGTTTTTTTTTCATTTTCAAGAGTTGGAACAAAATGAGCTATCAGAAGCTCAGTGAATTATATATTCGTTGTAGAAAAATCTTATTTAAATGATATAGTGGTTATGATGATCTCTTGAGCATTTGAGATATGAGTTAAAGAAAGCAGATAAGAAGAATTCTTTAATTGTATCAGTTTTAACAATGTCCAATATCAGCTTGTACAAAGATTCATAGCTTCGTTTGAGCTTGTGATAGCTTGTTATATTAGAGCATTTTAGGCTGTATTTCATGCATTTTTTTCCTTGTTTTTGCATATTAGTTTAGCATTTTAGTCTCATTTGCACTTAGAATCAACATTCCATGCATATAGTTTAGGATTGCATACATATGCATGTTTATGGTGCTTCTCAGGTGCTTTTGGAAGTTCTTGGAGTTTGGGGAGGAAATGGAAGCAGCTTATGTTCGAAGAGATGCCAGATAAGGAGATTTTTCAAGTCTGGTCCCATATCGAGTTGGAGCATCGAGCAAAACCTCTGTGGAGTCTGCGTGTTGCAAGCCAAAATGCGCGAAGAAGCAGTCTGATTCATGAAGCCTAAGGCACGGTCTACATCGAGCAGAACACCGTCCATACCACCCTGGTACAACTTATCCGCGTGTTTGACCGGATTTTATCGTTGACCTTATCCTATTTTTAGGTTTTTCCTTCCTTTTTTGGTTCCCTACTATTAAAGGGAAGCCACCAAACTTTAATGTCATATCTTTTCTAAAACCTTTTCTCATCTTGTTCATCACCAAAAGGGCGATTTTGCCTAAGTTTGTAACCACTTTTATTTTCTTCAATCAAGTTTGAATTTTTATGGTTTAATCTTGTCTTCTGATCTTTGATTTAGCACTCTGGTAGTTTAGTTTTCATTATCTTGCATTTAATCTCATCTAATCATGTTTAACTCTAATCAAATAAGATTAAACATGATTTTAGTGAGTAGTTTACTTAGATTTAGGGCTCTAAGTAGAGAAAGCGATGTTTAAGATGTGATTAAGGGGTGATTAGGCTTGATTAGTTTATTCTCTGTTGTTTCCTTCTCTTGCAAAGTGATTATTGTTCATAAAGCTTCTCCCTTTTGATTGAATATATTATTGTTTGTGCATATGATAAACTTGATGGTTTGAAGTCTTGTTCTTAGCATGATTTGCCTATTTTGCTAGATAGTTTAGCTTGGTCTATGTTTCCTTTGTTCACTGACACCAAAGTGATACTAGATGATTCGTTTAGGGCTAGATAGTGCTTGTTATAAGACTCTTGCTTAATGGTTATATAGTATGCATTAGAAAAACATGCTTTTGCTTAATTCATGTTCATTGATTAGCATTGTTAGGTTTACAATTGTGAGCTTGAATCTATATTCTTGATTGGTTGAGTTAGCTACATATGTCCCTATATGGTTCAAAAGATTGATAGTTTGATATGAATTCTTGCTTGAGTGAGAGATGTTTACTTGACTAGTTCATCGTTTAGGCTCTATAGTTTTTCTCTTTATACTCATGATTAGAGGGTACACCAGCAAAAGTGGATTTGACACTCTAGTCTTATTGAATGGGGTTTGCCTATTAACCACTAGGATGATCTTTTTTTAGATACCTTGTCTAGGATTGCAACATTAAGAATTGTTTGCTTATGAATGCTTGGTGTTTGCCTTTTTTTAGAAATCCCCGTAGTCACTCTTGAAAACCACTTGACCATTATTGCTTAAAACCTTAGATTTTGCTTTTTATTAATAGTCTTAAAACCGATTTGTTTAGCTCCTTTTGCTTGCTTAATTTCAGATATCATCTTGTTTAGTTTCATCTTGCTTAGTCTTTGTTTACTTGCATTTCAGTTCTGTTTTCTCTTTATTGCATTGCTAGGTTGTTAGAGTTACTCTTGCATAATCAAAACCCTATATTGCTTAGATTATAGCATTGTTTGCATCTCACATCCACAAGTGTGTTTGACACCTGATCTATATACTGCAACTGATTAAAGACCTAAGAACATTAGCTTCAAGGGCCTTAAAACCCTTGTTTCAAATTGTCGCCGTTGCCACTTGTGGATTCTTTGAGTTTGACATTGCTATTAGACTAAGTTATTTTCTTTTTTTTCACTACTAATTATCTATGTTTTCATTGCTCTGTTTTTCAGGTACTTGTATGAATTTGAGGTCCAAAGGCTCATCAAATCTGATTCCTTGTATAGACAACATCCATAGAAGAAGGGCTGTACGACAGAGAGTTCATGAGTTAGAAGAGCAGAGAATGGCAGAGCAAGAAGCTCAGTTACCATACATTGGTGTTGTTGGACAAGACCAATACCACAAGCTGCTACACACATAGATGAGGTTCAGGAAGCTATGAACCAAGCGGCTGGAGTTCAGGGTTTGAGAGTACCAGTTCATGCACCAAGAGGTCAGAGACTTATAGGAGCTGGTGATGCGCCTGATACTCACATAAACTGCAATGGTATTAATGCTCCAGCTGTGCACCAGAATCACTTTGAGATCAAGCTTGGGTTAATTAACATGGTGTAAGGAAACAGATTTCATGGTATGCCCAATGAGGATCCTTTAGACCATTTGGATCCGTTCGACAAAGTGTGTGGTATGACCAAAATTCAAGGTGTGTCTGAAGATACTTTGAAGCTGTGCATGTTCCCTTTCAGTTTAGGAGACAAGGCACATCAGTGGGAGAAGACCCTTCCACAAGGATCAGTCTCCACTTGGAATGAATTCAAGACAACATTTCTCAACAAGTTCTTCAGCTCAACAAGAACAGAAAAGCTCAGGAATACAAGAGCAGCTTTGCACAACATGGAAATGAGACATTTTCTGAAGCATGGGAGCGCTTTAAGTCATACACATTGCAGTGCCCACACCATGGATTCACTAATGAAAGTCTGTTGTCTACAGTATATAGAGGTGTTACACCAAAGTATAGAATGCTTTTGGATACAGCTTCTAATGGGAAATTCTTGGGCAACACAGTGGTTGATGGTCTTGCATTGGTCGAGAACATCAAAAGTTGTTGGAAACGCTGAAAGTGAGAGTACAAAGAAGAATATCAAAGCTTTGAATGACAAGACGATAATCTGTTGAGTGCATCATTCAATAATGTGAGCTATGTGAGTGAATCTGATGCTGCACAAGGAGAAGATGGGACAGTTGTAGAAGAAGAAGCCTTCTACATGAATCAACAAGGAGGTTTTAACAACTATAAAAATCACCCAAACTTTTCCTATAAAAGCACCAATGTGGCCAATCCTCAAGATCAGGTTTATCCCTCACAAGGTGCTCAACAAAACCAAGGATCCAAGCCTTTTGTTCCTTTCAACCAACAGCAAAACATTGCTCTAAGACCATCATTTCAAGGCGGATTTCAGCAGCCTAACTTTCAGGCAAGACCAGCTTTTGCGCCACTAGGATTTGGTAATGCACAAGGCTCATCTAGTGCTCCAGATGGTGATATCAAGCAGATGATGCCACGGCTGTTGAATGGTCAAGCCAACACCACTATAGAGCTGCATAAGAAGTTTGCTGAAGCGCACAACAAGATTGATGCTATAACTTGTGATTTGAATGGATAGCTTGATGTTTTAAGTCAACGAGTTAATTCTCTAGAGAGCAAAGGAGCCTCATCTTTAAACCCTCATAACCAATTACCAGGAAAAAGTGAGTTCAATCCTAAAGAATTCTGCCATTAGATTGCTGAAGAGGATGAAGATTTTGATGATGATGAAGATGCTTCTTTGGAAGATCTTGGTATGATAATTCAAGAGATGTTACTCCATGTTGACATGGTGAAAGCTGAGTGTGGGGGGGGGGGGGGGATGTTCTGAATGTCACCATTGATGATCAAGAAGCTCATGATATTGTGAAACAGTTCTTTCAAGGCTTAGACAGAAGTTTGAATAGAGAAGAAGATCTTCCTTTGGAGCAAGAAAGAGCTGAAAGAGAAGCTGCTGAGAAGAAAGAGTCTGAAAAAGCTTTAGTTGCTCCAGAAGAAGAATCCAAGCCATAGCTTAGTGAAGCTGACAAAGAGCTTGTAGAATCATATCATGCTTTGATGGTCCTTGCTAAAGAAAGTCCTGAAGATTTCAAGGATCTGTATGAACGCCAAATGGGGATTTCTTAAAGCAACATTGAGAAGGGTAAAGATCCTGAGGTTCAAGCCTACAAAGCACCAATTCCTTACCCCACAATTCACTTCACAAAGGTTCAGATGGCACTCTACTCATGGTTCAGAAAGGATATAGAAGATGCTGGCATAAAGCTTCCTCATGTCACCACATTGCTTGAAGTGAAGGATCAAATCTGCTTTCTCAAGAAAGTTTTTGACAAGCTAGAGGTTGTGGAGCCAATACTTGAGAATGTGGGAGCTAATTTGAAGAGGAGCAAGGATCTGAAAACCTTAACCAAGCTGCCCAATCCAGGAAAGTTTTTGATCACTTGTGAGCTTGGGATGTTAGACAATGTGGGAGCCCTATGCGATTCAAGCTCAACAGTAAATGTTATATCTCTCCACTTAAGTCAAATCTTAGGAATTAAAGAGCTGAAACCCTGCAAAGCTTCTATTACATTTGTGGATGATACCTCAAAAAAACCACTAGAGATGGTGAAGGATTTTCCTTTGAAGATTGGTAATTGCTTGATACCAACAGATTTTGTGGTTATAGAGAAGACATATTAAAGAGAGATACCACTTCTACTAGGAACACCTTTCTTGGATACAGGAGGTGCTCAAGTAGAATAAAAGAGAAGCTCTGTTATTTTAAAGAATGTTGATGAGTTCCAGGTGTACAAATTGTATCATCTTCTATTGCTTTTTGTGGAACCATTGTTGAGGAACAAATTGAACAACAACAACTTACAGAGCGTGTGGAGCTAGCTATGAGCTTCACAATGAGCATGCTGATGAGAAACACTCTTCCTGGTGAGCCAGAAGAGAAGCTTGATACTAAGGTAAAGCTTGAGGATGATTTGAGAGAAGAAGAGGTCTTGATCACCAAAGAAGTGAAGCCTTTGATGACACAAAGTGTCAAGAAGAGGAGGACAAGAAAGTCAGCTCGTGATAAGAAGAAGCTGCTATCAGTTGGTACTTGGGATTACGTGAAGAAGGGAGAAGGAGCTTTTGCTCGATCAACTTCTTCCCACTAAGTCTCCAACCATCAAAGTCAAGCTTAGTGACTTTAAACAAGCACACTTGGAAGGTAATCCCATGACTATCCTTGTATATAATGTTTTCTTTTATTAATAAAGTCTTTATTTAGTGTTTCAGAGGTCAAATAACAGGTCCAAAGCTGTGTAGGGTTGTTTAAAAGCCAAGGAAAGAAGACTCTGTTTTCATGTCGGGGTACCATATCGGGCAGAACATCTGTCATTACTGCCCGATATAGTTTATCTCGGGGAAGAAGCAGTCCATACACCAAGCAGATTGCACGATGGAGATTACATCGGGGTGTTACATCGAGCAAAACCTCCAAAGCCTTCCTCGATGTAATTGCTCCTGGAGCCCCAGTTCGTGCACCGAGGAGGAAGCAGTCGTACACCGAACAAAATGCACGGTGGAGATCACATCAGGATGCTACATCGAGCAGAGCCTCGCAAACTCTTGCTCGATACAATCACCTCGACCGTACATCGAGACCCCAATCCGTACATCGACCAAGTTGCCCGATGAAGCTGTACCGAGGTACAACATCGAGCAAAACACCTTAAGTTTTGCCCGATATGAATACCATCAGATGATTTATGCGAAGGAAGATGGCCAGTACGAAGACCACGGACGAGCATCCCAACTGAGTGCGAGAAGACTTACATCGAGGTGCAGCATTGAGCAAAACATCCATATCTTTGCTCGATGCATGCCACAAAGGTGTTTTTTGCCGAGCAGTTCCATAATCCCCTCGGAGGACAAATCAGAACAACAAAAGACCTGCATCGGGATGTAGCATCGAGCAGAACACCAATACATTTGCTCGTTGCAGAATGTCCGAGCCAAATCATATGTCCAGATGATGCCACGCACTGCCTACAGGAAGAATCATGCAAGCCGAAATATCTCCCCTATATCAAGCAACAACATCAAGCAGAACATCTTCTGATTCTGCTTGATGCAAGATGTCCGGAGGAGAAGCTGACCAGAATGTTGAACCCTCGAGGCAGAGGAGTATGATCGCCGAGACATAGGACCCGACGTCCTCGATATAGTACACACCAGGGTGTTACATCGGGTGTTTTGCTTGATATGACCTGTGTAAAATTTTTTTTTGAATTTTTACATGGGTAAATCAAAGAAAACCCTTTTGTGGACCTTGGTGGAGGTACTATGTCACTAGAGGATGAGGAAATTTTGGACTCAAGTGCATATGTAAGAGATAGAGCATAGGGTAAAGGCCAGTGGTTGAAGAAGAGCAATTTCAAGATGCAACACCTAAACTTAAGGACTACATGAAGGAGATGAAGAGAGTGGATTTTTCTCCAACAAGATATGTTTGCCCTGGTCTGTTGGATGAGCTGGAAATTAAGTCTTAGGTGAATGAGCTGATAAGCAACATTGAGCTTGAGAAGTTTGCTAGTCTTGGGTACCCCACATACAAGCAACTCTCTTGTGAATTTCTTGCAAGTTTCAAGGTTTACTTCTACAAGTATGATGATGAGTATAATGAGGGAGAAAAAGTCTATGGGAATGGGTTCATCAAATTCAGAGCCAACAGAGCATGGTAAACTATGCGATTCACTCAACTTGAGGAGATATTTGGCTTTGATCAAGGTTCAAGAGCACAAGCTATGAGCTTCAAACACATTGAGCTCAAGCATGTTTGGGAGGAGATAGTGAATGATGTTTACAAGGCTGGTCATCTTAGAAATGCAAGCATCCACCATCCAGCTATCAGATATGTTCATAAAGTCATCACAAGCACACTCTTCTACAGAAAAGAGCAAAACATGGTCAATGAGGAAGAGATGGGATTGCTAGTGAATGGCTTGAAGAATACCATGATGGAGACAAGGCATGGCAAGATACATGGAGAGCGCTTAGGAGTTGGGTTTGTCACTATACTGATGAAGCAGTTTCTTGCATGTCAACAATGGGCTTTCAACACCAGAGAGAAGAAGACTAAGATAGTCATTGAAGGCTTGATCACTCCTATTTTGCTTAGTGATGGTGTAGAGCTTGGAACACCAAATGTGAGCATGATCTTTATTGATGTTCCCTACCTCAGCAAGATTGGTTACCTCTCAGGAGCTGTGGAAACTGGATTTGCTTACCAGTTTGAGCTTGAATAACAGAAGAAGAAGATCTTGTTTCCCAAGCCGCGCCTTACAAACTTCACTTCGTATGAGAATATCCGATTTATGCCAACTGAAGATGAACTCTATGATCCTAGGACTGATCCGCCATTGATGAGGCCAAGCAAAGTCAGGAATATGAGCACAATCAGAGATTCAGATGTGGAAGAAGACACTGAAGAGCAGCATCAAGAACAAGAGCTTCAACATCAAGGAAGAGAGGCGCTTGAACATGAAGATTATGAAAGCCGCCCTTATGCATTTGATCCTTATGATGTAATCTGCACTTCTGAAGCCTTAAGAGCTGCTCATGAGCACATCAGACTTCTTCAGAGGTGGAATAACTTCCAGTACAAGGCAATTAGAGTCATGCTGAAATCAGTTAAGGCTAGCAAGAAGTCTATGGATTCTCTAAAGAAGAAGGTGAAGAAGCTCAAGAAGAAGTTGGGAGGATCAACAAAGAAAGCTGATCACGGGGTTAAAAAGAGCCACAAGGAGGAGGATCAGATTCTGACAACATGTATGAGGATGAACCTGAAGCCACAGTCCAAGAGAGACACTCCTTTCAAGTTGTTGAGCGGCCAAGAGCAAATGTAGCTCAACCAGCGAGACACTCCTCTCATGTGCCATCTTCAATGCACAAAGGAAGGAAGAGAAGGGCTAGATATCAAACTCCATCTGAGGAAAAAGCCTCTCCCTCCCATGTCATTGAGAGTTCAGACTCTTACCACTCCTCCACCTGAAGTAAGGTACACCACTCTAAACCATTGTAAATACCACATATTTAAAAAAACAATTATGCAATTTGCTTGTTGATGTTTGTGAGCATTCTCCTCACTATTTTTATAACACAGAGCTTGTGTAATTTAAGTGTGGGGGGTGAGTGTATGACGAACTGATGTTTGCACACTGCATTTGCATCATAGATTAGAAACAATGCATCATATTTTCATAGCATCTAAGGCATAGAAAAAATCAAAAATATTTGAAATTTTTTCGAAAATGCTTCACAAAAAGAGTTTGAATTTTATGCATTCATATAGGATTTATACTTCATGCATTCATCTAGGACTAGCTTGCTTTTCAAAATTGGGAACAATGATAGTACATCTTTGTTAATTCTAGTAGTTTATGAAAATGAAGCCCTTGTTTTTAATCCTTTGATGCATTTGATGTTGAACTAAAAATAAAGCTGAACCACTTTTGGAATTTGAAATTGTGTGAGCCTTGTTTGAAACTAAAGCATGCTTTCAAATTATTTCAACCTTTGTTTTAGTGGAACTTAATTTGAATTTGCAATTATCATGTCTTATGCATTTTAGATTGATGTCATGGATAGTTTAAAATATTTGGACTTTCTTATTCTTTTTTTTCCACTCTTTAAAAGGTCCATTTAGATCTCCTCACCCTTAACTAAAATTTTTTTCAAGCCAAAACATTAATAGTGTGTGATTTGTGAGGCCTCTTTCCTTCATGGTTGTTGCTTAGCAAAACGTGTTGGGTTGGAACTACAAGGAAAGTATTTTCATTGTAAGACTAGCTCACTCTTGAGTTAGATAGGTTAGGATGTTTGAGGAATGGTTTGGGATTTATTTTGCGTTTAATTTAAAGAGAAGCAAAGAAGAAAAGAAGTCAAGGCAAAAAGAGAAGGAGTGTGACACAAGCAATGGTGGAAATAGCGGTTCAAAGTTCAAAACCAAAGAAGGCTCATGTTCAAAGAAGAAAAGATGGTGCAAGAAGTGTAAAGCAAGTAAATCAAAAAGTCGAAGAGAAATTCAGAGCAAGCATCACCAAATAAAAGGAGCCAAGTTCAAAGAAGAAAACCGCCACCACATGAAGATTCAAAGAAAAAGTATCCTCCAAAGAGCTTAAAAGAGAAGAGCTTTCGGGTTAGCGTAGGCGGGTTTACATTATTTAGCTAGAGTTAGGAACATTTCTTATAGGTCTTGGGTAGATGGAAATCTTCCTTAGTATATGTAAGTTGTTCTTTGACCCTTAGCATTTTGCCAAAGCACAGCCATGATTTTCCTTGAGAGAACACTTGAAACATCAAAACGAGTTTGATAAGTGGAATCATTTTTATTTCACTAAGCCGTGTCCCTTAGCCAAATGACACATTTGCATATACAAAAGCATGATTTACAGTTTGAGCTTTAATGAATGTTAAAAAAGTTGTTTGATTTGATGAGCATGTGTAGGTTGATAGCATTGTGATTATTCTTGTTTTGTGACTAAATGTTTCTTCCATCAAGTGCATTCTAGAATTAAGAACATGGACTTCAATTTGATTTACTATTAGCATTTTTAAAGATATTAGTTCCCAATTTAAAACCTCATCACCATGTTAAGTGTTTGTTTGCTTGAGGGCAAGTGATATCTCTTGTATTTACACCATTTAGGCTTGCATTTAGTACATATTTTGGTTCTCTTTTGCACGTTTTGCTTATCTTTTGTCCCATTTTCTTCTCCTTTTAGACTTATGTTGCATTTAGGACACAATTTGCATTTTCTATGCATTATGGATGTTTTAGGTAGCTATGGAGCTATAAGGAGCATGGAAAAGCTTTGAGGATGATCCAGGAAGCTAGATGGACCAAGAGGAGCAAAAAGGACCAAGGCAGACGATCTCTGCAGAGCCTATCGATCAAGGCACAGCTCCTATGGGTCAAGGAGTGACTGATAGGATCCCTATCAGCCAGGCCTATCGGTCAGTGAAGTGACCGATAGCAGTGCACCAGTTATATTTCGGCCACCCTATCGGTCATCTTCCAGACCAATAGGATCCCTATCGATCATTCCTATCGGTCACAACTGACCGGTATGAACCTAGTCCGAGCCTGTTTTTATTTACATCTTCGCTATTACTTTAGGGCCTCCTTATCTTATGTATAAATACCCTTTTTCTGGGATTTTCGAGAAGTCACCATATAACACTGTTCTTGATTTTATTTTCTGGGTTTGTAAACAATTTTCTTACTTTATTTAATATAAGTTTGTATTTGCCATTAATTTCTCTCTAATCTCTCTTCTAATCATGATTAACATCTTTTCCTCTTGTGATTTGGTGTTAAACATGAGTATTAGTAAGTAGTTTGCTTAGGATTCTTAGATGTGGTAGATTAAGGGGATTTAAGGTTGATTAAGGTTTGTTTAGTGTTTAATTTCATGGGTTCCTCTCTATTAATTTGTTTATAAGCTAGATTTTTCTTGATCACACTTATCTAGAATTTAGGCTTTCTCTTATGCCCACCAAGTGTTTGATGAAATGCTGATCTTGTTTGATAGAGGATTTGCTGGCCTTGGCTCAAGAGATTGACTTTTTGAGGAGCATTTTGACATGAATAGAGTTGGTTGCTATTGCTTGCTAGATGTTTTAGCACTAATGATAGTTAGATCTTGCTAAGGTGTTTAGTAAAGGGCTATTTTACAAGAGATTGGACTTAGCTTGCTTGATTGTGAATTCTATGTCTAGGAACCACCATTGCTAGCTTCTTTGCTTGATCAATGCTTTTTGAAACAACTTTAGTTAGTCTCTAGATTCTTCAAAATCAATAACCACATCTAGGAACTTGCTTTCTCTTTTGTTGAATTTCGAATCTGCTTAGTACTCTGTTTATTTTGCTCTTTTTTACTTCTTGACCATTGCTAAACTGTCTTCTTTTGAATTCTCTTTGGTTATTGATCATTCTAGGTTGTTAGATAAGTTTCTTGGACAACAAAAATCTCTCTTTGCCTTGCTTGACTTAAGGATTCCTACTCACAACTCTTCTGCTTTCAACAAACCCATTTGGATTGACATAAAACCCTTGATATACTACAATTGATTAACATAGAGGGGTGATTGACTTGAGAGTGCAAAACCTCTGTGTCAATTTGGCACCGTTGCCATTTGGGTTTTGAGTTTGAAACATTAGAGTTTGTAGAATCTTTAAGATCAAGTTTTCAGTTTTATTTGGTTACTCACTCCTTTTCAAGTATTTTCATTTCAGGTACATCTCTATAACTAGAGAAGATGCTATGTTTTGAAACTCTAAGGTGCAACAACTTCTACCAAGAGCTTCTGCCTATGAACTACTTTGCAGACAGCTACAATACCCACCCACAGTTTGTACCCACGCCTGCTCTCCCTCAAGCTCAGCTCAATGCTTATACCTCTACTGCAGCTGATATCAAGAGTATGCTTACTCAATGTCTCAACTTACAACTCCATGAAACATTGGAGATGAACCAGGAATTTTTTGAGTTGCATAACAAATTAGACTATGTTCATGATGAGTTCAACACCAAGTTTGATGATTTGTATTCAAGGATACAGACCTTAGAGACCACCAATGAGTATTGCCAAGCTGTTGAGTCTGCAGTTGCCTTTACTCCTCTTGAAGAAGAAGGTATCATTGAAGACTTCGTTTCCTTAATCAATGAGTACATTGACATTCAGAGTGGGGGGGAGGAGCTTATTGAAGCTTATGCCACTAAGGAGAACTCTCTTGAAGAAGGAACCAACAAGGAAGAAGAGAAGTGGTGGGCACCACATGAAGTTGTTGATGCTACCAAGGAAGACTTTGTTGAAGTCGCTGATGTTAAGAAGACAACTCAAGCTGTTGTTCTCCCTACCTACCAGCCCAATATCCCTTTTCCAGGAAGGTTCAAAGAGCAGGCAGTACAGAAGTATGAGACTCTCTATGCTTCTCAAATGGAAATGAGAGGTCTGAATGGTCAAGAGGAGCTTGAGAAACTGAGAATTAAAGCTGGAGCATTTGAGGTTAAGGAGCTGAACATCAGGAAGCCTGGAGATCCAGGTTGTTTCACTCTCCTATGTGAGCTTAAAGGGCAGACTTTTCAGAACTGTCTTTGTGATCTTGGAGCAAGTATCAACCTTCTCCCATCCTCGACTGCTAAGGCTCTTGACTACACTCAACTTCAAGAGAGTAATGTGTCTCTTACCATAGCTGATGGGACAGTAAAGACACCACTTGGGATTCTCAAAGATGTTCCAATGATGATCAAAGGGAGTAGAGTCATACCAACAGATTTCTTGGTCCTAGATGTTGAAGGAAAGATAAAAAAATGCCATCCTTCTAGGGAGGCCTTTCTTAGCTTCAGCTGGAGCAGTGTTTGATGCCAAGGAGTGCACGATAGAGCTGAGACTGACCAAAGAGAAGGTTCTGAGGTTTGACTCCAAAGGAAATAATATAGAGAATGAGCAGACCTTCTCAATGGAGATCAAGAAGTTGAAGAAAGTTGGGAAGCATTGGCCAAAGTTTGATGGCTATGTTGGTGCAAGTTTTGATGGCTGCTGCTTAACCAAGTTGTTTGCTGATACCACTGAAGAGGAGGTCCTCAAAGTGGGTGTTTCTGATTGCATGAATGAGATTATGTTGGGTAACAAAGAAGATGGGGTTGTCTTGAAGCCCTTTGTTTCTAAGAATGGTGAAGTCCACTACAAGATGAAAGGGAGGAACAAGCCAAAGCCCTTTGCTGTGTTGAAGATTGATGGAGTCACCAGAAAGATCAAAGTGGACACTGCAACACCAAGGAGTTCCAAGACTCCTTCTCATCACCTCCACTAGTGAGGTAAGCAAATTCAAGCTTAGTTACTTTAAACAAGCATACTTGGGAGGTAGTCCCATGGTATCCTTTGTATATATTATGCTTTATAGTTTATTTTTATGCTTGGTATAATGTGTATAGAAGCAGGGACTTGGTATGGGGCTTGAGAAAGTGTATAAGGGAACAAAAACAGGTGCATTTTGGCTACTATCGATCACTGTATCGGTCAAGATCAGACCAATACAGACCCTATCATTCATGCTATCTCTCATGAAGTGATCGATAGTGGTGGAGCCAAGATGTATCGATCAACCTATGGATCAGTTCTGATCGATAGGGAACATGCATTGACCGATGGAAATGCATCGGTTGTATTTCGGTCACTCTATAGATCAGATAGTGACCGATAAGAAACACCCGGATGTATTTCGATCACTGTATCGGTCACGAATGTGACCGATAGGATTTGGCAGGAAAGCTATCGGGCAACCTATCGATCTGGGAGAGACCGATAGACCCCTCCAGTCTGCCAAAAACTCTTCTAAGGTACCTAACTCCTCTTCTTTCTTTATGCATCCTTTTGCAATCATTTTTAGTTTGTTTTATTCACCTCCTTCAAGCTTCTATTACACAAGGGACTGTGTAATTTAAGTGTGGGGGAGGGCATTGCATTTAACATTGTGTTTTTTTTTTCTTATTTTCCCTTTTACATACTTGAGTCTCATGCATTCATGCATTCATCTATATGCACTGAAAATCTATGAAATTTTCAAATTTTTTGGAACCAAAAAGAAAGCATATAGTTGCATTTCATTCTTATAAGATTGAGTCTAGTGTTGACATATAGGTTGCATTGCATTTGCATAGGGCATAATGATGAAATTTCTTTGTAAAGTGCTTAGAGTTTAGAGATGATTTCAGTGTTTAAGTGATTAGTTGTTTGATGCATCATAAGAAAGCTAGAAGTTAAGACTGAACCATGCTTGGAATGCTAATTTTGATCATCTCATCTCATACTGAAAGCACTTGAACTTTATCAACTTGAACTTTAATTTGGACTTTTAATTATCATGTCTTATGCATTGAAAAGTGATTCATGGCTACCATATACATATTTGGATCATCTTTTTCCTTTCTACCACTCTTGTTGATCCAAATAGCTGATACTCATGCTTATGGGACAGTTAATCCACTCTCTTAACCAAAACCTTATTTTGAGCCTAAACACTATCTTGAGAGCTGTGAGGCCTTTGCATATCATTTTCGATTTTGTCTTGGCAAAAAGTGTTAGGAATAAGGCTGGCAATAATGAGAGCTCTTGTAGATTATAGCTTGCATCTTGAGCTTGATTCTAGGATAGGAGTTTTGGGTTAAAGGGTAGTGTTAAGTGGTTTGAACTTCATGTATATATGTTTTGAAAGAAAAGGAAAAGGTTTGAAATGGTAGAAAAGGGGAAACAGTCTAGAGTTGTGGTTAAGTAAAGGGAAGTAAAAGCTCTAAGTGTAAAGAAGAAAGGCGCCAGCAGCAAAGCTTAGAAAGGTCAAAAGAAGAAAAATCAGACCAAGAGAAATCTACCATAGGTGATGAAGGTGCCAATGCAACAAAGAAGAGCAAGTCCCAACCAAAAGGATGCAACCACACAAGCAAAAAGAGAAGTTTCCCCAGTCATGAAGAAGGGTAAAGGGTAGAGTTTAGGAAAAGGGTAGACTTAGGGGTTCACTTTTGGGTTTGGAAGTATTTAGGATTCATCTTTGGGTAGAAGGGAGCTTTGAATTGCATGCATAAGTGTGCTTTTACCTTTAGCATTTTGCCTAAGATGGAATCTTTTTCATTGAGTGATCCCTTGTGTTTGAAAACCTTTTTGCTAAAATAAGATCATTTTTATCTCATACTTACCCTTTGAACCAAATGTCTTCACTTGATTTGCATAAGCATGATTCATGTTCTGAGCTTAATTGAATGTTAAAGAGTTGGTCGATTTGAGCATTTGCCTAAGTTGAGATTTGAGGTCATTTTGAAACATGATGAGCATGGCTAGGTTCTTTAAAGTATAGCTGATTATGTTTGCATCCTACAACTAGGCCCTTAAGCATTGACACCATCTCTTTACCTTTGCACTTTTGGATTTGAATGCCCACCTTCAAACCTCACTCTCTCATTTGTTCTTATTTGCTTGAGGACAAGCAAAAGGCAAGTGTGTGGGTGTTGATATCTCTTGTATTTACACAATTTAGGCTTGCATTTAGTACATGTTTTGGTTCTCTTTTGCATGTTTTTCTTATCTTTTGTCCCATTTTCTTCCTCTTTTAAACTTATGTTGCATTTAGGACACAGTTTTCATTTTCTATGCATTATGGATGTTTTTAGGTACCTATGGAGCTATAAGGAGCATGGAGAAGCTTTGAGGATGATCCAGGAAGCTAGCTGGACCAAGAGGAGCAAAAAGGACCAAGGCAGATGATCTCTGCAGAGCCTATCGATCAAGGCACAGCTCCTATCGGTCAATGAGTGACTGATAGGATCCCTATCAGCCAGGCCTATCGGTCAGTGAAGTGACCGATAGCAGTGCACCAGTTATATTTCGGCCACCCTATCGGTCATCTTCCAGACCAATAGGATCCCTATCGATCATTCCTATCGGTCACAACTGACCGGTATGAACCTAGTCCGAGCCTGTTTTTATTTACATCTTCGCTATTACTTTAGGGCTTCCTTATCTTATGTATAAATACCCTTTTTCTGGGATTTTCGAGAAGTCACCATATAACACTGTTCTTGATTTTATTTTCTGGGTTTGTAAACAATTTTCTTACTTTATTTAATATAAGTTTGTATTTGCCATTAATTTCTCTCTAATCTCTCTTCTAATCATGATTAACATCTTTTCCTCTTGTGATTTGGTGTTAAACATGAGTATTAGTAAGTAGTTTGCTTAGGATTCTTAGATGTGGTAGATTAAGGGGATTTAAGGTTGATTAAGGTTTGTTTAGTGTTTAATTTCATGGGTTCCTCTCTATTAATTTGTTTATAAGCTAGATTTTTCTTGATCACACTTATCTAGAATTTAGGCTTTCTCTTATGCCCACCAAGTGTTTGATGAAATGCTGATCTTGTTTGATAGAGGATTTGCTGGCTTTGGCTCAAGAGATTGACTGTTTGAGGAGCATTTTGACATGAATAGAGTTGGTTGCTATTGCTTGCTAGATGTTTTGGCACTAATGAGAGTTAAGTTTTCATGGGTTCCTCTCTATTATTCTGTTTATAAGCTAGATTTTTCTTGATCACACTTATCTAGAATTTAAGCTTTCTCTTATGCCCACCAAGTGTTTGATGAAATGCTGATCTTGTTTGATAGAGGATTTGATGGCTTTGGCTCAAGAGATTGACTGTTTGAGGAGCATTTTGACATGAATAGAGTTGGTTGATATTGCTTGCTAGATGTTTTAGCACTAATGAGAGTTAGATCTTGCTAAGGTGTTTAGTAAAGGGCTATTTTACAAGAGATTGGACTTAGCTTGCGTGATTGTGAACTCTATGTCTAGGAACCACCATTGCTAGCTTTTTTGCTTGATCAACAACCTTAGTTAGTCTCTAGATTCCCCAAAATCAATAACCGCATCTAGGAACTTGCTTTCTCTTTTATTGAATTTCGAATTTGCTTAGTACTCTGTTTATTTTGCTATGTTTTACTTCTTGACCATTGCTAAACTGTCTTATTTTAAATTCTCTTTGGTGATTGATCATTCTAAGTTGTTAGATAAGTTGCTTAGACAACAAAAATCTCTCTTTGCCTTGCTTGACTTAAGGATTCCCACTCACAACTCTTCTGCTTTCAACAAACCCATTTGGATTGACATAAAACCCTTGATATACTACATTTGACTAACATAGGGGGTGATTGACTTGAAACCTGTGTGTCAGCAAGCAAAAGCTAAGAGTGAGGGGTGTTGAATGCTTGTTATATTAGAGCATTTTAGGCTACATTTCATGCATCTTTTCTCTTATTTTTGCATATTAGTTTAGCATTTTAGTCTCATTTGCACTTAGAATACACATTGCATGCATTTAGTTTATGATTGCATACATATGCGTACATTTGCATGTTTGTGGTGATTCTCAGGTGCTTTTGGAGGTTCTTGGAGTTTAGGGAGGAGATAGAAGCAGCTCATGTTCGAAGAGATATCAGACAAGGAGATTTTCCAAATCTGGTCCCATATCGAGATGGAGCATCGAGCAAAACCTTCGTGGAGTCTGCCCGATGCAAGCCAAAATGTGTGAAGAAGCAGTCTGATTCGTGAAGCCTAAGGCACGGTTTACATCGAGGTGCTGCATCAAGCAGGGAAAGCATGCACAAGCCAATACAAGCTGACAGACCATATCGAGGTGGTGCATCGAGCATAACACCGTCTGTACCACCCCGATACAATTTAACCGCGTGTTTAACCGGATTTTATCGTCGGTCTTATCCTATTTTTAGATTTTTCCTTCCTTTTTGGTTCCCTGCTATAAAGGGAATCCACCAAACTTTGTCATTATATCATATCTTTTCTAAAAACTTATCTCATCTTGTTCATCACCAAAAAGGGCGATTTTGCCTAAGTTTGTAAACACTTTTATTTTCTTCAATCAAGTGTGTATTTTTATGGTTTAATCTTGCCTTCTGATCTTTAATTTAGCACCCTGGTAGTTTAGTTCATAATCTTGCATTTAATCTCATCTAATTATGTTTAACTCTAATTAAATGGGATTAAACATGATTAGTGAGTAGTTTACCTTAGATTTAGGGTTTTAAGTAGGGAAAGTGGTGATTACGATGTGATTAAGAGGTGATTAGGCTTGATTAGTTTACTCTCTGTTGTTTCCTTCTCTTTCAAAGTGATTATTGTTCATAAAGCTTCTCCTTTTTTATTGAATATGGTATTGTTGGTGCATATGATTCACTTGATGGTTTGAAGTCTTGTTCTTTGCATGATTCGCCTATTTTGCTAGATAGTTTAGCATGGTTTATGTTTCCTTTGTTCAGTGACACCAAAGTGATAGTTCACCTTGCTAGATGATTTGTTTAGGGATAGATAGTGTTTGTTATGAGACTCTTGCTTGATGGTTATATAGTATGCATTAGAAGAACATGCTTTTGCTTAATTCATGTTCATTGATTAGCATTGTTAGGTTTACAATTGTGAGCTTGAATCTATATTCTTGATTGGTTGAGTTAGTTGCATATGTCCCTATATGGTTCAAAAGATTGATAGGTTGATCTGAATTCTTGCTTGAGTAAGAGATGTTTACTTGACTAGTTCATATTTTAAGCTCTATGGTTTTGCTCTTTATACTCATGATTAGATAATACACCATCAAAAGTGGGTTTGACACTCTAGTCTGGTTGAATTGGGTTTGCCTATTAACCACTAGGATGATCTTTCCTTGGATACCTTGTCTAGGATTGCAACATTGAGAATTGTTTGCTTATGAATGCTTGGTGTTTGCCTTTGTTTAAAAATCCCCTTAGCCACTCTTGAAAACCACTTGACCATTATTGCTTAAGACCTTAGATCTTGATTTTTATTAATTGTCTTAAAAACGCTTTGCTTAGTTCCTTTTGCTTGCTTAATTTCAGTAATCATCTTGTTTAGTTTCATCTTGCTTACTCTTTTACTTGCATTTCAGTTCTGTTTTCTCTTTATTGCATTGCTAGGTTGTTAGAGTTACTCTTGCATAATCAAAACCCCATATTGCTTAACTTATAGCATTTTTTGCATCTCACATCCACAAGTGTGTTTGAAACCTGATCTCTATACTGCAACTTATTAGAGACCTAGGAACATTAGCTTCAAGGGCTTAAAAACCCTTGTTTCAGCTTGTCAAATCATCGTTGTCAAGTTTCGAGTAGTATTCTCGTACTTTAACTTGACTGATCAATCATTCGTTCACATATGTTTTTTTATCTTCCACAATTCTGTTTTAAAGAACTTACCAATGAGAACACTTCTATTGTTCAAAATCTATGATTCACAGACTTTGTTGTTGTTCTGTCCACGATTGTCCGTCCACGATCATCTGTCCACAATCGTCCGTCCACTTATTATGGTCGTTACATTCTTTTCAAATTCTGTTTTTATTTCAACTATCCATGAACATCCGTTCATACCGACAATCAATTACTGTTCATTGTCTTCTCCACCAAAACTCAGATTTTTTTCCAGAATCACTACTAACTGTGCAGGTTCTCCAACGTCGCACTTCATTGCAACTTTTTCTCATCTTCCTTAGCCAATCCACCAATTCAAAATTTCTTCGATTGCACTTTGTTTTTATGATTCGCCAGAAATTTCAACAGAACAAGCTTACAATAGAACAAGCTTTCAAGAAATATAACCATTTAATTTGATTAAGATACACATCAGTGAAAGAGATCTGCAAATAATTTGAGAGCAAGTTTCGAATAGTTTATCAGAAAGTAATAAATAATAAACAAACCCATAGATAAAAAAAAATAATTGAAAAATTATAATATTTAGGAAGGGTAGAAATTAAAAAAGGACTTTAGGTGTACAAAATATATCATTAAGTGTGTTAAAAGTTAGAAATGTGTATATTGTAAAAGAAAGTCTAAAAAACGTGTGTATATGTAAACGTCCCGTAGAAAGAAGCTTTTTTGAAGTTGAAACTGATAAAAGAAACTATTTCGATTTACTATGTCACAAGAGAGGTTGATGGATTATCAATGATATGTTTTAAAGCAGATATGATTGATAAACTTGATTATGAAAAGATTATAAATGAATTTGCTGGGAGAAAAGCTCGAATATCTGTTTTTCATCATTTGAATTTTGTTATAATATGATACTCATATATTTTGCATACTAGCATACATTTAGAATAGTTTTCGTGCATACATCTTTCATAATAGGCTAGTTTGCACCATTTATCTCATCTTAGGTCCTAGAATACTTTGCATTAGCATTTGCATATTTCTTGCATTTTTGCATCATATTTAGGTTGTTTTGGATACACTGGAGCTATGGAGGGTGCGTGGTTATGCTAAGGATCGAAAGGGAGCCTATGGATACTTGGAAGAACTCGGGCATGTAGCAAAGGAACCGAGATCGAGGTGAAGATCGAGCTAGGCAGGTCAATCTAGACGTGATCAACCAGAAGATCGAGACACTCAGGTCGTTTCAAGGAAGAAGAACGAGGGCCAGATCGAGGTCACAACTCGATCGTATGAGAATCGACCCGAAGATTGATAGAAGCGCTCCATCCACCCGACTGAATCGACCTAACGATCGGGCAAAAGAGGACGTTCTATGCGGAAGATCGAGATAGAGATCGACGACTCAGGTCGATCTCTAACCTTATCCGGACAGCTCAAGTTTTGGAGTTTAGTGAGGGGACCATTTCCTTTTTGGTATAAAAGATTTTTACCCTATTTTTGGGCAAAGGGAGAAATCCATACAATCTGTCTCCTTCTTCTTTAAACTAAAAACCCACCATTATTAGTTTTTGAGCTTTTCATATTTTGTAAAACCTTAATCTTGCTTTTAATCTTAAGTAATTTTCTTAATCTTTCTTGTTTAGTCGTTTAATCATGTTCATCATTTCTTCCTTTACGTTTTCATATGCTCTAATCATGTGTGGTGAGTAATCCACCAAGGGTTTAAGGTTGGGGTGATTAAGGGAGTTCTTAGGGTTTAAGCTTGGGTTTTTCTTGCACTTAACTTAATCTCTTCTTGGATTTAGGGGTTTTAAAGCCTAGAGACTCTTGAGAAAGATCTATTTGATCTCAGGGATTTCCTTATCTTAGCAGACTTAGGAGATCCCTTAAATCCAAATCCAAGAGACTAGCTCATCCTATCCCAAATGCCATGGATGCTTAGGGAGCTAGTTAGGCCATTTTTGAGATTTATGCTTCATGTTCTTCACCCTTTCTTTCCACCACACGTCATGGGTTAGGAGAAAAGGTTGATAAAAGGATTTATTCCAAACACCATGGATAAATCTAGCTTTAGCTTCTCAAGACCTAGAGATAGCACTAAAATATGTAGATCTATGTTTTCAAAATCCAAAGTTTAAATCTTAAACCTTCTTAAGCGTGATCCTCAACCTTGAATCTACTTTTAGCCTTTGAAAACTTAAAGTCATCATTTCCTAGTTCTAAAGTTTGAATATTTGTCTTAGCTTCTTAAAAATCATCTTTTTAGCTTAATGCTTTCATTAGGGTCTTAAAATTCATAAAGTTGTGTTTTTGCTTGCTCCAGTATTTTAAAAATTGCTTAGGATATCATTCATCAACCTGATAATCATTTAGAAGTCTTTGCATTTCCTTAAATAGTTTTTGAAATTTGTTTTAGATTGTTAGAACTTTCTCTTTTTATCTGTTTTTAGTTTTTGAATTTTAAAATCCAGTAAATTTGCATTTTAAATTCTTAGAGGTCATCTGGTATTTGTTTAACCCATCAACGGAGATTATAAAATAGTTTTTGTGGTCATTTAGTAGCTGCAATTAGTTTTTACAGAATTTTTCCCCAAATTATCCGGATTTCACTTAAATTTACAAAGTTTTTGTATTCTTGATATCTTTGAACAACCTGATTTGGATTGATTTCTGAAGTATTACAACAACAAAACTATGCTTTAGGTTTGATTAAACAACTGCTATAAAAAGTTAGTTATCATAATACTATGATTTTTTGTTGTTATTTCAAATATTTTTTAACATTAAATTTCTATTTTTTAGTAATTTTATTATTATAAAATCCACATTTTTAAAATTTTTTAAGCCACATAAATGTACGGGACGATCCTATCTTGACATCTCTCTATAGATAAAGGCTTTGTTCATCACCGGTTGGGTTTTTCGCTCCCTCTCCTTGTCTTATGTTGTCGAGCATGGCTTGGGATCTCCCTGTCAGCTATCTATTGGTGTTGTCATGCTGCTTCCCATTCGCTTTTTAATTTATCCTTTGAGTATCCTTTTTCGATTCTACTCTCTGCCTCCTCGCTAGATTAGATCATTACTTTGTTAAATTTATTTTCATATTTTACTATGTTGTACTTCTTCCCCATTTTAATATATTACATAAATTTAATAAAAAAAAAGACAAAAAGTATATGAAAAAAGTATATGAAAAAGTATATGAAAAAACATCTGAATACTAATATAAAATTCATTTAACAGATTTAATAACCCAGTTGAAAACTGCAGATATGACCAAATATTTTAATTTATAATATTTATATTCTATCCACTTATACTATTATATAAGTAGATGCTTATTCAAATATTTTACTATGATTTTTATAAATAAACATTGGAATTCATATACTTGTATAGTTAAAATTCTTTTCAAAAAAACAAAACAAAAAAGATGCAAAATAGTATAAAAAGGAAAATTTTTGAAATCAGTTCAAAGTGGTATGATTCCAGACCAAAATGAATAGCTTCTTACTACGAGATGAAGTTATATATTGGAGACAGGATAGGCTGAACTACTACCTTTAACGCTGAAGTGATTTGAAGACAATCTCATGGTTTGATCTCAAGTTACAAGGAAAGGAAGAAGGTCCGTCAAACAGCAGAAAGAGCATTGTGACCGCGCCAGGCAAGGCCTATCGCTGCACCACAGATACTCGATCAAATGGCAGCTTTTAAAAGATATTTTCCGAGTCTATTTGCAGCCTAACTCATTTCCCAAACTGTCAAACGCAAGTATGACCTAAGAGGGCGATCTAGAAGATTTAAGACCTATAAATACTTAGCTTTAGGGTTTTGCAAAGATAAAACTTCTTCTAGAAACGAAATTAAACAAAGTTTTTAGCAGCCACCGAGTTTATAGGCTTTCTTCTTTGTGTTCTAAGGTAGAGAGAGATTTATCTCTGGAAACTTCTTCTGTTTATTTTGATCATTCGAAACTTGAACTTCAAAATAGTGTTTTTGATTCTCTTGATCATGTGTGAGTAGTTTACTTTCGTTGGAGACTTCAAATGGGTTCTTAGGGGAATTTAATTAACCATTGCTACTCATTCTAATCGTTTTAGTCTTGTTCTTAGGATTGTCTTTTGTCGAGTTTGTTTTGGCATCGGTTTTAGCATCATGAACTAAAATCTATCATCTTAGGATATCTAGATCTACTTGTGTTTTAGAATCCTTATCTAGCTTACACAAGCTAGAAGCGTAAGCAGCTAACCGCACCACTTGCATGGCTTCCCGAGCTATATAGCGAATCTGATATTATACTGCATGATTGTTGAGTTCATAGGATGTGAACTGTATACCTATGAGGTTATATAAACATAGATAATCATTATTGCAATCGTGTTTTGATTATAAAATAGAATGATATCTAGTTTAATGAAATCTGATTAAGTGCATTTCTAGCTTTTAGACTTTCATGCTAAGTTAGAATGCCTAAGAGTTTCAGGAAGGATCCAACGTTTTTCCCTTACTGAATAACTGCTTTCCTGCTTTGCTTTTTGTCTTTCAATTACGCACTTTCAATAATTTACTTTTATGTCTTTTCCTTTTTGCAAATTATTTTCCCGTTCGATATAGGTTTAAGCGAAAGCCGAGCCTATTTAACCGTTTGCTTTGTCTTTCTTTTTCAGATACAAATCGTGACACCTCCTCAAAACCAAAACCCCCTTATGTCTTTGGTTGCTCTAACTCTTCTTTGTTCTGCAGCGGACCTCTCTGTGGTTTGACCCTCAAGTACTACAACGCACGTTTGTGTATATGCAGAGAATTTGGTTATAAATTTCAAAATCGAAGAATAGACTCTAAAACATGTTGCATCAAGTTTTTGGTGCCGTTGCCACATGTGTAGGATCAGCTTCACAGCAGAAGGTTAGAACCACAACTCAAAGACATCTTTTCTTTTAACTCTAGTTTCTTTTTGATGAGTCTTAGGAACCCTAAATCCATTGAGCAGCCTAAGGAGTGTGACCAACACGAGTCCAACACTCCTGCTATGGACAGACAAACTTGCAGGACATGCCCCTCATGCAACCCGCACCATATCAGTTGAAAACCGGACCCAACAAGCATGCCTCAGATACCTTTTCCGAGCATGATTACCCAAAGAAGCAACAATCCGTGCCTTGAGCAAACCCATCAACTCAACAAGCTCATTGACATGATCAATAACATGTTGGAATACCAGCAGAAGTATACAAGGGAAATATATGTGTGCATTAAGGTTGTGAGAGAGGAGCTTCTCGACAAGTTTGAATCCGCGATTATGAGTTTTAAGTTGATGCAAAATAGTACTCCCGACAACTGGACGAACTAAAGAAATTTTTTGGAAACCTCAAGCACCACCGGTCACTCCTTGACAGAGACTTGATGAACATCAATTATCTGAATGAAAAGCTGGCATGACTCAATAAATCAAAATCGAGCCGAAACAGACATCTTGCTACTAATAGAGGACTAGAGGAGAACCGAAGAAAGAACCAAATTCTTAAGCAGCCAATTCGAGAATACCATCAAACACGATGGCAAGGAATCATTCGAAGATAACAAGTTTGTCCGCAGAGTAGAGACAGCTTGATAAGATGTTCAAGTCACTGACCATAAGCAAAGCAGCAGAGACCAGCATTAAACCTGGAGACACGGTAGGTGAAGAGGTGAAACCATATGAAACTGCAAGCAAATCAGCACCAAACCCCATCTCTGAAGAAGGGTCTGAAAAGACCTTCCAAGCACTCTGCAATACAGCCAGACCAGTCTGGGAATCAAGACCTTCTAGCCCTGAAACAAGCTTCACTGTGAACTTCTTGAGTGAATCATATCCTGAGTATGAAACAACTTACTCATCTGCAACATCAGTGGAAGGATCCTCCAAATCTACTGAAGTGAAAACCTCAACATACTTAACTGGAAGGAAGAAAACGAACCATGCAAAGCCTATCACAATGCATACCCAAAGGAAAAGACATATGGAATTCAAAGCCAAAGTTAAAGGACTCTTTGAAGGCATGGCATTTGAAGAAGCATGGGAAAAGGGTTTGATCAGCTATTTTAAAGATAGCCTTGAGAACAAGGCCGATGCTAAGATGTATTTCGATCGAGCATGACTTTCCACTACCACCATGAGCACGCCCCACATGCCGCCAACAGAGAAGTATGAGAAGAATCCAAACAGAATCGAACCAATGGCACTAGAAGAGTTTACCAGAGTTGTCCAGGACCTCCCTCTAGGAACAACGTTCACGCAGGCTTGGACCGAGCATCTCATTGGACAGTTCTTTTGTGAGAGCAATGAAATTGTATCTAACATTCAAGACCTTTTTACTTTGGTCAAGACCTTTTCACTTTGTCCAGGACAATGAGAAAAATCTGAAATCTATATAAGATCCAAGGGTACGGACAGTTCCTTGCCCAATGTAGTATTCACAGCAGCATTATCAAGGATGCAATATGTGACTTTGGCTCATGCATCAACATAATGACAACCAGAACATCAGTTAAATTTGGCATCAAATACGTTTTTCCAATGGAAACCAAGATTGGTTTGGCAGATAAGTCATTCACCACAGCTGAAGGAGTCATCAATAACATCTATGTCGTTATAGGCTACAATAGCATTCCAGTCGACTTCTACATTGTAAAACCTCCTCAAACGAAGCAGCACCTATAATCCTAGGATGGTCGTTCTTTGCTAACTCGGAGCTATCATGGACTGGCCCAACAGGCGAGTTTCCTTCACCAACATAAATAGAAAGAAGTTATATCCCGCTGTGCCCTACACCATCGAAAACCACCTTTTGAAAGAAGATGAAGAAGTTGTAATGGAGAGACTTGAAGAGCCTTCAACAGAAGAAGATGCAACAAAGGCAAAACGGCTTTATCTATGGTCGGATTCACCTTTCAACTAAGCTCTCAATGCCATCAAAGTCTAGCTAAAAGACTTCAAAGAAAAAACGCTTAATGGGAAAACCCATTTATGTACTCTTTTCTCACCTTTTTCTTTAGTTAACTAACCTATTAATCTTTGGTTTTAGTTTTCTTTTAGTTTACAGCATTTCTATAAACCCCAAAAGCACAAAAAATCAGAAAAACCACAAAAACACAAAAAAATGTAGAAGAAGGGTCAAAGAACCAGCAGAAGGTGACGAAGAGCCTATCGCGCAGTCAGGCTCCACAAGAAACGATGGCCTGGTGACTGGAGCTTAGTTGTGACCTCGTGCCTCCATGGCGTGGCGGCGAAGCCTTGGCTGTGACCCTGTGCCTCCATGGTGCGGTGAAACAAGGCTTTTTGGGTCTCTAAATTCAAATGTCCTTAGTCTCTAACCACTTGTAGAATAGCGATCAGGTATCAATCTAATTGTGGAAGATGAGATCCAAACAATGCTGTAAGCTAAGCTAGATTGGGGATTTGATTATGCAAGAGCAAGTCTAACAACCTAGTGATGCAATGGAAGAAAAGCATAACCTAAATGCAAGTGATCAAAACTAAACAATGAACTTAAAGCAATAACTAAACAAGAATTAAGCAAGAAATGAAGCTAGAACTAAACAAGATGACTTTGAAGAAAAATAACCAAAAGCAAGACTCAAGGTTCTAAGCAATTGTGGGATTGTGGTTTTCAAGAGTGATAAGGGGATTACTACTAAGGCACTCAACAAGCATTAATAAGCAAGCAATTCTCAATGTTGTGCTCCTAGACAAGGTATCTAAAGGGAACTATTTGGCGTCAATAAGAAATTCATATTCAACAAGATCGAAGTGTCAGACCCACTTGTGATGGTGTATCCTTCAACCATGAGCATAAAGATCAGAACCATTCTAGTCTAAGAGATGCACCAATAAAGCAACTAATCTCTCACCCAAGCAAGAATCAGATCAACTTATCAATGTTGTGAACCAATATGGACCTAGGCAGCTATGCACCAATCAAGATTATGGATTTAAGCACAAACTTGCAACACCCTAACAAAGCTAAGCAATGAACAAGAATGAAGCAAAGGCAAGATCTTTCAATGCATACTATCTAGCCATCAAGTCAAGAATCATCAAAACCAGCACAAATCATCTAGCAAGGTGAACTATCACTTTGGTGTCACTGAACAAAGAAAACATAGACCAAGCTAGACTATCAAGCCAAATAAGTGAACCATGCTTAGAAAAGAGATACCAAGACATCAAGCGAACCATATGCATATATCAAACCATATTCAATCAAAAAGAGCAAGCTTTATCAATATTAATCACTTTGCAAGATAAGAAGATAACAGAAAACCATTAAACTAGCCTAATCACCCCTTAATCACATCTTAAGTACCATTTTCCCTACTTAGAACCCTAAATCTAAGGAAGACTACTCACTAATCATGCTTAATCCCATTGATTTGATTTGGAGTTAAAGATAACTAGATGAGGTTAAAAATGAAAAGATGATAAAACTAAACTACCAAGGTGCAAGAACAAAGATTAGAAGACAAGATTAAACCATAAAAATGCAAACTTTATTAAAGATAAAGATCCTTAAGGCAAATCGTCTTTAAAGGTTTAGAGAAGGTTTTTTTATAGAAAGATAAACTTTGATAAGATAGAACTTGATAAAGATAATGTTTTGTGGCTTCCCTTTTATAGTAGGGAACCAAAAGAAGCATATAAAACCTAAAAAGATAGAAAGGTTAACAAAAGTCAAGTGGTCAAGGCGGATGAGTTGCATCGTGGTCGTACGGTCGATGTTCTGCTCGATATGCGACCTCAATATGGTCCGTGTAGCGCGTATCGACGTCCTTCCTCGATGTTGGTCCTCGATGCAGACCAACGGCTTTAAATCCTCGTGCTGATCCTTTCCCTCTTGTCCTGCTGCTTGCATCGAACACACTCCACGGGTGTTCTGCTTGATATGTGACCTCGATATGGACCAGACTTTGCAAGAACTCTATTTTTGACATCTTCCTTGATCATGAGCTGCTTCCATCTCCTCCCCAGCTCCAAGAAACTCCAAAAACACCTGAAAACCACCACAAACATGCACATGTATGCAAATGTATGCAATCCTAAGCTAAACGCATGCTATGTTGATTCTAAGTGCAAATGATACCTAAATGCTAAACTATATGCAAAAACAGAAGAAAAGATGCATGAAATGCAGCCTAAAATGATCTAAAATAGCAAGCTATCAACACCCCCACACTTAGCTTTTGCTTGCCCTCAAGCAAACAAACACTTGACATGGTGATGAGGTTTTAAAGGGGAACTCATATCTTTGAAAATGCTAACAATAAATCAAAATAAAGTCCGTGTTCCTAATTTTAGAGTGCACTTGATGGAAGAATACTTTAAAAACTTAGCCACTTTCATCACAAAACAAGAATGATCACTAAGCTATCAACCTACACATGCTCATCAAATCAAACAGCCTTTTAAACATTCAATTATGCTCAAACCGTGAATCATGCTTATGCAAATGTGAAAGTGTCATTTGGCTAATGGACAAGGCTTAGTGGAATGAAAATGATCCCACTTCACAAACTGGTTTTGGTGTTTAAAGGGTTCTCTTAAAGAAAAGCATGGTTGTGCTTTGGCAAAATGCTAAGGGTCAAAGAACAATTTACACATACAAAGGAAGACTCCCATCTACCCAAGATCTATAAGATGTGTTCCTAACTCTAGCTAAGCAATGTAAGACCCTCATATTCTATCCTTTTTAAGAACTTAAACCCTTTTTAAAACCCAAAAACTTTTCTTCTTCAAGCGCTTTGGAAGACACTTCTTCTTTTGAATTTCAAGTGGTGGCGATTTGCGTCTTTTGAGTTTGGCTCCTTTATTTGGTGATGCTGGTGCTTGATTCGCCTTTTGATTTTTGACCTTCTTGTTTTGCACTTCTTGCATCTTCTTTTCTTCTTTGAACATGAGCCTTCTTTCTTTAGGTTTAGAATTACCATTTTCACCATTTTGCTTGTGTCACACTCCTTTTTCTTTTGTGCTTTGACTTCTTTTTTTCTTTGCCTCTCTTAAAAACTAAACCCAAGATAACCCCAGACCATTCCCCAAAAACTTCTTAACCTATCTAACTCAAGAGTGAGCTAGTTCTAAAATAGAAGTACTTTCCTTGTAGTTCCAACCCAACACTTTTTGCTAAGCAACAACCATGAAGAAAGAGGCCTCACAAATCACACACTATTAATGTCTTGGCTTGAAAGAAGGTTTAGTTAAGGGTGGGGAAATCTAAATGGATCTTTTAGAGAGTGGCAAAATAGAATAAGAAGATCCAAATATTTTAAACTATCCATGGCATCAATCACATAAGCATAAGGCATGATAATTGCGAATTCAAATTAGGTTTCACTTAAACAAAGGTTGAAATCATTTCAAAGCATGCTTCAGTCTCAAAAAAAGCTCACACAAATGCAAATTCCAAAAGTGGTTCAGCTTTATTTCTAGTTCAACATCAAATGCACCAAAGGATTAAAAACAAGGGATTCATTTTCATAAATCACTAGCATTAACAAAGATGTACTATCATAGTTCACAATTTAAACAAGCAAGCTAGTCCTATATGAATGCATGAAGTCTAAATCCTATAATAATGCATGAAAATCAAACTCTTCTTGTGAAGCAATTTTTTTGAAAATTTTTCAATTTTGTTTTGGTTTTTTCTATATCTTGGATGCTATGAAATCATGATGCATGGTTCCTATTCTACTATGCAAATGCAAATGTAAGCATAAGTCCATCATACACCCTCCCCCACACTTAAATTACATAGTGCCTGTGTAATAAAAATACTAAGGATAGTGTTCACAAACATCAAGCAAACAATCGCAACAAAAAAATAAGTGGTATTTACAATGGTCAGTGTGGTGTACCTTACTTCAGGTGGATGAGTGGTGAAAGTCTGAACTCTCAATGGCATGGAAAGGTGAAGCTTCTTCCTCTGATGGAGTTTTCTGTCTAGTCCTTCTCTTCTTTCCTTTTCGCTTTGGAGCAGCTACATGAGACGAATGCATGGCCGGTTGAGAAGCTTGTGTCCTTGCTGCTCAATGATGTGGAATGAGTGTCTCTCTTGGACAGTCCTCTCTGGTGTGTCCTCATACATGTATTCAGCATCAGAACCTCCTTTTGTGGCTCTGTTTGGATCGCTTGATCAGATCTCTTGGCTCATGAAGATCCTCCCAACTTCTTCTTGAGCTTCCTTACCTTATTCTTCAATGAGTCAACCGATTTCTTGCTTGTTTTGACTGTCTTCAGCAACCCTCTGATGGCTTTGTCCTGGAAGTGGTTCCACCTATAAAGAAGCCTAATGTGCTCATGTGCAGCCTTTGAAGCTTCAGATGTGCAGATCACATCATAGGGGTCAAATGCATAAGGGCGGCTATCATAGTCTTCATACTCATCTTCCTCCATCCCTTGATGCTGAACTTCTTGTTCTTGATGCTGCCTTTCAATGTCTTCTTCCACATATGAGTCTTTGATGGTGCTTATGTTCTTCACTTTGCTTGGCCTCATCAATGGTGGGTCAGTCCTTGGGTCATGAAGCTCATCTTGTGTTGGCATGAATCAGATGTTCTCATAGGAGGTGAAGTTGGTTAAGCGCTGCTTGGGCAAGATGATCTTCCTCTTCCTGCTTTCCAACTCAAACTGATAGCCAAATCCTGTTTAAACAGCTCCTGAAAGATATCCGATCTTACTGAGATGAGGGACATCTAGGAAGATCATTGTAATATCTGGTGTGCCAAGCTCAACTCCAGCACCAAGTAAGATAGGAGTGATCACGCCTCCAATGGCTATCTTTGGCTTCTTGTCTCTAGTGTTGAAAGCCCACTGTTCGCATGCTAGAAATTTCTTCATTAGGATTGTCCCATGACCAACTCTTAAGCGCTCTCCTTGGATCTTCCCATGTCTTGTTTCAACCATTATGTTCTTCAAGCCATTCACAAGCAACCCCATCTCTTCTTCTTTGACCATACTTTGCTCTTTTCTATAAAAGAGTGTGCTGGTGAGGACTCTATGAACATATCTGATAGCTGGATGGCGGATGCTAGCACTCTTCAGATGACCAGCTCTATAAGCATCATTCCCTATTTCTTCACATACATGTCGTAGCTCGTCATGCTTGAAGCGCATGTTTTGTGCTCTTGAGCCTTGATCAAATCCAAAGATTTCTTCAAGCTGAGTGAACCTCATGGTGTACCATGCTCTGTTGACTCTAAAATTGAAGAACCCATTGCTAAATTCTTCTTCTCCTTCATCATACTCTTCGTCAAACTTGTAGAAGTAGACCTTGAAGCTTGCAAGAAACTGACAAGAAAGTTACTTGTAAGTTGGATAGCCAAGACTAGCAAATTTTGTCCAGTCCAATGTTGCTCAACAGCTCATCCACTTCAGTCTTGATTCCTAGCTCTCCCAATAGACCAGGATCAGCATATCTTGTAGGAGTGCAGTCCACTCTCCTCATCGCTCTCAAGTAGTCCTTCAGCTTTGGTGCTGCATCTTGGACTGGTTCTTCATCATCTATTGGCTTTTTTCCCTCGGCTCTGTTTCTTGCAGCCACATTTAAGTCAGAAATCCCCTCATCTCCTCTGGTGTTCGACATAGTGCCTGAAAATGCAATACTTGAAGCAATAATTAGTATAGAATCCTTTGAGAGCACTGTGCAGGAAATTAATTTTCAAACTTCAAGCAAGCACTGGAAAATTCTGAAAAAATTCACACTGATCAACAACAAGTAGAGTCGAATTTAGCAAAATATTTCAGCTCAAAAGGATAAATATAGATAAAACTAAAATTTCCACAGTAGCAAGAAGCATTTGCAACAATTTCAAGCATATGAAGCCGAAAACCTCATTCTCTCGCCACCAAACTATGAAAATGCATCAGATTCATCATCACTAGTCTAATGAGAAACATTTCAATGGTCAATATGCTAGAAAAACAATAGCATGCCTAGATTTGGCCAGAATCTAAACATAAAGTCAAACTAAGCACAAAAGCAGCATTTTTCAAATATTTCAACCATTAAATTTCAAAGAAGAGCAACAATGATGATATGCAAATCAATACCATGATCTAAATCATGCAAAACAACCTCAATAATAACTCTAATGCATTCCTACTTCATTTTGCAAAGATTAAACTCAAGAAACAAGGAATATAAACAAAGTTTACCTTAGTTCTTGAACCAAAAAGATAAAGTTCTAGAGAATGCAAGAGAGGAAGAAAGGATGCTTGAAAAAATATGTTTAGCTAGATATGGGTGTGTGTGGAGAGAGAGAGATGAAGATTGCTAGTTTTAATGCAAGAGGATAAGGGATATCTAGAAAAATCCAAAGATAATGCAAGAAAATCTAATTTAAATTTTAAAAATGCATGTGAGGGGGAAAGAAAAGATTCTTTTACCATCCATCAAGGTCCACAAAAAGGTTTTACTCGATTTACCCATGTAAAAATTTCAAAAAATTCTTACACCGATCATATCGAGCAAAACACTCGATGTGGTACCTCGATGTGTACCATATCAGGGACGTCGGGTCATGTGGCTCGGCGATGATGCTCTGCTGGCTCGTGGGTTCTGTGTTCTGGTCAGATTTTCCTTCAGGGCACCTTGCATCGAGCAGTCTCAGTGGATGTTCTGCTCGATGTTGTTGCTTGGTGTAGGGAGACACTTCGGCTTGCATGATCCTTCATTTGGGCGATGTATGGCACCGTCTGGATGCTTATTTCTGGCTCGGCTATTGTGCACCGAGCAAACATGTTGGTTGTTAGTACTCATATCGAGCAGAACCTTGGATGTTCTGCTTGATGCAACTCCTCGGTGTAACTCCATCGAGCAATTTAGTCGATGTACGGGCTATATCTTCTCGATGTATGGACTGGTGATCACATCGAGCAGGGCTTTTGGTGTTCTGCTCGATGCTACACCTAGATGTGATCCCCATCGTGCAATCTGCTCGGTGTACAAACTGTTCCTTCCTCGAGATAAGCTGTATCGAGCAAAAATGACAGATGTTCTGCTCGATATGGCACCTCGATATGAATAGAGTCTTCATTTCTTTGCCTTTAAACCATTCTACACATCCATGGACCTGATATTTGACTTCTGATACACTAAATAGAGACATTAGTAATAAAAGAAAGCATATATTTTACAAGGATAGTCATGGGATTACCTCCCAAGTGTGCTTGTTTTAAGTCACTAAGCTTGACTTTAATGGTTTCAGGACTAGTGAGAAGAGGTTGATGGAGCTGGTTCTCCTTCCTCTTTCTTCTGGTAAACCCAAATGCCCACTGACATCAATCTCTTCTTCTCACGAGCTGTCTTCCTGTTTCTCTTCTTCTTGACACTTGGTGTGATAAAAAGGCTTCACTTCCTAGGTGATCAAGCTTTCATCCTCTTTCAAACCATCTTCAAGCATCAACTCAGTGTTAATCTTCTGTTCTGGCTCATCAGGGAGAGTGTCTCTCATCAACAAAGTCATTGTGAAGCTCATAGCATGCTCCACACGCTCTGGAAGTTTTTGTTGCTCACTCTCTTCTTCAATGATTGTTCCACAAAAACCTATGGAAGGAGAGACAGTCTTGTAGACTTTGAACTTATCAACATTCTTCAAAATCACAGAGCCTCTCTTGAAGTCTACTTGAGCTCCTGCTGTTGCCAAGAATGATGTTCCTAGAAGAAGTGGCACCTCTCTTGAATATGTCTTCTCCATAACCACAAAATCTGTTGGCACCAAGCAATTCCCAATCTTCAAAGGAAAATCATTTACCATGCCCAAGGGTCTTGTTGAGGTGTTATCCACAAAGGTGATAGAGGCTTTGCAGGGCTTCAACTCCTTGATTCCTAAAGTTTGGCTCAAGTGGAGAGACATGACATTCACTGTTGAACCTGAATCACACAAAGCTCCAACACTGTCTAGCATCTCAAGCTCACAAGTGATGAGAAACTTTCCTGGATTGGGAAGCTTTGGCAATGTCTTCAGCTCCTTACTTCTCTTCAGATTAGCCTCCACATTCTCTAGAATTGGCTTTACTACTTCCAGCTTGTCAAAGACTTCTTTGAGGAATCTGATTTGATCCTTCACTTCCAGCAAAGTGGTGCCATGATGAAGCTTTATTCTAGCGTCTTGTATGTCTTTCCTGAACTTTGAATAGACTGCCATCTGAGCCTTTGCAAAGTGCATCGTGGGGTAAGGGATTGCTGGTTAATAAGCTTGAACTTCAGGAGCTTTACCCTTCTCATTGCTGCTTGAGGAGCTGCCCACTTGGCGATCATACAACTCCTTGAAGTCTTCAGGAGTTTCTCTAGCCAAGACCATCAAAGCGTGGTATGCTTTTACAAGCTCTTTATCAGCTTCACTGAGCTCTGGTTTGGTTTCTTCTTCTGGAGCAAATAAGGCTTTCTCAGCCTCTTCTTTCTCAGCAGCTTCTTGTGCAGCTCTTTCTTCTTCTTCTTCTCTGTTCAAGCTTTCATCTATTCCTTGGAGGAACTACTCTACAATATCAGCAGCTTATTGATCATCAATGGTGACGTTGTTGAAATTCCCCCCACACTCAGCCTTTAACATGTCCACATGTAACAGCATCTCTTGAAGCACAATGCCAAGCTCTTCCAATGAAGCATCTTCATCATCAAACTTTTCATTCTCTTCAGCAAGCAAGTGGCAGAATTCCTTAGGATTTGCTTCACTCTTTCCTGGTAACTGGTGCTGAGGCTTTGAAGATGAAGCTCCTTTGCTTTCTAGAGACTTGACTCTTTAGTTCAGAGCATCTAACTTGGCATTCAGGTCACAAGTAGTGGCGTCTATTTTGTTATGCACTTCAGCAAATTTCTTGTGCAGCTCTATAGTGGTGTTGGCTTGACCAGTCAATAACTGTTGCATCATCTGCTTCAAATCAATATCTTGAGTGCTGGAAGAGGTTTGTGTATTGCCAAAACCTGGTGGGATAATAGCTGGTCTTGGCTGAAAGTTAGCTTGTTGAAAACCGTCCTGAAATGGTGGTCTTGGAGCAAAGTTATTCTGCTGGTTGAAAGGAACAATAGGTTTGGTTCTTTGGTTTTGTTGAGCAGCTTGTGATGGATAGACTTGATCCTGAGGGTTAGCCACGTTGGTGCTTTTATAAGAGAAGTTAGGATGGTTCTTGTAGTTGTTAAAACCGCCTCCTTGTTGATTCATGTAGAAGGTTTCTTCTTCTACAATTGTCCCATCATCCTCTTGTGTAGCAACACTATCACCAACAAAACTGACATTCTTGAAAGACACTCAGAAGCTTGTCTAACTTGTCATTGAAAGCTTTAATCTCCTTCTTTGTTGTGCTCTCACCTTCAGCGCTTAAAACAGCTCTAGATGTTCTGTCATATTCTTCACCATAGTTGCCATCAGAAAGCACAAAGTTCTCCACAAGAGCCAGACCATCTACAACAGTATTGCCCATAAAATTTCCATTGGAAGCTGTGTCCAAGAGCATCCTGTACTTTGGCGTCACTCCTCTATACAAAGTAGACAGCAAGCTTCCATTTGTGAAGCCATGGTGTGGGCAATGCAAAGTGTAAGACTTGAACCGCTCCCATGCTTCAGCAAATGTCTCATTCCCATGCTGAGTAAAGCTGCTTATGGTGTTCCTGAGCTTTGCTGTTCTTGTTGAGCTGAAGAATTTGTTGAGGAGGCTGTCTTGCACTCATTCCATGTAGATATTGAACCTTGTGGAAGTGTCTTCTCCCACTGATGTGTTTTGTCACCTAAACTAAAAGGAAACAAGCGCAGCTTCAAAGCATCTTCAGAGACTCCTTGAATCTTGGTCATACCACACACCTTATCAAAATGGTAAAGATAATCCAAAGAGTCTTCATTAGGCAGGCCATGGAATATGTTGCCTTGCACCATGTTGATCAACCCAAGCTTGATCTCGAAGTGGTTTTGATGTACAGCTGGAGCGTGAATGTTATTCCTGTTGTGGTGAGTATCGGGCGCATCACCAGCTCCTATTGGTCTTGCAGCTCTAGGTGCGTGAACTGGTACTCACAATCCCTGAACTCTAGCCGCTTGGTTTAAAGCCTCTTGTGCTTCATCTATGTGTGCTGCAACATGTTTTAGTGGTGCTTGTCCAACAACACCAACATGTGGTAACTGAGATTCTTGCTATGCCATCCTCTGTCTTTCTATCTCTTGAACTCTCTGTCTTACAGCTCCTCTCCTATCAATGTTGTCGATGAAAGGAGTCAGATTTGATGAGCCTTTAGACCTCAAATTCATACAAGTACCTGAAAAACAGAGCACAGAAAACAGAGCAAATTAGTAACTTTTAAAGTAAATAACTTAGTCTAACAGCAATGTTAAACTCAAACAATCCACAATGGCAATGGCGCCAATTTGAAACAAGGCTTTTTGGGTCTCTAAATTCAAATGTCCTTAGTCTCTAATCAGTTGTAGAATAGAGATCAGGTATCAATCAAATTGTGGATGATGAGATGCAAACAATGTTGTAAGCTAAGCTAGATTGGGGATTTGATTATGCAAGAGCAAGCCTAACAACCTAATGATGCAATGAAAGAAAAGCATAAACTAAATGCAAGTGATCGAAACTAAACAATGAACTTAAAGCAATAATTAAACAAGAATTAAGCAAGAAATGCCTACTAAAGCTAGAACTAAACATGATGAATTTGAAGATAATTAACTAAAAGCAAGACTCAAGGTTCTAAGCAATTGTGGGATTGTGGTTTTGAAGAGTGATAAGGGGATTACTTCTAAGGCACTGAACAAGCATTAATAAGCAAGCAATTCTCAATTTTATGCTCATCGATAAGGTATCTAAAGAGAACCACTTGGCGTCAATAAGTAATTCATATTCAACAAGATCGAAGTGTCAGACCCACTTGTGATGGCGTATCCTTCAACCATGAGCATAAAGATCAGAACCATTCTAGCCTAAGAGATGCACCAATCTAGCAACTACTCTCTCACCCAAGCAAGATTCAGATCAACTTATAAATCTTGTGAACCAATAAGGACCTAGGCAACTATGCACCAATCAAGATTATTGATTTAAGCACAAAATTGCAACACCCTAACAAAGCTAAGTAATGAACAAGAATGAAGCAAAGGCAAGATCTTTCAATGCATACTATCTAGCCATCAAGTCAAGAATCATCAAAACCAGCATTATCTAGCCTTAAGCGAATCATCTAGCTAGGTGAACTATCACTTTGGTGTCACTGAACAAATGAAACATAGACCAAGCTAGACTATCAAGCCAAATAAGCAAACCATGCTTCGAAAAGAGATACCAAGACATCAAGCGAACCATATGCATCTATCAAACAATATTCAATCAAAGGAGCAAGCTTTATCAACATTAATCACTTTGCAAGAGAAGGAGATAACAGAGAACCATTAAACAAGCCTAATCACCCCTTAATCAGATCTTAATCACCACTTTACCTACTTAGAACCTTAAATCTAAGGAATACTACTTACTAGTCATGCTTAATCCCATTGATTTGGAGTTAAACATAACTAGATGAGGTTAAAAGTTCAAAGATGATAAAACTAAACTACCAAGGTGCAAGAACAAAATTAGAAGACAAGATTAAACCATAAAAATGCAAACTTTATTAAAGATAAGATCATTAAGGCAAATCGCCCTTTAAGGTTTAGAGAAGATTTTTTTATAGAAAGATAAACTTTGATAAGATAGAACTTGATAAAGATAATGTTTTGTGACTTCTCTTTTATAGTAGGGAACCAAAAGAAACATAAAAAACCTAAAAATATAGGATTAGTTTAACGAAAGTCAAGTGGTCAACGCGGATGAGTTGCATCGAGGTCCTACGGTCGATGTTCTGCTCGATATGCGACCTCGATATGGTCCGTGTAGCGCGTATCAATGCCCTTCCTCGATGCTGGTCTTTGATTCAGACCAACGGCTTGAAATCCTCGTGCTGATCCTTTTCCTCTCGTCTTGCTGCTTGCATTGAGCACACTCCAGAGGTGTTCTGCTCGATATTCGACCTCGATATGGACCAGACTTTGCAATAACTCCATTTTTGATATCTTCCTTGATCGTGAGCTGCTTCCATCTCCTCCCCAGCTCCAACAAACTCCAAAAACACCTGAAAACCTCCACAAACATGCATATGTATGCAAATGTATGCAATCCTAAGCTAAATGCATGCTATGTTGATTCTAAGTGCAAATGATACCTAAATGTTAAACTATAATGCAAAAACAGAGGAAAAGATGCATGAAATGCAGCCTAAAATGATCTAAAATAGCAGGCTATCATGCGGTGGCGAAGCCTTGGCCGTGACCCCAACCACCCGTCGTGCGGCCAAGTCAGTTTCAGGCACAAACAACCTAAGCACTTACTTGAACCATCCCTCCTTCAACCACTGTCACGTCTTGCGTGTTCCAAACCTCTTTAAAGACTTAGACGTGTATCAAAACCGTAGTACAACTGCTACAATTGTGGCACAACTTGATGTTGCATCAAAATGGAGAGACAAGACAAGACCCGATCCAAATCAAGTTAAGTCAAAGATCCATTTCTTTGTCACTTCTTCCAAACCGTTAAAGGATGTGTATGCACAAGAAAGAAGAAGGATACCACGTTTTCTACTCCCTAAAAATGTTGGACAAGCTCCAAGAAGGAATAAGATGCAAGTTCCTTCAATAAAACCAGAAGAGAAAAGTTCTCGAAGACTGACTTCTCTCTTCCAAGACCACGGCCTTGACCGAAGCATGCACAGATTTCATATGGTATTGAAATTCAAACTAGCAATACCTGTCAACCGGGATCCTGAACACACTATCGCATAGGCCAGTGCAACGCCCAAACTCAGTGTTTATAAGGTGATGCAATCTACAAAACCACAAGTCTAAGATTTTCTATCTTTCATTCAAGGTGTCAACATAGATCAGTCACAAGGCGAGTTATACACTAAGTATTCAAAAGAAAGTACTACAAGGAGATACATTCTCCATCCAGATGTCGTCATCATCACCATCCATAATCAACAAGATTAAAGGAGCCACAAACAATCTGGCACAGCTGCGACCAACCGTGGCACGGCACAAGTGACCTGGCTAGGCCACTGTCTACAATGGTGCGGTTGGAGCACATTGGCCACGACTCAATGTCCTTGTCTCGTGGCCACTTCTCGAAGATCACCATATGAGCCGATTTAAAGCGGTTCTTTCTATAACTTATTCCTTGCAAGTTTACAAGGATTCTAGAATGACACTGAAGTCACAAGCTCAAACACATGACCACCCACCCACCCAGCAAACCATTTTCAAGTAAGTATTTACAAGCTTGTACTTGAATTTGTCTATCCTTTTTACACTCTTTCAGCTTTCTTCAAGATAGTTTGATTTAAGTCTGGAGGGGTTTCTTATATTACTAATGTGCTTTTGTTTTATGAGTCTTTGCATGCATTTTTCTTTTTATTTGAGTCATTTTTATAGAGTCGGAAACTAAGAACTTTGCTAAGTACAAATCACTTCAAACTTGAAGCCGAAATTACCATTTTCTCAGCGATTAAAAGCAGAGTTTACTATGATGAACACTGCGAGTGGATCGTCCTACCAGAGAAGGTTCAGAATCTCTGGTGTACTCGATGTATCTTACGTTGACTCTGCACCTAATATATCTAAACTTCTCGTCAATGGGCTTGAGATACATTGAACTTACCTCATTTTCTTTTAGAATCTGACTAGATATGATATATATAGTCTCTCTTTAATCTTCCCTTAAAAAAAAAAACTTGATTGAAGAATGGCAACCAGAGTTCAAAAATGATAATGACGGTTTGCAACGAAGTAGTGATAATTCTTAAGTAAAGAAGAACAGAAAAAAAAACGACCTAGAAAAGTAGGGCAGAAAATTGACTAAGAGAAGAGAAAATAGGAGAGTGTGTCGAAACTGTCTTTCTTTGGGTGTTTGGAAGAGAAGAGACTATGATTTCTTTGACCGATACTCCCTCGAAAAAGACCACACGCCTAAATAAATAAAGGAGTCAATAAGAGAAAGTTCAAACTACTCTAAAGGACCATGAACCGTATATGGGACAGATGAAAGATAGTTAGACTGAAACGCTTTGAGTTTGATTTCTGAGTTATGTCACTCAATATGGTTAATTGGTTGAGTTGATAAGCTCCCAAGTATTGGTAGGTCTCCACGCTTTCAAACCTCTTTTCCTTACTTTGATCTCTATTTTGTTTGAGGACAAACAAAAGTTTAAATCTGGAGAGTTGATAACACCAATATTTTACCCATATTTACTATCATAAGTGGGTGCTTATTCAAGCATTTCACAATTGGTTTTCATGCGTAAACACTAAATTTCGAGTATGTTTATTATCAAGACTCTTTTCAGTAAAACAAAGCAAAAAGGATTCAAAATGGAGTAAAAAAAAGATTCTCAAAATCAGTGCAAGATGGCACAAGTCCAGACCAAAATGAAGACCCTCCCACCATGAGATGAAGCTATATTTTGGTGACAAGATAGGTTGAACTACTACTTATCACGCCGAAGTGATTTGAAGACAATCTCATGGTTGGATCTCGAGTTACAAGGCAAGTAAGAAGGTCTGTCAAACAGCATAAAGAGCATTTAGCCGCGCCACAGATACTCGGTCGAAGGACAGCTTTTAAAAGATGTTTTCTGAGCCCATTTGCAGCCCAACTCATTTTTCCGAGCTGTCAAACGCAAGTATGACCTAAGAGGACGACCTAGAAGACTCAAGACCTGTAAATACTTAGCTTTAGGGTTTCGCAAAGATATACCTTCTTTCAAAAATGAATTCAATAAAGTTTTTAGCAACCACAAAGCTTTTAAGCTTTCTTCTTTGTGTTCTAAGTCAGAGAGAGTTATATCTCGAAACCTCTTCTGTTTACTTTGGTCATTCGAAACTTGCACTTCAAAATAGTGCTTTCGTTGCCCTTGATCATGTGTGAGTACTTTACTTTCGTTGGGGACTTCCTATGGGTTCTTAGGGGAATTTCATTAACCATTGTTATTCATTCTAATCTTTTTAGTCTTGTTCTTAGTATTGTCTTTTGTCGAGTTTGTTTTAACATAGGTTTTAGCGTCATGAACTAAAATTTGCCATCTTAGGATATCTAGATCCACTTATGTTTGAGAATCCTGATCCGGCTTAGGTAAGCTAGAAGCTTAAGGAGCTAACCGCTCCACTTGTGTGGCTTCGCGAGCTATATAACGAATCTGATCTTATATTGCGTGTTTGTTGAGTTCATAAGATGTGAACTGCATACATATGAGATTATATAAACATAGGCAATCATTGTTACGAACATGTTTTAATTTATAATAGAATGATATCTAGTTTAAGAAATCCAATTAAGTGCACTGCTAGCATTTAAAGTTTCATGCTAAGCTGGAACTCCTAAGGCTTTCAGAAAGGATCCAACGTTGTCTCCCCCCCCCCCTTGATTTACTGGTTTCCTGCTTTACTTTCCATCTTCCAATTATGCAATTTACTTTCCTGCCTTTTTTTGTTTTTTGCAAATTTACTTTTGTCGTTCTATATAGGTTTAGGCAAATCCAAGCCTATATAAACGTTTGCTTTGTCATTCTTTTTCAGATTCAAATCGTGACACATCCTTAAAAGCAAAACCCCACTGCATATTTGGTTGCTCTAACTCTTCTTTATTATGTAGTCGACTTCTCTGTGGTTTGACCCCTAAGTATTATAATACACATCTGTGCACTTGCAGGCAATAGGATTTTAAATTTAAAACTCGAAAAACAGACTCTAAAACCTGGTGTATCACTAACTTGGGACAAGTAAACTCTATAAATACTTGGCACCCTTCAATGTGCAATAGGTTCACACATTTTTAAGTTAAATCCGTTATATTGCATTCGTCTATAAACACTTATCCATTCTTTTCGTTTTGAGATACAACATCTAGTTTTCCAACTGTATTTTAGTAATTTCTTTGGTCTTCCTAGACCACATTTCTCAGTTTTAAAACTCTTTTTATATTGCTCTGATTACTTTAAAAATCCCACTAATCTAAGCCTAATTGTAGATGAGGATTGATCTCATAAGCCCCTTCAGCATAAAACCAAATCTCAAATATCCTTCTTCTTAAATGAATTTTATTTTGATTTATTTTTAATTTTAAAAACAAGTAGATTATATTGTTATCCTTCGCTTATTTTTGAAATTACAGACCCATCCAACCAAAGTCCACATAAGCCCAATTCATATGGATTGACCCGGATTAAAATCTAAAACTGTAAATTTTTAATCAAACGCCTCATCTCTAACTCATTTTCATTCATCTCTCTTCGTGAAACTGGAGATTGCTCGAGATGAAGAAAGGGGTTCAGATCCAGCTACGATTGTTGAGAATGTTGGAGTAAATGAAGAGGTTCAAGAAGAAATAAAGAGGGGGTGATTTGTGGTTCTGATTTGTGAGGAAGTGATATATCATGGTTTTTATGGTTTTTAACCATGATATAAGTCCTTTTTATTGAGTCTTTTTGGTCTTTTTAGAGTCCTAGAAGAGTCTTTGCAGGTTATAGCATGTCTGGAGCATAATTGGAGATATTGGAACCTTTTGGAGCATTCTGAGTTGAAGCCACGAAGTACCAAGCTTGAAGAAGAAAGTATTCTGTATGGTGACGCTCGTCACCCATCAAGGAAGGAGCGTGGCCTGATTTATTAAAAGTATGAAGACTATTTACAGAATTGGCCCAGAAGTTCCATTATTTACAAGAAGACCCCAGATCGTGTTTAGCCTCTATTTATTAGGTTTTTCAGCCATTGTTGGTTTTTATCTCAGTTTTTGAGAATTCAGAGAGCTTAGAGAGAGATTTATTCAGAGCTTTTTGGAGAGACAAATCCTGTACTCTTTTGAGAAGATTTCGAACCCCCTTATTCTTTTACTCTTTCTCGTAATGCAATTTTATTCAGTTATGTTTTGTGATTTCATAATCATGTCTGAGTAATCTGCTAGTTAAGTTAGGGTTTTTCAAGGGTTGATGAAGAGATTATAGAATCGCTATCTGTTAGGAATATCTTATGGTTTTTCATCTCTGCTTGCTTTAAAATCGAATTTCTGAGACACATCATCTAGAAATCCAAAATCCTAGGTTGTTAAATATATGTGAGAGAATTATTCATAACCTGAACTAGTATTTGATGAGCAAAACAACTTAGTGCAAAGAGATTTGGCTTAGGAGTTTTGTAAACAATTGAATCTGATCATTCCTGCATGCATAGGTTGTTATGGTTTGCAAAGAGATTTGAAACTCTGTGATTTAGGCATAGATAACTTCTGCAATGAGAATTGATTAGTTATACGTCAGTGATTCATGTATAAAACGATTCTTAATCATTCCTGATTTCATGCATTCTACATTCTTGGATTCAACCTGCGAACTGTCCTGACTTAGCGCTTTTAGTCTTCTGAAACTTAGATCATCTTGCAAAATCATTTGCTTACTTTTATTTATTCATTCGCATTACATACATTATATCTTGCTTAGCTTAATCCGAACCTACATTCGATGGTGTAGTCTGCATTACTCTCTTGGGATTCGATACCCCTTGTACTACTACAACTGCTATTGCTGTGCACTTGCAGTAGTTTTATTTGGCTAAAACCTGACCCTATCAAGTTTTTGGCGCCGTTGTCGGGGAGTAATAGCTGCCTATCGATTTCTAGTATTAGGATTTTGTCTAAGTTTTAATTTGGTTACTAACTTTTTGCTACTTTTCTTTGTTCCTGTTTCAGGTGTATGCCTAATCGCAGTACTAGAAGCAACAAAGAGAAAGAGCTTGTGACTTTGAGCATCGACGAACTAGCTAGGTTGGAGAGAACTAACAGAAAAGCTAAGAAGCAATCTACAATGGTCGCTCCACTTATCTTGGTTGAAGATGCAGAAGGTCACTTGGTTGACAGGGAAGGAAACAGGAGGAACGAAGAAGGGCAGAGGATTGATCAAGAGGGGAATGTCATTGTTGAACAACAGGTTCAACAAGTAGATGAGAACGTTGGAATCCCTGCTGCTGCCAATAATGCTACTGGGCATTTTGTTCAGAGGACTCTAGGTGAGTACAACAGAGCTGATCAGTTATATGCCAACAGAGCTGCAATCCGACCTCCTGCCTTCCAGAGGAACGATTTTGAGGTTAAACATGTCTACTATCAGCTGGTTGGCCAGCATCTATTCCATGGATTACCTCATGAGCATTTAGCTTCCAGTCTCAAAGCTAATGGGGTTAGCAATGATTTTCTGTTCTGCAAGCTTTTCCCTTACTCTCTTGAAGGAGAAGCTGCGTATTGGCTGAACCAACTAGAACCTGCTTCATTGACCACTTGGGAAGACACTAAGAATGCTTTTCTGAATAACTTCTATAATGATGCAAGATCAGAGGACATGAGGACGAAAATTGCATCCTTTACACAAGGCCCTACTGAAGCTTTTAAGGCTTCTTGGATCAGGTTCAAGTCTTAACAAAGGGACTGTCCTCATCATGGCTTCAGTCAGGTGCAATTACTTGGGATCTTCTTCAGGGGCATTGACTGGAAGTATCAGATGGTGCTGAATGCAGCAAGTGCAGGAAACTTCAACACCAATAGACCAGAGGAGGCGATCAGACTGATTGAGAATTTGGTCTGCAGCAACAGCACTAAAAATGCAGACTTTCAGAGGATGAAACAAGCTGGTGTGGCTGATGGAAATCAGATTGCTGAAGTTAAGGCTAAGCTGGATGATATGCACAGCCTTTTGGTGAGAAAGAAGTCAGTTCACTTTGCTGCAGAAGTGGAAACTTTCGAAGCTCCAGAGGAGGTTGAACAGGAGGATGTAAATTTCATCAATTCTGGTGGTTTTCAAGGTCAAAGGTATGGAAATCAGCAGTGGAACAGAGGCTACAAAAACAACAACCAGAAGAGCACCTTTATAGGAGGACAGAGCACGCCTGGTTTCACTCCTAAGCCCCCATTCCAGAAGATAGAGTACCAGAAGCCATTCCAGAACAGTGGAAATTACAGAAACTATGGTTCTTCTTCCTATCAACCAGCACCTCCACAAGAGAACAAAATGGAAGCAATGCTGGAACAGATCTTGGAAGGACAACAGAAGCTTACAGTAGACTTCAATGGCAAGATAGATTCGCTTTATCCGGATTTGAATGGAAAAATTGAGAGTCTGGACTCTCATATGAAGAAGCTTGATCTTTAAGTTGCCCAAACTGCATGAGCTGTTCAGAGGCAAGAAAGATTTCTTCCAGGAAGAACTGATGCTAATCTGAAACACCATGTGAATGCCATCACATTGAGGAGTGGAAAGAACCTGCAATCAGTGTTGCAGAAGGATTTAACCTCAAGGAATTTCGTGGGTATTGAAGAGTATGAAGATGAAGAAATATCTGCTAAAGAACCACGGGTGATGATCAACGAGCAGGTCAGTGCAGTGATTCAGAACAGAGTTCCAGAGAAGCTTTCAGACCCAGGAAGCTTCGTTTTAGACTGCACAATCTTCAATGACAAGTTTGAGAGGTCATTGTGTGATCTTGGTTCTAGTGTGAACCTCATGCCTCATTCTGTTGCCAAGAGCTTGGGAATGACCGATTTTAAAGCTACAAGGATATCTCTTGTCCTAGCTGATAGATCAGTCAGAGTTCTTGAAGGGGTGATAGAGGATGTTCCTATCAAAGTAGGAGATATTATGATTCCTACTGATTTTGTGGTTCTTGAATATGGAGAAGAACCCAAAGACCCCTTGATTCTTGGCAGACCCTTCTTGGCTACTGCAGGAGCTATCATTGATGTCAGGAAGAGTAGAATAGAGCTGAATATTGGTGATTTAGTGATGAAATTCGAAATGGACAAGCTGATGAAGAGGCCAACCATAGATGGACAGACTTTTTATGTGGATGTTCTCACAAACATTGCTGATCAGATCTTCCATGAGATGAGTTCAGAAGACCCCTTGGAAAGGGCGTTGACCACTTCTACAGCAGAGTATGAGCATTTAGATGCTGCTGCAACAGGCTACACAAAGATGATGGATGCTACTGCACAAGTGATGCAACTGGTTGCACAGGATGAGCTTGTCTCCACATCTGTGAAAGCTGCTACAATGGGTGATTGGTCTGCAGAAAAAGCACCAAAAGTTGAGCATAAACAGCTCCCTGCAGGGCTAAGGTACGCATTTCTTGGAGAAAACTTCACCTATCCTGTTATTGTTAATGCTTCATTGAACAATGCAGAGCTCACCTTTTTGCTAAGTAAGCTGCAAAAATTTCGCAAAGCTCTTGGCTACTCTCTTGATGACATTTCAGGTATCTCTCCAGACTTGTACATGCATAGGATACACTTGGAGGATGAGTTGAAATCATCAGTTGAGCACCAGAGGAGGCTGAATCCGAATTTTCAGGATGTGGTCAAGAAAGAGATCATGAAACTGTTGCAGGCTGGTATCATCTATCCTATATCAGACAGTGCTTGAGTGAGTCCAGTGCACATGGTGCCTAAGAAAGGAGGTGTCACAGTGGTGAAGAATGACAAGGATGAGCTGATTCCAACCAGGACTGTGACAGGACACATGATGTGAAGTGACTACAAGAAACTGAATGCAGCAACAAGGAAGGATCATTTTCCCCTGCCTTTCATCGATCAGATGCTGGAGAGGCTGGCGAATCACAAGTATTACTACTTCCTTGATGGGTATTCAGGCTTCTTTCAGATCCCCATCCATCCAGATGATCAGGAGAAGACCACTTTTACCTGTTGACACAAGGTTTGTGACCCCTTGGTTCAATCAACCTTGCATTAGTCAGTTGTAGTAAGGGTTATTTGTCAATCCAATGGGAAGAGTTGAAAACAGAAGACTTGAGAGTAAAATCTCTAAGTCAGGCAAGCAGAGAATTGGTTATGTTGCCTAAACAACAGTTCTAGCAACCTAAGTGAAGCAAGCAGCAAACAAAGTAAAAGCAAAAGCAAACTAAGCAGTTCTAAGCAAGAAAAACATAGTAAAACAGAGCAAAGCAGAGCAAATCCGATTCAAATAAGAGAAAGACAAGTCTCTAGATGTGGTTATTGACTTTGGGGAATTTCAGACATTAACTAAGGCTGTTTCAGACTACATTGATCAAGCAAGTAAGCAAGCAATGGTGATTCCTAGACATAGAGTTCACAATGAAGCTAGTTAGATCCAATCTATTGGCAAATAACCCTTTGCTAAACATTCTAACAAGAACTAACTCTCATTAGTGCTAAAACATCAAGCAATCATGATTAAACAACTCTATTCAAGTCAAAATGTTCCTCAAACAGTCAATCTCTTGAGCCAAGGCCAGCAAATCCTCTATTAAACATGATCAGCATTTCATCAAACACTTGGTGGGCATAAGAGAAAGCTAACAACTTAGACAAGTTTGATCAAGACTAATCTATCATGAATAACAGATTAATTGAGAGGAACCCATAAACTGAAGCACTTAACAAACCTTAATCAAGCCTTAAATCCCCTAATCTACCACATCTAGAAACTCTAAGATAACTACTCACTCATAATCATGTTTAACACCAAATCACAAAGGGAGAGGATGCTAATCATGATTAAAAGAAAGATTAAAGAAAGATTAAAGCAAATACTAGATTATATTAAACAAAGCAAAAAAATTGTTTTACAAAATTAAAGAAAGTGCTCAAGAACAGTAAAATGACATGACCCCTCGAAAATCTGGAAAAATGGGCTATTTATAGTCTAGAGAAGAAAACCCTAGAGTAATGGCATAAATGTAATTAAAAACATGTTCGGGCTGGGTCAGTATCGGTCAGTTGTGTCTGTCTTCAGTGACCGAAATAGGTCCCTATCGGTCTGGAGTGATCGACACACATGACCGAAATTCATCCGGTGTGTTTGTGTCGATCACACTTGACCGATACTGGTGACCGATATGCTCTGTATCGGTCACCCTTGACCGAAGCTCTCTGTGCTCTGACCGAAAACTTCTGCAGAGATCTTCTGCTGTGATTCTTCTTGCTCCCTTTTGCCCAGCTAGCATCTTGTATCATTCCCAAAACTCCTCCAAGCTCCTTTAAGCTCCAAAAGCACCTAAAAACATCCAAAATGCAAAGAAAATGCAAACTATACTCTAAATGCAACCTAAGTCTAAAATATATACTAAATGCAGCCCTAAATGGTGTAAATACAAGGGATATCAACACCCCCACACTTGCCTTTTGCTTGTCCTCAAGCAATTATGAACAAATGGGAGAGTGAGGTTTGAAAGTGGGCATTCAGTTTCCAAAAGTGCAAAGGTAAAGAGATGGTTTCAATGCTCAAGTGCCTAGTTATAGGATGCAAACATAAACAGCTATACTTTAAAGATCCTAGCCATGCTCATCAAGTTTCAAAATGATCTCAAATCTCAACTTAGGCAAATGCTCAAATCAATTAACTCCTTAACATTCAATTAAGTTGAGAACATGAATCATGCTTATGCAAATCAAGTGAAGACATTTGGTTGAAAAGGGTGAGGTTATGAGATAAGAATGATCTCATTTAAGCACAAGGGCTCAAAAACATAAAGGATCACTCAATGAAATGACTTCATCTTAAACAAAATGCTAAAGGTAAAAGCACACTTATGCATGCAATTCAAAGCTCTCTTCTACTCTTATTTCCCAAAGATGAGTCCTAAGCATTTCTAAACCCAAGAGTGAACCCTCTAAGTCTACCATTTCCTAAACTCTACCCTTTACCCATCTTCATGGCTGGGGAAACTTCTTCTTTTTGCTTGTGTGGTTGCTTCTTTTTGGTTGGGACTTGCTCTTCTTTGTTGTGTTGGCACCTTCATCACCTTTGGTGGATTGCTTCTTGGTCAGATTTTTCTTCTTTTGGACCTTTCTAAGCATTGTTGTTGGCGTCAATTCTTCTTTTTAAACATAGAGCTTTTATTCCTTTTACTTAACCACAATACTAAACTGTTTCCCCTTTTCTACCATTTCAGATCTTTTTCTTTTCTTTCAAAACATATAAACATGAAGTTCAAACCACTTACACTCCCCTTTTAAAACCCCAAAACTCCTATCCTAGAATCAAGCTCAAGATGCAAGCTGGTATCTACAAGAGAGCTAATCATTACCAGCCTTACTCCTAACACTTTTTGCCAAGAGAAAATCAAAAATGCAATGCAAAGGCCTCACAGCTCTCACAATAGTGTTTAGGCTCAAAAGGAGGTTTTGGTAAAGGGTGAGGATGTAACTGTCCCATAATTATGAGGATCAGCTATTTGGATCAACAAGAGTGGTAGAAAGGAGAAAGATGATCCAAATATGTATATGGTAGCCATGTAATCACTTTTCAATGCATAAGACATGATAATTAAAAGTCCAAGTTAAAGTTCAAGTTGATAGAGTTGATTTTCAGAGAACAATTGCTTTCAGAATGAGATGAGAAGACCAAATCTAGCAATCTAAGCATGGTTCAGCCTTAACTTCTAGCAATCATATGATGCATCAAACAACTAAGCACTTAAAAACTGAAATCATCTCTAAACACTAAGCACTTTACAAGGAAAATTCATCACAATGCCCTATGCAAATGCAATGCAACCTACATGTCAACACTAGATTCAAACCTAGAAGAATGAAGTGCAACTACATGCTTTCTTTTTGGTTTGCAAAAATGCAAAATTTTTAAAATTTTTTGATTTTTTGTGTTTTTCTATGCCTTACATGTATGCATGAGACTCAAAGAGAAAAGAAAAAAAGGAAAAACTAAGAAAACAGAAAACAAATTCAAACCCCAAATCTCTCCCCCACACTTAAATTACACAGTCCCTTGTGTAATGAAAGTAATGGAAGAGAAAAGCAACAAAATATATTACAAAAATAAAAAGATGTAATGGTATAGAAAAATGGAAGGGATGTGGTACTTGGTTCAATGGTAGGAGTTGTGGGATGATCCTGAGGTTTGTGGAGACTTGCTAGCTCTCCTTTTCCTTCTCTCATAGACTTTAGTGGAATGATCTGCTTCTGGAGTTGGTTGAACCAGCTTGACCATAGCTGTTCAGCTTGTGAAGAAGTCCCTTGTGTGCCCCATTGCCAAGTTTCCTGAACTTCAGAGGGGTTGGGGGTTGGCGCCTCCCAAGCTGATGGAACATGGGCTCTTGGCTCATAAGATGAAGCCCATGGTTGTGCCCATGTACCCCATTGATCACTTGGTTGTGCATGGAATGAGTGTCTTCCATGGGGGTTCCATACAGCTTCCTCCTCTTCAGTTGGCTCAGCTTGGTGAAGTTGCTCTTCTTGTTGAGAGTTGAGCTCTTGGGTGTGGCTGTGGTGGGAAGTTTTTGCTGACGTAGCCTTGTTCTTCCTGAACTTCCCCTTCACCATCTTCATAAGCCCTTTGATGGCTTTGTCTTGCCACTTGCACCACTTCTGGAGTGTGTTAATGTGCTCATGAGCTGCTCTCAAAGAGCTTCCTTGGTTGGGAGCTTCATAGGGCTGGAAGTGGAACTGCCTTGAGCTGTAGTTCAATACTTCTTCTTCTTCAAGCTCATCTTCTTCATGGGTTCTTCCTTGACCTTCAGCGCCAGCAATAGCATTCCATTGTTCTTCTTCTTCTTCTTCTCTGATCTCTTCAGTGTGCTCCTCTTCTTCTTCACTGTCTTCTTCTACTTATACTGTAGGAATAGGGCCGCCTGTGTAGAGCTCCTCAGTGCTTGGGTTGAAGCTGATGTTTCCTTTTCTGAATAAGGATGTAAGCTTTGGATTGGGGAGGAGGACTTTTGCTGGTGTGTCAAGGCCTGTGATGAAGTTGTACACATGCTTTCCACCAATGGTTCTTTCAAGGTAGTGGCTTCTCTTGAGGTAATCAATGTCAATCCATAGTGGCTCAAGTGCATCACCTTCATGTTTGTCAAGGTCTACTCCACTAGCTTGTAGAACTGCTGTCACAACTCCCCCAATGTGCACTTGAGGGCTGTTCTCCTTCTTTATCTTACTTAAAACCCAGCTCTGGTAGGATAGGAGCTGCTCCATCAACATAGACACATAGCAGGGGTAGCTTTTCGGTGCTCTGAGAGGTTCCCCATACTCATCGCTTCCCAACACCTCATACAGTCCTTGGTATATCAGATCTGTCTCCCTTCCTGTGAGATATGTTGTCTCCTTCCTTGCAAAGAGTGTATTCGCAAGTGCTTTGTGGACATATCTCACGGCTTGATGCCTTAGGTGCTGGTTCCTTGATCTTCCAGGAGTGTATTTCCCAACCCCAATAATCCCCCACAGCATGATGTGCTGCCTACTTGGGATTTCGAACCTGCTCAGCTTGGTGGGGTGGGACTTCAGCTCTAGATCCTTGGAAATCTCTGTGAATGTTGAGGAGAACTTTTCCTTGCCAATCCGAAAAGAGATCCATCCATCGCCATTAGGGAGTTCACTGTCTTCATACCAGACCACCTTGAGTGTGGAGAGGAATTGGTAAGTGAGCTGTTGGTAAGATGGGAGTGGCATCTCCATGAAAGCTCCAAGGCCCATGCGCTCAAATGTGGCCTTGCAGTCACCATATAGTCCAAGCGCCTTCATTGTGGAAGTGCATGGATATCTTGTTGGCTTGAAAGTGCACTGGTTGAAAGCCTTCATGAGTTCTCTAGCAGCACTGCCCTTGTTTTGTTGATCTTCTCCCGCATTTCCAACTGGTCTCTTTCCAGCGGCCTTGGAGGATTGCTCATCAGCCTTGCCCTTTCCTTTATCTTTCTGTGTTCTTGGTTGGATTGGTGCTTTCTGAGGTGCTTTTCCCTTTTTCCCAGCAGCTTTGTTTGTTTTTCCCATGGTACCTTCAAAAGCAAAGCTTGAAAACAAGGTAAGTGAAAGAATAAAAGCTGAAGAACCAAATAGCTGAAAGCTTTTAATGGAGAAACTCTTAAGATAAGAAAAGTCTAACAAGTCCTAAAAACAAGCTTAAACTTATTCAAGGCAAGAAGAGATCAAAAGCTAGCAACTAAATAAGCTAGAATGCACAAAAGATAAACAGTTATGCATGACATTCTAGCAAAATGGTTCTTAGGCAAAGAGATGATGATCTTCCAAAAGGATGAAGATGAACAAGCAATGAGATAAATAGATATTAATCAGAACTTCAACATCTAGCTTGATATCTCAAAACAAATCCATATTGCAAAACCATAGCACAACAATCAAAACTAAACATTGCTTGCTCTTAAAAACTTCATATAAGCGATTTTTATCATAAGCTAAGAATAAGAGCCAAGAGAGATAGTTTAGGAAGCAAACCTTTAGTGAGCTTCTGAACACTTAATAAAAGCAACAAAAAAGAAAAAGAACTAATTATTTTGAGCTTTAGGGGAGAAGAAGAGTGAGTTAAATGTGAAGAGAAGTGAAGAAAGTTGTTGCTTAAATAGAGAGAAAGTGGAGGAAACCAAAGGAATCAAAGGTTGGTGAGGGAACATAAGGAATCAAAACTGTGGGGGGATAAAAACAAAAGTGTTCAGAAGCTAGGAAAGAGGTCAGAAGGAATCCCATTTAAAAATTCAAACTCCTTTGGCTCCAAACCAAAGGAGGCAAAAATTTTTGAAAGTTGAGACACTTACCTCAGATGGAGTTTCGGTCACTCATGACCGATATTACTGACCGAAATTGCATTTTCGGTCATGAGTGATCGACACTAGAGACTGACGTGCTTCCTGGGATTACTATCGGTCATCAGTGATCGACACACTTGACCGAAATACATCTGGTATGATTGTGTCGATCTTGAGTGATTCTTTTAACCAACCACTTCAAGGACCTCCTTTTCAGTGGTGTCTTCAAACAACTTGGCCAAGCAGCAGCCATCAAAACTCTCTCCTTGGTAGCCTTCAAACTCTGGCCAGTTTCTTCCAAGTTGCTTCAGCTTCTTGATCTCCATTGAGAAGTCTTGCTCATTCTCCAGCTTATTCCCCTTGGAGTCAAACCTTAGAACTTTCTTCTTGGTCAGCTTCAGCTCAATATTGCATTCCTTAGCATCAAACACTGCTCCAGCTAAGGCCAAGAAAGGTCTTCTTAGTATGATAGCATTCTTTATATGCCCTTCCACATCAAGCACCAAGAAATCAGTGGGAATGGTCACTCCTTCTATCATCATTGGCACATCCTTAAGACTCCCAAGTGGTTTCTTCACTGTCCCATCAGCTATAGTAAGGGATACATTACTTTCCTAAAGTTGAGTGTAGCCAAAAGCTTTAGCAGTAGAGGATGGGAGAAGATTGATACTTGCTCCAAGGTCACAAAGACAGCTCTTGAAAGTCTGCCCCTTAAGTTCACATGGGAGAGTGAAACAGCCTGGATCTCCAAGTTTTTTTATAGTGAGCTCCTTAACCTCAGGTGTTCCAATCTTCACCATTAGCTTCTCAAGTTCTTCTTGGCCATTCAAACCCCTCAACTCCATTTGAGCAGCATATAGAGTTTCATACTTCTGAACCAGCTGTTCCTTGAACTTTCCTGGAAAAGGGATGATTGGTTGATAGACAGGAAGAGCAGCTGTTTGAGGTTTCTCCTTGACATCAGCAGTTTCCATCAAGTAGTCTTTTGTGTTGTCAACAACTTTCATGTGGCGCCCACCACTCTTCCTAATCTGAGTTTTCCCTATCTCCAAAGGGTCCTTCTTCTACAGCTCCTTGGTCATTTTTAATTTCCAAGAACTCTTCCCCCCCCCCACTTAGAGGTTCAGTGTCCTCAGTGAACAAGTAGAGGAACTCTTCAATGATAGCTTCCTCTTCAGCTGAGAAGCTTCCTTCTTCTAGCACAATAGCATTGCAGAACTCCTTTGGGTTTGCTTTTGGTTTTCCAGGAAACTGACCTTGTGGCTTGGGACCAGCTATTCCTTTGTTGTTCTCTAGAGTTTTGACTCTTGCAGCCAACCCATCAAACTTGTTGGTAAGCTCTACATGCACTGAATCAATTTTGTTATGAACCTCTGCAAACTTCTTGTTCATTTCCAAGGTTGTAGTGTGATAAACGTATTTCTCAAGCAGGTTTTATGATGCAGAGAGGTTATCAAAACTCTAATGCATGCAATGTTGTAGTAGGGCAAGCAGGAGAGTGTCAATCCACTTCTAGGAGGCAGAGAATGCACAAAGAATGCAAGGTCCTAAGCAAATCTAAGCAAAATGGGACAGTTTATGAGAAATTAACTAAAACTAGATGCAGCAACCTAAACAGAGTGAAACCTATTTTAAAAATACTAGAAAGGAAGCAACTACCACGAGAAACAAACAGATTAATTAAAGGAAAGAGCTTCGAATTGTTAAAATTCGACTAGTTGATCGACCACAAGATCGACCACTAGATCGAGCAGTAACGATCGATCTCGTCTAAAACTGTAAGAACAACAAATCTAATGACCAGGATGCTATCAGATAACAAGCAAAAGATGAAAATAGACTTAGAGATTCTAAAAGAAAGGGCCTAGGGTTGAGATTCATGTAAAGGGTTTCAAAGGATCGATCTTGGGTTTGAAACTTTAGATCGACTCACTTGGTGAGGATCTCTAAGCCTTGAAAACAAAACAAGATATATCCGTGGCTTTCGGTATAGATCACTCTTTCATCCTCTACTCCAAACCCATGGCTTTTGGTGGAAAGAGAGGTCGAAAGGCAAGGAAAACAGATTTCAAGTAATGGCTTAACTAGTCCCCCAAACTTTCATGGCTTTTGGGAAGGGGTAACTAGTCTCTAAGGTGTGATCTTCCGAGGCTCCTGGATCCTGTCAAGGTAAGGAACCTCTCGGATCATGAAGCTCTTGGTGTGAGAGTCTTCAAGCATTAAGCTTTCAACACCTTAGAAGAGATAGCATTTAAAACATTTAGAAAACAAACCAAGATCGAACCTTTTTTACCCCTTAATCCTCTCAACCCTGAACCCAAAGTAAACTACTCGCTACACATAGAGTAAATCAAGCAACGCAGAAGAAACGAGACGATAAACATGAAAGAAAAACTGGATTAAACGATAAAGATTCGAATACAAAAGCTTCAAAGAAAAACTGGTTCAACAATGGTGTTCTTCGTAAAACGAGAGAGAAAACATGAAAGAAAAGGATAAGGATCCAAAAGTTATCGAAAAAGCATCTCGCCGCCTTGCCTAAAATGCCCAAACAAGCCAATGGTCCCCCCTTCGCTTACAGCCAAAAACGGTTGAAAGGACAGAAATCGACCACTGGAACGAGTGGTTCTCTTGATCACATCCGGGCATCGTGTCTTCGGCTCGATCCGGGTCTCGATCTTCATCGGCGAATCGAGTGTTGCATCCGATCTCGGTATCGATCTTCGGGTGGATCGAGTGGTGTACTCGATCTGGCTCTCGCTCTGCATGGCGTCATTTACGTCCGTACCGATTGATCGATTGCTTCACTCGATCTCCGTCTCGATCATTCTCTTTGGATCGCCTAGTTGGCTCGATCTTCTGGTCGATCAACTCCTAGATCGACCGGCCATGCTCGATCTGCTCCTCGATCACTGGTCCTTAGCATATTTCCGAGCTCCCACGAACTGCTACATCAGCCTCCACACGCCCACGAACCTCCATGACTCCAAAGCAGTCAGAAACAACCTGAATGTGATGCAAAATGCAAGGAAAATGCATATGCTGATGCAAGAATGCTCTAGGACCCTAAGTGATGCAATCTAACCTAAAACATGATACAAATGCATGAAAAACTAACTAATGAGTATGCAAAATGTATGCAATATGCAATAACATCAACTCCCCCAAACTTACTTCTTGCTTGCCCTCAAGCAACAAAAAACAAGTAAGGAAGAGAGGTTTTTAGAAAAATCAAAGGGGTTTTAAACTTTTTGCAAAGGTGCCTTTCGAATTGATCATCTCAATGTCCTAGTTAACAGTTCTAAAATGCTATGCTTACACTCATACTCCAAAGAACTTAGCCATACTCATCACACAAAGAAATTCAAATCATGACTCTCCTATTCCTAACAATCAAAGAAACTCATCATTTAACATTCATTAACATTCGAACCATGAATCAAACTTATGCACTTTAAAGCAAAACACATTTGGCTAAGGGTTATGGTTATGAGCATAGAATGATCTCATTTGAAAAAGGGTTTATAATCATAACAGGGGTTTCTCTCAAAAATGGCTTGAACTTATGCATAATGCTAAAGGTAAAGACAATTTATGCATACATGATTAGATTCTCATCTACCCATGTAAACTATCAAATGATCCTATACCCCTCTCATTTAAGAAATTTAATCCTCACTCACCACTTAAGACTCTACCCTTTCTTCTCATACTTAGCAATCTCCAATTCAAAAAAAAAGACATTTTTAAACTTTTTAGGCTAGTGAAAAGGTTTTGAAAAATATTTTTGCTCTTAGAAATTTCTTATTAGTAGCTCTCTTATTATTGTTTTTTTTTCTTTTCATTTTTTTTTCTTTCTTTATTTGGCACTTAGGCTCTTTTTATTTCTTTTTTTTTTCTTTCTCTTTTTTTTTATTTTTACTTATTATGAGAGAGCTACTTTCTGAAATTAGAGCATACTTAGTTTTTAAAAGCAAACCTTTCACTTAAAACCTCATTTCTTTCCTTAAAACACAAACTCTTTGAAACCGAAACAAATAGACAATAAAGCAACCCCAATGATCCCCCAAACTTATCCTAAGCCTACACCTAGCTTCAAAATGCAAAGCTAGCAACAATATGAAAACCAAATCATGTCGCCTAAACCTAACACTTTATGCCAAGTTCAAACCGAAAGTAAGGCCTCACAAAGATGTCACACAAGAACATTTGGCTTCAAAGGAGGGTAAGGTTCAAGGAGGGAGTTCTACTTAGGCTCACAAAGAGTGGTAAAAAGGAAGAAGAGAGCCTAAATATTTTAAAACCATGTGTTTATTTTCAAATGCATAAGAATGATAATTAGAATTTTAAATTAAAGTTTTCACTTATTAGAATGAGTTTCAAATCATGAGAGTTCAATTCAAGCCACGAAAATCCTAACTAGTGATCCAAGCATGGTTAGAACTTACTTTCAAAGCATAAACAAAGCATAAGAGACCTACCAACTAGGGCATTGAAATGATTCATAAGTAAAAACACCTTTTTACGAAATTCTAACCCCTTATGCAAAATGCATGATATGAGAAACTCTAGACTCAATCCTAACATGTTTTTAAAATGATGAATGCAATCTACATGAATCTTTGAAAAATATTTTAAAAATTTTACCAATTTTTCATGACCTAAGACTCAATGATGCAAAAAGGAAAATAAGATCAAAGAACACAAGATTAAATCACACAAGTACTCCCCCAAACTTGCTTGACACCGTCCCAGTGGCAAACATATCCGAAGGAGCATCAAAACACAATGCAAGAAACAAATATGAGCGGTTATATACAATGGAGGAAGGTTGTTTACCTCTGGTCTAGGCTCGGCTGGAACTTGAGGATGTTCCAGAGGAGCTAGAGATCGTTGCTTTTCCTTTGTCAGCTGGTTCTTGAAGAGAGTGGCGCGCCGGCTGAATGTTGTCTCCTTGGGTCTCGCGGATAACAACTCCTCCGGTTGAGAGTCTTCTCTTCTCGGGTTGTTGCATCTCTTGGCTTGCAGCTGGCTTAGGCTGGCCTCCCTGAAGTGCTTTAACTTTCTTCCCAAGCTTCTTCAGCATCTTCCCTTGCCACTTGTTAATCTTCCTTAGCATCTCTACCACCGATGCTAGGAACTTCTCGGTTTTTGTCCTCGGCTCAAAGTCCAGTTTGGGAAGTGTGTAAGCCTCGGGCATCTCGTCTTCCGTGCCTGGAGACTCTGACCTTTGACGTGGGGCAATGGCTGAAGCAGGCGGTCCTCCTAAAGGGGCAAAGCATTCTTCCTCCGTGGGTAAGAACTCGATGTTCCCAACACCAAGCAGCTCGGTTTCATCTTTGTTGGGGAGGATGCACACTCTCTTCTTGTCTTCGTCATCTATGAAGAGGTAGGCATAGAACCCTTCTGCTGGCGTGCGTCCCAAGCTATCAGTGTTCCTCATGTATGCTTCATCCATGAAAGCTCTGTTTGGGCCGTGAGCAAAGTCATGGATGGGCACGCCGGCTTGCACGAACAAAGGAGTAAGGAAACCGCCAATGTAGGAGGAGGTTGCCTTGCACCGTAAGGCATAAGCCTTGTGCTTCACCAAGGAAGCCGCGAGCACACAACCGTAGTTCACCTCATCGCCGAGTTCATCTTCTATGGGCTCTTCATTCGCATCCGGATCAGACACCAAGTGCTTCACACCTTGGAACAGGAAGCACAGCTCTGTCTTCGTGACAGTAGGAGCAACAGACCTTCCACTGAATGTGTTGGCAATCAGCTTCAGAGTATACCTCAGCACCGGACTCCTAACTCGCTTGATCTTGGCGGTGTTGGCTTTGTAGTCTTCATTGCTGATCAGGTCCCAAAACTCGTCGGCTTTCTTGAAGGCTGGGAACTCGACCTTGTATGCATCAGCGTTGAGACCGTAGGCTTGGCATAGCTCAGGGATGGAGAGTGTGTAAGCTTGATGGCTAACTTTGAAGTAGAGGCGGCCTTGGGAAGGGACGGGTGCACTAGGATTCTCATACCGGAACTCCAAGGTGGCAAGGAAGTCTATTGTCACTTCAGGAATGGTTGGGCAATCCATCCGTGACAAACACCTCAAGCCAATGTTCTTGAGGAGTTGATCGAAGTCCCCAAGAATCCCGAGCCTAGACAAAAGCTCTCGATCAGCAAACTTTGTGGGTTCAAACCGGAGCCTCTCCAGCCTCTTCTTATCCCTCTTCTCATCTTTACTCCACAGGACCCTCTCTTGAGCTACCACTTTTTGTCCTTCTCCTTCTTGTGCTTGCTCCTCTCTTGTTCTCTTTGGTGCCATGGTTCTTGAAACAAATTCTAAAGATAATGATAAGCAAGCGGCGATTTGATGAGAATGAGAGAAGAGAAGGAGAGAATTTATAATAACTACCCTAGAATTTTGGGGAATAAATAAAAATCATAGCTAAATAAAAGGAAATCAAATCTTTAGATTCTGAAAAATCTGGAATTATTCCATTTACTTAGCTAGTTTTAAAAATTCAAAACCAATCCTATATTCTAAAACAATATCTTGCGGATTTTAAGGAGATTTTCTTAAAATAAAATCATTAAATTTGAAAATACTTTTGCAAGAAGTTTAGAATATCTTTGCTAGCCTTTGAAAACTTAAAACTCTCACTCTCTTTGTTTAAAAATCTCGAGCAAAACAGGAATGGGAGGGTGAGAGGATGTTTGAAACATTTAAAGACTTAGCAAAACCAAAACAATGGGTGGTCAAAGTGGTTTCTGACAAAGTCTTGGTCAAGGCACATCTTTCATTGTCAAAGATTCTTGCCTTGACCAAGTTTTGAATTTAAAAATTGGAGGGAAAGGAGTAAATGAGGGAAAGAAAATTGTTACCTCGGCATGAGATCGAGTCCATTTGGTCGATCTAGGACTCGATCTCATGCCCAAAAATGGCTTAGATCGAGAGGCTTACTCGATTTGAGACTCGATTCATAGTGAATCGAGTCTTGGATCGATTGGCTCTCTCGATCATTGAGATGTTGGCTCCTCGGCTAAGTCCTAATGATCGAGCTATGTCCTCGATTTAGGGGTCGATTTGGCATAGATCGAGTGATGGATCGAGTCGAGTGATCGATCAGTTTTCAACAGATTTTCCCGAGAGAAATTAGATCGGTCGATCCGATTTGGATCGATCGATCTTTTTTCATCAAGGTCGATCTTGTCACTCGATCTCGTCTAGATCAACTGGCTCCTCTCGATTCACTGACTCGATCTAGCAAAGATCGAGCCAGGATCAGTCGATCTAGCACTCGATCTCTAGCCTTATCTTAACCCCTATTGCCTTTTTAAGACCTCAAAGTCAAGGCTTAGACTCCTTATACATGTTCCTACACACTTGCAAAATAAAAACATAAAACTGAAAGGAAAATAAAGCAGAAGTACGTATAAGATAAACATGGGAATGCCTCCCAAGTGCGCTTTCTTTAACGTCTTTAGCTAGACCTTACTTGGTCTAAGCGGATGGTGGGTCTTGGAGAAGCACTGAGGTACTCTCCTTGTCATAGCTATCTGCCAAATAGGGCTTGACTCTGTGTCCGTTGACGGTGAAGGCACTGCTACTTTTTCCCATCAGAGTAATAGCTCCATACGGCAAGACCTCTTGAATCACGAACGGTCCGCTCCACCTTGATTTCAGCTTGCCCGGGAAGAGATTGAGCCTCGAGTTGTACAGCAACACCAGTCCTCCTTCCTTAAGCTCCTTGGCAACCAACTTCTTATCATGAGCCTCCTTAGTCCGTTCCTTGTATATCCGGGAGCTCTCGTAAGCATTCAACCTCAACTCGTCCAGTTCGTGTAGCTGAATAAGGCGCCTCTCCTGAGCCGTCTTGAGATCAAAGTTCAGCCTCTTCACAGCCCACAATGCACGGTGTTCCAGCTCAACCGGAAGGTGACAGCCCTTGCCATAGAGTAAGGTGAAAGGAGTTGTACCAATCGGCGTCTTGAAAGCGGTACGGTAGGCCCAAAGAGCGTCATCCAGCTTCACTGACCAGTCTTTCCTTGTTGCTCCGACGGTCTTCTCTAGGATAGCCTTGATTTGCCTATTGGAGACCTCCACTTGACCGCTTGTTTGAGGATGATACGGTGTAGCCACCTTGTGCTTAACCCCATACTTTCTCAAGAGGTTCTCAAAGACCTTGTTTATAAAGTGGCTTCCTCCATCACTTATAACAACCTTGGGTACCCCAAACCTCGGGAAGATGATACTCTTGAACAACTTGATCACCACCTTAGAGTCATTCGTAGGGGAAGCAACAGCCTCAACCCATTTGGAGACATAATCCACAGCTACTAAGATGTATTTGTTGTCGTATGAAGAGGGAAAAGGGCCCATGAAGTCAATCCCCCACGCATCGAACACGTCAACCTCGAAGATAGGTACTTGAGGCATTTCGTACCTCTTGGTTATATTCCTTGCTCGCTGACATGCCTCACAGCTCTTCACAAACTCGTGTGCATCTTTAAAAATGGAGGGCCACCAGAAACCGGCTTGCAACACTTTCGTGGCTGTCTTGAATGAGGTGAAGTGTCCTCCGTAGGAAGAGCCATGGCAATGATAGAGGATGTCCCTGGCTTCTTCCTTTGTAACACATCTCCGGTACAAGCTGTCTACTCCTCTTTTGTATAGGTAAGGCTCGTCCCAAAAGTAGTCACTAGCCTCCCTCATAAACCGCTTCTTGTGATAGCTGTTGAGATGTGTTGGCTCCTCACCACACGCTAGGTAGTTCACCACGTCAGCATACCACGGTAGATCCTCCTCTTTAAAACTCAACACTTCCTCAAACCTTCCTTCTAGCTTCCCACAAACAGCAGTAGTAATCGCCATAAGCTGCTCTTCTGGAAGAGAGTCATCTAAAAGGAGAGACTCGTTGATCCTTAACCTTGAGAGGTGGTCAGCGACTCCATTTTCAATCCCCTTCTTGTCTTTAATCTCCATGTCAAACTCCTGGAGTAACAGAATCCATCTTAAGAGCCGAGGCTTAGTGTCTTTCTTCGAGTAGATGTATCGTAAGGCAGCGTGATCCGTGTATACAATAGCCTTGGAGCCAACGAGATATGATCTGAACTTCTCAAAGGCGAAGACTACTGCAAGCAGCTCCTTCTCCGTAGTGGTGTATCGTGATTGCGTGTCATCCAAGGTCCTTGAAGCATAATAGATCATGTGTAGCTTCTTGTCTTTCTTCTAACCAAGGACGGCTCCTACGGCGTAGTCACTAGCATCACACATGATCTCAAAAGGGAGAGACCAGTCTGGTACTTGGACTATAGGGGCTGATGTAAGGGCTTCCTTGATGGTCACGAAAGCCTTCAAACACTCCTCATCGAATACAAACTCAGCTTCTTTGCATAACAGCCGTGTAAGAGGGCGTGCAATCTTGGAGAAATCCTTGATGAAACGCCTATAAAACCCTGCGTGCCCCAAGAAGCTTCTGATCCCTTTAACATTAACCGGCGGCTCAAGACCCATCATGACCTCCACCTTAGCCTGATCAACCTCAATACCCTTCTCTGAAATCTTGTGACCGAGCACTATCCCTTCCTTAACCATGAAGTGGCATTTCTCCCAGTTCAGCACCAGGTTTGTCTCTTCACAACGTTTAAGTACCCTGCAAAGATTCAACAAACACGCAGGAAAGGACGCACCATACACAGAGAAATCATCCATGAATACCTCTACCATCTCCTTAAGATCAGAGAAGATAGACATCATACACCGCTGAAAGGTAGCCGGTGCATTACACAATCCAAACGGCATCCTTCGATATGCAAAGGTACCGTAAGGACATGTGAAAGTCGTCTTCTCCTGATCGTTTGGATGAATAGGAATTTGAAAGAAACCACTATACCCATCGAGAAAACAGTAGTAAGGGTTATTTGCAAGTCTCTCAAGCATTTGATCAATAAAAGGCAAGGGGAAATGGTCTTTTCTAGTCGCAAGGTTAAGTTTTCTATAGTCAATACACATTCTATGACCAGTAATGGTCCTAGTAGGGATAAGTTCATCCTTTTCATTCCTTATGACCGTGATCCCTCCCTTCTTAGGCACCACGTGTACAGGGGAAACCCACGTGCTGTCACTTATGGGATAGATCACGTCAGCCTCTAAAAGCTTAAGGATTTCCTTCTTAACAACCTCTTTCAAGTTAGGATTCAAACGCCTTTGATGTTCTACAGAAGTGGCGTTCTCATTATCCAAGTGAATCCTATGAGTGCAAAGCATTGGTGAAAGGCCCTTGATGTCACTTAAAGAGTACCCAATGGCCTTCCTATACTTTCTCAGCTCAGTCAAGAGCGAGTGCAACTCATCATCACTGAGGTTTTCGTTCACTATCACGGGATAGGTGTCATCAGGCCCTAAGAAAGCATACCTTAGCCCTTTTGGGAGCTCCTTAAGGTCCACCTTTGGGGCTAACAGCGCACTCCAGTCATCCTCGTGGCTGTTGTTGTTGCTTTCCTCCTTGGAACTCTCCCTTGAACTCGAGGCATGGCCCTTCAGACTGCTTTCCTCCATCGCTATCCTTCTGAGATCGAGTCCTCCGGTCGATTCTCCTCTCGATGTCGTCTAGATCGAGCCATTTCACTCGATTCACTTACTTGATTTGATATGGATCGAGTAAGGGATCGAGACGCTGAGTCGATCTCTTGTTGGACTCCAAAATGATCGGGAGGTCTCTCTCGATCGTCGACTCGATTGTTTTTCCTGATCGAGCATTCGTCTCGATCTGTCCATCGATTGTTGCACCGGATCGAGTTGTGCTCTCGATTGACTTGTCGATCTGTCCCCTGGATCGAGTGATAGCATTGATCTCGGGGTCGATCTCTAGGCAGCAACCTTCTTCATTCTTGATAATCCTCCTCGAATCCAGCAGGTTTACGTACTCTTGGGTTCTCTGGTCCACATAGCCGAACTCCCCTGGCTCCTTAGTGAGTGCTAGCTTCAGATGGTCTTCTAGAGCTAGCTCTTCCAGCAACTCATCCGCCAATGCATCCATCGTTTCAATATAGAAAGCTTGTCCTTCAATGGTCGGCTTCTTTAGAACCTTGTTGATGTCAAAGTCTAGCCTGATCTCCTTCCTCAAATGCAAGGCAATCTTCCCGTTCTTCACATCTATTATAGCCCCGGCGGTTGCAAGGAACGGTCTCCCTAAGATGAGTGGGTCTTTAGGCTCCTCGTCCATCTCCAACACTACAAAGTCTGTAGGTACGTTCACACCACTTATCCGCACCGGTAAGTCTTCAAGCAGCCCCACTGGTAGCCTCACACTTCTATCAGCTAGCACCAATGAGATCCGACAGTCTTTAAACCGAGTAAAACCAAGCTTCTTAGCCACGAAGTGAGGCATCAAGTTTATGCTAGCCCCGAGATCACACAAGCAACTCTTGAACTCTAGAGGACCCAAAGCACAGGGTATAGTGAAGCTTCCAGGGTCTCCCAGCTTCTTAGGCACTATCTCCTTATGAATAACCGCACTACACTCTTCACTTAGTACAAGTACCTCTTTGCTTTCTTTGTTCTTCTTCACAAGGGTGTCCTTGAAAAACTTGGCGCACTTGGGCATCATAGCGAGACAGTCTACAAGAGGCAGCTTGATTTCCACGTCTTTTAGGTGCTTCTCAAACAAGATCCGGTGCTTCTCTATAAGCTGTTTTTTGAAACGACCGGGAAATGGTAACTTTGGTACGTAAGGTGGGGGCACGTAGTCATTCTTCTCCCTGGTGGTTAGCTCAGCTTTCTTCTCAGCGACCGCCTTATCTCCTCTCCTCGGCCCTTGGATCCAAACGTTGTCAAAGTTTATCTCATCATCATCAGCCAAAGGTTTACCCTCCCCCTCTTGAATTACAACGTCCTCGTTGTTCTTGGTAGAGACCGGAGGTTCGAGCTCTTTGCCGCTTCTCAACGTTATAGCATTGGCATACTCCTTGGGATTTTGCTCACACTTTCCCGGAAGACTGTTCTGACCACTCGTGCTTGCTTTTCCCTTCTCCAGCTGCTTGATCTTGTTGTTTAGGTTGGTGATTTGAGTGGAGAAGTCGGTTAGAGATGAATCTAGCCGAGTGTTCATTTCAGCGAACTTGTGGTTGGTTGAAGCTTGCCCTTGTATTAGCTGTTGAAACATTGCTTGAACCGGATCAACTTATTGTTGCATCGGTTGTTGTTGCTGAGGTGTAAAGCCCGGAGGGTAGTTAGGAGTATAACCCTTGTTGTGTTGTTGTTGCCCTTGGAAGTTGCTTTGCCCTTGACCTTGGAAACCACCACTCGGTTGAAAACCTTTGTTGTAAGGGATGAAAGGTTTAGCTTGTTGAGCAGGGTACACTTGATCTTTAGGGTTGGCTACATTGGTGCTTCGGTAAGATAGGTTGTTGTTCTGGTAGCCTTGGTTGTAGCCTTGAGACTTGTAGTTGTTCTGTCCGGCTACCCAATTTGCTTCTTCTTGGGTTAGCTCTAACTCCTCTTGGTTTTCATCAGCTTCACCAACAAAGTGAACATGCTTCTGATTAGCTAATACCAACTTGTCAATCTTCTCATGCAACGATTTGAGCTCCTTCTTGTGAGACTCTAACTCTGATCCTCTCGGTGCTCGGTCATAATCCTCGGCATAGTTTCCATCACTCAACGCCAGGTTTTCTATCAGCTCCATACCCTCTTTTACCTCTTGACCAAGGAAGTTCCCTTTGCTAGCTGTATCAAGCAACAACCGGATCTTTGGTGAAGCTCCACGGTATATGGTACTGAGTAGTGTCTCCTCGCTGAACCCGTGATGAGGACATTGGATCGTGTAATCTTTGAAACGCTCCATTGCCTCATTGAATGTCTCGTTGTTCCTTTGAGTGAAACCACTGATTTCGCTTCTCAACCGAGCTGTCCTGGTGCTTGAGAAGAACTTTGAGAGAAATGCCTTCTTACACTCAGCCCATGATGTGATGGTGCCTTGTGGGAGGGTCTTCTCCCAATGTCTAGCTTTGTCTCCGAGTGAAAAGGGGAAGAGACGCAGCTTGAAAGCATCTTCGGATATGCCATTGATCTTGATCATCCCACATACTTGCTCGAAGTTGTCTAGGTGCTCCAAGGGGTCTTCCATTGCTAAGCCGTGGAACTTGTTGTTTTGCACCATGGAGATGAAACCTGGCTTGATCTCGAAGTTATTGTTTTGCACCGGAGGAGGAGTGATCCCAAACCTATTGTGGTGGGTATTGGGAGCATCTCCGGCTCCTATGATCCTCGGGGGTCTAGCCACGTGTTGGGGGTTTCCATTGCCCCGTCCTGCTGGAGGAGGTCCTTCTGGATGCTCGTGTTCAGCCATGTCTTCAAAGTTAACCAAGCCGTGCTGAACAATCTCCTCAAAGGCTCTTGTTTGCTCCCTGACTCTCCTTTGCCGTGTGTGACCAAGTTGATGAATGTTGTCTAAGGGTTGTAGAAGATTGTTATCTCCCCTTGAACGAAGATTCATGTACCTGAAAACACACGTTTGAGAGTAGATGTATTAGTAACTTGAAAAAGGTAAAGACTTAGTCTTTGCTAAGACCCAAATCTCTATGTTCTCTAAACACTCCTAGAATGGCAACGGCGCCATTTGATAAACGTATTTCTCAAAAAGTTTTTATGATGCAGAGAGGTTATCAAAACTCTAATGCATGCAATGTTGTAGTAGGGCAAGCAGGAGAGTGTCAATCCACTTCTAGGAGGCAGAGAATGCACAAAGAATGCAAGGTCCTAAGCAAATCTAAGCAAAATGGGACAGTTTATGAGAAATTAACTAAAAACTAGATGCAGCAACCTAAACAGAGTGAAACCTATTTTAAAAATACTAGAAAGGAAGCAACTACCACGAGAAACAAACAGATTAATTAAAGGAAAGAGCTTCGAATTGTTAAAATTCGACTAGTTGATCGACCACAAGATCGACCACTAGATCGAGCAGTAACGATCGATCTCATCTAAAACTGTAAGAACAACAAATCTAATGATCAGGATGCTATCAGATAACAAGCGAAAGATGAAAATAGACTTAGAGATTCTAAAAGAAAGGGCCTAGGGTTGAGATTCATGTAAAGGGTTTCAAAGGATCGATCTTGGGTTTGAAACTTTAGATCGACTCACTTGGTGAGGATCTCTAAGCCTTGAAAACAAAACAAGATCTATCCGTGGCTTTCGGTATAGATCACTCTTTCATCCTCTCCTCCAAACCCATGGCTTTTGGTGGAAAGAGAGGTCGAAAGGCAAGGAAAACAGATTTCAAGTAATGGCTTAACTAGTCCCCCAAACTTCCATGGTTTTTGAGAAGGGGTAACTAGTCTCTAAGGTGTGATCTTCCGAGGCTCCTGGATCCTGTCAAGGTAAGGAACCTCTCGGATCATGAAGCTCTTGGCGTGAGAGTCTTCAAGCATTAAGCTTTCAACACCTTAGAAGAGATAATCTTTAAAACGTTTAGAAAACAAACCAAGATCGAACCTTTTCTACCCCTTAATCCTCTCAACCCTGAACCCAAAGTAAACTACTCGCTACACATAGAGTAAATCAAGCAAAGCAGAAGAAACGAGACGATAAACATGAAAGAAAAACTTGATTAAACGACAAAGATTCGAATACAAAAGCTTCAAAGAAAAACTGGTTCAACAATGGTGTTTTTCGTAAAACGAGAGAGAAAACATGAAAGAAAAGGATAAGGATCCAAAAGTTATCGAAAAAGCATCTCGCCGCCTTGCCTAAAATGCCCAAACAAGCCAATGGTCCCCCCTTCGCTAACAGCCAAAAACGGTTGAAAGGACAGAAATCGACCACTGGAACGAGTGGTTCTCTCGATCACATCCGGGCATCGTGTCTTCGGCTCGATCCGGGTCTCGATCTTCATCGGTGAATCGAGTGTTGCATCCGATCTCGGTATCGATCTTCGGGTGGATCGAGTGGTGTACTCGATCTGGCTCTCGCTCTGGATGGCGTCATTTACGTCTGTACCGATTGATCGATTGCTTCACTCGATCTCCGTCTCGATCATTCTCCTTGGATTGCCTAGTTGGCTCGATCTTCTGGTCGATCAACTCCTAGATCGACCGGCCATGCTCGATCTGCTCCTCGATCACTGGTCCTTAGCATATTTCCGAGCTCCCACGAACTGCTACATCAGCCTCCACATGCCCACGAACCTCCATGACTCCAAAGCAGCTTGAAACAACCTGAATGTGATGCAAAATGCAAGGAAAATGCATATGCTGATGCAAGAATGCTCTAGGACCCTAAGTGATGCAATCTAACCTAAAACATGATACAAATGCATGAAAAACTAACTAATGAGTATGCAAAATGTATGCAATATGCAATAACATCATAGTGACTTGGATGTTGATCATTTGCTGCATGAGGGTCTTGAGGTCAGTGTCTTGAGAGCTAGAGGAAGCTTGTCCTTGTACTTGGGCACTGAATCCTGGAGGGTTGTAGGGCGCTCTTGGCTGATAGTTGTTGCTCCTCTGCTGGAAACCTTTATTGTTGTAGGGAACAAAAGGTCTTGGGGCAGCTTGCTGTTGCTGTTGAGGATAAACCTGATCTTGTGGGTTGGCAACATTTTTGCTCCTGTAGGACATGTTGGGATATGGTCTGTAGTTCCCATAGTTGTTGTAGCCACCTTGATTTCCCAAATAGTTCATCTCCTCAACTTGGAATTGCTCCTGATCATCAAGCTGAACCATGTCTCCCACAAAGTGAACCTCTTTCTTTTCCCTTAGCAACAAGTTCAGCTTCTCATGTAGAGACTTGATTTCTTTCTTGCTAGACTCTAACTCATCCTTTGCACTCCTTGGTGCTCTGTCAAATTCTTCATTGTAGTTTCCATCAGACAGAGCCAAGTTCTCTACTAACTCCAAACCTTCATCTACATCTTTTGACAGGAAGTTCCCATTGGAGGCTGTGTCCAGGAGCATTCTGATCTTAGGCAAGGCTCCTCTGTAGAGAGTGGATAGCAAAGAGGCTTGTGAGAAGCCATGATGGGGGCATTGCAATGTGTAACCCTTGAATCTCTCCCAAGCTTCTCCAAAGCTTTCATTGTTCCTCTGTGCAAATCCTGAGATCTCATTCCTTATCCTAGTAGTTCTGTAAGTGGAGAAAAACTTTGCTAGAAAGGCTTTCTTGCATTCATCCCAGCTGGTGATACTTCCTTGGGGAAGGTTTTTCTTGCACTGATGTGCTTTTTCTCCTAGGGAAAAAGGAAACAATCTGAGCTTGAAGCCATCTTCACTTACTCCATTTATCTTTGTGAGGGAGCACAGCCTGTCAAAATTGTCCAGATGATCTAAAGGGTCTTCAAGTGGTAACTCATGGAATTTGCTGCTCTGAACCATTGAAATCAATCCAGACTTGATTTCGAAGTTGTTGTTTTGGACAGCTGGTGGAATGATGCCTGTCCTGTTGTTGTAGGCATTTGGTGCATCACCAGCGTCAATAGGTCTAGTTGCTCTTGGAGCTTGTACAGCGCCTCTTGGTCCTTGCTCACCCTGTAAGCATTGAACACCTTGATGTCCTTGTATATCCTGAGCGCCTGCAACTCCTGGAGGACCCTGAAATCTGATGTCATCCATGACTTGATCCTGATTGTTCATACCAAGTCTTTGCAAGTGTTGCTGCCTTTCTTTCTGTCTCCTTGCTCTCTGTCCTATATCCAGCATATTGATGTTGTCTATGAAATCCACTAGATTGCTTGAACCTCTAGATCTCAAGTTCATATACCTGAAAGACAGAAATTAGAGTCAAAGAGAATTAGTAACCAAAGAAAAGTAAAAGCCTGATCTTAAAGATTCTACAAACTCTAATAATTCAAACTGATTCCCAAATGGCAACGGCGCCAAATTGACACAAGGTTTGTGACCCCTTGGTTCAATCACCTTTGCATTAGTCAGTTGTAGTAAGGGTTTTATGTCAATCCAATGGGAAGAGTTGAAAACAGAAGAGTTGAGAGTAAAATCTCTAAGTCAGGCAAGCAGAGAATTGGTTTTGTTGCTTAAGCAACAGTTCTAGCAACCTAAGTGAAGCAAGCAGCAAACAAAGTAAAAGCAAAAGCAAACTAAGCAGTTCTAAGTAAGAAAAACAGAGTAAAACATAGCAAAACAAAGCAAATCCGAGATTCAAATAAGAGAAAGACAAGTCTCTAGATGTGGTTATTGACTTTGGGGAATTTCAGACATTAACTAAGACTGTTTCAGACTACATTGATCAAGCAAGTAAGCAAGCAATGGTGATTCCTAGACATATAGTTCACAATGAAGCTAGTTAGATCCAATCTCTTGGCAAATAACCTTTTGCTAAACATTCTAACAAGAACTAACTCCCATTAGTGCTAAAACATCAAGCAAGCATGATTAAACAACTCTATTCAAGTTAAAATGCTCCTCAAACAGTCAATCTCTTGAGCCAAGGCCAGCAAATCCTCTATTAAACATGATCAGCATTTCATCAAACACTTGGTAGGCATAAGAGAAAGCTAACAACTTAGACAAGTTTGATCAAGACTAATCTAGCATGAATAACAGATTAATAGAGAGGAGCCCATAAACTGAAGCACTTAACAAACCTTAATCAAGCCTTAAATCCCTCTAATCTATCACATCTAGAAACCTTAAGATAACTACTCACTCATAATCATGTTTAACACCAAATCACAAAGGGAGAGGATAATAATCATGATTAAAAGAAAGATTAAAGCAAATACTTGATTATATTAAACAAAGCAAAGAAATTGTCTTACAAACTTAAAAAAAGTGCTCAAGAACAGTAAAATGACATGACCCCTCGAAAGTCTGGAAAAGGGGGCTATTTATAGTCTAGAGAAGAAAACCCTAGAGTAATGGCATAAATGTAATTAAAAAAGGTTCGGGCTGGGTCAGTATCGGTCAGTTGTGTCGGTCTTCAGTGACCGAAATAGGTCCATATCGGTCTGGAGTGATCGACACACATAACCGAAATCCATCCGGTGTGTTTGTGTCGATCACACTTGACCGATACTGGTGACCGATATGCTCCGTATCGGTCACCCTTGACCGAAACTCTCTGTGCTCTGACCGAAAACTTCTGCAGAGATCTTCTGCTGTGATCCTTCTTGCTCCCTTTTGCCAAGCTAGCATCTTGTATCATTCCCAAAACTCCTTCAAGCTCCTTTAAGCTCCAAAAGCACCTAAAAACATCCAATATGCAAAGAAAATGAAAACTATACTCTAAATGCAACCTAAGTCTAAAAGGAGAAGAAAATAGGATAAAAACAAAGGGAAAACATGCCAAAGAGGACCAAAATATGTACTAAATGCAGCCTTAAATGGTGTAAATACAAGGGATATCACCTGTCCTTATGGCACTTTTGCATATCGCAGAATGCCTTTTGGGCTGTGTAATGCTCTTGCAACCTTCCAGAGATGCATGATGTCGATCTTCACAGACATGATAGAGAATTTTATGGTGGCTTTCATGGATGACTTCTCTGTTTATGGGTCCTCTTTCAAGAGCTGCTTGGATAATTTGTGTGCAGTTCTGCAGAGATGTGAAGAGAAGCACTTGGTTTTGAACTGGGAGAAGTGCCACTTTATGGTTCAGGATGGTATTGTGCTTGGTCACAGAGTCTCAGGAGACGGTATAGAGGTGGATAGGGCGAAAATTGAGGTGATGACAAGTCTGCAAGCACCTGATTCAGTCAAAGCATTGAGGAGTTTTCTGGGTCATGCAGGCTTCTACATAAGATTCATCAAGGACTTTAGCAAGATAGCACGCCCCCTTACTGCTCTCCTCTGCAAATATGTGAAGTTTGAGTTCACAGAAGAGTGCATATCTGCCTTTGAACAGATCAAGCAAGCTTTGGTTACAGCTCCTGTTGTGCAGCCTCCAGATTGGGACTTACCTTTTGAGGTAATGTGTGCTGCCAGCTATTTTGCAGTTGGAGCAGTGCTGGGACAGAGGAAAGACAAGAAACTCCACGTCATCTACTATGCAAGTAGGACTTTGGATGATGCTCAGAAGAATTATGCAACAACTGAGAAGGAATTGTTAGCTGTTGTGTTTGCTTTTGAGAAGTTCAGGCAGTATCTTGTTGGCTCAAAGGTCGTGGTTCATACTGACCATTCAGCACTGAAGTATCTAATGCAGAAGAAGGATGCAAAGCCAAGGCTGTTGAGATGGATGTTACTTCTTCAAGAGTTTGATATAGAAGTGAAGGACAAGAAAGGGGTTGAGAATGGAGTTGCTGATCATCTATCCGGGATTCAGGTCGAAGACAGTGTCCCAATCAATGATTTCTTGCCTGAAGAGAATGTTTACTTGGTGGAAACAAGAGAACAGGAGGAATGTGTTGAAAACCTGCAGTTTCTCGTAACTGCAGGGGAGTGACGAGCACCACCAGGAGGGTGACGCTCGTCACCAACTCAGAACAGCCGCGACCGAGTTGTACAAGAGAGGTGACGCTCGTCACCAATATTGGTGCCGCTCGTCACCAATCTCTGCACTTTTCTGCGAGTTGTGCAAGCTTGGAGATGGCTTTTGAAGAGCCTGTTTATGCTTTAAATGATCCAAAGAGGCCCTGGTATGCTGATATTGCAAACTACCTTGCTGTAGAGGATGAACCACATGACTTCAAGGGCTATGCCAAGAAGAAGTTCTTGAGAGAACTTAGGAGATTCTATTGGGATGAATCATACCTCTACAAGCATTATGCTGATGGGATCTACAGGAGATGCATAGCAGAGGAAGAAGTGCAGGACGTCCTCTTTCACTGTCATGGATCAGAATATGCTGGACACTTTGCCACATTCAAAACAGTTTCCAAGGTTCTTCAAGCTGGTTTTTGGTGGCCTACTATGTTCAGGGACGCTCAAGCCTTCATTACAAGCTGTGATACTTGTCAGAGAAGAGGAAAAGTCAGCATAAGACATGAGATGCCACAGAACTTCATTCTGGAAGTTGAAGTCTTTGATTGTTGGGGTATTGACTTCATGGGACTTTTTCCACCATCATATGGGAATAGATACATTATGGTTGCTGTTGATTATGTATCTAAGTGGGTAGAGGTGTTGGATACTCCTCCTAATGATGCTGCAGTGGTTTTGAAGCTGTTTAAGACCATTATCTTTCCCAGATTTGGTGATGGTGGTTCTCACTTTGTCAATAAGGTTTTTGACAAGCTGTTAAAGAAGTATGGTGTACAACACAGAGTGGCCACGCCTTATCATCCCCAGACCAGTGGGCAAGTTGAGGTTTCCAACAGGCAGATCAAGCAGATTCTAGAAAAGACAGTTGGAAAGACAAGGAAAGATTGGTCTGTAAAGCTGGATTATGCATTATGGGCCTATAGGACAGCATACAAAACGCCACTTGGGACTACACCATTCCATCTTCTCTATCGCAAGGCGTGCCATCTACCAGTAGAGTTGGAGTTCAAAGCAGAATGGGTCATCAAGAAGCTGAACTTCGATCTGAAGCCTGCTGCAGAGAGGCGTTTGATTCAGCTCAATGAACTGGATGAGATCAGATATCTGACCTATGAAAACTCCAAGTTATACAATGAGAGGACAAAGACATATCATGATAAAAAGATCATCTCCAGACATTTCGAGCCCAATGACCAGATATTACTTTACAACTCTCGTTTACAGCTTTTTCCAGGTAAATTGCGTTCTCGATGATCAGGTCCTTTCACTATCAAAGAAGCTCGCCCACATGGTGCAATTGTCTTGATCAACTCAAAAGGAGAGGAGTTCATTGTCAATGGACAAAGGGTGAAGCATTATTGAGCACAAACCGAGATTCCAGCAGGACACATTGTGTTCCTCGATGATGCACCAGCTGTCTAAACAGCCAACCAAAGTCAAACTAATGACTTTAAACAAGCGCTTAGTGGGAGGCAACCCACTGGTAAGTTTTAAATATTGTACTTATTTCTTATTTTCGTGCTTAGGATTACTATTTAAATTAGTTAAAAAAAAATAGGTGGTGACGCTCGTCACCCGTAGAAGTCGAGCACGGGTATTTATTTTTCTTCTTCTTCTTCCTCTGGCTCACTTCTGCAAAGTAACGAACACATTCAAACTTCTCTTATATTCACAACTTTTGATTTCTTGCACCAAATTGAGTGATTCAAAAAGCCTAATCCGTGTGGATTTTGCTCCTCTTTCTGAATATCCACTCAGTTTTTAAGATCTGCAAAGTATGTGTTCGGAATCCCCAATTTTCAGTCCGTCATAGGTTTGGTAAAATCCGATTTTTACTTGATCAGCTTGATTTAACTGTTGAATCATGGTTAGTTAGGTTGTATTAGAGGAATGGAACCATCTATGTGAGTTTTTATCGGTTGAATTGCAAGTTTTGAATTTTCGAGTTCATGATGAACTTTGCAAAACTCTGGAAATTTTGGGTGATTTGGGTAGAACTGATGCTTGAATTGTGTTCCTGGTAGTATTGTAGTTGATCGCCATCAGTTATTTCACCTTGGTTGATTGATTTTTCGAATTTTGAAAAAATTGCTAATTTTGGTGATGTTTTTGGTCGATTTTGAACTTAAATTTTCAGATGCCTAGACAGGAGAAACGACCAAGGCAAAGCTCGTTTTCAAGCACTGCAACAGAGTCTACGGATTCCTTCAGTCAACACCCGGTTTGCAGGCCTCCATGGCCCAAGCGAGAAGATCGGAAAATAGCCTCAGGAGTGGTTTGGACAGGAACTCCGAAGCAGGAAATATCACGGGACACTTGTATATTCTGTGATATCCAGGAGGAATGGGATGAATATGGCACGCTGTTCTACAATGCATGGCTGGGAGTGAAGATTATCCCCACACGGTTTGCAGATCCCACTGTTCTGCAAAAGATGGGCATCTTCGAGAAGGTTGTGGAGATTCTGGAGAGGATCGGGATGGGCACTATGTCATTCCAGCAGTATGATCTCTACCCAGATCTAGTCTGCCAGTTTCTCTCTACTGTTCGCGTCTACTACGCGAATGAGCTGGCGAAGCGTGCGCAGGAATGACATTTCTGATCCGAGGGATTCAATACCGGATCAGTCTGATGGAGCTTTGTGGGATCTATGGCTTCTCTGACCATCCCACAGGCGTTCTCTTTCCCTCTCAGTGGACTCATATGCGGACATTCTGGTCCAATTTCGAGAATGGAGTCTATGACAGCAAGACTAGCAAGCAGACAGAGGTTCGCCATCCTGTCTTGAGGTACATTATGCACCTCTTTGGCCATACCATTATGCGCAAGTCTGCACCTAGCAAGACACGGGTTAGTGAGCTGATTCTCCTCTACTACGGACTCTATGAGATGCTTGATGATGTGATCCTTGCTGATAGCATGATTTGCGCCAACTTGGGCACTGTTTTCGCTGAGCATCTGGTCTCATTGAAGACCAAGCCGTTCACCAGTCCAGGGGAGAAGACCGAGAGCGTTGGCAGCCTTCTGACACCCATCTTCATCATTTCCAGATAGATGTCACTCCTTGCAGTCTGCGCAGTGACAGATCACTTATGGATGACCAGTATCTGCGCCATGTCACTTGGCTCAAGATTGGAGTTGTCTGGACTTTCACTACTACTTCTGGAGAGTATGTTGGCATTAAGTTGCCACAGAGGGCCCTCACTACGATTCAGGGAGATCCACGCCAGCTATTCTTCATGCCAGCTCGGACTCTGCTGCGCCCTTTAGCTCTGCGCCCTGCTAGAGCTACTACATCTGGTGCTTCTGCTTCTACTGCAGCTGCTGATGAAGTTGGACCATCCACACGCCAGACTACCTCCTCCACTGCTTTCAGGCGTCCTTCACGACCACAGACACCCATGGATATGGCTGATTTTCAGGAGTATGTCATTGACAGCTTTGAGGGACTCTGGGATGTTGTTGCTACACTTAGCAATTGTGGTTGTGTCCGCCCCCATTACACCACTGAGCCTTGCAAGGATGAGGACTGAGGCTCTGCTATCTGGTTACTAGTTTCTTTTTTTCTTTTATTTTTATTTCTCTTGAGTCATTTTTATGTTTTCTTTGAGTCAGTTGTCAGTTTCATTGATGATGTTTTGTGAGATTGTTGAACCAGGTTCTTATTGCTATGTTTGGATGTTGTTAATTGTGTGTTTGAGTGCTCAAAAAGTCTAACTTTAGAGTACACATGACAACATTTTGTTAATTAACATCTAACTTGACAATTGGGCAATACAGGTCGTGGTGACGCTCGTCACCAGACTGGTGACGCTCGTCACCCGACCCCACGCGAGGTAACACTTTTCTGACTTGTTTTTTCGACTTCTCATTCATTTTTATGACCAGCTCTTGGCTTAATAACACTGGGGACAGTGTTGTTTAAGTCTGGGGGAGGTGGTTACTAACGTTGTGTGCTTTGTGTCATGTTTATAGAGTCTTAAAGTTGAGTCAAAAACCTGTTTTATAGAGTCAAAATTTTGAACCTGTCAGTTTTTCTTGGAAATAACCATAAGACGTTTTTGCTGATAAGAACCATTGCCACAGTAGTTGATTACAAGTCTTACTAAGTTGAAAGTCATAGGTAGATCAGTCTAGCAATGAAGGTTTGGGTCCTTAGAGAATTTGGAAAATTTGTTGTTAGCTCCACCTTAATGAACTTTAAACTTCTTATCTTGGTGATTGATTCTTATTGATCTTGATTCTCTCTTTCAGCACTGACAATAAGGTTAAGATACAGTCTCTCTTTGATCTTCCCTGATGTAGTTTTTAAAAGTTTAAGTCCAAAGAATGGTGCATTCATGACCCTGTCTCCTCACAAGGAACAACAGTAGTGAACACACTCAAGAACCTGTCTCCTCACAAGGAACACAAGTATTGAGTAGCACCATATCTTAGACTGTAAAAGTTGAGAAAAAGAAGTGAAAAATCAACAATATCCAAAGGAAAAGATCAAGGGAAGATAAAATAGGAGAGCTGTGTTGAGATTGCATTGTTCAGTTGTTAGGAAGGGAAAAAAATCTGTAAAGTGATTGAGATGATAGAACCTTGATGCGACATCACACTTAGATAGAAAATAAGGAGTTAGCAGTAGAAATTTCGGATTTCTTGAAGGGATTTGGACTGGACTTGAGAGATTTGCTAAGCTTGTGATGATTAGACTGAAATTTGATCTTGTGTTGACTCTATGGTATGTGGATTCGAAAGTTCAAACTAGTGTGGTGTTCTTGATGACTGACTGACTGTTTCTTGTTTTCAAACCTCGACCCTGTTCTTTGTCTGATGTTTGCTTGAGGGCAAGCAAAAGCTAAGTCTGGGAGAGTTGATATATCATGGTTTTTATGGTTTTTAACCATGATATAAGTCCTTTTTATTGAGTCTTTTTGGTCTTTTTAGAGTCCTAGAAGAGTCTTTGCAGGTTATAGCATGTCTGGAGCATAATTGGAGATATTGGAACCTTTTAGAGCATTCTGAGTTAAAGCCACGAAGTACCAAGCTCGAAGAAGAAAGTATGCCATATGGTGACACTCGTCACCACCCTTGGTGACGCTCGTCACCCATCAAGGAAGGAGTGTGGCCTGATTTATTAAAAGTATGAAGACTATTTGCAGAATTGGCCCAGAAGTTCTATTATTTACAAAAAGACCCCATATCGTGTTTAGCCTCTATTTATTAGGTTTTTCAGCCATTGTTGGTTTTGATCTCAGTTTTTGAGAATTCAGAGAGCTTAGAGAGAGATTTATTCAGAGCTTTTTGGGGAGACAAATCCTGTACTCTTTTGAGAAGATTTCGAACCCCCTTATTTTTTTACTCTTTCTCTTAATGTAATTTTATTCAGTTATGTTTTGTGATTCCATAATCATGTCTGAGTAATCTGCTAGTTAAGTTAGGGCTTTTCAAGGGTTGATGAAGAGATTGTAGAATCGCTATCTCTTAGGAATATCTTATGGTTTTTCATCTCTGCTTTCTTTAAAATCGAATTTCTGAGACACATCATCTAGAAATCCGAAATCCTAGGTTGTTAAATATATGTGAGAGCATTATTCATAACCTGAACTAGTATTTGATGAGCAAAACAACTAGTGCAAAGATATTTGGCTTAGGAGTTTTGTAAACAATCGAATCTGATCATTCCTGCATGCTTAGGTTGCTATAGTTTGCAAAGAGATTTGAAACTCTGTGATTTAGGCATAGATAACTTCTGCAATGAGAATTAATTAGTTATACATCAGTGATTCATGTTTAAAACGGTTCTTAATCATTCCTGATTTCCTGCATTCTATATTCTTGGATTCAACCTGCGAACTGTCCTGACTTAGCACTTTTAGTCTTCTGAAACTTAGATCATCTTACAAAATCGTTTGCTTACTTTTATTTATTCATTCGCATTACATACATTATATCTTGCTTAGCTTAATCCGAACCTACATTCGATAGTGTAGTCTGCATTACTCTTTTGGGATTCGATACCCCTTGTACTACAACTGCTTTTGTTGTGCACTTGCAGTAGTTTTATTTAGGTAAAACCTGACCTTATCAGGAAGGCGGACCAATTGAAGAAGAAGAAGAAGAAGAAGAAGAAAGGAGGCGCCATGATGAGAATGATAATGAAGAAGAAAAAGGAGAAGAGGAGAATGAAGAAGAAGAAGAAGAAGAGGAGAATGAAGAAAAAGTTTCGTGGTTTGTTTTGCTCCTGATGTCAATTATGGGAATTCTGGTTGGGATTCTGGTTGGGGTTCGATTTGGAATTTGTGGATTCTTATATGTAATAATGGTAGAACTAGATAGAACTAGTCGGATCTTATATGTAATACTGGTAGAACTTGGTAAAACTAGTCAGATACTTGGTATTACTATGTAAAACTAGTCGGATCTTATATGTAATACTGGTAGAACTAGATAAAACTAGTCAGATATTATATGTAATACTACCATAACTTGTACAACTGAATGGTTGTTGTACTAATTATATATATAAATAGATGATATCTCTTATCCTTGTCTTACATTTCATTCACTCAACTATTTGACACACTTGCTGAATTGGAAGGCTGTGTTACAGGTTTGGATCAAAGTCCAATTCTTCTAGTTTAGTTAAAAGGTTGACATCAAACAAAAAGAAAAGAAATCAAGCTCCTACGCAAAATGCTTGAAATTTTGAAACACATTAAAACGAACATGAAATTTTTGAAACAAATTGACTAAATTTAACGTGCCTAAATGGAAAGCCGGATTTTCATGTTGACCTATATCGAACAAATAAATTAGTCAACATGAAACTTGAGAAATACTTATCATTAAAATTGAATATTTTATGATTTTTTATGTTTATTGTATAGATCGAGTATGCTAGAAACAATGATTTATATATCTTATAAAGGAAAACGTTTTGAGATGAATGAACAAAAAAAGATAAAATTTAATTAAAATGAATAATTACATCCATAATGGTAAAAGCCATTACACTGAATTTGCATTTTTACTCTGAAATTCTTTGTTTCAGTTTTCCTATAAATTGAATCAGAAAATCAAAAGTTTAATTCATTAATCGATTATTGCTTTCGCTGCTTCACAAAGAAAAAAAAATTAAAAAAAAAATGAAATTCTATGTTTCTTTTGTTATGTGCTTTCTCCTCTTAATTTGTTTCGCAACCTCGCAAACTCTGATTGGAGATTCTTGCAAGAAAGCTGCAGCGAAATATCAGAATATGAAGTACGATTTTTGCATCAAGTCTCTTGAATAGAATCCTCATATCAATAGTGCAACAAGTATCAAAGGAGTGGTCATAGCATAAACGAAGAATGTTGCATTCAACACGATTAACGTGGAAAGAATCGCTAAAACGATTCCCAATAAAAGGAAAGCTTCTCCTGGTAATAAGGCAGCATTACGTGATTGCATCAAGCTTTATAAAGATGCTAATAGTTTTTTAAACAAAGCTTTAAGGAACGTTAAATCAAACGATTACAGAAGAGCTAATGAGGATCTGATTGCTGCTTTTGATGCACCGAGAATTTGTGAAGATATATTCAAAAAAAATCAAGAAAGCGAAATATCCGATTAGAGATGACAATAATGTTTTACGTCAAAAGATTTTGATTCCTTTAGCTTTTTCAATGATGTTATGATAAAATTACCCAAAGTGCAATTACTCAACTTTAATTAATAAGAAAATTAACAGAATTACATTATCTTGTGTTTAGCAATATAATGTGTTAAATATTTATGATAGCATTTGGTTTTACTATATGCAGTAATCTAATATGCACACATATATGATCACCATATTTTTGGATGTTTAACTAAACATCCCTTGTGGTATAGGCAAACATTTATGATTCTGATTTTATGTGTTATGGCAACAATCAGTTTAGTTATATATAAAATGAATGATAACTATTTTGATAGAGAATACAATCAATACATACATTGGTCTATTTCTATTTTACAAAAAAAAAAAAAAAAAAAATTATTACCAAAGAAATAGTTTATTTAAAATTAGCAAAAGCAAAAAAATGACAATTGTATGAATTTAGACATGAGCCTTCTAAAAAATAACCGCAAAATTTTAGAAAACTGATTGCTTGGAACAAACTAATTATGATGCTCAAAAAATCAAATGAAATGTACAAGTTTTTATATGGAACCAGAAATTTTCTTATCACATATTGTATAATTAATGTACGGATCCACATCCTATCCAACAAAGCTAGAGCCTAAGGTGAGACCTTTTTCCTATTTTAGCATTTTGTTGTTGGAATGGCTTCTCTTAGTGGATAGCGTACTCCAAAGTGCTTGAAAAGATACACGGTAATAGACCGTGTATACGAAATTAACAGATGTCGAAAATCCTCATTTTCTCAGGTTTTCAATTTGCAGAATATAATCTAAAAATATTTCTATAAAATTCGAAAGCATTAAAACTCTAATTAATTAGAATGGAAAAGTTTTTTTAAAATTATATGGGTTTTTTTTGGATCATGATCTTAAGATAACCTGGCCAGTTTTCTAGAGTTTTTCCACTTTAGTTATAAAGTTGACAAAAAAAAAAAAAAAAATCAAGCACCTATACAATTAAAAGGTAACAATTGTTTAAAACAAGAACATTGAGAGCACAAATATCACTTTTCGTGAAATCATACTCCAAAAGCACTAATGACATTTCTCTCCGATTTTTATGAATTATTATAATATACAAACCACTTAGGGTAACAAAGGCCATAGTGAATATCATTAAAAATAGCTTTACAAGAAAATGAATGAAACAAGCTATAACTTGGTGATATCATTGTTAAGCGGCGTGTCATTGTTCACATTGGTAAAATCACTTAACCATATGCTCCCTCAAACAAACTTAGATTGTTGATAACTGATTTATATACTTATATTCCTTTCATGAACACTGTACATTTAAGAAACTAAGACCATAAGTAAACTGTTTATAATCAGTATTTCGGTTCAAAATATATAACCCAAAGATGTTGAATAGATAATATCACTATACTAATACCTCTTTATGATCATGCAATAAAAGAGGAGTATTAATAATTGGTGAGAAACCAAAATGTGGGATTTCCAAAGTCTGGATAAAGCGTACATTTGTAGTCAGTGAGGCTTACTTGAGGCGACACAGAGTATGACGACCAGGCACCCAACCTTATGTTCCATTAATTAATGGGTCCAAATCTTTTTTAAATTGTTTTTTAATTAAATTATATGAATATTTGGATAATTTAGAATAAAAAAGTCCATAAGTTATTTTTATACGTATATCTCAGTGTAGTCATAAAACAAATCTATAAAATTTATACACAAAAAGTTTTAAAAGAAAAAAAATATTAAGTAAAGCTTACAGAAATAAAATTTAGAAAGGCGCCAACAACAACAAAGTTAAGAAGAGGTCATCCGGAAGAAAAAATCTGACCAAGCTATCTACCAAAGGTGATGAAAGCGGCGCCAAACAATCAACAATGAAGAGCAAAGTTCAAAAAAGAAGAAGTCAACCACACGGCAAAGCTAAGAGAAATTTTCCCCATTGTGAAGAGTGAAGATGATCAAGCTTTGGGAAAGGGTAGATTTAGGGGTTAATCTTGGGTTTTAGAAGTTCTAGGATCATCTTGGGTAAAATGGGTAGAAGGAAGTTTTTACTTGCATGCATAGGTGTGCCTTTACCTTTAGCATTTTGCCAAAGATAGAATTCTTTCATTGAGTGATCCCTTGATTTTTAATACCCTTCTTAAAACGAGATCATTTTCATCTTGTGACCTTACCCCTTTGACCAAATGCTTTCGCTTGATGTGCACGACTTGATCCATTGGTAAATGCTCAATGAATGTTAAGGAGTTGGTTGATTTGAATGCTTGTGTAGACTAAGCTAGGGTTCATTGCTTGCTTTGATGGGTATGGCTAAGGTTTTTAAAGTAGAACAACCTCTTTGCATCTTAGAACTTATAACTTGGGCGTTGAATCGATTTCTCCATTGACAACTTTTGTTTTGAGCTTCCACTTTCAAACCTCTCTTCCTTCTTCAATTTTGTTTGCTTGAGGGCAAGCAAAAGGCAAGTTTGGGGGAGTTGATATTACCATATAATCTGCATATTTTGCATGCATTTAGGATAGTTTTTCATGCATTCATCTTGCATTATAGGCTAGTTTGTTCCATTTGTTGCATTTTAGGTTCTAGGTCCCCTTGCATTCGCATTTTGCATATTTCTTGCATATATGCATCATTATCAGGTTGTTTGGAGCACTATGGAGTTGTGGAGGCTATGTGGACGTGAGGAGCTTCAAAGTGGAGCTCGTGGACACTTGGAGAACTTAGCTCGACATGCGAAGTACCCGAGATCGAGTAGCGGATCGAGCAAGGCAGGTCGATTTAGATGAGATGGACCAGAAGATCAAGTGCACCAAGTTGATTTAAGAGGAAGGATCAAGACCGATATTGAGAGAGGAGATCGATCTGGAATACGGAAGTAAATGACGCCATGCAGAACGGGAGCCAGATCGAGACCAAGACTCGATCGTCCAAAGATCAAGAAGTAGATCGAGGAAGATACTCGATCCCTCCAACCAGATCGACCAGAAGATCGAGCGGAGCAAGGTGATTCCTGAAGATGATCGAGCACATTGGTCGATCTCAACATCGATCCCTGACGAGCTTATCCATCCAGCTGTCCTTGGCGGCTAGCGAAGGGGGGACGAGCTAACGGTTTAGCCATTTTTGGCAAAAGCAGCCTTCACCTTTATCTTATCTTCACTCTGTCTTTTCCTTTATCTCTCTAAGTTAGGCGATTCGCCATTGTAGAACAGCTTAAGCTTTTTCAGTTTTTGAACCTTTGAATCTTTTAATATCAAACAAGTTCTTCTTTAATCTATCGTTAATCATGCTTAGCTTATCGTTTATTGCTTTTGATTCGATCTTAAACATGTGTAGTGAGTAGTCGTTTCGGGTTTTGGGGTTGAGGTGATTCAAAAGGGTTGAAAGGGTTCAAAGCTTTGTGTTTTCTTGTACTTCATACCTTCTCTTCTAGGATCTTGGGATCTTAAAGCCTAGAGAGCCTTGGAAAAGGTCTCTATGAACCAAAGGCTGTCTTACCTTGACAGGATTCAGATGTCCTGGAAAACCAGATCCTAGAGGCTAATCTTTCCTTTCCCATATGCCAAGGTTGTAAAGGGGATTAGTTAGGTCATTGTTTGAAATCTGTCTTTCTTGCTCTTCGATCTCCTTTTCCACCAAACGCCATGGGTTTGGAGAAGAGATTGAGGAAGTGAACCATACCACACGCCACAGATGGTTCTTGTTTTGTTTTCAAGGCTTAGAGAAACTTCTTAAAATAGTAGATCTAAATGTTTTCAAACCAAAGCTTGAATCTTTGATACCCTTGAATATGACCCTCGACCCTAAACCCTTTCTTTTAGTGTTTTAAACCTCTGTTCATCATTTGCTTGTCATTTAGTTGCATTCTGTTCATCAAAAGTCATATCACTTTAAGGTGTCTGTTAGATCAATCCATTTTGCTCGATCCTGTGGTCGATTCACTGGTCGATTTTTAGTTTTTGGTAGCTTTGCATTTTTCACCTTGTGCTTGTTCCTCGTAGTAGTTAACCCTCTTCCAGGGATTTTAAAATTGTTTTGCATTGCATTTAGTTTTGTTAGATTTTACCAATCATTTATCATATTTGCTTAGATTCACTAGATCCTTGTATTCTCATTGCTCTTCCTGCTCCCTAGGTGTGGATTGATACCTCTTGCTTTACTACAACTGTGTATTGCTTGAGTTTTGATAACCTCCATGATTGCACGTTAAAAACCTGTTATCACTTGCTTTCTCTTTTATTGAATTTCGAATTTGCTTAGTACTCTGTTTATTTTGCTATGTTCTGTCTCTTTTGATCATTGCTAGATTGTTTCTTTTAAATTCTGTTTAGTTGTTTATCATTTTAGGTTGTTAGATAAGTTGCTTAGGCAACAAAAACTCTTCTTTGCTCTGCTTGACTTATAGATCTCTGCTCACAACTCTTCTGCTTTCAACAAACCCATTTGGATTTACATAAAACTCTTGCTATACTACAATTGATTAACATACAGGGATGATTGACTGAGACCTAAAAACCTTTGTGTCAGAAGGCATAAATGTTTCGTTTCCTTCTTTAGTCTCATTTGTACTAGGAACTATATTCTTTGTTATGGATATGGATGAAAAACAATTTTCATCAAATATTACATTTTTTATTCAATTGTGGTGTGAACTGATACAAAATCATTAGGTTCTATGACATAGAACCTATAAGCTTTTGAATGCTCATCATATTCAATAAAGATGCAATTAATGCCCCTTTCTCCCAAGGTTTTAATCTTAGGTTGGGGTAATCAAATTGCAGCCCTACATCCCTAATTTCAAAGGTAGTTTAAGTTTAGTTTCTTCTTATACCAAATTTTATAAAGGGTTAGGTTGTTACTTTTATTAGGAACCCTATTGAATAAATAACAAGCCGTTAACATGGCTTCACCTCAAAATCCATCATTTAATATTGAGTAAGATAACATGGAACTAACCATTTATTTTAGAACTCTATTTTTCTTCTCTGATACACCATTTGTTTGTGTATAAGGAGCCGTAAATGATGCCTACAGATTGAAAATATGCAGGATCATAATATTATCTACCTCTATCGGTGTGTAATTTCAAAATCAAGCCATTTTGTTGTAATTCAACCTTAGTTTTATAAACCTTAAATCTATCTAAGGCCTGATCTATAAAAGACTGTCTAGTTATCTTATTCAACAAACAAGTGCTACACTATTCTATATATATGTCAAAAGTAGGAATTAATCCTTCGCTTATAATGTACATGACTTAATCTAGTGTATCATAGAGAAATATCATTCTTACTAGAACTTGCAATATAAATATAATTGATAACTGTATTAATATAAAGCATAAACATGCCATTACAGAAATATCAAAATCCAATAAATACACCATAGTTCAATAAGATATACTTATCAGATTCATACACTTTTTTTAACCACACTTATTTAAAACACTACCAGAGACTAATTTTTTCTTAATTATGGGTATATGAAGTATATTTTCAAGATTAGAAGTTTTCTTGGAACTAAATTCTAACACCATTTTTTCCACAGCCTAGGATAGAGATTGTTGACTCGTTGCCCATATGAAGTACAAATCCATCTTGAACAGGTTCATATGTCTCAAATCAGCCACAATCTTTGCAAACATGAGTTGTTGCACCTGAGTCACCCCACCACGTCGCTTTATCATCTTGCACATAAAATGCCTCATAAATCTTTGATACATAATTCACATTAGAATATAAATCAAAAGGAGAGCTCTGACCTAGATGAGTAAATGGGTTTTGATCCTTAGACCCTTGCCCCAGACGGTTTTGTCCTGCTCGACTCTTATCCTTCTTTTCCCGATAATCACGCCTCAAGTGACAGCTTATTACAATTTCAACAAACGCTCTTAAGCCTCTTTTGGTTTTCCTCCCTCTTGCGCCTTTAGAGATTCCTCTATGCATAAATGGTTGCCAAGTTGTACAAGTGACAATTCTTCTTTTTTGTGTTTCAACATGTGTTTGAAACCCTTCCATGAAGGTGGTAACTTGTCGATGATACTCGACACTGAAATGGATTCATCCATCTTCATGTTGTGTTGAACGAATTTTCCTATGATGCGAAGCAATTCATTGTATTGCTTCGTAACTGATATATAATCAGACATCTTGTAATTATTAAAAATTACTCACAACGTACTTCTTACTAGAAGCATCCTTTACCTTGTACTTTGATTCTAACGCATCCCACAACTCTTTTACGGATTCTATATTATGATAAAAAAAATAAAAGAGTGGGTATGGCATACCGTTTAGAATATGGTCACCAAATATGTAGTCTTTGTTTTCCCATTTAATTTGCTTCCTTGTTTCCTCCACAGACTCGTTATATCAATGTGAAATAACATGATTAGAATGTACACTACTTTGAGCGTCGTGAAAAGAAAATGCATCTTCTTTCGCCATCTTTCAAAATCTACTCCCCCAAACTTATCCAACTTTCCAAATTTCAATGTCATCTCTCGCACAGCCACACCAGCCATGGTTCACAACAATATACTCTTTAAGATTGTTAGTCATAATGTGTCAATTGTTATCTGTATCAAAATATGTCTTGAATGTTCACTCAATACCTTTATTAAAGGTGTTCAAGATGCATATCTTTGTAAAACCAATGGTGAGGGCAGTCCATAATGTACTCACTGTAATGGTCCCGACCTTCATAAAAGGATTCATATGCTCTTTATTGATCATAAATCTTGTACATGGGGATTTGGTTTGGAGGTGCCGAGCAGGTGTAAAAGTGGATGTGAAACACAAAGCCTTGTATTCATTTCATGATATTAGTGAGCTTGGAAGCAGTGACTTTAGCCATCTACATGCCTTATCACACAAAGATAACGGAAACAACTTGTAGTTCACATAATATGTTGGAGCCTCGATTGATTGTTTGGTATTGCAAACAAAATTCAAATTCATTGATGTAGTTCCAGTGGATACTCTGATGTATTACCATTGAACTGGTTCTGCTTAATCAATTTTATGATATGCAGACTAATCTCATAGTCTTGCACATTGATAGGTGGTAGACTTGTGGCATAATGGTTCTCATTAAGGCATATGGAGCATTATAATCCCCGGGTCTCCCACCTAGGCTTGGACCACTCTAAACCGCTGAGATAGCCACTGCAAAAAACAGAAGAGGCACCCCCCCCCCCCCCCACCGCTAAATCAAGATATTAGTAGCCAACACGAATTAGCGGGCTCAAAAAATCAGAAAGCTAAACTTGGTACAAACTCCACCAAGAAGAAACAAAAACTTACAAAAGAAGGGGACAACGAGTGATGGCGCTAAGACATGCTCTCGGTTGACAGCATCACCGATCACACCAAGCAATGACAAAGCTGGACCAAATACCACCATTATACCAGCTATGGAGAAGAAGAAGGGAGATTTTCACTTCCCCGCAATTCCTCTTCCTGAACCATTATGGCTTGGAACTATCAGGGAATTGGCAACCTCGAAACAGTTTTAAAGCTGGAAGGTATCCGCGAAGAGTTCATTCCGGATATCACCTTCTTCTCTGAGACAACGAATGCCGACATGGTCGTCCTCAAAGCTTTTAAAGGGTTGGGGTACAATAGTAATGTACTAGTGCCACCGGAGGGACATGGAAGTGGAGGCCTAGCATTGTTCTGGAAACAAAATATAAGTTTAAACACCATTGCAAACTGCAAAAATCATGTCGATACCCGGATAAACTATAAAGACAAGCTCTTGGTATCTGACCTCTTCCTCCCAAATTTTACGAAGTGGGATGTGCAAAAGGTGCAGCAAACCCTCCCATTTCACTTGAATAAGATTCTAACCCTACGACCAAGCAAGACAAGAGTACCTGATAAATTACTTTGGCCGAAGACACAATCCGGTATCTACTCTATAAAAACAGGATCTTGAAGAAATAACAAGGTGAACCAAGCTACAAATGGATTGAAGTGGATAGCCGATATATGGACAGTAAGAACTGCACCAAAGCTAAAATTGTTCGCCTGGAAAGCTACAAAAGGGGTTCTCCTGATTGGAGAGAGACTTGTGTCAAGGAAAATCCTCATGGATCCAGCGTGCATTCGATGTGGGGAGTTCGAAACAATTATCCATGTGCTATTACATTGCTCCTTTGCTAAGAAGGTTTCAGAACCAGCTCCTCTTCGTGACTCTTTCACATTAAACCAAGACTGTGACTTTATTACAGATTGATCAATACTTCAACAACTAATCTGTCTTCCTCCGATTGGCATTGCTTCGGCTCCGCTTGCCCCATGGCTAATTTGGTACCTATGGACAACGAGAAATAATAAGATTTTCAGTGACAAACAATACTCGGTGGAGGAAATCGTCAACAATTCCATTGTAGGAGCCAAGGAATGTATTGAAGCTCAACCACTCAAAACCTAAGCTCAGATCTGATACAAGACTTTTTATTTCTTGTGACTCAATTTCTCATTGCAGCACAGGAGGTTATCAATCCCTCATGGGGACAGTGTAGAGAAGATGCAGAAGTTTGTTTAGCTAAGCCTATAATGGGGGTTTTAAAAGAATTTAAACTCAAGAAGGAAGTAATGATCAAACAAGAAAACTAAGATCAATTCTAAAGCAAGAGATTTATACTAAGCAAGAGTAAATTCAGAATAAGCAAAACAAAGCAATAGAGGTTACTTAAGCAATAAAACGCAAATGGTCTCAAGATGGGTAAATTGGTACTACGATGATTCTTTGGATGATCAATGGTGCTCAAACAACAAAACAACGCTAATCCTTAGGCATAGAACATCAAGACAAGACTAATCTAATCCCTTTAATAATCACACTCCTAACCCATGGTCAATGGTGGAAACACAATCAGCAAGCATTAAGATTCAATTCTATAAAGTCAATAAGCACCTTAGAAAACTAATTCCTTTGGCTAAGCATACAAACCACTTATTTAACTCACTCAAGAATTTCAACAAACACTTGCAATGCATCAAAACTCCTAACATGAATACCTTTCCCAAGGCTAATCAAGCATTAAGAAGATTAAACAAGTAAGGATATGAAAGAATTACGCACTATACACCATTAATCAACCATCAAATCACCCTAATCATCCCATCTCAAAATCCAAGAAAACTACTCATGAACCATACTTAGAACCATGAGAATATGGCTAAGCATGATTAGAGGATGATAAACAAATAAACACAAGTGCAAAAATTTATTAAAATTATCCAAGATCAACTTGTTCTTCCAAAGAAAACAAAACAGAAAGAATTTTTAAGCTTAAGGAATTAAAAACTTGGATCAAGCAAAGGTTCTTAGGTTTAGACTATTTATAGGGAAGGATAAAAATGACTAAGTCAACACTTGGATTGGTCATGTAGAGCAGGATTTGGAGTAGCCCTCGTCGATGCATGCGCTTGGTGCGGTTGGAAGTGCTTTGAAGGATCAATTGACTCGGTGTTTTTCTTTGGCTGAGTTTTGGTCTGGCACGCAGCGGGCAGGACACAGAGAGGATCTCGTCGGTATGGAAGTCGGTATGTCCTGAGGCGCTTTGTGCCGAGCAGACTCATCGACGTACAGATGTCCATCGTCGATTCAGTTGCCACCATGGAGGTACATCATTGCACGGATCTCACTCCACGGTATGATCGCTACAGCACGGGTCCCTCGGTGTACGGTTGAGTTTCTGGACGGGAAAGAGGTGCCCTCCACGGTCTGTCTACACGGAATGGCCTCCTGCAACTTATTGGTTTGCTTTTGGTTGGACTCTTCTTCTCCATTCTGACTCCTCTTTCCTCTAGTGCTACCTTAACCCCTTAGTGACCTGAAATAGAGCTCAAATGCAACAATGTACACTCCTAATTTTAAGGTGGACATCAAACAAAAAGAAAAGGAATCAAGCTCCTACGCAAAATTCTTGAAATTTAGAAACACATTAAAACGAGTTGACTAAATTTAACGTGCCTATATGAAAAGCCAGATTTGCATGTTGAACTATATCGAACAAATAAATTAGTCAACTTGAAACTTGAGAAATACTAATCATTAAAATTGAATATTTTATAATTTTTTGATATTTATTATATAGATTAAGTATGCTAGAAATAATGATTTATATATCTTATAAAGGAAATAGTTTTAAGATGAATGAACAAAAAGGATATAATTTAATTCAAATGAACAATTACGTCCATAATGGTAAAAGCCGTTACTCTATATTCGTATTCTTACTCTGAAATTCTTTGTGTCAGCTTTACTATAAATTGAATAACTAAATCAAAATTTTACTTCATCAATCGATTATTCCTTTCTCTGCTTCCCAAAGAAAAATAAATTTAAAAAAAATGAAATTCTTCGTTTCTTTCGATATGTGCAACCTCACAAACTATGATTCGAGATTCTTGCAAGAAAGCTGCAGCGAAAGATCAGAATATGAATTACGAATTTTGTATCAAGTCTCTTGAATCGAATCCTCATTGCAAAAGTGAAACAAGTATCAAAGGATTGGTCATAGCATCAACAAAGAATGATGCATTCAACACGATTAATGTGGAAAGAATCGCTAAAACTATTCTCAATGAAAGGAAAGCTTCTCCTGGTAATAAGGCAGCGTTACATGAGTGCATCGAGGTTTATAAAGATGCTAATAGTTCATTAAACAAAGCTTTAACAAACACTAAAACACATGATTACAGAATAGCTAATGAGGATCTGATGGCTGCTTTTGATGCACCAAGAATTTGTGAAGATATATTCAAACAAATCAAGAAAGCGAAATCTCTGATTAGAGATGAGAACAATGTTTTACATCAAAAGATTTTGATTCCTTTAGCTTTTTCAATGATGTTATGATAAAATTACCCAAAGTGTAATTATTCAACATTTATTAATAAGAAATTTATTAGAATTACATTATTTTGTGTTCAGCGATATAATGTATTAAATGTTTATGATAGTTTTTGGTTTTACTATATGTAGTAATCTAATATGCTCATATATGTGATCATCATATTTTTGGATGTTTAACTTAATATCCCTTGTGGTATATTGATAGCCTCATAATTTACCATGTTTTAGCATACATTTAGTTCAAGTTTTGTTTCATTTCATACATTTATTCATCATATTTTGTCCCTTTTGCATCCATATTAGACATGTTAGGTTTTAGACTAGGCATTGCATATTTTGCATGGTTTGGAGTCTTTTTCAGGTTTATATGGAGTTTAGGAGACTTAGTGGAGAATGGTGAATTGTGTGGACCATAATAACTGAGCTGAAAGCATTGAAAATCTCATCCAAGACTTATACCGTGGAGGGGAATGCAATTGGAGGTGCGAAATGTATGGATCCGGACGAAGGTCTTTTACTAGATTCAGCCTCTACATCCTTCATAAACGTTGTAGAGGGCTCAGTGATATTTCCAATGGCGTTGGAATCATGTCATTCAGACCCCGGGTTAGAAAGTTACAGCAATTTCAAGAAGGCATGGTGGATAGTTCGTACATCGAGCTAGCTTCGCGAGGGAGATCATATCGAGGACGCACATCAAGCAGAACCTCGCAAAGCTCTGCTCGATACAATCTCCACTACCATACATCGAGCTGACTGAACCCGGACGCTGAGCAAGATGCCCGATGGATATCATATCGGGCATGTACATCGAGCAAAACACCTAATGCTCAGACAGATGCAGGACAGATTTTGATCATCTGATTGATCGACCCGAACGGTGCCTTTACAGTTCGATTCAGCCTCAGCTTCCTTCATAGAAATTAAGAGGGTCGAGTTAGCTTTCCAATGAAGTTGGAATCAGGTCATTCCAATCAGTGGTTGAAAAGATACGACGATTTTAGCAATACGGTCTGCACCCAGCAATCCATACCGAAGAGTTACATTGAGCAAAACCACTCCTGTCCTTGCTCGATACAAACTTATCCGAGACAAAAAGTTAACTTTTTGTAGACCTCTTTATTTGTTGACCAAGATCGTTTTAAGGCTCTTCTATAAACAGCCTAGACCTAAACTCTTATCTTTATCCTTTCTTTTGCCTCCAAAGCTTGTGCTTTAGTTTCTTCATAGATCTTAGAACAAATATTTTTAAGGGTAAGAGATTGGATCATTGTTTATACTTTTCATTTATGTCTTTCATCTTTTAATCTTAAGTCTTTCATCTTCTAGTCTTGTTTTCCATTTGTTATTGCCTTTGTTAGTTTCGAATTTTTGTCTTGCTTTTTAGAGATTCTTGGTTTTTGAAGAACAAAAATGGTTCCTTTGATGTTCATGGCTGTTTAGATTGTTAGATCTATGATTAAATCTTCTTATGTGATTATTATTAATGCTTAGTACCACTTTGTTAGAAAAGCTAGATCCTAGGCTTTTTTAGTATTGCACTTAGGGTGTTTGCTAGAATGCTTGAAAGAAGTTTTGGTTGATGTAATGTCTTGCTTAACTTGTGCTTAAGGCTTAGTATAACAATGAAGGGAAGTTGTCTTTAGATTCTTATTATGAATCAAAAATGTGAGTTAGTGTCTAAACCATTGCTTAAAAGATGAGTTGATTAAGGGTGTATAGGCTATTGTTTATCCTGTTCTCTATTGTTTCCTTCTCATGCAAAGTGATTATTGTTCATAAAGATTCTCCCTTTTGATTGAATATAGTTTGTTGATGCAAATGGTTCGCTTAATGGCTTGATGACTTGTTATTTAGCATGATTCGCCTATTTGGTTTGATAGTCTAGCTTGGTCTATGTTTCCTTTGTTCAGCAACACCAAAGTGATAGTTCAGCTTGCTAGATGATTCGCTTAGGGCTATATAGTGCTTGTTCTAGGACTCTTGCTTAATGGTTAGATAGTTTGCATTGAATGATCATGTCTTTGCTTGAATACTGTTCATTGTTTAGCATTGTTAGGATTACGCAACTGTGAGCTTAAATCTATGTTCTTGAATGGTTGATTAGCTACTTAGGTCCCTATATGGTTCACAAGATTAATAGGTTGATCTGAATTCTTGATTGGGTGTGAGTTGTTTACTTGCTTAGTACTTCTCTTAGGCTAGAATGGTTATGTTCTTTATGCTCATGGTTGAAGAATACGCCATCACAAGTGGGTTTGACATTATTGAATATGAATTGCTTATTGACGCCAAGCTGATTCCTTTTAGATACCTTGTCTAGGATTGCAATATTGAGAATTGCTTGCTTATGATTATGCTTGATGATTGCCTTGTTTAGAAAACCCTTTAAGTCACTCTTATAGCCAGTTGACCATTATTGCTTATAACCTTGAGTCTTGTCTTTTATTTATAGTCTTAATTCGCATATCTAGTTTGCTCTGTTTTGCATTTCTTTGTTCACTTTAGGTTGTTAGTTTGAACCCTTCTTTTTATATGATTAGGCCTAGCTTAGCAAGTTTTATGCATCCCATATGTTCTTTAGCCTTTGGATTGGATTGATAACCTCTCGATACTACAATGGCAAGTGTAGAGAGATATTGAGAGTAGTAGTTCTAACCCTAGAAAATCTCCTCTTTCATATATGCAAACATTTATCATTCTGATTTTATGTGTTATGGGAACAATCAGTTTAGTTATGCAAAAATAAATGATAACTATTTTGATAGAGAATGCAATGATACATACATTGGTCTATTTCAATTTTACAAAACATTTAAATAATTTAATACCTAAGAAATAGTTTTTTTAACACAAGCAAAAGCAAAAAAAAACAACAGTTGTATGAACTCAGACATGAGCTTGCTAAAATATATTGCAAAATTTTAGAAAACTGATTGCTTGGAACTGGCTAATTATAATGCTCAAAAATCAAATGAAATGTAGAATTTTTTACATGGAACAAGAAAATTTCTTATCACACGTTGTATTATTAATGTACGGATCCACATCCTTTCAAACAGAGCTAAAGACTTATTGGTTTGCTTTTGGTTGGACTCTTCTTCTCCATTCTGACTCCTCTTTCCTCTAGTGCTACATTAACCCCTTAGTGACCTGAAATAGAGCTCAAATGCAACAATGTACACTCCTAATTTTAAGGTGGACATCAAACAAAAAGAAAAGGAATCAAGCTCCTACGCAAAATTCTTGAAATTTAGAAACACATTAAAACGAGTTGACTAAATTTAATGTGCCCATATGGAAAGCCGGATTTGCATGTTGAACTATATAGAACAAATAAACTAGTCAACTTGAAACTTGAGAAATACTAATCATTAAAATTGAATATTTTACAATTTTTTTATATTTATTATATAGATTGAGTATGCTAGAAACAATGATTTATATATCTTATAAAAAAAATAGTTTTAAGATGAATGAACAAAAAGGATATAATTTAATTCAAATGAACAGTTACGTCCATAATGGTAAAAGCCGTTACTCTATATTCGCATTCTTACTCTGAAATTTTTTGTTCCAGTTTTACTATAAATTGAATAACTAAATCAAAATTTTACTTCATCAATCGATTATTCCTTTCTCTGCTTCCCAAAGAAAAATAAATTAAAAAAAAATGAAATTCTTCGTTTCTTTCGTTATGTACAACCTCACAGACTCTGATTCGTGATTCTTGCAAGAAAGCTGCAGCAAAAGAGCAGAATATGAAGTACGATTTTTGCGTCAAGTCTCTTGAATCGAATCCTCATAGCAAAAGTGCAACAAGTATCAAAGGATTGGTCATAGCATCAACGAAGAATGCTGCATTCAACACGATTAACGTGGAAAGAATCGCTAAAACGATTCTCAATGAAAGGAAAGCTTCTCTTGGTAATAAGGCAGTGTTACGTGATTGCATCGAGCTTTATAAAGATGCTAATAGTTCTTTAAACAAAGCTGTAACGAACATTAAATCACACAATTACAAAAGAGCTAAAGAGGATCTGATTGCTGCTTTTGATGCACCGAGAATTTGTGAAGATATATTCATAAAAATCAAGAAAGCGAAATCTCCGATTAGAGATGAGAACATTGTTTTACTTCAAAAGATTTTGATTCCTTTAGCTTTTTCAATGATGTTATGATAAAATTACCCAAAGTGTAATTATTCAACATTGAATAATAAGAAACTTAATAAAATTACATTATCTTGTGTTTAGCGATATAATGTGTTAAATATTTATGATAGTTTTTGGTTTCACTATATATAGTAATCTAATATACTCACATATATGATCATTATTTTTTGGATGTTTAACTAAACATCTCTTGTGGTATATGCAAACATTTATGATTCTGATTTTATATGTTATGGGAACAATCAGTTTAGTTATGCATAAAATGAATGATAACTATTTCGATAGAGAATGCAGTCAATACATACATTGGTATATTTCTATTTTACAAAACATTTAATTGTTTTCAGTTCCAAAGAAATAGTTTATTTAAAATAAGCAAAAGCAAAAGAACCAACAATTGTATGAATTCAGACATGAGCCTTCTAAAAAAACTGTAAAATTTTAGAATACTGGTTGCTTGGAACTGATAAATTATGATGCTCAAAAATCAAATGAAATATACAGGTTTTTATATGGAACCAGAAAATTTCTTATCACACTTTGTATTATTAATGTACGGATCCACATCCTTTCAAACAGAGCTAGAGACTAAGGTGAGACCTATTTTCCTATTTTAGCATTTTGTTGTTGGAATGGCTTCTTTTAGTGGATAGCGTACTCTAAAATACTTGAAAAAAAAAAATTTACACGGTAATAGACCGTGTATACGAAATCAACTGATGTCAAAAATCTTCATTTTTCATATTTTTGATTTGCAAAATATAATCTAAAAATATTTCTATAAGATTCGAAAACGTTAAAACTCTAATTAATTAGAATGGAAAATTTGATTAAGATTAAAAATGATATTTTTGGGCCATGATCTTAAGATAACATGGCCAGTTTTCTAGAGGTTTTCCACTTTAGTTATAAAGTTGACAAAAAAAAAAAAATCAAGCACTTATACAATTAAAGGGATATTTATACAACAATTCTTGAAAACAAGAACATGGAGAGCACAAATATCAATTTTTGTGAAATCATACTCCAAAAGCACTAATGACATTTTTCTCCGAGTTTTACAAATTATTACAATATACAAGCCACTTGAGGTCACAAAGGCTTGAGTGAATATCAATAAAAGTAGTTTTACAAGAAAAGGAGTGAAGCAAGCTAATACAATAACTTGGTGATAGAAATATCAAGCGGTGTGTCATTGCTCACAATTGTAATATCACTTGACTATATACTCCCTCTAACAAACTTAGATCGCTGATAACTGATTTATATACATATATTTCTTTCATGAACATTGTACCTTTAAGAAACTAAGACCACGAGTAAAGTGTTTATAATCAGTATTGTGGTTCACAATATATAACCCAAAGATGTTGAATAGATAATATCAATATTCTAATACCTCTTGATGGCCATGCTATAAAATAGAAGTATTGATCATTGGTGAGAAACCAAAACGTGGGATTTCCAAAGTCCGTTAAAAGCATAAATCTGTAGTCAGTGAGTTTATTTGAAGGGACACAGAGTGTGACGTCCCGGCACCCAATCTTATGTTCCATTAATTAATGGGTCCAAAAATTTATGAAACCATATGAATATTTTGAAAATTTAGAATAAAAAGGTCAATAAGTTTTTTTATACGTATATATCGATGTATTCATAAAAATATATAAAATTTATATACAAAAACTTTTAAAAGAAAAAAAATATTAAGTAAAACTTACAGAAATAAAATTCAGGGGTCCAAAATAATTCTTAATCCTAGGGTCCATAATAAAACTAAGCCGGCTTTTTCTGTATTTAAAGCTGAAATCTCAAGCTTTGCGAGTTTTTCTCCGGTTGCTTCAACAGCTTGCTTAAAGATAGACCACCATGTACTATAACCATCTGTTGGAGTCATTATAGGTCATCCTAAATGGTCCCTCACATTTACTATATTTTTTATGTGTTTCCAAAAAAGGTAACTTTGACTTTGATCACTTACTTTTTTCTGTAACACATGATCAACTTGACAAAGATAGAGTTAATCTCACTAAATAAGCCAAAACATATGTACCATCACCAAACGAGAGCATATATTTTGCCTAACTTTATAGCTATTTGTAGGTTTTTAGGAAATCTCTTATCCTTGTCTTACATTTCATTCACTCAACTATTTGACACACTTGCTGAATTGGAAGGCTGTGTTACAGGTTTGGATCAAAGTCCAATGCTTCTAGTTTAGTTAAAAGGTTGACGTCAAACAAAAAGAAAAGAAATCAAGCTCCTACGCAAAATGCTTGAAATTTTGAAACACATTAAAACGAACATGAAATTTTTGAAACAAATTGACTAAATTTAACGTGCCTAAATGGAAAGCTGGATTTTCATGTTGACCTATATCGAACAAATAAATTAGTCAACATGAAACTTGAGAAATACTAATCATTAAAATTGAATATTTTATGATTTTTTATGTTTATTGTATAGATCGAGTATGCTAGAAACAATGATTTATATATCTTATAAAGGAAAACGTTTTGAGATGAATGAACAAAAGAAGATAAAGTTTAATTAAAATGAATAATTACATCCATAATGGTAAAAGCCATTACACTGAATTTACATTTTTACTCTGAAATTATTTGTTTCAGTTTTCCTATTAATTGAATCAGAAAATCAAAAGTTTAATTCATTAATCGATTATTGCTTTCGCTGCTTCACAAAGAAAAAAAAATTAAAAACAAAATGAAATTCTATGTTTCTTTTGTTATGTGCTTTCTCCTCTTAATTTGTTTCGCAACCTCGCAAACTCTGATTGGAGATTCTTGCAAGAAAGCTGCAGCGAAAGATCAGAATATGAAGTACGATTTTTGCGTCAAGTCTCTTGAATCGAATCCTCATATCAATAGTGCAACAAGTATCAAAGGATTGGTCATAGCATAAACGAAGAATGTTGCATTCAACACGATTAACGTGGAAAGAATCGCTAAAATGATTCCCAATGAAAGGAAAGCTTCTCCTGGTAATAAGGCAGCATTACGTGATTGCATCAAGCTTTATAAAGATGCTAATAGTTCTTTAAACAAAGCTTTAAGGAACGTTAAATCAAACGATTACAGAAGAGCTAATGAGGATCTGATTGCTGCTTTTGATGCACCGAGAATTTGTGAAGATATATTAAAAAAAAAATCAAGAAAGCGAAATATCCGATTAGAGATGACAATAATGTTTTACGTCAAAAGATTTTGATTCCTTTAGCTTTTTCAATGATGTTATGATAAAATTACCCAAAGTGCAATTACTCAACTTTAATTAATAAGAAAATTAACAGAATTACATTATCTTGTGTTTAGCAATATAATGTGTTAAATATTTATGATAGCATTTGGTTTTACTATATGCAGTAATCTAATATGCTCACATATATGTTCACCATATTTTTGTATGTTTAACTAAACATCCCTTGTGGTATATGCAAACATTTATGATTTTGATTTTATGTGTTATGGGAACAATCAGTTTAGTTATATATAAAATGAATAATAACTATTTTGATAGAGAATGCAATCAATACATACATTGGTCTATTTCTATTTTACAAAAAAAAAAAAAATTATTACCAAAGAAATAGTTTATTTAAAATTAGCAAAAGCAAAAAAATGACAATTGTATGAATTTAGACATGAGCCTTCTAAAAAATAACCGCAAAATTTTAGAAAACTGATTGCTTAGAACAAACTAATTATGATGCTCAAAAAATCAAATGAAATGTACAAGTTTTTATATGGAACCAGAAATTTTCTTATCACATATTGTATAATTAATGTACGGATCCACATCCTATCCAACAAAACTAGAGCCTAAGGTGAGACCTTTTTCCTATTTTAGCATTTTGTTGTTGGAATGGCTTCTCTTAGTGGATAGCGTACTACAAAGTGCTTGAAAAGATACACGGTAATAGACCGTGTATACGAAATTAACTGATGTCGAAAATCCTCATTTTCTCAGGTTTTCAATTTGCAGAATATAATCTAAAAATATTTCTATAAAATTCGAAAGCATTAAAACTCTAATTAATTAGAATGGAAAAGTTTTTTTAAAATTATATGGGTTTTTTTTGGATCATGATCTTAAGATAACCTGGCCAGTTTTCTAGAGTTTTTCCACTTTAGTTATAAAGTTGACAAAAAAAAAAAAAATCAAGCACCTATACAATTAAAGGGTAACAATTGTTTAAAACAAGAACATTGAGAGCACAAATATCACTTTTCGTGAAATGATACTCCAAAAGCACTAATGACATTTCTCTCCGAGTTTTATGAATTATTATAATATACAAACCACTTAGGGTAAAAAATGCCATAGTGAATATCATTAAAAATAGCTTTACAAGAAAATGAATGAAACAAGCTATAACTTGGTGATATCATTGTTAAGCGGCGTGTCATTGCTCACATTGGTAAAATCACTTAACTATATGCTCCCTCAAACAAACTTAGATTGTTGATAACTGATTTATATACTTATATTCCTTTCATGAACACTGTACATTTAAGAAACTAAGACCATAAGTAAACTGTTTATAATCAGTATTTCGGTTCAAAATATATAACCCAAAGATGTTGAATAGATAATATCACTATACTAATACCTCTTTATGATCATGCAATAAAAGAGGAGTATTGATAATTGGTCAGAAACCAAAATGTGGGATTTCCAAAGTCTGGATAAAGCGTACATTTATAGTCAGTGAGGCTTACTTGAGGCGACACATAGTATGACGACCAGGCACCCAACCTTATGTTCCATTAATTAATGGGTCCAAATCTTTTTTAAATTGTTTTTTAATTAAATTATATGAATATTTGGATAATTTAGAATAAAAAAGTCCATAAGTTATTTTTATACGTATATCTCAGTGTAGTCATAAAACAAATCTATAAAATTTATACACAAAAAGTTTTAAAAGAAAAAAAAATATTAAGTAAAGCTTACAGAAATAAAATTTAGGGGTCCAAAATAATTCATAATCCGCCCATAATAAAACTTAGCCTCTTTTTTTATATTTAAAGCTAAAATCTCAAGCTTTGCGAGTTTTCCTCCAGTTGATTCAACAGCTTACTTGAAGATAGACCACCATGTATCATAACCATCTGTTGGAGTCATTATAGGTCATCCTAAAAGGTCTCTTAACTTTTCTATCTTTTTATGTGTTGCCAAAAAGGCTAAATTTAACTTTGATCACTTACTTTTTAACACATGATCAACTTGACAGAGATAGAGTCAATCTCGCTAAATAAAAGACAAAGCATATGTAACGTCATCAAACGAGAGCGTATATTTGGCCTAACTATATAGCTATTTGTTCGGTTTTTAGGACATCTCTTATCCTTGTCTTACATTTCATTCACTCAACTATCTGACAAATTTACTAAATTGGAAGGCTGTGTTACAGGTTTGGGTCAAAGCCCAATGCTTGTAGTTTAGTTAAAAAGTTGACATCAAACAAAAAGAAAAGAAATCATGCTCCTACGCAAAATGCTTGATATTTTGAAACACATTAAAACGAATTGACTAAATTTAGCGTATCTATATAGAAAGCGGGGTTTTCATGTTGACCTATATCGAATAAATAAATTAGTCAACATAAAACTTGAGAAATAATAATCATTACAATTGAATATTTTATAATTTTTTATATTTATTGTATAGATCGAGAATGATAGAAATAATGATTTATATATCGTATAAAGAAAATTGTTTTGATATGAATGAACAAAAAAGAATATAATTTAATAAAAATGAACAATCACGTCCATAATGGTAAAAGCCGTAACACTAAATTTGCATTCTTACTCTGAAATTCTTTGTTTCAGTTTTACTATATATTTAATCACTAAATCCAAAGTTTACTTCATCAATCAATTATTGCTATCTCTGCTTCCCAAAAAAAATAATATAAATAAAAAATGAAATTCTTCATTTCTTTTGTTATGTTCTTTCTCCTCTTAAATTGTTTCGCAAACTCGCAAACTCTGATTGGAGATTTTTGCAAGTAAGTTGCAGCGAAAGATCGGAATATGAAGTACGATTTTTGCATCAAGTCTTTTGAATCGAATCCTCATAGCAAAAGTGCAACAAGAATCAAAGGATTGGTTATAGCATAAAAGAAGAATGTTGCATTCAACAGGCTTAAAGTGGAAAGAATCGCTAAAACGATTCCCAATGAAAGGAAAGCTTCTCCTGGTAATAAGGCAGCATTACGTGATTGCATCAAGCTTTATGAAGATGCTAATAGTTCTTTAAACAAAGCTTTAACGAACGTTGAATCACACGATTACAGAAGAGCTAATAAGGATCTGATTGCTGCTTTTGATGCACCGTGAATTTGTGAAGATATATTAAAAAAAAAATTAAGAAAGTGAAATCTCCGATTAGATATGAGAGTAATGTTTTACGTCAAAAGATTTTGATTCCATTAGCTTTTTCAATGATGTTATGATAAAATTACCCAAAGTATAATTACTTAACTTTGATTAATAAGAAACTTTATAGAATTACATTATCTTGTGTTTAGCGATATAATGTGTTAAATATTTATGATAGTTTTTGGTTTTACTATATGCAGTAATCTAATATGCTCACATATATGATCACTATTTTTTCGCTGTTTAACTAAACATCTCTTGTGGTATATGCAAACATTTATGATTCTGATTTTATGTGTTATGGGAACAATCAGTTTAGTTATATATAAAATGAATGTTAACTATTTTGATAGATAATGCAATCAATACATACATTGGTCTATTTCTATTTTACAAAAAATTTAATTATTTTTATTACCAAAGAAATAGTTTATTTAAAATAAGAAAAAGAAAAAAAAAATGACAATTGTATAAATTTAGACATAAGCCTTCTAAAAAATAACCGCAAAATTTTATAAAACATATTGCTTCGATCTGTGATATTGCTGCATATTTCATGTGTTTTGTATACATATAAGATAGTTTCTCATGCATTTACCTTGCATATTAGGCTAGTTTGCATCACTTTAGGTCCTAGAGCACTTTTGCATCAACATTTGCATGTTTCTTGCATTATGCATCGCATTCAGGTTGTTTTCGGCTACTTTGGAGCTTTGGAAGATTTGTGGACGTGCTAAGGCTCGTGAGGAAGTTCGTGGACACTTGGAGAAATCAGGATTGCATGCTAAGGTCCCGAGATCGAATAGTGGATCGAGCATGGCAGGTCGATCTAGACGAGATCGACCAAAAGATCGAGTGACCTGTGTCGATGCGAAGAGACTGATCGATACGACGATCGAGTGAAGAGATTGATCAAGGAGTACGGACGTAAATGATGCCATGCAGAGCGAGAGTCGGATCGTGTCCACTACTCGATCCTCCATAGATCGATTCCAAGATCGGATGAAGCACTTGATCCAACAAAGAAGATCGAGACACAGATCGAGTTGAGGCCGCGATTTCCAAAGACGATCGAGCGAGATGCCCGATCTCGAGGTCGATCCCAGGCTACTTTAACCGAATTTGGCATCTAGCGAGGGGGGGGACCACCGAGCTGTTTGCCCATTTTGGGAAGGCGGTGATCCTACATTTGAGACACGTTTTTCACTTTATCTTTTTATCATCTTCTCTCTCTTTTTGAGGCGATTATCTCCGCCATTGTAGAACCTTGAGTTTTTCTTGCTTTTATGTTTTGAATATTGAATCTTTGCTTTTAATCTACCATTTTCATGTTTAGTCTATCATTTATTGCATTTTGTTCGGTTTACTTTATGAGTAGTGAGTAGTTTCATCGGGTTTTCGGGGTTGAGAGGATTAAAAGGGGTTGAAAAAATTAAAGCTTGGTGTTTTCTTGTTCTTCATCGCCTTCTCTTCTAGGATTTGATCACTTAAGGCTTAAAGACTCTCACGCCAAGATCTTTATGATCAGAGGGATATCTTACCTTGACAGGATTCAGATGTCCTGGAGAAGTCAAATCCTAGAGGCTAATCCTTCCTTTCCCACACGCTATGGTCGTTTAGGGGATTAGTTAGGCCGCGTGTTTGAAATCTATGTTTTATGTCCTTCAATCTCTTTTTCCACCAAAAACCATGGGTTTGGAGAAGAGAATGAAGGAGTGATCCATACCACACGCCATGGATGGATCTTGTTTTGTTTTCAAGGCCTAGAGAATCTCACAAAGTGAGTAGATCTAAAGTTTTCAAACCAAGCTTGAATCTTTGAAACCCTTGAACATGAACCTCAACCCTGGACCCTCTTTCTTAGTATTTTCTCATCTCTGTTAATCATTCGCTTGCTATCTGTTCACATCCTGGTCATTAGATTCATTTCTGCTTGAACTGTTTAGCTGAGATCGATCGTTGTTGCTCGATCTAGTGGTCGATCTTGTGGTCGATTCACTAGTTGATTTTTAGTAATTCGTAGCTTTGCATTTTAGGTATCCCGCTTGTTTCTCGTGGTAGTTAACCCTCTTCCAGGTATTTTAAAATTGTTTTGCTTTGCATTTGACACTTGCATTTAGTTTTTAGGGATTTTACCAATCGTTTTCATAATCTGCTTAGATTTGCCCATTCCTTTGCATTCTTAGTGATCTTGCTACCCCTAGGTGTGGATTTAGTCTTCTCTTGCTCACTATACTACATCTCTGTGTGCATTAGTGTTTTGATAACCTCTCTGTTGCATCTTGACACATCATGCATTGCAAAAACATCTTATCAATCTGGCTAAGTTGCCATCTTGGGGGATAGACAGCATTAAGATTTGGGGTTTGGTAAAGACTAAGCCTTTACTTTACGTTGGATACTGATTTCTCTACGCTCAAACTTGTGTCTTTCAGGTACTTGAATCTACGTTCAAGGGGAGACAACAATTTACTACAACCCTTGGACAACATTCATCAACTCGGACATACAAGATCAAGAAGAGTTAGAGAGCAAGCTAGAGCCTTTGAGGAGATTGTTCAGCAAGGTTCAGTGGATTTTGAAGCGATAGCTGAGCACAAACATCCAGAGGGACCTCCTCCAGCTCACGGAGCAGTGGGAAGGGGTAATGGAAACCCCCACCACGCGGCTAGACCCCCACGGATCATTGGAGCGGAAGATGCTCCCAACACCCATCATAATAGCTTTGGGATCACTCGTCCTCCTGTACAGAACAACAACTTCGAGATTAAGCCAGGATTCATCTCAATGGTGCAAAATAATAAGTTCCATGGGTTAGCAATGGAAGACCCCTTGGAGCATCTTGACAACTTTGAGCAAGTGTGTGGGATGATCAAGATTAATGGCATATCCGAAGATGCTTTCAAGCTGCGTCTCTTTCCATTTTCTCTTGGAGACAAGGCTAGACATTGGGAGAAGACCCTTCCACAAGGCACCATTACCTCTTGGGCTGAGTGTAAGAAGGTGTTCCTTTCAAAGTTCTTCTCCAGCACCAGAACAGCAAGGTTGAGAAGTGAGATCAGCGGCTTCACTCAAAGGAACAACGAGACGTTCAATGAAGCCATGGAGCGGTTCACGGACTACACCATTCGGTATCCTCACCACGGCTTCAGTGAAGAGACTCTCCTAAGCACAATATACCGCGGAGCTTCACCAAAGATACGCTTGCTACTTGACACGGCTAGTAAGGGAAATTTCCTTGGTCAAGAAGTGGAAGATGGTATGGAGCTGATTGAGAACTTGGCATTGAGTGATGGCAATTATGCTGAGGACTATGACCGTGCACCGAGAGGTTCTGAGCTAGAGTCTCACAAGAAAGAGCTTAAGTCCTTGCATGAGAAGATTGACAAGCTGGTGCTAGCTAACCATAAGCATGTTCACTTTGTTGGGGAAGCGGATGAGACCTTAGAGGAGCTTGAGTTGAGTCAAGAAGAAGCCAATTGGATGGCGGGTCAGAACAACTACAAACCTCAAGGGTATTCACAAGGCTACCATCAGAGCAACAATCTCTCCTATAGAAGCACCAATGTGGAGAACCCTAAAGATCAAGTGTACCCTGCTCAGCAAGCAAAGCCATTTGTGCCCTACAACAAAGGTTTTCAGCCGAGTGGTGGTTTTCAAGGTCAGCGCCAAGGTAACTTTCAAGGACAGCAACCACAACAAGGAAACAAACCTTATACTCCTATGTATCTTCAAGGCTTTGTTCCTCAACAACAAATGCAACTGCAGCAAGTTGACCCGGTACAAGCCATGTTTCAACAACTGATTCAAGGGCAAGCCTCTACAAACCAGAAGTTTGCCGAGATGAACACTCGCTTAGACTCCTCTCTCACTGACTTCTCTACTCAGATTACAAACTTGAATAACAAGATCAAGCAGTTAGAGAAAGGAAAGGCGAGTACAAGTGGTCAGAATAGCTTACCGGGCAAGTGTGAGCAAAATCCCAAGGAATACGCCAATGCTATCACACTACGAAGTGGGAAAGACCTTCCACCGCGAATTGCGCCTAAGGACAATGAGGACATTGTGGTTCAATAGGGGGAGGATAATCTGTCGGCTGATGATGAGATCAACTTCCACAACGTGTGGATAGAGCGGCCAACAAAAGGGAAAGAAGCAGCTGTGAAAAAGCAAGTGGAGAAAGCAACCGAGGAGAAAGATGAGTACATACCTCCGCCTTATGTTCCTAAGCTTCCTTTTCCTGGCCGTTTCAAGAAACAACTTATAGAGAAGTATAGGCTCCTGTTTGAGAAGCATATAAGGGACGTAGAGATCAAGCTATCTCTCGTGGATTACCTTGCCATGATGCCTAAATGTGTAAAAAAATTCAAAGACACGCTTGCAAAGAAGAATAAAGAAAGCAAGGAAGTGCTAGTGCTTAGTGAGGAATGTAGCGCCGTAATACACAAGGAGATAGTTCCCAAGAAGTTGGGAGATCCTGGAAGCTTCACTATACCTTGCGCTTTAGGTCCATTGGAGTTCAAGAGTTGCCTTTGCGATTTGGGAGCTAGTATAAATCTGATGCCCCATTCTATAGCAAAGAAGTTGGAATTCACGAGATTCAAAGACAGTAGAATCTCATTGGTGCTAGCTGACAGAAGCGCGAGGCTACCCGTGGGTTTGCTAGAGGACTTACCAGTGAGGGTCAGTGGTGTAAACGAGCCTACAGACTTCGTCGTGCTCTAAAAGGATTAGGAGCCTAAGGATCCGCTCATTCTTGGAAGGCCATTCCTTGCAACCGTCGGAGCAATCATCGATGTCAAGAATGGGAAGATAGCTCTGTACTTGGGTAAGGAGATAAGGCTGGATTTTGACATCAACGAAGTCTTGAAGAAGCCTACCGTAGAAGGGCAAGCTTTCTACATAGAGACGTTGGATGCTTTGGCGGATGAACTGCTGGAGGAGCTTGCACAAGAGGATCACTTGAAGCTGGCATTGACTAAGGAGCCAAGAGAGTATGGTTTCATGGATCAGAGGGCTCAGGAGTACATAAATCTCCTTGATTCTAGAAAAGTTGTGCTAGAAGATAAAGACGGATGCCTAGAGATCGATCAGGCAATCGAGAAGATCACTCGATCCAAGTCAGCAATCGACAAGAAGATCGAGGATACTGGTCGATCCAAGGAAGAGAACGACTCAGACGCTCGATCCACTACTCGATCCCATCTAAATCGAGTGAGTGATCGAGTTGAGAGCAGTCGATCAGGAAAAACAATCGATGGAAAGATCGAGGGAAGTCAATCGATCAATTCAGAAATCGAGATGGCGATCTCCTGCTCGATCCCAATTAAATCGAGTAGGAGAATCGAGTGAAATTGCTCGATCCGGACCAGAACGAGTGCAAGATCGACTGGAAGACTCGATCTCGGAGGGGACAGATGTTCAAGAAAGCAGCCTTAAGGGTCATGTCTCGGGTTCTAAGGAGGCTACTGAGGATGGAAACGTCAACAAGAGCCACGAGGAGGACTGGAGCGAGCTGCTAGCCCCAAATGTGGACCTTAAGGAGCTCCCAAAAAGGCTAAGGTATGCTTTCTTAGGGCTTAATGAAACCTATCCCGTGATTGTGAATGAAAACTTAAGTGATGATGAGTTGCACTCACTCCTAACTGAGCTGAGAAAGTATGGGAAGGCCATTGGGTACTCTCTAAGTGACATCAAGGGCCTTTCACCAATGCTTTGCACTCATAGGATTCACTTGGATAATAAAAATGCCTCTTCTATAGAACACCAAAGGCGTTTGAATCCAAATTTAAAGGATGTTGTTAAGAAAAAAATTCTTAAGCTGCTAAAGGCTGACGTGATCTATCCCATAAGTGACAGCATGTGGGTTTCCCCTGTACACGTGGTGCCTAAGAAGGGAGGGATCACAGTCATTAAGAATGATAAAGATGAGCTTATACCTACTAGGACTATTATAGGACACCGTATGTGTATAGACTATAGGAAGCTTAATCTTGCTACTAGGAAGGATCATTTTCCTTTACCTTTCATTGATCAAATGCTAGAGAGGCTTGCTAATCATCCTTACTATTGCTTTCTCGATGGATATAGTGGATTCTTTCAAATACCAATCCATCCAAATGATCAAGAGAAGACGATCTTTACATGCCCTTATGGCACCTTCGCGTATTGAAGGATGCCATTTGGGTTGTGTAACGCACCGGCTACGTTTCAGCGGTGTATGATGTCGATCTTCTCCGATCTAATAGAAGAGATGGTAGAAGTGTTTATGGATGACTTCTCTGTATATGGTGCATCTTTTTCTGCGTGTTTATTGAATCTTTGCAAGGTACTAAAGCGTTGTGAAGAGACGAACCTTGTGCTTAACTGGGAGAAGTGTCACTTCATGGTGAAGGAAGGGATTGTACTTGGCCACAAGATATCAGAGAAGGGCATAGAGGTTGACAAAGCCAAGGTTGAGGTCATGATGAGTCTTGAGCCGCCGGTTAATGTCAAAGGGGTGAGGAGTTTCCTAGGCCATGCTGGCTTCTACAGGCGCTTCATCAAGGATTTTTCCAAGATTGCACGCCCTCTTACATGGCTGTTGTGCAAGGAATCTGACTTTGTGTTTGATGAGGATTGCCTTCATGCTTTCGTGACCATCAAAGAAGCTCTAGTATCCGAGCCTAAAGTGCAAGCACCGGACTGGACTCTACCGTTCGAGATAATGTGTGACGCAAGCGACTACGCCGTGGGAGCTGTTCTTGGTCAGAGGAAAGACAAGCGGCTGCATGTGATCTATTATGCTTCACATACCTTGGATGACGCGTAAGCCAGATACACTATGACTGAGAAGGAGTTGCTGGCAGTTGTATTCGCCTTTGAGAAGTTTAGGTCATACCTCGTAGGGTCCAAGGCCATTGTCTACACAGATCACACGGCTTTTAGACACATCTATTCCAAGAAGGACACTAAACCGAGGCCCTTGAGATGGATACTTCTTCTTCAGGAGTTTGACATGGAGATCAAGGACAAGAAAGGATAGAGAATGGTGTTGCTGATCACCTCTCTAGGATGAGAATCAATGAGTCTCTGCCCCTAGATGATTCGCTTCCGGAAGAACAACTCATGATGATCACTACGACTGTTTGTGGAAGGCTAGAAGGGCGGTTTGAAGAGGTTTTGAGCTTCAAGGAAGAGGATCTTCCTTGGTACGCTGATATTGTGAACTACTTGGCATGTGGAGAGGAGCCTTTGCATCTTGACAACTACCACAAGAAGAAATTCATGAGAGACGTAAGCCACTACTTTTGGGACGAGCCTTACTTGTACAAGAGGGGAGTGGACAGTTTATACAGGAGATGTGTAACAAACGAAGAAGCTAAGGGCATTCTCTTTCACTGCCATGGCTCTTCATACGGCGGACACTTTGCTTCATTCAAGACCGCTACAAAAGTCTTACAAGCCGGTTTCTGGTGGCCGTCTATCTTCAAAGACGCCCATGAGCTTGTCAATGAGCAGGGAACATCACCAAGCGAAACGAGATGCCTCAGGTTCCTATCTTTGACGTAGACATGTTTGACGTGTGGGACATAGATTTCATGGGGCCTTTCCCTTCTTCTTACGGCAACAAGTTCATTTTGGTGGCTGTAGATTATCAGTCTAAGTGGGTTGAGGCTATAGCTTCCCCAACAAACGATGCTAAGGTGGTGATAAATCTTTTCAAGGCCATCATATTCACACGATTTAGAGTCCCAAAGGATGTAATAAGCGACGGTGGTAGCCATTTCATCAACAAGTTGTTTGAGAGCCTTCTAAGGAAGTATGGTGTGAAGCACAAGGTGGCTACACCGTATCACCCTCAAACGAGTGGGCAAGTGGAGGTCTCTAACCGACAGATCAAAGCCATACTCAAGAAGACGGTGGGTACTACTCGGAAGGATTGGGCAGCTAATCTAGACGATGCTTTGTGGGCTTACCGGACTGCTTTCAAAACGCCCATTGGTACTACTCCTTTCACTCTTCTCTACGGCAAAGGATATCACCTCCCCGTTGAGCTGGAACATAGAGCATTGTGGGCTGTGAAGCAGCTGAATTTTGATCTAAAGACAGCTCAGGAGAAGCGCTTAATCCAGCTACCCAAACTTGATGAGCTAAGGCTAGATGCTTAAGAAAGCGCTAGGATCTACAAGGAGCGCACTAAGACGGCTCATGACAAGAAGCTGGTCCACAAAGAGCTTAAGGAAGGCAGTTTGGTATTACTCTACAACTCGAGGCTGAAGCTCTTTCCAGGAAAGCTGAAGTCAAGGTGGTGCGGACCGTTTGAGATCAAAGAGGTATTGCCTTACAGAGCCGTTACGTTGGTTGGCAAGAGTGGGAATGCATTCACAGTCAACGGACACAGAGTGAAGCCATACTTGGCCAGTGCATTCGACAAGGAGAGCACTTCAATGCTTCTCCAAGACCCACCATCTACCTAAACCAAGTAAAGTCTAGCTAAAGACGTTAAAGAAAGCGCACTTGGGAGGCATTCCCATGTTTATCCTGTATATATTCTTGCTTTATTTCTCTTTCAGTTTTATGTTTTTATCTTATGAGTGTGTAGGAACAGGTATAAGGGATCGCAGGCCATGATTTTAGATCCAAAAGGAGTAAGAAGGGGCGAGTATAAGCTAGAGATCGAGTGCTAGATCGACTCATCTTGGCTCGATCTTTGCTAGATCTAGCCAGTGAATCGAGAGGAGTCAGTCGATCTAGACGAGATCGAGTAGAACATCGAGTGGGATGGTCGATTATGTGAGGACAACCCGCCAATGCGTTCAGCTTGAAAAGCGAACGAGGTGTAGATCGACCGAAACACTCGATCCTCGAAAAAAGATCGAGTAGCCTACTCGATCTGCCACTCAATCAAGGCCCAAATCGACCTCTGAATCGAGAACGTGGCTCGATCACGAGGACTTAGCCACCGTGCCAAAAATCAAGGAACGAGAGATGTTATCGATCCAACACTCGATTGAATTCAAATCGAGTCCCAAATCGAGCACTCCTCTCGATCCAAGCCATTATGGGCATGAGATCGAGTCCTAGATCGACCAAATGGACTCGATTTTGTGTCGAGGTAACAATGTCTTTTCCCTCTTTTCTACTTTCCCTCCGGTTTTTAAATTCAAAAAGTGGTCAAGACAAGCATCTTTGACCATGAAAGGTGTGTCTTGACCACAGCTTTTGTCAGAAAACCACTTCTTTTACCCATGGTTTTGTAAAATTGTTAGCCTTTATATTTTCAACCTCTCTCACACTCTCCCATTCCTGTTTTCGCAAGTTCTTAAGCAGAAGAGAGTGTGAATTTTTATTTTCAAAAGGCTAACAGCATTCTCTTTCAATCTTTGCAAAGGTATTTTCGAATCTTTAAGAAAATCTTCAAGAAAATTTTCTTTTAATTCGCTTTGATTGTTTTAGATGCTAGGACGGTTTAAAATTTTTAAAAAACTAGCTTGATATTAGGAAAAATTTTAAATTTAATAATATCTCTAGATCTGATTCTCTGTTATCTTGCTAGGATTTTTATAAATTTCCCAAAATCCTAGGGTATTAGTTATAAGTTTTCCTTCTTCCTAGTCTTTTTCTCGGTTTTTCGCTGCCTTGCTCATTCTCTTGTTTGAGAATCTTGTTTCAGGCACCATGGCACCCAAAAGAACACGAGAGGATACAGCACAAGAGGGAGAAGGTCGAGAAGTGGTTGTTCAAGAGAGGGTCAGATGGTCTAAAGAGGAGAAACGAGACAAAGAGCGAATTCAAAGGCTGAAGTTCGAACCAACAAAGTTTGCGGACAGAGGATTGCTGTCTAAGATGGGAATTTTAGAGGATTTTGATCAACTCCTCCAGAATATAGGGCTGAGGTGTTTGTCACAGATTGATTGCCCAACCTTTCCCGAAGTGACAATCGACTTCCTTGCCACTCTGGAGTTTGCATACGAAAACCCTAGCGTCCCAACTCCTTCTCAAGGCCGCCTCTCTTTCAAAATCAAACGTCAAGCCTTCAGCCTCTCAATCCCAGAGCTTTGTCAAGCTTATGGCCTCAATGCTGCTGCCATGAAGGTTGAGTTTCCCTCCTTCACTCAAGCAAACGATCTTTGGGACCTCATAGCCAACGATGACTACAAGGCGAATACCACGAAGATCAAGAGGGTGAGGAGTCCAGTGCTGCGTTACACGTTGAAGCTGATTGCCAACACCTTCAGCGGACGCTCGGTAGCCGCCACGGTCACCAAGACGGAGCTTTGCTTCTTGTTCCAGGGCATTAAGCACCTCGTGTGCGACCCGGACGAGAATGATGAGCCGTTGGAAGATCAGTTAGGAGATGACGTGAACTACGGATGCATCCTGGCTGCTGCACTGGTGAAATACAAGGCGTATGCCTTGAGATGCAAGGCAAGCTCGTCACTTATTGGAGGCTTCCTCACGCCCTTGTTCGTGCAAACTGGCGTACCGCTTCAAGACTTCACTCCTGCTCCAGAAAGAGCTTTCATGGATGAGATATACCTAAGGAACACGGACAGCTTGGGACGCACACCAGCTGAGGGCTTCTTTGTGTATCTGTTCATTGGCGAGGAGAATGAGAAGAGGGTGTGTATTCTACCAATTGTAGAGGAGTGCTTTGCTCCTCTAGGAGCCACAGCCACCATCCAACAAGCTCCTCGCCCAAGATCAGAGTCTCTCGCCACGGATGATGAGAAGACCGAAGCCTTTATCCTCTCCAAGATCGATTTTGAGCCGCGGACCAAGACAGAAAAGTTCTTTGCTTCTGTTGTGGAGATGCAAAGGAAGATCAACAAGTGGCAAAGTAAAGTCATCAAGAAGCTTGCCAAGAAAGTCAAGGCGTTTCAAGGGGGTTCACCAAAGAAGGCTGCAAGTGAGGAGGTTCACCAACCGGAGAAGAGGAGGTTTTCCACCGGTGGAGTTGTCATCCGTGAGACTCAAGCAAGCACCATCCAGCCGGCGCGTCTTTTCCTCCTAGAGCCAGCGACCAAAGGCAAAGCCAAAGCCATAGCATCTAGCTCGTCTGGAACATCCTCAAGTTCCAGCCGAGCCTAGATCCGAGGTACCAACAACCGACCCTTGTAAATACCACTCATATTTTCTTTATCTTTGCTTTGTGTTTTTAAACTCTCTCGAATTTGTTTGCCACTGGGACGGTGTCATTCAAGTTTAGGGGAGTGTGTGTGTTATTTGACATGTTTAGTTTGCTCTTATTTTCTATTTCCATCCTTTGAGTCTTGCATTACATTTCATTGCATCTAAGGCATAGAAAAGGACAAAAAAATTGGTAAAATTTTTAAAAACATTTCTTAAAAAATTCATGTAGTTGCATTCACTTTGTTAAATATTTTAGGATTGAGTCTAGAATTCTTAAGCATCTAGGTTGTTTACATTTGCATAAGGGGTTAAAGTTTTCTTAAAAAGGTGTTTTAAGCTCATGAATTGTTTCAATGCCCTAGTTAGTAGTTCTCTAATGCTTTGCTCACGCTTTGAAAGTAAGTCCTTACCATGCTTGGATCACTTGTCTTGATTTTCGTGGCTTGACTTGAACATTCATGATTTGAAACTTGTCCTAATAAGTGAGAACCCTAACCTGATTTTTAAATATCATTCTTATGCATTTGAACATGAACACATGGATCTTACACATATTTAGGCTCTCTTCCTCCTTTTACCACTCTTTGTGAGCCTAAGTAGAACTCCCACCATTACCCTTACCTTTCTTTCAAGCCAAGTACTCTTGTGAGACATCACTGTGAGACCTCTTTTCGGTTTGAACTTAGCATAACGTGTTACGTTTAAGCGACATGATTCGGTTCTCATATGATTGCTAGCTTTGCATTTTGAAGCTAGTTATAGGCTTAGGATAAGTTTGGGGATTTGATGGGATTGCATTCTTGTTTATATGCTTACGGTTTCAAAAGGTCTTGGTGATTGAAGTGAATAAAATGTTTTAAGTGAAAGGCTTTGTTTTCAAAATGTATAAAGCTCTAAGTATTTCAGAAGATAGCTCTCTCAAGTAAAATAAAAATAAAAATAAAATAAAAAATATATAAAGAGCCTAAGTGCCAAATAAAAAGAAAAGAGAAGAAAAAGAAAGAATAGAGAGCTATCAATAAGAAAAAAATAATAAGGAGCTAAAATATTTTCAAGCCTTTTCGCTAGCCTAAAGAGTAAAGATGTTTTTTGTTTTGATTTGGGGTTTGCTAAGCTAATGCTTTGTTGATAAGGGTAGTATCTAAGAGGGTGAGTGAGCTTAAAATAAAAGAAATGAGAGGGGTTTTAGGATGATTGATTAGCATATGGGTAGATGAGAATCTGATCATGTATGCATCAATTGCCTTTACCTTTAGAATTATGCATAAAGTTCATACCATTCTTGAGAGAAACCCATTGCATTGTGAAACCCTTTTAAAATGAGATCACTCTATGCTCATAGCCTTCGCCCTTAGCCAAATGTGTTCTGCTTTAAAGTGCATAAGTTTGATTCACGGTTTGATCACTAATGAATGTTAAAGGATGAGATTCTTTGATTGTTTGGAATAGGAGAGTCATGATTTGAAATTCATTGTGTGATGAGTATGGCTAAGTTCTTTGGAGTATGAGTGTGTGCATTGCATCTTAGAATTAATAACTAGGACGTTGAGATTGATTCATTTGAAGACACCTTGCAAGAAGCTTAAACCCCCGTTTCTTTAAAAACCTCTTTCCCTTCTTGAATTTTGTTTGCTTGAAGGCAAGCAAAAGGCAAGTTTGGAGGGAGTTGATATTGCTGCATATTTCATGTGTTTTGCATACATATAAGATAGTTTCTCATGCATTTACCTTGCATATTAGGCTAGTTTGCATCACTTTAGGTCCTAGAGCACTTTTGCATCAACATTTGCATGTTTCTTGCATTATGCATCGCATTCAGGTTGTTTTCGGCGACTTTGGAGCTTTGGAAGATCCGTGGACGTGCTAAGGCTCGTGAGGAAGTTCGTGGACACTTGGAGAAATCAGGATTGCATGCTAAGGTCCCGAGATCGAGTAGCGGATCGAGCATGGCAGGTCGATCTAGACAAGATCGACCAAAAGATCGAGTGACCTATGTCGATGCGAAGAGACTGATCGAGACGACGATCGAGTGAAGAGATCGATCAAGGAGTACAGACATAAATGATGCCATGCAGAGCGAGAGTCGGATCGAGTCCACCACTTGATCCTCCATAGATCGATTCCAAGATCGGACAAAGCACTCGATCCACCAAAGAAGTCGAGACACAGATCGAGCTGAGGTCGCGATTTCCGAAGACGATCGAGCGAGATGCCCGATCTCGAGGTCGATCCCAGGCTACTTTAACCGAATTTGGCATCTAACGAGGGGGGGACCATCGAGCTGTTTGCCCATTTTGGGAAGGCGGCGATCCTACTTTTGAGACACGTTTTTCACTTTATCTTTTTATCATCTTCACTCTCGTTTTGAGGCGATTATCTCCGCCATTGTAGAACCTTGAATTTTTCTTGCTTTTATGTTTTGAATATTGAATCTTTGCTTTTAATCTACCGTTTTCATGTTTAGTCTATCATCTATTGCATTTTGTTCAGTTTACTTTATGAGTAGTGAGTAGTTTCATCGGGTTTTCGGGGTTGAGAGGATTCAAAGGGGTTGAAAAGGTTTAAAGCTTGGTGTTTTCTTGTTCTTCATCGCCTTCTCTTCTAAGATTTGAGCACTTAAGGCTTAAAGACTCTCACGCAAAGATCTTTATGATCAGAGGGATATCTTACCTTGACAGGATTCAGATGTGCTGGAGAAGTCAAATCCTAGAGGCTAAACCTTCCTTTCCCACACGCCATGGTCGTTTAGGGGATTAGTTAGGCCGCGTGTTTGAAATTTATGTTTTATGTTCTTCAATCTCTTTTTCCACCAAAAGCCATGGGTTTGGAGAAGAGAATGAAGGAGTGATCCATACCACACGCCATGGATGGATCTTGTTTTGTTTTCAAGGCTTAGAGAATCTCACAAAGTGAGTAGATCTAAAGTTTTCAAACCAAGCTTGAATCTTTGAAACCCTTGAACATGAACCTCAACCCTGGACCCTCTTTCTTAGTATTTTCTCATCTCTGTTAATCATTCGCTTGCTATCTGTTCACATCCTGGTCATTAGATTCATTTCTGCTTGAACTGTTTAGATGAGATCGATCGTTGTTGCTCGATCTAGTGGTCAATCTTGTGGTCGATTCACTAGTTGATTTTTAGTAATTCGTAGCTTTGCATTTTAGGTATCCCGCTTCTTTCTCGTGGTAGTTAACCCTCTTCCAGGGATTTTAAAATTGTTTTGCTTTGCATTTGACACTTGCATTTAGTTTTTAGGGATTTTACCAATCGTTTTCATAATCTGCTTAGATTTGCCCATTCCTTTGCATTCTTAGTGATCTTGCTACCCCTAGGTGTGGATTTACTCTTCTCTTGCTCACTATACTACATCTCTGTGTGCATTAGTGTTTTGATAACCTCTCTGTTGCATCTTGACACTTCATGCATTGCAAAAACATCTTATCAATCTGGCTAAGTTGCCATCTTGGGGGATAGACAGCATTAAGATTTGGGGTTTGGTAAAGACTAAGCCTTTACTTTACGTTGGATACTGATTTCTCTACTCTCAAACTTGTGTCTTTCAGGTACCTGAATCTACGTTCAAGGGGAGACAAGAATTTGCTACAACCCTTGGACAACATTCATCAACTCGGACATACAAGATCAAGAAGAGTTAGAGAGCAAGCTAGAGCCTTTGAGGAGATTGTTCAGCAAGGTTCAGTGGATTTTGAAGCGATAGCTGAGCACAAACATCCAGAGGGACCTCCTCCAGCTCACGGAGCAGTGGGAAGGGGTAATGGAAACCCCCACCACGCGGCTAGACCCCCACGGATCATTGGAGCGGAAGATGCTCCCAACACCCATTATAATAGCTTTGGGATCACTCCTCCTCCTGTACAGAACAACAACTTCGAGATTAAGCCAGGATTCATCTCAATGGTGCAAAATAATAAGTTCCATGGGTTAGCAATGGAAGACCCCTTGGAGCATCTTGACAACTTTGAGCAAGTGTGTGAGATGATCAAGATTAATGGCATATCCGAAGATGCTTTCAAGCTGCGTCTCTTTCCATTTTCTCTTGGAGACAAGGCTAGACATTGGGAGAAGACCCTTCCACAAGGCACCATTACCTCTTGGGCTGAGTGTAAGAAGGTGTTCCTCTCAAAGTTCTTCTCCAGCACCAGAACAGCAAGGTTGAGAAGTGAGATCAGCGGCTTCACTCAAAGGAACAACGAGACGTTCAATGAAGCCATGGAGCGGTTCAAGGACTACACCATTCGGTGTCCTCACCACGGCTTCAGTGAAGAGACTCTCCTAAGCACAATATACCGCGGAGCTTCACCAAAGATACGCTTGCTACTTGACACGGCTAGTAAGGGAAATTTCCTTGGTCAAGAAGTGGAAGATGGTATGGAGCTGATTGAGAACTTGGCATTGAGTGACGGCAATTATGCTGAGGACTATGACTGTGCACCGAGAGGTTCTGAGCTAGAGTCTCACAAGAAAGAGCTTAAGTCCTTGCATGAGAAGACTGGCAAGCTGGTGCTAGCTAACCATAAGCATGTTCACTTCGTTGGGGAAGCGGATGAGACCTTAGAGGAGCTTGAGTTGAGTCAAGAAGAAGCCAATTGGGTGGCGGGTCAGAACAACTACAAACCTCAAGGGTATTCACAAGGCTACCATCAGAGCAACAATCTCTCCTATAGAAGCACCAATGTGGAGAACCCTAAAGATCAAGTGTACCCTGCTTAGCAAGCAAAGCCATTTGTGCCCTACAACAAAGGTTTTCAGCCGAGTGGTGGTTTTCAAGGTCAGCGCCAAGGTAACTTTCAAGGACAGCAACCACAACAAGGAAACAAACCTTATACTCCTATGTATCCTCAAGGATTTGTTCCTCAACAACAAATGCAACTGCAGCAAGTTGACCCGGTACAAGCCATGTTTCAACAACTGATTCAAGGGCAAGCCTCTACAAACCAGAAGTTTGCCGAGATGAACACTCGCTTAGACTCCTCTCTCACTGACTTCTCTACTCAGATTACAAACTTGAATAACAAGATCAAGCAGTTAGAGAAAGGAAAGGCGAGTAAAAGTGGTCAGAATAGCTTACCGGGCAAGTGTGAGCAAAGTCCCAAGGAATACGCCAATGCTATCACACTACGAAGTGGGAAAGACCTTCCACCGCGAATTGCGCCTAAGGACAATGAGGACATTGTGGTTCAATAGGGGGAGGATAATCTGTAGGCTGATGATGAGATCAACTTCCACAACGTGTGGATAGAGCGGCCAACAAAAGGGAAAGAAGCAGCTGTGAAAAAGCAAGTGGAGAAAGCAACCGAGGAGAAAGATGAGTACATACCTCCGCCTTATGTTCCTAAGCTTCCTTTTCCTGGCCGTTTCAAGAAACAACTTATAGAGAAGCATAGGCTCATGTTTGAGAAGCATATAAGGGACGTAGAGATCAAGCTACCTCTCGTGGATTGCCTTGCCATGATGCCTAAATGTGTAAAAAAATTCAAAGACACGCTTGCAAAGAAGAATAAAGAAAGCAAGGAAGTGCTAGTGCTTAGTGAGGAATGTAGCGCCGTAATACACAAGGAGATAGTTCCCAAGAAGTTGGGAGATCCTGGAAGCTTCACTATACCTTGCGCTTTAGGTCCATTGGAGTTCAAGAGTTGCCTTTGCGATTTGGGAGCTAGTATAAATCTGATGCCCCATTCTATAGCAAAGAAGTTGGGATTCACGAGATTCAAAGACAGTAGAATCTCATTGGTGAAGCTGACAGAAGCGTGAGGCTACCCGTGGGTTTGCTAGAGGACTTACCAGTGAGGGTCAGTGGTGTAAACGAGCCTACAGACTTCGTCGTGCTCTAAATGGATTAGGAGCCTAAGGATCCGCTCATTCTTGGAAGGCCATTCCTTGCAACCGTCGGAGCAATCATCGATGTCAAGAATGGGAAGATAGCTCTGCACTTGGATAAGGAGATAAGGCTGGATTTTGACATCAACGAAGTCTTGAAGAAGCCTACCGTAGAAGGGCAAGCTTTCTACATAGAGACGTTGGATGCTTTGGCGGATGAACTGCTGGAGGAGCTTGCACAAGAGGATCACTTGAAGCTGGCATTGACTAAGGAGCCAAGAGAGTATGGTTTCATGGATCAGAGGGCTCAGGAGTACATAAATCTCCTTGATTCTAGAAAAGTTGTGCTAGAAGATAAAGGCGGATGCCTAGAGATCTATCAGGCAATCGAGAAGATCACTCGATCCAAGTCAGCAATCGACAAGAAGATCGAGGATACTGGTCGATCCAAGGTAGAGAATGACTCAGACGCTCGATCCACTACTCGATCCCATCTAAATCGAGTGAGTGATCGAGTTGAGAGCAATCGATCAGGAAAAGCAATCGATGGAAAGATCGAGGGAAGTCAATCGATCAATTCAGAAATCGAGATGGCGATCTCCTGCTCGATCCCAATTAAATCGAGTAGGAGAATCGAGTGAAATTGCTCGATCCGGACCAGAACGAGTGCAAGATCGACTGGAAGACTCGATCTCGGAGGGGACAGATGTTCAAGAAAGCAGCCTTAAGGGTCATGTCTCGGGTTCTAAGGAGGTTACTGAGGATGGAAACGTCAACAAGAGCCACGAGGAGGACTGGAGCGAGCTGCTAGCCCCAAATGTGGACCTTAAGGAGCTCCCAAAAGGGGTAAGGTATGCTTTCTTAGGGCGTAATAAAACCTATCCCGTGATTGTGAATGAAAACTTAAGTGATGATGAGTTGCACTCGCTCCTAACTAAGCTGAGAAAGTATGGGAAGGCCATTGGGTACTCTCTAAGTGACATCAAGGGCCTTTCACCAATACTTTGCACTCATAGGATTCACTTGGATAATGAGAACGCCTCTTCTATAGAACACCAAAGGCGTTTGAATCCAAATTTAAAGGATGTTGTTAAGAAAAAAATTCTTAAGCTGCTAGAGGCTGACGTGATCTATCCCATAAGTGACAGCATGTGGGTTTCCCCTGTACACGTGGTGCCTAAGAAGGGAGGGATCACAGTCATTAAGAATGATAAAGATGAGCTTATACCTACTATGACTATTATAGGACACTGTATGTGTATAGACTATAGGAAGCTTAATCTTGCTACTAGGAAGGATCATTTTCCTTTACCTTTCATTGATCAAATGCTAGAGAGGCTTGCTAATCATCCTTACTATTGCTTTCTCGATGGATATAGTGGATTCTTTCAAATACCAATCCATCCAAATGATCAAGAGAAGACGATCTTTACATGCCCTTATGGCACCTTCGCGTATTGAAGGATGCCATTTGGGTTGTGTAACGCACCGGCTACGTTTCAGCGGTGTATGATGTCGATCTTCTCCGATCTAATAGAAGAGATGGTAGAAGTGTTTATAGATGACTTCTTTGTATATAGTGCATCTTTTTCTGCGTGTTTATTGAATCTTTGCAAGGTACTAAAGCGTTGTGAAGAGACGAACCTTGTGCTTAACTGGGAGAAGTGTCACTTCATGGTGAAGGAAGGGATTGTGCTTGGCCACAAGATATCAGAGAAGGGCATAGAGGTTGACAAAGCCAAGGTTGAGGTCATGATGAGTCTTGAGCCGCCGGTTAATGTCAAAGGGGTGAGGAGTTTCCTAGGCCATGCTGGCTTCTACAGGCGCTTCATCAAGGATTTTTCCAAGATTGCACGCCCTCTTACATGGCTGTTGTGCAAGGAAGCTGACTTTGTGTTTGATGAGGATTGCCTTCATGCTTTCGTGACCATCAAAGAAGCTCTAGTATCCGAGCCTATAGTGCAAGCACCGGACTGGACTCTACCGTTCGAGATAATGTGTGATGCAAGCGACTACGCCGTGGGAGCTGTTCTTGGTCAGAGGAAAGACAAGCGGCTGCATGTGATCTATTATGCTTCACGTACCTTGGATGACACGTAAGCTAGATACACTATGACTGAGAAGGAGTTGCTGGCAGTTGTATTCGCCTTTGAGAAGTTCAGGTCATACCTCGTAGGGTCCAAGGCCATTGTCTACACAGATCACACGGCTTTTAGACACATCTATTCCAAGAAGGACACTAAACCGAGGCCCTTGAGATGGATACTTCTTCTTCAGGAGTTTGACATGGAGATCAAGGACAAGAAAGGATAGAGAATGGTGTTGCTGATCACCTCTCTAGGATGAGAATCAATGAGTCTCTGCCCCTAGATGATTCGCTTCCGGAAGAACAACTCATGATGATCACTACGGCTGTTTGTGGAAGGCTAGAAGGGCGGTTTGAAGAGGTTTTGAGCTTCAAGGAAGAGGATCTCCCTTGGTACGCTGATATTGTGAACTACTTGGCATGTGGAGAGGAGCCTTTGCATCTTGACAACTACCACAAGAAGAAATTCATGAGAGACGTAAGCCACTACTTTTGGGACGAGCCTTACTTGTACAAGAGGGGAGTGGACAGTTTATGCAGGAGATGTGTAACAAACGAAGAAGCTAAGGGCATTCTCTTTCACTGCCATGGCTCTTCATATGGCGGACACTTTGCTTCATTCAAAACCGCTACAAAAGTCTTACAAGCCGGTTTCTGGTGGCCGTCTATCTTCAAAGACGCCCATGAGCTTGTCAACGAGCAGGGAACATCACCAAGCGAAACGAGATGCCTCAGGTTCCTATCTTTGAAGTAGACGTGTTTGACGTGTGGGGCATAGATTTCATGGGGCCTTTCCCTTCTTCTTACGGCAACAAGTTCATTTTGGTGGCTGTAGATTATGTGTCTAAGTGGGTTGAGGCTATAGCTTCCCCAACAAACGATGCTAAGGTGGTGATAAAGCTTTTCAAGGCCATCATATTCACACGATTTGGAGTCCCAAAGGTTGTAATAAGCGACGGTGGTAGCCATTTCATCAACAAGTTGTTTGAGAGCCTTCTAAGGAAGCATGGTGTGAAGCACAAGGTGGCTACACCGTATCACCCTCAAACGAGTGGGCAAGTGGAGGTCTCTAACCGACAGATCAAAGCCATACTCAAGAAGACGGTGGGTACTACTCGGAAGGATTGGGCAGCTAATCTAGACGATGCTTTGTGGGCTTACCGGACTGCTTTCAAAACGCCCATTGGTACTACTCCTTTCACTCTTCTCTACGGCAAAGGATGTCACCTCCCCGTTGAGCTGGAACATAGAGCATTGTGGGCTGTGAAGCAGCTGAATTTTGATCTAAAGACAGCTCAGGAGAAGCGCTTGATCCAGCTACCCAAACTTGATGAGCTAAGGCTAGATGCTTAAGAAAGCGCTAGGATCTACAAGGAGCGCACTAAGACGGCTCATGACAAGAAGCTGGTCCACAAAGAGCTTAAGGAAGGCAGTTTGGTATTACTCTACAACTCGAGGCTGAAGCTCTTTCCAGGAAAGCTGAAGTCAAGGTGGTGCGGACCGTTTGAGATCAAAGAGGTATTGCCTTACGGAGCCGTTACGTTGGTTGGCAAGAGTGGGAATGCATTCACAGTCAACGGACACAGAGTGAAGCCATACTTGGCCAGTGCATTCGACAAGGAGAGCACTTCAATGCTTCTCCAAGACCCACCATCTACCTAAACCAAGTAAAGTCTAGCTAAAGACGTTAAAGAAAGCGCACTTGGGAGGCATTCCCATGTTTATCCTGTATATATTCTTGCTTTATTTCTCTTTCAGTTTTATGTTTTTATCTTATGAGTGTGTAGGAACGGGTATAAGGGATCGCAGGCCATGATTTTAGATCCAAAAGGAGTAAGAAGGGGCGAGTATAAGCTAGAGATCGAGTGCTAGATCGACTCATCTTGGCTCGATCTTTGCTAGATCTAGCCAGTGAATCGAGAGGAGTCAGTCGATCTAGACGAGATCGAGTAGAACATCGAGTGGGATGGTCATGTGAGGACAACCCGCCAATGCGTTCAGCTTGAAAAGCGAACGAGGTGTAGATCGACCGAAACACTCGATCCTCGAAAAAAGATCGAGTAGCCTACTTGATCTGCCACTCAATCCAAGCCCAAATCGACCTCTGAATCGAGATCGTGGCTCGATCACGAGGACTTAGCCACCGTGCCAAAAATCAAGGAACGAGAGGTGTTATCGATCCAACACTCGATTGAATTCAAATCGAGTCCCAAATCGAGCACTCCTCTCGATCCAAGCCATTATGGGCATGAGATCGAGTCCTAGATCGACCAAATGGACTCGATTTTGTGCCGAGGTAACAATGTCTTTTCCCTCTTTTCTACTTTCCCTCCGGTTTTTAAATTCAAAAAGTGGTCAAGGCAAGCATCTTTGACCATGAAAGGTGTGTCTTGACCACAGCTTTTGTCAGAAAACCGCTTCTTTTACCCATGGTTTTGTAAAATTGTTAGCCTTTATATTTTCAACCTCTCTCACACTCTCCCATTCCTGTTTTCGCAAGTTCTTAAGCAGAAGAGAGTGTGAATTTTTATTTTCAAAAGGCTAACAGCATTCTCTTTCAATCTTTGCAAAGGTATTTTCGAATCTTTAAGAAAATCTTCAAGAAAATTTTCTTTTAATTCGCTTTGATTGTTTTAGATGCTAGGACGGTTTAAAATTTTTAAAAAACTAGCTTGATATTAGGAAAAATTCTAGATTTAATAATATCTCTAGATCTGATTCTCTGTTATCTTGCTAGGATTTTTATAAATTTCCCAAAATCCTAGGGTATTAGTTATAAGTTTTCCTTCTTCCTAGTCTTTTTCTCGGTTTTTCGCTGCCTTGCTCATTCTCTTGTTTGAGAATCTTGTTTCAGGCACCATGGCACCCAAAAGAACACGAGAGGATACAGCACAAGAGGGAGAAGGTCGAGAAGTGGTTGTTCAAGAGAGGGTCAGATGGTCTATAGAGGAGAAACGAGACAAAGAGCGGATTCAAAGGCTGAAGTTCGAACCAACAAAGTTCGCGGACAGAGGATTGCTGTCTAAGATGGGGCTTTTAGAGGATTTTGATCAACTCCTCCAGAAGATAGGGCTGAGGTGTTTGTCACAGATTGATTGCCCAACCTTTCCCGAAGTGACAATCGACTTCCTTGCCACTCTGGAGTTTGCATACGAAAACCCTAGCGTCCCAACTCCTTCTCAAGGCCGCCTCTCTTTCAAAATCAAACGTCAAGCCTTCAGCCTCTCAATCCCCGAGCTTTGTCAAGCTTATGGCCTCGATGCTGCTGCCATGAAGGTTGAGTTTCCCTCCTTCACTCAAGCAAACGATCTTTGGGACCTCATAGCCAACGATGACTACAAGGCGAATACCACGAAGATCAAGAGGGTGAGGAGTCCAGTGCTGCGTTACACGTTGAAGCTGATTGCCAACACCTTCAGTGGACGCTCGGTAGCCGCCACGGTCACCAAGACGGAGCTTTGCTTCTTGTTCCAGGGCATTAAGCACCTCGTGTGCGACCCGGATGAGAATGATGAGCCGTTGGAAGATCAGTTAGGAGATGACGTGAACTACGGATGCATCCTGGCTGCTGCACTGGTGAAATACAAGGCGTATGCCTTGAGATGCAAGGCAAGCTCGTCACTTATTGGAGGCTTCCTCACGCCCTTGTTCGTGCAAACTGGCGTACCGCTTCAAGACTTCACTCCTGCTCCAGAAAGAGCTTTCATGGATGAGATATACCTAAGGAACACGGACAGCTTGGGACGCACACCAGCTGAGGGCTTCTTTGTGTATCTGTTCATTGGCGAGGAGAATGAGAAGAGGGTGTGTATTCTACCAAACGTAGAGGAGTGCTTTGCTCCTCTAGGAGCCACAGCCACCATCCAACAAGCTCCTCGCCCAAGATCAGAGTCTTTCGCCACGGATGATGAGAAGCCCGAAGCCTTTATCCTCTCCAAGATCGATTTTGAGCCGCGGACCAAGACAGAAAAGTTCTTTGCTTCTGTTGTGGAGATGCAAAGGAAGATCAACAAGTGGCAAAGTAAAGTCATCAAGAAGCTTGCCAAGAAAGTCAAGGCGTTTCAAGGGGGTTCGCCAAAGAAGGCTGCAAGTGAGGAGGTTCACCAACCGGAGAAGAGGAGGTTTTCCACCGGTGGAGTTGTCATCCGTGAGACTCAAGCAAGCACCATCCAGCCGGCGCGTCTTTTCCTCCCAGAGCCAGCGACCAAAGGCAAAGCCAAAGCCATAGCATCTAGCTCGTCTGGAACATCCTCAAGTTCCAGCCGAGCCTAGATCCGAGGTACCAACAACCGACCCTTGTAAATACCACTCATATTTTCTTTATCTTTGCTTTGTGTTTTTAAACTCTCTCGAATTTGTTTGCCACCGGGACGGTGTCATTCAAGTTTAGGGGAGTGTGTGTATTATTTGACATGTTTAGTTTGCTCTTATTTTCTATTTCCATCCTTTGAGTCTTGCATTACATTTCATTGCATATAAGGCATAGAAAAGGACAAAAAAATTGGTAAAATTTTTTAAAAAATTTCTTAAAAAATTCATGTAGATGCATTCACTTTGTTAAATATTTTAGGATTGAGTCTAGAATTCTTAAGCATCTAGGTTGTTTACATTTGCATAAGGGGTTAAAGTTTTCTTAAAAAGGTGTTTTAAGCTCATGAATTGTTTCAATGCCCTAGTTAGTAGTTCTCTAATGCTTTGCTCACGCTTTGAAAGTAAGTCCTTACCATGCTTGGATCACTTGTCTTGATTTGCGTGGCTTGACTTGAACATTCATGATTTGAAACTTGTCCTAATAAGTGAGAACCCTAACCTGATTTTTAAATATCATTCTTATGCATTTGAACATGAACACATGGATCTTACACATATTTAGGCTCTCTTCCTCCTTTTACCACTCTTTGTGAGCCTAAGTAGAACTCCCACCATTACCCTTACCTTTCTTTCAAGCCAAGTACTCTTGTGAGACATCACTGTGAGACCTCTTTTCGGTTTGAACTTAGCATAACGTGTTACGTTTAGGCGACATGATTCGGTTCTCATATGATTGCTAGCTTTGCATTTTGAAGCTAGTTATAGGCTTAGGATAAGTTTGGGGATTTGATGGGATTGCATTCTTGTTTATATGCTTACGGTTTCAAAAGGTCTTGGTGATTGAAGTGAATAAAATGTTTTAAGTGAAAGGCTTTGTTTTCAAAATGTATAAAGCTCTAAGTATTTCAGAAGATAGCTCTCTCAAGTAAAATAAAAATAAAAATAAAATAAAAAATATATAAAGAGCCTAAGTGCCAAATAAAAAGAAAAGAGAAGAAAAAGAAAGAATAGAGAGCTATCAATAAGAAAAAAATAATAAGGAGCTAAAATATTTTCAAGCCTTTTCGCTAGCCTAAAGAGTAAAGATGTTTTTTGTTTTGATTTGGGGTTTGCTAAGCTAATGCTTTGTTGATAAGGGTAGTATCTAAGAGGGTGAGTGAGCTTAAAATAAAAGAAATGAGAGGGGTTTTAGGATGATTGATTAGCATATGGGTAGATGAGAATCTGATCATGTATGCATCAATTGCCTTTACCTTTAGAATTATGCATAAAGTTCATACCATTCTTGAGAGAAACCCATTGCATTGTGAAACCTTTTTAAAATGAGATCACTCTATGCTTATAGCCTTCGCCCTTAGCCAAATGTGTTCTGCTTTAAAGTGCATAAGTTTGATTCACGGTTTGATCACTAATGAATGTTAAAGGATGAGATTCTTTGATTGTTTGGAATAGGAGAGTCATGATTTGAAATTCATTGTGTGATGAGTATGGCTAAGTTCTTTGGAGTATGAGTGTGTGCATTGCATCTTAGAATTAATAACTAGGACGTTGAGATTGATTCATTTGAAGAAACCTTGCAAGAAGCTTAAACCCCCGTTTCTTTAAAAACCTCTTTCCCTTCTTGAATTTTGTTTGCTTGAGGGCAAGCAAAAGGCAAGTTTGGAGGGAGTTGATATTGCTGCATATTTCATGAGTTTTGCATACATATAAGATAGTTTCTCATGCATTTACCTTGCATATTAGGCTAGTTTGCATCACTTTAGGTCCTAGAGCACTTTTGCATCAACATTTGCATGTTTCTTGCATTATGCATCGCATTCAGGTTGTTTTCGGCGACTTTGGAGCTTTGGAAGTTCCGTGGACGTGCTAAGGCTCGTGAGGAAGTTCGTGGACACTTGGAGAAATCAGGATTGCATGCTAAGGTCCCGAGATCGAGTAGCGGATCGAGCATGGCAGGTCGATCTAGACAAGATCGACCAAAAGATCGAGTGACCTATGTCGATGCGAAGAGACTGATCGAGACGACGATCGATTGAAGAGATCGATCAAGGAGTACGGACGTAAATGATGCCATGCAGAGCGAGAGTCAGATCGAGTCCAAAACTCGATCCTCCATAGATCGATTCCAAGATCGGACAAAGCACTCGATCCACCAAAGAAGATCGAGACACAGATCGAGCTGAGGCCGTGATTTCCGAAGACGATCGAGCGAGATGCCTGATCTCGAGGTCGATTCCAGGCTACTTTAACCGAATTTGGCATCTAACGAGGGGGGGACCATCGAGCTGTTTGCCCATTTTGGGAAGGCGGCGATCCTACTTTTGAGACACGTTTTTCACTTTATCTTTTTATCATCTTCACTCTCGTTTTGAGGCGATTATCTCCGCCATTGTAGAACCTTGAGTTTTTCTTGCTTTTATGTTTTGAATATTGAATCTTTGCTTTTAATCTACCGTTTTCATGTTTAGTCTATCATCTATTGCATTTTGTTCAGTTTACTTTATGAGTAGTGAGTAGTTTCATCGGGTTTTCGGGGTTGAGAGGATTCAAAGGGGTTGAAAAGGTTTAAAGCTTGGTGTTTTCTTGTTCTTCATCGCCTTCTCTTCTAGGATTTGAGCACTTAAGGCTTAAAGACTCTCACGCCAAGATCTTTATGATCAGAGGGATATCTTACCTTGACAGGATTCAGATGTCCTGGAGAAGTCAAATCCTAGAGGTTAATCCTTCCTTTCCCACACGCCATGGTCGTTTAGGGGATTAGTTAGGCTGCGTGTTTGAAATTTATGTTTTATGTTCTTCAATCTCTTTTTCCACCAAAAGCCATGGGTTTGGAGAAGAGAATGAAGGAGTGATCCATACCACACGCCATGGATGGATCTTGTTTTGTTTTCAAGGCCTAGAGAATCTCACAAAGTGAGTAGATCTAAAGTTTTCAAACCAAGCTTGAATCTTTGAAACCCTTGAACATAAACCTCAACCCTGGACCCTCTTTCTTAGTATTTTCTCATCTCTGTTAATCATTCGCTTGCTATCTGTTCACATCCTGGTCATTAGATTCATTTCTGCTTGAACTGTTTAGATGAGATCGATCGTTGTTGCTCGATCTAGTGGTCGATTCACTAATTGATTTTTAGTAATTCGTAGCTTTGCATTTTAGGTATCCCGCTTCTTTCTCGTGGTAGTTAACCCTCTTCCAGGGATTTTAAAATTGTTTTGCTTTGCATTTGACACTTGCATTTAGTTTTTAGGGATTTTACCAATCGTTTTCATAATCTGCTTAGATTTGCCCATTCTTTTGCATTCTTAGTGATCTTGCTACCCCTAGGTGTGGATTTACTCTTCTCTTGCTCACTATACTACATCTCTGTGTGCATTAGTGTTTTGATAACCTCTCTGTTGCATCTTGACACATCATGCATTGCAAAAACTTCTATATGATGCTCAAAAAATCAAATGAAATTTACAAGCTTTTATATGGAACCAAAAAAATTCTTATCACACGTTGTATTATTAATGTACGAATCCACATCCTTTCAAACAGAGATAAAGCCTAAAGTGAGACCCTTTTTCCTATTTTTGCATTTTGTTGTTGGAATGGCTTCTTTTAGTGGATATCGTACTCCAAAGTACTTGAAAAAAAGAAAAGAAAATTACACAGTAATAGATCGTGTATAGAAAATTAATTGATGTCGAAAATCCTCATTTGCTCAGGTTTTCGAATTGCAGAATATAATCTAAAAACATTTCTATAAAATTTGAAAATGTTTATAACTCTATTTAATTAGAATGGAAAAACTATTTCAGATTAAAATTGTTTTTTTGGACCGTGATCTTAAGATAACCTGGCCAGTTTTCTAGAGTTTTTCCACTTTACTTATAATGTTGACAAAAAAAAGAATCAAGCATCTATACAATTAAAAGGTAACAATTCTTGAAAACAAGAACATTGAGAGCACAAATATCTCTTTTTGTGAAATCATACTCCAAAAGCACTAATGACATTTCTTCGAGTTTTACGAATCATTACAATATACAAGCCACTTAGGGTCTTAAAGGCCAAGTGAATATCAATAAAAATAACTTTACAAGAAAATGAGTGAAACTAGCTAATACAAATGAAACTTCATTTTTTTATCATCAGCCTTTGCACCTTGTCTTGTATACTATCTTACTTTGCATGTTCTTTTTAGGGCCTATCTTCATCGTTCTCCCATCTTCTCCTTCCAGGAATGGTCCCTTGTGGTGTTATTTCTTATATTTATTTCGGGAAAATTTTACGTATTCAGACCTTGACTTTGATTAATCTTAGGCTGAGAGATACCACCCCAGACATGACACCATTTTGGACTGACTTGTGTTGAGGCCCATTTTTGTTTCTTGCTGATATGTGTAGGATTTAGGTATTCTTAGCTCTTGTTTTGATTGGTTTCCACCATGTTTCATATCCTTTAGAAATCATTTTAGTGCTTTTGAGTATTGTTTACATCATCTAGTGTTATATTAGAGTCCTATGCCATTTTGTTGCATTTGCATTATATTTTGTGTGCTTTTAGGGTACTATGGAGCTTTTTGGGACTTGAGGACATGGGGGTAGTAGTGTAGAAAAGAGTAAAGCTAGAAAATTCATGAAGAAGCAAGGGGATGGTTCTCGCACAAACCCGCCAGTTTGGAGCATCCGTCGGCCTACCAGGGTGGCGTATTCTCGCACAAACCCGTTAGCCTGTGAACCTGTCAGGCTGCACATACGCTCTAGATAGGCCACTTTCTGTTTCAAGCTGGATCCGACCCGATTTATTATGAGTCAACCTGGTTTATTTTAGCCACCTATAAATACAATTTTAGCCAAGAAAAACCCTAGGCTATCTTATGTTTTAGATTTTCTTGCATCCTTAGTTCAAAACACTTGTTCTTATGATTTGTGTTGGATCTTTTATATTTTCTTCTTAATCTAGTGAGGTTTTCTTAATCTTTTTCTAATCTATGTTAGTTATGTCTTCTATCATATTTAACTTTGTTTTCACCATGATTAGTGAGTAGTTTCATTGATATTTAAAGATGGGTAGATTAGGGTGATTTGATGACTGATCTTTGATGTTTAGGGCTAGATTATTTCATATCATTTCTTATTTGATGTTCTTAATGCTAAATCTACCTTGATCATGTTGGTTTAGAACTTAGGTCTTTTCATGCATTGAAAGTGTTTGATGCCTGAATGAAGTATCTAAGAGATTTGCATACTTAGCATATGGGAATAGATGTCTAAGGTGTTTATTGACTTTATAGAACTGGATTTTAATGCTTGTTGATTATCTTTTCACTAATGGAAATTAGATCTTGATTAGGTAATTAGCAAATGGGATTAGTGTCATGGAAGTGGATTAATCTTGTTTAAGAGTTTTATGCATAAGGGTTAGCATTATTATGATTACATGAACATCATTAATCACTCAAAGAGTCACCCAAACTCAATTACCCCATATTATGACCTGTTTGCCTGTATTGTCTAAGCTTGTTTAGTAATTGTTCTGTTTTTTGCTTTGCTTGAGTATTATTGCTTAAGTGTTTGAGTTTATTTCTTATAAGTCTTGTTTTCTTGTTCATTTAGATTGATAGAAACAACTTTATTGATATTGCTTGGATAAGGAACCTTTATGCATTTTTGGTGTTCACAACAAACCCCATTTTGATTGACATCTCAAATACTACAATGACATGAGTAGTAGAGATTAATTATTAGTGTAAAATCCTACTATCATTTTGGCGCCGTTGCCAATTGGGGTTTTGTTTGTGCATCAGGATTTTAAAAGTTCTTGAGATTGAGCATTTGTTTTACTTTGGTCACTAAACTCTTTTACCTTGGTTTTAATAATCTCTTACAGGTGCATGAACCTGAGATCCAGAGGAAACAACAACCGTGTGGATCCCATTGACAACATAAATAGGCTGAGAAGACCTACTGCAAGGGAAAGGGAGAGGGCTCAACACTTGCAGTGGTTGGGCATGGATAATCAGCATAATTATGGGGGTAATGATCCACCAATGGCAGGTGAAAATGAGCAAGGAGGTTGATATACTCATTATTTACACCATATTAGCATATGTTTTGCATTGTTTTATAGTCTCTAAACATTCATTTTTGTTTGCTTTTGTCCCATTTGCATTCAATTAAGACTTAGTGTAGATTTAGGGTGTGCATTGCATGTTTTGTGCATTTGACGAGTTTGGCAGGTATGTTTGGAGAGTTTTGAGACTACAGGGATCATATGAGATGATGGTGGGTGCAGCACAAGACATCAAAAGAACCAAGAAGAAGGTGCACCTTGTTGAAGCGGCCAGAATCTTCACCTGACAAAACCGGCTCGGACAAAGCATCTCCAACCCGATTCAGCTTCAATAGTCTTCATCAATGTTGTAGCCCCGTGAGTTAGATTTCGTCTGGAGTTTGTTTCATGTCACTCCCATCAGCGATTAGAAAGTTCAGGAATTTTTCGTGAAGCCAGTCATCCCCATCGGTCATCTGCATTGGTCACTTGTGACCGATGGGAAGAGACAGGACATCTGTATCAGTCATCTGTATCGGTCACTTGTAAAATATGGGAATCAAGCAAATAGAGTATCGGTCATCTGTATCGGTCACTTGTGACCGATGGGAAGTAAGCCAGCTTATCGGTCATCCGTACCCGAAGGACCATATCGACTGAAGATCAGCTCAGATGAGGTGTTTTCTTTCCGATTTGGCCTCGGCGTTCTTCATCAATATTGTAGCCCCCTGAGTTAAATTTCGTTTGGTATTGGTTTCGAGTCATTCCCATCAGTGGTTGAAGAGTTACGGTGAATAAAGTGAGCACATGTCCATTTGGAGTTTTGACCGTTGATCTTGACCGACTTGAAGATCAGCTCGTACGAATAGCCTCCGTCTTGATTCAGCTTCCGCACTCTTCATTAAATTTATAGCCACGTGCGTTAACTTTCAGGAGGACTTGGTTTCATGTCATTATGATATGCCGTTCAAATGATATCACAATTTTCGTGAAATCGCTCAACATGTATCGATCAAGCGTATCGGTCAAGGAGTGACCGATGGGAACCCAGCGGATGCTCTATCGATCAAGCCTATCGATCACTTTTGACCGATATGAAACAGTCCAAATTTCCTTTTATTTACAATTCTGCCACTCTGCTTAGACTCCTATAAATATTGAAAATCCCTAATTTTTGGTAACAAGCTTTTACCCAACAGTTCTTTCCTTTTATGTTTTTACTTTGATCTTGTAGTTTGAATCTTTGTTCCATTTCAATATAAGTTTGTATTTATCTTCTTGTTTAATCTTTCTAATCATGATTAGCTATCTTTTTATTTTTGAATTGATGGTTTTTATGGTGATTAGTGAGTAGTGACTTAGGGATTTGAGATGGGTTAGGTTTAGGGAATTGGAGACTTGATTTATGATTGCTTAGTGTTAATTCTCCCATTTCCTTTCTTGATTGCTGTGTTAAATGCCTGATTAGCCTTGGCTAAGTTGATTAGGATCTTAGGCTCATTTTATGCCCACCAAGTGTTTGATGAAATGTATGAACTGCTTTGCAAGAGAATTGCTTATCCTAGCTCAAGAGATTGACTGTCTAGAGAGTGATTTGGCAATATAGGATTGACAGAATTGTCTTAATGCTTGCTGTTTTTCATTTCATTAATGAGAATTAGTTCTGGACTTGATGATTAGCAAAGAGATTAGCACCAAGAGATTGGATTAGTCATATAAATGAATTATATGCATAAAGAATAGCATTGTGTGAGTTTGTAAGCATCATAGGTTGAGTTGATAGTTCCCTAACAACAATTATCCCATCTCAAGTCTTAAATTTTCTCTGTTTTTAGTTGAATTCGAATTTGCTCTGTTTTTGCTTATGTTTTAGTAGTTTTGCTTGCTGTTCACTCTTAGTTTGGTGTTTGCTTAATTTCTGTTTGATCATCTAGATTGTTAGCCTTCTAAAAAGAGAGCATGTAGTTACATTTCATTTGCTTAAGATTGAGTCTAGTGTTTGCATATAGGGTGCATTGCATTTGCATAGGGCATGATGATGAATTCTCCTTGTAAAATGCTAAGTGTTTAGGTTTGATTTAATTGTCTATGTGGTTAACTGTTTGATGCATCATGAGAATGTTAGAAGTTAAGGCTGAACCTTGCTTGGATTGCTAAATTTGATTCTCTTATCTCATACTGAAACAACTTGCTCATTGAAAATCAACTCTATCTATTTGAACTTTAATCTGAATTTTTAATTACCATGTTTGTGCATTAAAAAGTTATTTCATGGCTACCATACACATATTTGGATCATCTTCTTCCTTTTAACCACTCTTGTTGATCCAAATAGCTGATCCTCATACTTATGAGACAGTTAATCCACACCTTTAACTAAACCTCCTTTTGAGCTTAAACATTATCTTGACAGTTGTGGGGCTTCTGCATATCATTTTCGAATTTTATCTTGGCAAAATATTTTTGGATTAAGGCTGGCTAAGAAAAGCTTTCTTGTAGATATCAGCTTGCATTTTGAGCTTGATCCTAGGTTAGGAGCTTGGGATAAAAGTGTAGTGTTAAGTGGTTTGAGCTTCATGATTATATGTTTTGAAAGAAGAAGGAAAAGTATGGAATGGTAGTATGGGGAAAATAAGTTTAAAATGTGGTTAAGTAAATGATAAACACTTTTTCAGCAAGGGTTAAATTGCAGTGAGGTTATCAAACTCAAATGCAAGACATGTTGTAGTACAGCAAGCAAGAGAGAGTCAATCCATGACTTGGATGATAGAGAATGCACAGAGAATACAAGGACTAATGCAAATCTAAGCGAAATGAGATGATTTATGAGAAAATCTCTAAAAACTAGATGCAGCAACTTAAATGGAATAAAACCTATTTTAAAAATACTAGAAAGGAAGAAACTACCACGAGAAACAAACAGAATAATTAAAGGAGAAAGCTTTGAATTATTAAAATTCGACTAGTGGATCGACCATGAGATTGACTACTAGATCGAGCAGTAACAATCGATCTCATCTAAAAATGCAAGAACAGTAAAACTAAGGACCAGGATGCTATCAGAGATCAAGCGAAAGATGAGATAAGATGTAAAGATGCTAAGAGAAAGGGCCTAGGGTTAAGATTCATGGTCAGGGGTTTCAAAGGTTCGACCTTGGGTTTAAAACTTTAAATCGACTCACTTGGTGAGGATCTCTAAGCCTTGAAAACTAAGCAAGATCTATCCGTGGCTTTCGGTATAGATCACTCCTTCATCCTCTCCTCCAAACCCATGGCTTTTGGTGGAAAGAGAGGTCGAAGGGCAAGGAAAACAGATTTCAAACGAATGGCTTAACTAATCCCCCAAACTTCCATGGCTTTTGGGAAGGGGTAACTAGTCTCTAAGGTGTGATCTTCCGAGGCTCCTGAATCCTGTCAAGGTAAGGAACCTCTTGGATCATGAAGCTCTTGGCGTGAGAGTCTTCAAGCATTGAGATCTCAACACCTTAGAAGAGATAGCCATTGAAAACGTTTAGAAAAACCCCAAGATCGAAACCCTTTAGACCCCTTAATCCTCTCAACCCCGAACCCAAATAAACTACTCGCTACACATAGAGTAAATCAAGCAAAGCATGTAAAAGCGAGACGATGAACATCAAAAGAAAACTAGATTGAAACGGAAATGATTCGATTACAAAGCTTAAGAAAAACGCGAGTTCAACAATGGTCTTCTTCACGAAAACCAGAGAGAAAACATAAGGAAAAAGATAAGGATCTAAAGTTGTTCTGGGAAAAGGACGTCGCCGCCTTCCCAAAATGCCGAAACAAGCTGATGGTCCCCCCCTCGCTAGCGGCCAAAAACGGTTGAAAGGACAGAGATCGATTCCAAGATCGAGCGGTTCTCTCGATCATATCCGGACATCGTGTCTTTGGCTCGATCTGGGTCTCGATCATCATCGGCAAATCGAGTGTTGCATCCGATCTCGGTATCGATCTTCGGCTGGATCGAGTGGTGTACTCGATCTGACTCTCGCTTTGCATGGCGTCATTTACGTCTGTACCGTTTGATCGATTGCTTCACTCGATCCTTGTCTCGATCATTCTCCTGGGATCGCCTAGTTGGCTCGATCTTCTGGTCGATCAACTCCTAGATCGACCGGCCATGCTCGATCTGCTCCTCGATCTCTGATCCTTAGCATATATCCGAGCTCCCCTGAACTGCTACATCAGCCTCAACATGTCCACGAACCTTCACGACTCCAAAGCAGCCAGAAACAACCTGAATATGATGCAAAATACAAGGAAAATGCGTATGCTGATGCAAGAATGCTCTAGGACCCTAAGTGATGCAATCTAACCTAAAACGTGATACAAATGCATGAAAAGCTAAGTAATGAGTATGCAAAATGTATGCAATATGCAATAACATCAGTAAAGAGAAGAAAAAGTTCTAAGTGTGTAAGATAAGTGATGTAAGAATCAAGTCCCATTCACTTAGAACAACAGAGAAGTGGAGCCATAGAGCTAAGGATGGTGCAGAACAGCTTGTACCCGTGGAGAAAGGAGAGCTTGTAGCTGAGCTTGAAGCTGTTCAGGATCAAAACACCATACGCCGTCGTTATAGACATCACAAGGAGTCAAATGATCGAGCCAAACCCCGACCGGTCCGAGTTAATTCTGAAGCTATTCCATTTAAACCGCCAAGACATCTATTTGGACCTACATACACATATGGCGAGTTATATGAGGAAAGCACGACCTTACCTTATATTTTGGAGCATTAAGAAGATAATAATTAAGATAAAGAAGCTGCAAACCGGAGTCATCTCATTCAAATCAAGCCAGAACCGCCGAATCTCTCTAAACCACCAAAAGGAGCAACATTGGAGCTACTTAAGGAAACAAGGGATCAAATGACATTTTATTCGCCCCACCATCATATCCGACCAACAAATCATATTTCAAGATGTTAAAAACCAGCAAATCAATCTCTGAACCGCCCCAAACCGAGCCAAGACCAAGATGATATCATAGAAGAGCCACTTACCAAAGATGGAACCATTTTTGTTGATTCAAGGAGTAAAGAAGGAAATGTCGACTAAAGACTACATCATATCATTACTCTTGATCCATCAGTCAAGCTACATGATCATACATATTCATTTCGTCCTCAAGACCCCAAGATTTTCCCCTTTGACCGCCCCATTCAAGCATCATCACCTTTAAAGCGCAACGGCTAGGAGAATGAAGCCAAGAAGTAAATCCCACATTTTATGCTTTTCTTTTACTTTGTTACCGTTTTATTTCATTATCATTGAGCATTATAAAAGCTCTTTACCTCATGTATTTTCATTCACCCAAGTTATAATCAAAAGAAGTTATTTTGTTTTCAAAGAAAAGTATCTCTTTGCAATACAAATTGTTCCTGCGTTTTCTTTAAGTGTTTTGAGGATTCAACCTGGAAGAATTTCGTGTAGAACCTCCTAAGCTCTTGTGAGGATTAGCCCTTGAGCTGAGAAGAGTCTAACCCTTGTGTTTGAGGTCATCAAGCATCTACAAGGCTACAAAACCACCAGTCTTCTCTTCCATTCTATCTAGTTTAAAGCAACCGATTCTAAGACACATTCCTTAAGCATTTGAGGATTGTATCATTGGTATCAGAGCTAAAAGCTCCTTATCCAGGTGTTTTCAGTTCCCTTCTCAAGTTTTTGATTTTTATTTTCATTCATTTTTAAGTTTTCCTTCTTATAAAACTAAAACAAAAACCACAAAAAGTGTTTTAATTTTCATCTGTCTTCTGTGAATTTTATAAAATCCAAAAATCCATAAAAATTGTATTGTTTTTTTCGGTTTATTTAATCTCTAAAAAACAAAAAAAAATATTTTCCAAAATTATTCGGATCGTTTGAATGCCCATCTTCAAACGTCATCCTCCATATGTCTTGGTTTGTTTGCTTGAGGGCAAGCAAAAGGCAAGTGTGGGAGTGTTGATATCTCGTACATTTACATCATTTAGGCTTCTATTTAGTTCACGTTTTGGCTCCCTTTTGCATGTCTTCCTTCTCTTTAGTCCTATTTTCCTTCTTTTTTAGACCTATGTTGCATTTAGGTTGTATATTGCATTCTCTATGCATTAAGGATGTTTTTGGTACTTAAGAAGCTTTTGGGAGAAAGGAGGAAGTGTGGAAATGGTTCAAGGAGTTAGCCAAGCTGAGAATGAGCAAAAAGAGCTAAGGAAAGCGATTTCTGGTGTTCTATCGGTCATGGCACAGAGAAAATTGGTCACTTGTGACCGATGTAATGCAGCAGAGAAGTGGAAGATCACATCGGTCATATGCATCGGTCACTTGTGACCGATGAGAAGAGACAGGACACCTCCATCAGTCAAGAGCATCGGTCAAGACTGACTGATGGGATCCATCCGAGTGTCCAAAAAAGCACATCGGTCATCCGTATCGGTCTTCAGCTGACCGATAGGAAGCACCCGAGTTCAGCATCAGTCACTTTTGACCGATGCAAACCAGTCTGAACCAACTTTTATTTACAAATTTGCCATTATTCTAGGGATTTTGTTATTTAGTATAAATAGGCTTTATATAATGTTTTTTTGAAAAAAGTCTTGTTCTTGCTTAGTTTTTAAGAACAAGTCTATCATTTTAATCAATGTTTTGTATTTGCCTTTTAATTTCTTCTCTAATATCCCTCTTAATCATGTTTAGCATCATTTACTCTTGTGATTTATTGTTTTCTATGATGATGAGTGAGTAGACCTTTTAAGGTTCTTAGATGTGGTAGATTAGGGGAATTTAGATGCTTAATTAGGGTTTGTTAGTGCTTAATTAGGTTGATTCCTCTCTATTAATCTGTTCTTAAGCTAGATTTGTCTTAATCACATGAATCTAGATTTAGGCTTTATTTTATGCCCACAAAGTGTTTGATGAAATGCTGTTCTTGTTTAATAGAGGATTTAATAGCCTTAGCTCAAGAGATTGGCTGTTTGAGGAGTATTTTGACTTGAATAGAGTTGGCTTTTGATGCTTGTTGATTGTTCTAGCAATAATGAGAGTTAGTTCTTGTTAGGACGATTAGCAAAGGGTTATTTGTAAAGTGATTGAATTTAACTTGCTTGATTGTGAGCTTTATGTCTAGGAATTAGCATTAATTGCTTATTTGCTTGGTCAATGATGCTTGAAACAGCCTAAGTCTTTCCTTTGAATTCCCCAAATTCAATAACCACATCTAGAAACTTGCTTTCTCTTACTTAAATTTCGAATTTTGCTTTAAGTGCTCTGTTTTATTGCTCTGTTTTGCTTCTCGTCATTGCTAAGTTGTTCTCTTTTGAGTTCTGTTTGGTGCTTGATCACTTAGGTTGATAGTTCTAGTTGTGTAAACAACAAGCTTCTTTGATTCCACTTGACTTAAAGCTTTCTGCTCGCAACTCTATTGGCATCTATTCATAACTCCTTTGGATTGATAAAAACCCTAAGCTATACTACAACTGAATAGTACAAAGGGTGATTTAGAAAGAGACTCAAAACTCTAGTGTCACCCCTACAAATACTAAAGTCCTAAAATGGTTAAGCAACTCAGATCTGATTAATTTCCATCCGTTCTTGCATTAAAAACATTTCCTTTTTCAGTTTTGCTTTGTAAGAACTAGTTTGATTTAGTAAATTTATGTATTTGCCTTTAATCTATTCTTGCTTATTGTGATTTCTAATCATGCTTAACCATTATTTCCCTTTGGAATTCATAGCTAGTGAGTAGTCTTATTTAGGTTTTGAGATGGGATAAATTAGAGGGGTTTTAGAACTAGATTAGTGATGTTTTATGCTTAATATGATTGTCTTCTCTCTATTAGATGTGCTTAACACTATATTAGTCATGCTAGTCTTGTTTAATATCTTGGCTTTCTCTTATGCCTAATACGTGTTTGATGAAATGCTGCCAAGAGGATTTGTATGCTTAGCCTAAGGAATTAGATGTTAAGGTGCGTTTTGGCTATATAGGTGATATTCGGTTTTCTTTACGGTCTAATGCAGCAGAGAACTTATCAAAACTCTAATGCATGCAACGTTGTAGTAAGGCAAGCAGAAAGTGTCAATCCAGTTCTAGGTGATAGAGAATCCACAGAGAATGCAAGATCTAGGACAAATCTAAGTGAAATGAGACAGTTTGTTGATAAAATCTTGAAAACTAATTGCAGCAACCTAAACAGAGTGAAACCTATTTTAAAAATACTAGAAAGCAAGCAGTTACCACGAGGAACAAACAGATAAATTAAAGGAAAGAGCTTCGAATTGTTAAAATTCGACTAGTGGATCGACCACAAGATCGACCACTAGATCGAGCAGAAACAATCGATCTCGTCTAAAATCGCAAGAACAAGGAATCTAAAGACCAGGAAGCTATCAAACAACAAGCAAAAGGTGATATGCGACGCAAATAAGCTAAAGAGAAGGGTTTCAGGGTCGAGATTCATATAAGGGGTTTCAAAGGTTGACCTTGGGTTTGAAACTTTAGATCGACTCACTTGGTGAGGGTCTCTAAGCCTCGAAAATAAAACAAGATCTATCCGTGGCTTTCGGTATAGATCACTCTTTCATCCTCTCCTCCAAACCCATGGCTTTTGGTGGAAAAAGAGGTTGAAAGGCAAGGAAAACAGATTTCGAACAATGGCTTAACTAGTCCCCCAAACTACCATGGCTTTTGGGAAGGGGTAACTAATCACTAAGGTGAGATCTTCCGAGGTCCCTGGATCCTGTCAAGGTAAGGGACCTCTCGGATCATGAAGCTCTTGGCGTGAGAGTCTTCAAGCATTAAGCTTTCATCACCTTAGAAGAGATAGATTTAAAACGTTTAGAAAACAAACCAAGATCGAACCTTTTCTACCCCTTAATCCTCTCAACCCTTAACCCTGAATGAACTACTCACTACACATAAAGGAAATCAAGCAAAGACGAAGAGAAGAAACGATAAACATGAAAGATAAACTGGATTAAAAACGATAAAGATTCGAAAATACAAAAGCTTGAAACTGTTCTACAATGGTGTTCTTCGATGAAAACGAGAGAGAAAAACTAAAAACTGGGAGAGAAGGTAAAAATCTCAAAAGTTCTCGAAAAGTAGTCGCCGCCTTTGCCAAAAATGCCAAAACAGTCCAATGGTCCCCCCCGTCGCTAACAGCCAAAAACGGTTCAAAGGACAGAGATCGACCATTGGATCGAGTTGGTCTCTCGATCATATCCGGGCATCGTGTCTTCGGCTCGATCCGGGTCTCGATCTCCTTCGGCGAATCGAGGGTTGCATCCGATCTCGGTATCAATCTTCGGGAGGATCGAGTGGTGTACTCGATCCGGCTCTCGCTCTGCATGGCGTCATTTACGTCCGTACCGATGCATCGACTGCTTCACTCGATCTCCGTCTCGATCATTATCCTTGGATCGCCTAGTTGGCTCGATCTTCTGGTCGTTCAACTCCTAGATCGACCGGCCATGCTCGATCTGCTCCTCGATCACTGGTCCTTAGCATTTTCCCGAGCTTCCATGAACCGCTACATTGGTCTCCACACCTCCACGAACCTCCGTGTCTCCAAAGCAACCATAAACAACCTGGAATGGATGCAAAATGCAGAGAAAATGCAAATGCTGATGCAAGAATGCTCTAGGACTCTAAGTGATGCAAATCTAACCTAAAACATGATACAAATGCATGAAAAACTACCTAATGAGCATGCGGAATGTATGTAAAATGCAATGACATCAACTCCCCGAAACTTACTTCTTGCTTGCCCTCAAGCAACAAAAAAAACAAGTAAGGAAAAGAGGTTTTCAGAAAAATCAAAGGGGTTTTAGACTTTTTGCAAAGGTGCCTTTCGAATAGATCATCTCAACGTCCTAGTTCTTAATTCTAGAATGCAGTGTACAAACTCTACTTCAAAGAACTTAGCCATATTCATCACATGTTGAATTTCAGATCATGACTCTCATATCCCAAACAATCCGAGAATCCTATCCTTTAACATTCAATTAATGATCAAACCGTGAATCACACTTATGCACTTAAAACATAATACATTTGGCTAAGGACAAGGTCATGAGACAGAGATGATCTCATTCAAGTGGGTGATTCAAACAATGGGTTATCTCAAAAAGGATCGAACTTATGCATAATGCTAAAGGTAAAGACAATTGATGCATACATGACTAGACTCTCATCTACCCATATACACTAACAATGATCCTAAACCCCTCTCATTTTCTTTCTTTTCAAGCTCACTCACCCTTAGAAACTTCTCAAACAACAAGGCAATAAGCCAAGCATAACCCACAAACATAGAGAACAACTTTACTCTTCTTTAGTGGCGGTTGAACACAAATTTAAAGCTTTCAAAAACTTGGTAACTCTCTTCTCTTATTATTTTTTTTTTCTTTTTTTTTCTTCCCTTTTTTTTATTTTATTTTGGTCTTTGGCTCTTTTCTTTTTGATTCTCTCTTTTTATTATTATTTTTTTTATTTTTGAGAGTCACCTTCTTTTCTTTTAAAAACTGAGCTTTCTTTTAAAATAGAACAAACCACCACTTAAAACCATGAGTCTTTATTTTCAAACCCCAAATCATTTGTTTTTTTTTAAAACCGAAAACAAATAAGCAAAATTCCTTTTAACACCAATGAATCCTAGCCCCAAAACAAACCTAGAACTAGCTTCAAAATGCAAAGCTAGCATTAATATGAAAGCCTAATCATGTCGCCTAAACCTAACACTTTATGCCAAGTTCAATCTGGAAATAAGGCCTCACATCACACAAGAAAGATTTGGCTTGAAAGGAAGGCTAGGTTCGGGGTGTGGTGTTCTATTCAGACTTACAAAGAGTGGTAGAAAGGGGTAAGAAAGCCTGAATATGTATATGTGATCCATGTACTTCATTTCAAATGCACAAGTGCGATAATTCAAATTCAGATTAGGGTTTTCACTTAGTAGGAAAGGATTCAATTCAAGTATGTTCAACTTAAGCCACGAAAATCAAAGCAAATGATCCAAGTATGGTTAGAACTTAACTTCAAGTTTGCACAAGCACTAAAGAACTACTAACTAGGATATTGAAATGATGCATAAGTAAAACACCTTTTTAAGAAATTTTAACCCCTTGTGCAAATGCAATCAACCTAAGTGATATGAGAAATTCTAGACTCAATCCTACATGTTTTTAAAGAAATGAATGCAACTACATGAATTTTGAAAAAAAAATTTTTTTAAAATTTTACCAATTTTTCATGACTAAGACTCAAGGATGCAAAAGAAAGATAAGATCAAAGAACACAAGATTAAATCACACAAGTACTCCCCCAAACTTGCTTGACACCGTCCCGGTGGCAAACTCATCCGAAGGAGCAATCAAACACAATGCAAGAAATAAGAGATGTGCGGTTATATACAATGGAAGAAGGTTGTTTACCTCTAGTCTAGGCTCGGCTGGAACTTGAGGATGTTCCAGAGGAGCTAGAGATTGTTGCCTTTCCTTTGTTGCCTGGTTCTTGTAGGGAGTGGCGCGCCGGTTGAATGTTGTCGCTTTGGGTCTCGCGGATTACAACTCCTCCGGTTGAGAGTCTCCTCTTCTCGGGTTGTTGTATCTCCTGGCTCGCAGCTGGCTTAGGCTGGCTTCCCTGAAGTTGTTTGACCTTCTTCCCCAGCTTCTTAAGCATCTTCCCTTGCCACTTGTTGATCTTCCGCTGCATCTCCACCACCGAGGCTAAGAACTTCTCGGTTTTGGTCCTCGGCTCAAAATCCAGCTTTGGCAATGTGTAAGCCTCGGGTATCTCATCCTCTGTCCCTGGAGATTCTGACCTTTGGCGCGGTTCAATGGCTGCAGCTGGCGGTCCTCCTAAAGGAGCAAAACACTCCTCCTCCGTCGGTAAGAACTCGATGTTCCCAACACCAAGTAGCTCCGTTTCATCCTTGTTGGGAAGAATGCACACTCGCTTCTTGTCCTCATCATCAATGAAGAGGTAAGCATAGAACCCCTCAGCTGGCGTGCGTCCCAAGCTATCAGTGTTTCTCATGTATGCTTCATCCATGAAGGCTCGGTTTGGGACGTGAGCAAAGTCATGGATGGGCACACCGGCTTGCACGAACAAGGGAGTAAGGAAGCCGCCAATGTAGGATGATGTTGCCTTGCACCGTAAGGCATAAGCCTTGTACTTTACCAGAGAAGCCGCGAGTACACAGCCGTAGTTCACTTCATCGCCGAGTTCATCTTCAATGGGATCTTCATTCTCATCCGGATCGGACACCAAATGCTTCAAACCTTGGAAAAGGAAGCACAGCTCTGTCTTCGTGACAGTAGGAGCAACTGACCTTCCACTGAATGTATTAGCAATCAGCTTCAAGGTATACCTCAGCACTGGATTCCTGACTCTCTTGATCTTGGCGGTGTTGGCTTTGTAATCCTCCTTGCTGATGAGATCCCACAACTCGTCGGCTTGCTTGAAGGCTGGAAACTCCACCTTGATTGCATCAGCCTTTAGACCGTAGGCTTGGCACAGCTCGGCGATTGATAGCGTGTAAGCTTGGCGGCCAACCTTGAAGTAGAGACGGCCTTGAGAAGGAACAGGAGCACTCAGATTCTCGTACCGGAACTCCAAGGTTGCAAGGAAATCAATTGTCACCTCGGGGATAGTAGGGCAGTCCATCCGCGACAAACACCTCAGACCGATGTTGTTGAGGAGTTGATCGAAGTCTCCAAGAAGCCCGAGCCTGGACAGAAGCCCTCGATCAGCAAACTTCGTGGGTTCAAACCGGAGCCTCTCCACCGGACCCTCTCTTGAGCAACCACCTCTTGAGTTTCTCCTTCTTGTGCTTGCTCCTCTCTTGTTCTCTTTGGTGCCATTTCTCCTGAAAAAATTTCTAGAGAATGTTTAGCAAAGGGCGATTTGATGAGAATAAGAGGATAAGAGAAGAAGATTTATATAGATTACCCTAGAATTTTGGGGATCAAGCAAAAATATTAGCTAAATAAAAGGAAATCAAATCTTTGAGATACTGAAAATCCAGAATTTTTCCTAATACTTAGCTAATTTTAAAAATTCGAATCTGATCCTATATCCTAAAACAAGAACTTGCGATTTTTAAGGAGATTTTCTTGAAATAAAATCATTAAAATCCGAAAATACCTTTTGCAAGTGTGAAGGATACTTTGTTAAACCTTAAAGCTTTTAAAAATTCTCACTCTCTTTGTAGGAAAACTCGAGCAAACAGAAGTGAGAGAGTGAGAAGCAAGTTGAAACATTTAAAGAGTTTAACAAAACCAAAACAATGGGTGGTCAAAGCGGTTTTCTGACAAAAGTCTTAGTCAAGGCACATCTTTCATGGTCAAAGATGCTTGCCTTGACCAAGTTTGAATTTAAAAACTAGAGGGAAAAACAATAAAGAGGGAAAGAAATTTGTTACCTCGACATGAGATCGAGTCCTTTTGGTCGATCTAGGACTCGATCTCATGCCTAAAATGGCTTAGATCGAGAGGGTTACTCGATTTGGGACTCGATTCAAATTGAATCGAGTCCTGGATCGATTGGCTCTCTCGATCAATGAGATGTTGGCTCCTCGGCTAAGTCCCTCTGATCGAGCTAAGTCCTCGATTTAGGGGTCGATTTGGCTTGGATCGAGTGGTGGATCGAGTCGAGTGATCGATCAATTTTCCACAGATTTTTCCGAGAGAAATTAGATCGGTCGATCCGGTTTGAATCGATCGATCCTTTTTCGTCAAGGTCGATCTTGTCACTCGTTCTCGTCTAGATCAACTGGCTCCTCTCGATTCACTGACTCGATCTAGCAAAGATCGAGTCAGGTTCAGTCGATCTAGCACTCGATCTCTAGCCTTATCGTAGCCCCTATTGCTCCTTTTGGACCTCAAAGACAAGGTTTAGATTCCTTAAACCTGCTCCTACACACTAAAAACATAAAAGCATAAAACTAGAAGAGAAATGAAAGCAAAAATATGTACAAGATAGACATGGGAATGCCTCCCAAGTGCGCTTTCTTTAACGTCTTTAGCTAGACCTTACTTGGCTAGGCGGATGGTGGGTCTTGGAGAAGCACCGAGGTACTCTCCTTGTCAAAGCTGTCTGCTAGGTAGGGCTTGACTCTATGCCCGTTGACGGTGAATGCACTACCGCTTCTTCCCATCAGAGTAACAGCTCCATAAGGCAAGACCTCTTGAATCACGAACGGTCCGCTCCACCTTGATTTTAGCTTGCCCGGGAAGAGCTTCATCCTCGAGTTGTACAACAACACCAGTCCTCCTTCCTTAAGCTCCTTGGCAACCAGTTTCTTGTCATGAGCCTCCTTAGTTCGCTCCTTGTAGATCTTGGAACTCTCGTAAGCATTCAACCTCAACTCGTCCAGTTCATGTAGCTGAATGAGACGCTTTTCCTGAGCCATCTTGAGATCAAAGTTCAGCCTCTTCACAGCCCATAATGCACGGTGTTCGAGCTCAACCGGGAGGTGACAACTCTTTCCATATAGTAGAGTGAAAGGAGTTGTACCAATCGGCGTTTTGAAAGCGGTACGGTAAGCCCAAAGAGCATCGTCCAGCTTCACTGACCAGTCCTTCCTTGTTGCTCCAACGGTCTTCTCCAGAATAGCTTTGATCTGCCTGTTAGAGACTTCCACCTGACCGCTCGTTTGAGGATGATACGGTGTAGCCACCTTATGCTTAACCCCATACTTTCTCAAGAGGCTCTCAAAAACCTTGTTTACAAAATGGCTTCCTCCATCACTTATAACTACCTTGGGTACCCCGAACCTTGGAAAGATGATACTCTTGAACAACTTGATCACAACCTTAGAGTCATTTGTAGGGGAAGCAACAGCCTCAACCCATTTGGAGACATAATCCACAGCTACTAAGATGTATTTGTTGCCGTATGAAGAAGGGAAAGGCCCCATGAAGTCAATACCCCACGCATCGAACACGTCAACCTCGAAGATAGGAACTTGGGGCATTTCATTCCTTTTGGTAATGTTCCCTGCTCGCTGACATGCCTCACAGCTCTTCACAAACTCGTGTGCATCTCTGAATATAGACGGCCACCAGAAACCCGCTTGCAACACCTTCGTGGCTGTTTTGAACGAAGCGAAATGTCCTCCATAGGAAGAGCCGTGGCAATGATAGAGAATATCCTTGGCTTCTTCCTTTGTAACATATCTCCGGTACAAGCTGTCTACTCCTCTTTTGTATAAGTAGGGCTCATCCCAAAAGTAATCACTAGCCTCCCTCAAAAACTTTTTCTTGTGATAGCCGTTGAGATGTGTTGGCTCCTCACCACATGCTAGGTAGTTCACCACATCAGCATACCATGGTAGATCCTCCTCTTTGAAACTCAACACTTCCTCAAACCTTCCTTCTAGCTTCCCACAAACCGCGGTAGTAATTGCCATAAGTTGTTCTTCTGGAAGAGAGTCGTCTAAAGGGAGAGACTCGTTGATCCTTAGCCTTGAGAGGTGGTCAGCGACTCCATTTTCTATCCCCTTCTTGTCTTTAATTTCCATGTCAAACTCCTGAAGTAAGAGAATCCATCTTAAGAGCCGAGGTTTGGTATCTTTCTTTGAGTAGATGTACCGCATATCAGCATGATCCGTGTATACAATAGCCTTGGAGCCAACGAGATATGATCTGAACTTCTCAAAGGCGAAGACTACTGCAAGCAGCTCCTTCTCCGTAGTGGTGTATCGTGATTGCGTGTCATCCAAGGTCCTTGAAGCATAATAGATCACATGCAGCTTCTTGTCCTTCTTCTGACCAAGGACTGCTCCTACATCATAGTCACTAGCATCACACATGATCTCAAAAGGGAGAGACCAGTCTGGGGCTTGGACTATAGGGGCTGACGTGAGGGCTTCCTTGATGGTCACGAAAGCCTTCAAACACTCCTCATCGAATACAAACTCAGCTTCTTTGCACAACAGCCGTGTAAGGGGGCGTGCAATCTTGGAGAAGTCTTTGATGAAGCGCCTATAGAACCCCGCGTGTCCCAAGAAGCTTCTGATCCCTTTAACATTAACCGGCGGCTCCAAACCCATCATAACCTCAACCTTAGCCTGATCAACCTCAATACCCTTCTCTGAAATCTTGTGACCGAGTACTATCCCTTCCTTGACCATGAAGTGGCATTTCTCCCAATTCAGCACCAGGTTTGTTTCTTCACAACGTTTAAGTACCCTGCAAAGATTCAACAAACACGCAGGAAAGGACGCACCATACACAGAGAAGTCATCCATAAACACCTCTACCATCTCCTCTATAAGATCGGAGAAGATCGACATCATACACCGCTGAAAGGTAGCCGGTGCATTACACAATCCAAACGGCATCCTTCGATATGCAAAGGTACCGTAGGGACATGTAAAAGTCGTTTTCTCCTGATCGTTTGGGTGAATAGGTATTTGAAAGAAACCGCTATACCCATCGAGAAAACAGTAGTAAGGGTGATTTGCAAGTCTCTCAAGCATCTGATCAATAAAAGGCAAAGGGAAATGGTCTTTTCTTGTCGCAAGGTTAAGCTTTCTATAGTCAATACACATTCTATTACCAGTAATGGTCCTAGTAGGGATAAGTTCATCCTTTTCATTTCTTATGACCGTGATCCCTCCCTTCTTAGGCACCACGTGTACAGGTGAAACCCACGTGCTGTCACTTATGGGATAGATCACGTCAGCCTCTAAAAGCTTAAGGATTTCTTTCTTAACAACCTCTTTCAAGTTAGGATTCAAACGCCTTTGATGTTCTACAGAAGTGGCGTTCTCATTATCCAAGTGAATCCTATGAGTGCAAAGCATTGGTGAAAGGCCTTTGATGTCACTTAAAGAGCACCCAATGGCCTTCCTATACTTTCTCAGCTCAGTTAAAAGCGAGTGCAACTCATCATCACTAAGGTTCTCGTTAACTATCACAGGATAAGTGTCATTAGGTCCTAAGAAAGCATACCTTAGCCCTTTTGGGAGCTCCTTAAGGTCCACCTTTGGGGCTAACAGCTCACTCCAGTCATCCTCGTGGCTGTTGTTGTTGTTCTCCTCCTTGGAACTCTCCTTTGAACTCGAGGCATGGCCCTTCAGACTGCTTTCCTCTATCGCTATCCCTCCTGTGATCGAGTCTTCCGGTCGATTCTCCTCTCGATGTCGTCTAGATCGAGCCATTTCACTCGATTCACTTACTCGATTTGATATGGATCGAGTAAGGGATCGAGGCGTTGAGTCGATCTCTTGATTGGACTCTAAAATGATCGGGAGGTCTTTCTCGATTGTCAACTCGATTGTTTCTTCTGATCGAGCATCATTCTCGATCTGTCGGTCGATTGTTGCACCGGATCGAGTTGGGTTCTCGATTGGCATGTCGATCTGACTCCTGGATCGAGTGATGGCGTCGATCTCGGGGTCGATTTCTAGGCAACATCCTTCTTCATTCTTGATGATCCTCCTCGAATCTAGCAGGTTCACGTATTCTTGAGTTCTCTGGTCTACATAGCCAAACTCTCCTGGCTCCTTAGTGAGTGCTAGCTTCAAATGGTCTTCTATAGCTAGCTCTTCCAGCAACTCATCCGCCAAGGCATCCATCGTTTCGATATAGAAAGCTTGTCCTTCAATGGTTGGCTTCTTTAGAACCTTGTTGATGTCAAAGTCTAGCCTGATTTCTTTCCCCAAATGCAAGGCAATCATCCCATTCTTCACGTCTATTATGGCTCCGGCGGTTGCTAGGAATGGTCTCCCTAAGATGAGTGGGTCTTTCGGCTCCTCGTCCATCTCCAGCACTACAAAGTCTGTAGGTACGTTTACTCCACTGATTCGCACCGGCAAGTCTTCAAGCAACCCCACTGGTAGTCTCACGCTCCTATCAGCCAACACCAATGAGATCCGATATTCCTTAAACCGAGTGAAACCAAGCTTCTTAGCCACGGAGTGAGGCATCAAGTTTATGCTGGCTCCGAGATCACACAAGCAGCTCTTGAACTCAAGGAGAACCAAAGCACACGGTATGGTGAAGCTTCCAGGATCTCCCAGCTTCTTAGGCACTATCTCCTTATGAATAACTGCGCTACACTCTTCGCTTAGTACAAGCACTTCTTTGCTTTCTTTGTTCTTCTTGGCAAGGGTGTCCTTGAAAAACTTGGCGCACTTGGGCATCATGGCGAGACAGTCTACAAGAGGCAGCTTTATCTCCACGTCTCTCAAGTGCTTCTCAAATAGGATTCGGTGCTTCTCTATTAACTGCTTTTTGAACCGACCCGGGAATGGCAACTTTGGGACGTAAGGTGGGGGCACGTATTCATCCTTCTCCTTGGTGGTTTTCTCAGCCTTCTTCTCAACGAATGCCTTGTCACCTCTCCTCGGTCCTTGGATCCATACGTTGTCAAAGTTTATCTCCTCATTATCAGCTGAAAGTTTACCCTCCCCCTCTTGAATTACAACGTCCTCGTTGGTCTTTGTAGAAACCGGAGGATCAAGCTCTTTACCACTTCTCAACGTAATAGCATTGGCATACTCCTTTGGATTTTGTTCACACTTTCCCGGAAGGCTGTTCTGTCCACTCGTGCTTGCTTTGCCCTTCTCTAGCTGCTTGATCTTGTTGTTGAGGTTTGTTATTTGAGTAGAGAAGTCGGTTAAGGATGAATCCAGCCGAGTGTTCATTTCAGCGAACTTTTGATTTGTAGAAGCTTGCCTTTGTATTAGCTGTTGGAACATTGCTTGAACCGGATCAACTTGTTGTTGCATCGGTTGTTGTTGTTGTTGAGGTGCAAAGCCCGGAGGGTAGTTAGAAGTATAACCCTTGTTTTGTTGTTGTTACCCTTGGAAGTTGCCTTGCCCTTGACCTTGGAATCCACTAGCTTGGTTGAAAGCCTTTGTTGTAAGGGATGAAAGGCTTAGCTTGTTGAGCAGGGTACACTTGATCTTTAGGGTTGGCTACATTGGTGCTTCGGTAAGAGTGGTTGTTGTTCTGGTAGCCTTGGTTGTAGCCTTGAGACTTGTAGTTGTTCTGACCGGCTACCCAATTTGCTTCTTCTTGGCTTAGCTCTAACTCTTCTTGGTTGTCCTCAGCTTCACCAACGAAGTGAACATGCTTCTGATTAGCTAAGACCAACTTGTCAATCTTCTCATGAACCGATTTGAGCTCCTTCTTGTGAGACTCTAGTTCTGATTCCCTTGGTGCTCGGTCATAATCCTCGGCATAGTTTCCATCACTCAACGCAAGGTTCTCTATTAGCTCCATACCCTCTTCTACTTCTTGACCGAGGAAGTTGCCTTTGCTAGCTGTATCAAGCAACAACCGGATCTTTGGTGAAGCTCCACGGTAGATTGTGCTGAGTAGAGTCTCCTCACTGAACCCGTGATGAGGACATTGGATCGTGTAGTCTTTGAAACGCTTCATAGCCTCGTTGAAAATCTCATTGTTCCTTTGAGTGAAACCGCTGATTTCGCTTCTCAACCGAGCAGTCCTGGTGCTTGAGAAAAACTTGGAGAGGAAAGCCTTCTTACACTCAGCCCATGATGTGATGGTGCCTTGTGGTAGGGTCTTCTCCCAATGTCTAGCTTTGTCTCCGAGGGAAAAGGGGAAGAGACGCAGCTTGAAGGCATCTTCTGATATACCGTTGATCTTGATCATTCCACACACTTGCTCAAAATTGTCCAAGTCTTTCAACGGGTCTACCATTGCTAAGCCGTGGAACTTGTTGTTTTGCACCATAGATATGAAGCCCGGCTTGATCTCAAAGTTGTTGTTTTGTACCGGAGGAGGAGTGATCCCAAACCTATTGTGGTGGGTATTGGGAGCATCTCCGGCTCCAATGATCCTCGGAGGTCTAGCCGCGTGTTGGGGGATACCATTGCCCCGTCCTGCTAGAGGAGGACCTTCAGGATGCTCATTCTCAGCCATGTCTTCAAAGTTGACCTGACCGTTCTGAACTATCTCTTCAAATGCTCTTGTTTGATCTCTGACTCTCCTTTGACGTGAGTGTCCGAGTTGATGTATGTTGTCAAGCGGTTGAAGAAGGTTGTTATCTCCACGTGAACGTAAATTCATGTACCTGAAAGTACACGGTTTAGAATAGTATTAGTAACTTGAAAAAAGATAAAGACTTAGTCTTTGCTAAGACCCAAATCTCTATGTTCTCTAAGCAACCTAGAATGGCAACGGCGCCATTTGATATTCGGTTTTCTTTACGGTCTAATGCAGCAGAGAACTTATCAAAACTCTAATGCATGCAACGTTGTAGTAAGGCAAGCAGAGAGTGTCAATCCAGTTCTAGGTGATAGAGAATCCACAGAGAATGCAAGATCTAGGACAAATCTAAGTGAAATGAGACAGTTTGTTGATAAAATCTTGAAAACTAATTGCAGCAACCTAAACAGAGTGAAACCTATTTTAAAAATACTAGAAAGCAAGCAGTTACCACGAGGAACAAACAGATAAATTAAAGGGAAGAGTTTCGAATTGTTAAAATTTGACTAGTGGATCGACCACAAGATCGACCACTAGATCGAGCAGAAACGATCGATCTCGTCTAAAATCGCAAGAACAAGGAATCTAAAGACCAGGAAGCTATCAAACAACAAGAAAAAGGTGATATGCGACGCAAATAAGCTAAAGAGAAGGGTTTCAGGGTCGAGATTCATATAAGGGGTTTCAAAGGTTGACCTTGGGTTTGAAACTTTAGATCGACTCACTTGGTGACGGTCTCTAAGCCTCGAAAACAAAACAAGATCTATCCGTGGCTTTCGGTATAGATCACTCTTTCATCCTCTCCTCCAAACCCATGGCTTTTGGTGGAAAAAGAGGTTGAAAGGCAAGGAAAACAGATTTCGAACAATGGCTTAACTAGTCCCCCAAACTACCATGGCTTTTTGGAAGGGGTAACTAATAACTAAGGTGAGATCTTCCGAGGTCCCTGGATCCTGTCAAGGTAAGGGACCTCTCGGATCGTGAAGCTCTTGGCGTGAGAGTCTTCAAGCATTAAGCTTTCATCACCTTAGAAGAGATAGATTTAAAACGTTTAGAAAACAAACCAAGATCGAACCTTTTCTACCCCTTAATCCTCTCAACCCTTAACCCTGAATGAACTACTCACTACACATAAAGGAAATCAAGCAAAGACGAAGAGAAGAAACGATAAACATGAAAGATAAACTGGATTAAAAACAATAAAGATTCAAAAATACAAAAGCTTGAAACTGTTCTACAATGGTGTTCTTCGATGAAAACGAGAGAGAAAAACTAAAAACTGGGAGAGAAGGTAAATATCTCAAAAGTTCTCGAAAAGTAGTCGCCGCCTTTGCCAAAAATGCCAAAACAGTCCAATGGTCCCCCCCGTCGCTAACAGCCAAAAACGGTTGAAAGGACAGAGATCGACCATTGGATCGAGTTGGTCTCTCGATCATATCCGGGCATCGTGTCTTCGGCTCGATCCAGGTCTCGATCTCCTTCGGCGAATCGAGTGTTGCATCCGATCTCGGTATCGATCTCCGGGAGGATCGAGTGGTGTACTCGATCCGGCTCTCGCTCTACATGGCGTCATTTATGTCCGTACCGATGCATCGACTGCTTCACTCGATCTCCGTCTCGATCATTATCCTTGGATCGCCTAGTTGGCTCGATCTTCTGGTCGATCAACTCCTAGATCGACCGGCCATGCTCGATCTGCTCCTCGATCACTGGTCCTTAGCATTTTCTCGAGCTTCCATGAACCGCTACATTGGTCTCCACACCTCCACAAACCTCCGTGTCTCCAAAGCAACCATAAACAACCTGGAATGGATGCAAAATGCAGAGAAAATGCAAATGCTGATGCAAGAATGCTCTAGGACTCTAAGTGATGCAAATCTAACCTAAAACATGATACAAATGCATGAAAAACTACCTCATGAGCATGCGGAATGTATGTAAAATGCAATGACATCAATAGGATTGGAATGCTGTTTTAAATGCTTGCTGATCATGTGTTTGAGTAAAGGGATTTGTTTGAAATGTGTGTTTAGCAAAGTGATTAGTGTCAAGAAATTGAGCTAGTTATAGTTGTTAATCATATGCCTAGAAGATAGCACTGTTTGAATGGTTTTGAAGAATCACTAGTTAGTTTCTAATCCCCTCTTAATCGATAACCCCCATCTTAGATCCTTATCTTAATCTGTTTGAACTTCCCTTTTTAAGTTTGTGCTGCTTTGTTTAGTAGATTAAACACTCTCATCTGTGATTGCTCTTGACTTAGGGTTTTGCTGCTCATGGTTCTAGTGGAATCTATCTAACCCCATTGGATTGATAAAACCTATGCTTTACTACAACTGATTAGTACAAGCTATGTGATTGAGAAAGAGACTCAATTCTCTTGTACCAGACTCAACATCGACCACCAAGATCGAGTACCACCTGCTCGATGTCAAGCACCCGAAGGTTCACATCGAGCATCCACATCGAGCTCTTATACTCGTTGTTGGCCTTATCCGAACCACCCTTATTTACAACTTTTCCATTGCTTTAGGGTTTTTGGCATTTAGTATAAATACCCATGAACTAATAGTTTTTAGCAAGTCTTGTTCTTGCTTAGTTTTCTTATATGCTTTAATCTCTTTGTAAGAACAAGGTCTTCTTTTTAATCGAAGTTTTTTGAAATTGCAATTTTAATTTTCTCTAATCTCTCTCTTAATCAAGTTTAACACCTTTTCCTCTTGCGATTTGATGTTTTTCATGATGATGAGTGAGTAGTCAATTTTAAGGTTCTTAGATGTGGTAGATTGGAGAATTTAAGGCTTCATTAGGGTTTGTTAGTGTTTAATATGATTGATTCCTCTCAATTAGGTTGTTATTATGCTAGCTTTGTCTTGATCACATGAATCTAGATTTCTTATGCCCACCAAGTGTTTGATAAAATGCTGATCATGCCTTTTAGAGGATTTACTTTTCTTAGCTTAATAGATTGACTTTCTAAGAAGTATGTTGGCTTGAATAGAGTTGGTTTAGCTTTCTTGTTATTGATTCTAGCACTAATGAGAGTTAGTTCTTGCTAGGATGATTAGCAAAGTGTTATTTGCCAAGAGATTTGTTTTAACTTGCTTGATTGTGAACTTTATGCCTAGGAATTAGCATTGCTTGCTTGTTTGCATTGTCAATAAGTTTGATAACAGCCTTTTCCTGCCTTTGAATTCTCCAAGGTCAATAACCACATTTAGGATCCTTGCTTTAATTTATTGAATTTCGAATTTGCTTAAGTACTCTGTTTTTGTTACTCTGTTTTGTGTTTGATCATTGCTCAGTATTGCTTTAACAAGTCTTGCTTGGTATATGGTTCACATAGGTTGATAGTTTAGTAGTTTAAACAACTCATTCTCTGATTTAGCTTGACTTAAAGCATTCTACTACGATCCTATTGGCATTTAGCTTAACCCCTTTGTATTGATAAAAACCATATACTATACTACAAAGATTACTACTGGTTTAGGTGGTTGAAAAGAACCTAAAAATCCTGTACCAATTTGGCGTTGTTGCCATTAGGGTTATAATTTGAATCATTAGGATTTGTAGAATCTATAAAATCAAGTTTTTATTTGTATTTGATTACTAATCATCTTTAACTCTCATTGCCCTCTTCAGGTGTATGAACCTTATATCAAGTGGCTCTAACAACTTGGCGGATTTCATAGACAACATCAACTTGTTGGACAGAGGCCAAAGAGCATAAAGGCAAAGGGAGAGACAACAGCATTTTGAGAAATTAGGGATGCATGTTAATGAGCAACATGGTGCTGATGATGTCAGATTTCTGGGTCCTCAAGGTGGACCTGGAATTCAATGTGTTGCTGGTGTTCAGGGACAACATGGAGTTCAGGGTGAACAAGGTCAGAGAGGACCAGCACATCCTATGAGACTCATTGGAGCTGGTGATGCTCCTAATGCTTATAACAATAGGAATGGGATCATCCCTCCACCTGTGCCAAACAACAACTTTGAAATCAAGTCAGGTTTGATCTTTATGGTTCAGAACAACAAGTTATGTGGCCTTCCACTAGAAGACCCATTGGACCATCTAGACAACTTTGACATGCTCTGAAATATGACAAAGATAAATGGAGTCAGTGAGGACAGCTTGAAGCTCAGGTTTTTTCCTTTCATATTGGGAGACAAGGCCCATATTTGGAAGAAGAACCTTCAACAAGGAAGCGTAACAAGCTGGGAACAATGCAATACAGCCTATCTAGCTAAGTTCTTCTCAACTTCTAAGACTGGTAGATTAAGGAATGTGATATCTGGTTTTGCTCAAAGGTCCAATGAGAGTTTTCGTGAAGCATTGGAGAGATTCAAAGGGTACACACATCCGTGTCCTCACCATGGTTTTCACAAGCTTCACTCCTCTCCACTCTCTATAGAGGCGCCCTCCCAAAGATCAGAATGATGTTGGATACTGATATACTAATATATTTTGTATATTCAGCATGCATTTAGAGTAGTTTTTCATGCATTCATCTTACATTTTAGGCTAGTTTGCACCATTTGTCTCATTTTAGGTCCTAAGTGCATTTTGCATCAGCATTTGCATATTTCTTGCATTCATGCATCATATTCAGGTTGTTTTGGACACACTGGAACTGTGGAGGTTGCGTGGACATGGTAAGGATCGAAGAGGAGCCTGTGGACACTTGGAAGAACTCAGCCATTCAGCAAAGGGACCGAGATCGAGAGAAAGATCGAGCTAGATGAGATCGACCAGAAGATCGACTAAGCCCGGGTCGTTTCAAGGAAGGGATCGAGGACTAGATCGATCGAGGTGATCGATCGTGAGTACGGACGTGGATTAAAGCCATGCAGAACGAGAGCCAGATCGAATTCATGACTCGATCATCCGAGGATCGACAAGCATATCGATTGAAGTACTCGATCCATCCGACCAAATCGACCTAAGGATCGAGCAAAAGCAGACGTTCTAGCCGGGATATCGAGTGATCAAATCGACTACTCAGCTCGATCCCTACACCTTATCCGGACAGCTCACTTTTGGATTTTAGTGAGGGGACCATTTTTCTTGTTGGCTTATTTTGGGCGATAAAACCTTATCACTTTCTACCACCCCACGCTTTGTCTTATCTTTCTCGAGCTTTAGTTTTTTTCCTTAGGCGATTAGCCATTGTTGAAGTTCTTAAGCTTTTCGAGTTTTGTAAACATTTCATATTGCTTAATCTAAGTACTTTTCTTAATCGCTCTCGCCTAATCATGTTTAGCTTTCTTTCCTTTCAATTTTCATGTGTTTTAGCCATGTGTAGTGAGTAAATTTCTTCGGGTTTAAGATTGTGGCAATTTAAGGGGTTTAAGGGTTTAAGCTTTGGTCTTTTTCTTGTTCATAATCTTTTCTCTTCTTGGATTTGGGGTCTTAATGCTTAGAGAGTCTTGAAAAAGATCTCTATGATCCCAGGGCTTTTCTTACCTTGACCGGATTCAGAAATCCTTTAAAGCCAAATCCAAGAGACTAGCTCATCCTTTCCCAAACGCCATGGATGCTTAGGGAGCTAGTTAGGCCAATATTTGAGATCTATGCTTAATGTTCTTTGACCCATCTTTCCACTACACGCCATAGGTTAGGAGGAAGGGTTGAGGAAAGGGGTTATACCACACGCCATGGATAATCCTAGCTTAAGTTTTTCAAGGCTCAAAGATAGCTCATCAAATGAGTAGATCTATGTTTTCAAACCAAAAGCTTGAATCTTGAACCCTCTTAAACATGACCCTCAACCTTGGATCCTCTTTAAGCATTTAAAAAACTCAATTTTATCATTTCTTAGTTATAAAGTTTGCTTCTTTAGTCTTAAAAGTAATTGTTCTAAGTTGCTTGAAATTCTCTATTTTTCTGCTTTTGGATCTCGATTTTTAGTATATAGTAGTTTAGCATATTAAATTCTCAGTCTTCTTCTAGTAGTTGTTAACCATTCAAACGGATTTTTAAAATATTTTTCATAGTCATTTGGTGCTTGCATTTAGTTTTCATTGAATTTTTCATCCATTTACCCGAATCTGACTTAGCTTTGCATTGCTCTTGCATTCTTAGTGACTTTCATCAACCTAGGCTGGATTGATACCCCTCACCACTATACTACATCATAAACCTTGGTTTGGGCTTTGATTTAAACCTCAAAAATCCTGTTTATCAAATGGCGCCATTGCCTACTTGGATTTGATTAGAAAGCATTAGGATTTGGAGCTTAGTAAAGACTAAGTCCTTTATTTTAATTTGGTTACTCATTTCTCTACCTTACTGCTTGTCTTCTCAGGTACATGAATTTAAAGTCAACAGGTGACAACAACCTACTACAACCTCTAGACAACATTCATCAACTTGGAAGTGCAAGACTAAGAAGAGAGAGACAACAAGCACAAGACTTTGAGGAGCTACCAGGTTTTGTTGAGTGTGTGGGTATCGCTGAGCAAAACCAGCTGAGGGTCAACATCACCACGCGGCTGTTGGTAGGGGTAATGGAAACCCAAACCACGCCCCAAGACCACCAAGGATCATCGGTGCTGGTGATGCACCTAACAAACATCACAACCTATTTGGCATCACTCCTCCACTGGTGCAAAACAACAACTTCGAGATCAAGCCAGGCTTCATCTCAATGGTGCAGAACAACAAGTTCCATGGGCTTGCAATGGAGGACCCTTTGGAGCATCTTGACAACTTTGAGCAAGTTTGCGGAATGATAAAGATCAATGGGATCCCGGAGGACAACTTCAAGCTTAGGCTTTTTCCTTTTTTCTCTTGGGGATAAAGCAAGGCATTGGAAGAAGACCTTACCTCAGGCGACTATAACATCATGGGCAGATTGCAAGAAGGTGTTTCTATCAAAGTTCTTCTCAAGTACAAGAACAGCTCGGCTAAGGAGTGAAATCAGCAGTTTTACACAAAGGCAGAATGAGACCTTTAGTGAAGCATTGGAGCGGTTCAAAGACTACACTATAGCTTGTCCTCATCACGGCTTCAGTGAGGAAACACTCTTGAGCACCATCTATAGAGGAGCCCTTCCCAAGATTAGAATGCTCCTAGACACGGCAAGTAAAGGCAACTTTCTTGGTCAAAATGTAGAAGAGGGAATGGAGCTCATTGAGAATCTTGCTTTGAGTGATGGGAACTATGCTGAAGACTATGACAGAGCACCAAGAGGGTCTGACCTTGAGTCACACAAGAAGGAGCTCATGTCCCTTCATGAGAAGATTGACAAGCTAGTACTTGCAAATCAAAAGCATGTACACTTTGTGGGAGAAGCTGAAGATGTCATTGAAGAGTTAGAGCTGAGCCAAGAAGAAGCGAATTGGGTTGGAAGCCAGAACTACACTAAGCCACAGGGCTATAATCAAGGCAACAACAACCACTTTTACAGAAGCACCAATGTGGAGAACCCTAAAGATCTAGTGTACCCTCCACAACAAGGCAAACCTTTCATTCCTTATAACAAAGGGTTTACACAAAACAGTGGGTACCAAGGGCAAAGAGAAGGGAACTTCCAAGGTCAGCAACAACAAGGAAACAAGAACTACTCTCCTGTGTTTCCTCCTGGTTTCGTGCCTCAACAGCAACAAGTGCAACCGCCACCTGAAGATCCGGTTCAAGCAATGTTTCAACAGTTACTTTTGGGCCAAGCGAATACAAATCAGAAGTTTGTTGACATGAACAATAGGCTGGACTCTTCTCTTACTGAGGTGTCTACTCAGATCACTAACCTCAACAACAAGATACGCCAGCTAGAGAAAAGCAAAGCTAGTTCAAGCGGTTAAGGTAGCTTACCCGGGAAGTGTGAGCAAAACCCCAAGGAGTATGCCAACGCTATTACTTTGGGAAGTGGGAAAGAGCTACCACCACGGTCAGTACCTGAGGACAATGAGGACAATGAGGACAATGAGGACACTGTGGTTCAAGAGGGGGGGAGTAAGCTTTCAAATGATCAAGAGATCATGTTTGACAATGTCTGGATTGCAAGACCTAGAAGGGCAAAGAATCGGTTGTAGAGAAGAAAGTGGAGGAGATTAGCAAGGAGAAAAAAACTTATGTACCTCCACCCTACATACCAAAGCTTCCCTTCCCTGAACGCTTCAAGAAGCAGCTGATCGAGAAGCATAAGGCTATGTTTGAGAAGCACATAAGGAATGTTGAGATTAAGCTGCCTTTAGTTGATTGTTTGGCAATGATGCCAAAGTATGCAAAGTTTTTGAAGGATACCCTAGGTAAGAAGGATAAAGAGAGTGAAGTAGTCTTAGTGTTGAGTCAAGAATGCAGTGCAATCATCCACAAGGAGATAGCACCAAAGAAGCTAGGAGATCCAGGGTCATTCACTATCCTTTGTGCACTAGGTCTTTTGAAGTTTGAAAGTTGCTTATGTGATCTTAGTGCAAGCATTAATCTTATTCCCCATTCCATTGCCAAGAAGCTAGGTTTCACCAAGTTTAAAGAGTGTTGAATCTCTCTCATTCTGGCTGATAGAAGTATAAGGCTCCCGTAGGCTTGCTTGAAGACTTACCCGTGAGGATAAGAAATGTGAATTTGCCAACAGATTTTGTAGTACTAGAAATGGATGAGGAACCAAAGGACCCTCTTATCCTTGGTAGACCGTTTCTAGCAACTGCTGGAGCCATCATAGACGTCAAGAATGGCAAGATCTCTCTGTACTTGGGTAAAGATATCAAGCTGAACTTTGACATCAATGAAGTCTTGAAGAAGCCAACCATTGAAGGGCAAGCGTTCTACATTGAAACTTTGGATGCATTGGCTGATGAGTTGCTTGAGGAGTTATCACAAAAGGATCATCTACATCTAGCTTTGACTAAGGAGTGTGGGAAGTATGGTTTCCTGAGTGAACAGACCCAGGAGTATGTACACATCCTTGATTCTCACAAGGTTGTGAAAGAAGAAGAAGGCGAGTGCCTAGAGATCGACCCAGAGATCGATCAGATTACTCGATCCAGGAAGAAGATCAATGAGAAGATCGAGAGAGACAGCTCCATCAGTTCAGAGAACGACTCAGTGAATCGATCTCCTGCTCGATCCATATCAAATCGAGCAAGTGAATTGAGAGAGTGCAATCGATCCAGCCTAGAACGAGTGGAAGATCAACTAGTTGACTCGATCTCAGCGGTAGTAACGGTTCAAGATGGCAGCCTGAAAGCTCATGACTCGGGTTCGACAGAGGCTAATGAGGATAGCAACGTCAACACAAGCCACAAGGAGGACTGGAGCGAGCTGCTAGCCCCAAAGGTGGACCTAAAGGAGCTTCCAAATGGGCTAAGGTACGCTTTCTTGGGACCAAATTACACTTATCCAGTCATTGTGAATGAAAATCTGATTGATGATGAGTTCAACTCACTCCTTAAGGAGTTGATGAAGTATACAAAGGCTATTGGGTACTCGCTAAGTGACATCAAAGGCCTTTCACCAATGCTTTGTACTCACAGGATTCACTTCGATAATGAAAACACTTCTTCTATTGAACATCAAAGACGTTTGAACCCAAACTTAAATGAAGTAGTTAAGAAAGAGATCTTGAAACTTTTAGAAGCTGACGTGACATACCCTATCAGTGATAGCACATGGGTCTGTCCGGTCCATGTGGTACCAAAGGAAGGGGGTATCACGGTCATTAAAAATGAGAAAGATGAGTTAATTCCTACAAGAACCATAACCGGACATAGAATTTGTATTGATTATAGGAAACTTAACTCAGCCATTAGAAAAGATCATTTTCCTCTTCCCTTTATTGATCAAATGCTTAAGAGATTAGCTAATCACCCATATTACTGCTTTCTTGATGGCTATAGTGGTTTCTTTCAAATTCCCATGCCTTACGGTAGCTTCGCTTATCGAAGGATGCCTTTTGGGTTATGTAATGCACCAGCAACCTTTCAAAGGTGCATGATGTATATCTTCGCTGAACTCATAGAGGAAATAATGGAAGTTTTTATGGATGATTTTTCTGTGTATGGTGCTTCTTTTGGTGGTTGTTTGTCAAATCTTTGCAGGGTTCTCAAGAGATGTGAGGAGACAAACTTGGTGCTGAATTGGGAAAAGTGTCACTTCATGGTGAAGGAAGGCATTGTACTTGGGCACATGATTTCTGAGCAAGGGATTGAGGTTGATAAAGCAAAGATAAAGGTCATGATGAGCTTAGAGCCGCCGGTTAATGTGAAGGGGATAAGGAGTTTCTTGGGGCACGCTGGCTTCTACAGGCGGTTTATCAAAGATTTCTCAAAGATAGCACGTCCTCTTACAAGGCTATTATGCAAAGAAGCCGAGTTCATCTTCGATGAAGATTTCCTTCAAGCCTTTAAAACCATCAAGGAGGCTCTAGTCACCGCACCTATAGTTCAAGCTCCGGATTGGGACCTGCCGTTTGAGATAATGTGCGACGCGAGTGACTATGCTGTGGGTGATGTTTTGGGTCAGAGGAAGGATAAGAAGCTGCACATGATCTACTATGCAAGTCGTACCTTGGATGACACGCAAGTGAAGTATGCTACCACCAAGATGGAGCTACTAGCCGTTGTCTTTGCTTTTGAGAAGTTTAGATCATACTTGGTGGGTTCTAAGGTCATTTTGTACACTGATCACGCCGCCTTGAGGTACATATACTCTAAGAAAGACACCAAGCCGAGACTCTTGAGATGGATCCTTCTTCAACAAGAGTTTGATATGGAGATCAAGGATAAGAAGGAGATTGAGAATGGTGTAGCGGATCATCTCTCAAGGATGAGAATGAATGATGTCTTACCTTTGGATGACTCACTCCCTGAAGAGCAGCTTATGATGGTCAACATAATGGTATGTGCAAGGCTAGCTGAGAAGTTTGAAGGTGTCTTGAGCTTGAAGGAAGAAGATTTTTCATGGTATGCGGACATTGTCAACTACTTAGCTTGTGGAGAAGAGCCTACTCACCTAGACCACTACCATAAGAAGAAGTTCAAGAGGGACATCTCCCATTACTTTTGGGATGACCCTTATCTGTACAAGAGGGGAGTGGACAGCTTGTACCGAAGGTGTGTAACAAGAGAAGAGGCAAAGGACATCCTTCTCCATTGCCATGATTTATCTTATGGAGGGCACTTTGCTTATTTCAAGACGGCTACAAGGTTCTACAAGCCGGGTTTTGGTGGCCAACACTCTTCAAGGATGCTCATGAGTTAGTTAAGTCGTGTGAAGCATGCTAAAGAGCTGGAAACATCACCAAGAGAAATGAGATACCGTAGGTACCAATCTTTGAAGTGGATGTGTTTGATGCTTGGGGAATAGATTTCATGGGGCCGTTTCCATCATCATACGGCAACAAATACATCCTGGTGGCTGTAGACTATGTGTCTAATTGGGTTGAGGCTTTAGCTTCTCCAACTAACGATGCAAAGGTTGTGATCAAGCTCTTCAAGACTATCATCTTTCCAAGATTTGGGGTTCAAAAGGTAGTGATCAGCGATAGGGGCAGCCACTTCATCAACAAGGTCTTTGAAGGTCTATTGAAGAAGTATGGGGATAAGCACAAGGTAGCTACGCCCTATCACCCTCAAACCAGCTGCCAAGTGGAGGTGTCTAATAGGCATATCAAGGCTATTCTAGAGAAGACCGCAGGGGTAACTAGAAAAGATTGGGCAAGCAAGCTTGATGACGCTCTTTGGGCGTATAGAACCGCCTTCAAGACTCCTATAGGTACCACTCCCTTCAACCTCCTCTACGGCAAGGCTTGTCACCTCCCTGTGGAGCTGGAGCATAGAGCACTTTGGGCTGTGAAGCAAGTGAACTTCACTCTCAAAACAGCACAAGAGAGAAGAATGGTGCAACTCCATGAACTAGATGAGCTAAGGCTGGACGCTTATGAGAGCGCCAAGATCTACAAGGAAAGGACCAAGGCGGTTCATGACAAGAAGCTGATGCTCAAGGAGCTTAAGGAGGGCAGTCTGGTTCTGCTTTACAACTCATGCTTGAAGTTGTTCCCAGGGAAGCTCAAGTCAAGATTAAAGAAGTGCTACCGTATGGGGCGGTTACTTTGGTTGGCAAGAGTGGAAAGGCTTTCACGGTAAATGGGCATAGAGTCAAGCCCTACTTGGCGAGTGATTGCAGCAAGGAGAGCACCACGTTGCTTCTCCAAGACCCACCTCTAGCCTAAACCAAGTAAAGTCAAGCTAGTGACGTAAAACAAGCGCACTTGGGAGGCATTCCCATGTCTATCATTGTACATATTTCTGCTTTATTTTGTTTCAATTTTATGCTTTTTTAGTTTAAGTGTGTAGGTGAAAGGATAAGGGAACCGGAGATCATGATCTTCTAGTCAAAAAGGGCGAGGAAAGGAGAAGTAGAGGCAAGAGATCGAGTGATAGATCGACCTATCCAGGCTCGATCTTTACTAGATCGAGCTAGTGAATCGAGTGAAGTCACTCGATCTAGATGAGATCAAGTAGACAATCGTGTGAGTCAGTCGATTGCGAGAGGATGACCCACCCCTACGTTCAGCTCGAAATGCAAATGGGGTCTGGATCGACTGACCTCACTCGATCCTCGAATTGGATCGATCATTTTACTTGATCTGTCACTCGATCCTTGCCCAAACGACCTCGACATCGATCAAGTGACTCGATCTAAGGAGTATTGCCATAATCACGTAGGATCTTGGAACGAGGGGTCATACTCGATTTAAGACTCGATTCAAATCAAATCGATCCCTGAATCGATCATCCCTCTCGATCCTAGGCAACATGGGCCTGAGATTGAGGTCAAGATCGACCACTTGCATTTGCCCATAGTTTTCTTGGTCTTTATAATCACATGCATCCACACTCTCTCTCATTTGTGTTTCGAAACTGATTTTCTTAGAAAGAGAGAGTGTGACTTTGGTTTTAAATACATAAGAGCATCTTGCATACATTCCTTTTCAAAGGTATTTTCAGAATTGCTTGTTTAAATTTTCAGAAATTTTCCTTTTATTGGATTAAGATGAATGTTAGTTGCTAAGGGATTAGGATACTTTTTTTTTGTATCTAGATATTAGAGAAAATTGCTTGATTTGATCTTATCTAAAGATATTTTCCTCTACTATTTAGTGATGAATTTTATAAAAAATCCCTAAAAATCTAGGATCTATGTTATGAGTTTTTCTCTCCTACCTTACCTTTCTCTTTAAAATCGTCGCCTATACTCATTCTTCTCTTTGAGAATTTGTATCTCAGGTACCAATGGCACCAAAGAGAAGCAGAGATGTGGCAACTGCAACACAAGGAGAAGAAACTCAAGAAGTGGTTCAGGAGAGGGTTAGATAAACTAAAGAGGAGGAGAAGGCTAAGAAGAGGCTAGAGAGGCTCCGGTTTGAACCCACTAAGTTTGCAAGCCGAGACCTCTTGGAGAAGATGGGATTGCTAAAGGATTTTGATGTGCTTCTCAAGGACATGGGGCTTGCGTGCCTTTCAAGAATGGACTGCCCTACCTATCCCGAAGTCACGCTTGACTTTCTCTCTACCTTGGAGTTCTCTTATGAAGATTCAAGCCTTCCAGCTACCTCCAAGGGTCATGTAACATTCAAGGTCAGGAAGCAAGCTTACCACCTCTCCATCGCCGAGCTGTGCCAAGCCGATGGTCTGAAAGCTGCAGCTAAGCTTGTGGAATTCCCTCGGTTTGCATCAGCCAATGATCTATAGGACCTGATTTGCAATGACGACTACAAGAGCAACACGGCCAAGATCAAGAAGGTTCGTAACCCTGTGCTGAGATACGCCCTCAAGCTCTTAGCTAACACCTTCAGTGGGAGATTCGTGGCTCCAACGGTCACCAAGAACGAGCTGTGTTTCCTCTTCCAAGGGATTAAGAAGGTCCTTTGCGATGCCAAGGAGAATGATGAGCCGATGGAGGATGAACTTGGCAACGACATCAACTATGGTTGTATCTTGGCCTCTTCTTTGGTCAAGTACAAGGCGTGGGCATTGATGTGTAAAGCGAGCTCAGTACTCATTGGAGGCTTCCTCACACCGCTCTTCATACAAGCCGGAGTTCCTCTTCAGGAGTTTAAGCCTTGCACGGAGAGAGCCTACATGGACGAGACCTACATGCGCAACACGGATTTCTTAGGTCCGACGCCAGCTCTAGGGTTCTATGCCTACTTGTTCACCAACACTGATAATGAGAAGCAGGTTTGCATCCTACCAAATTCTGATGAGACACACCTAGAGAGCGTCAGCACGATTGAGTTCCTACCGAGCGATGGAGACTACTTTGCACCCCTTGGACCAGCAGCAGCTCCCCCTCAGATCCCTCGTGAACCTTCAGAGTCGCCACCTTCAGATGCTGTGATGCCAGCGTGCTTCGATCTTCCAAAGCTCGATTATGAGCCGAGAACAAAAGCCGAGAAGTTTCTTGCATCGGTCGTTGAGGTTCACAGCAAGATCAACAAATGACAGAGCAAGATGATCAAAAAGCTTGCTAAGAAGATCAAGGACCTGCAAGGAAGCTCATCTGATAAGTCTTCAAGTGAGGAGGTCGAGCAGCCGGAGAAGAGAAGAAGATCAACCGGAGGTATAGAGATCTGTGAGCCTCAAGGAAGCAACCAAGCTGCACGCCTCTCTCTACACGAAGGAGCAAGCAAGGAGAAGGACAAGGCGATCAACCACGACATTCCCTGAAAGAGCAGGAAGTCTGGAGCATCCTCTAGCTCCAGCCGTGCCTAGCTCTGAGGTACCACACACAACCTTGTAAATAACATGCATCTTTTTCATTTTTGCTTTGTGTTTTTGACTCCTCTTGAATTTATTTGCCACCGAGACAGTGTCATTCAAGTTTGGGGGAGAGTCTGTGTTATTTGACATGTTTTATTTGGATCTTATTTTGAGTTATCATACTTGAGTCATCATGCATCATCTAAGGCATAGAAAAATACAAAAAAAATCCTAAAATTTTTAAAAATTCATATAGCTTGCATTTGCATTGTTAAACATAAGGGGCAAAAGTTTTTTTGAAAAGTGTTTTAAGCTCATGAATTGTTTCAAGGCCCTAGTTAGTAGTTCTTTGATGCATTGTACATACTTTGAAAGTAAGCTCTAACCATATTTGGATCATTTGTTTTGATTTTCGTGGCTTAAGTTGAACATTCATGAATTGAATCCTTTCCTACCAAGTGAGAACCTTAACTAGAATTTTTAATTATCATACTTCTGCATTTGAAAAAGGATACGTGGATCACATATACATATTTAGGCAATCTTTTCCCTTTCACCACTCTCTTGTAAGCCTGAATAGAACTCCTTACCCTTACCCTTATCCTCCTTTCAAGCCAATTTTTTTGTGTGACATCATTGTGAGGCCTTATTTTCGGTTTGAACTTGGCATAAAGTGTTAGGTTTAGGCGACATGATTAGGCTCTCATTTGATTGCTAGCTTTGCATTTTGAAACCAGTTTTAGGTTTGATTTGGGGCGGGGATTCATGGGAGTTGTTTTATTTTTGTTTGCGGTTTGAAAAGAGTTTGATGTTTGGAGTTTGAACTAAAGGGGATATATGGTTTAAGTGGTAGGCCTTGTTTTAAAATGAAAGTATATGTTTGAAAAGAAGATAGCTCTCAAAAAGAAAAGAAAAAAAAAAGAGATTAATAAAAGAGCCAAAAGGCCAAGTAAAAAAAAGAAAAAAATTATTATAAGAAGAGAGCTATCAAAGTATTGAAAAGGGCTTAATATGTTTATGGCCTCACCACTAGCCAAAAGGGTTTTAAAATGATGTTTTTATTTGAGTTTTTGCTAGGCGACTTGCCTTGTTGTTGTGGGTAGTCTTTAGGAGGGTGTGTGAGCTTTAAAGAGAAAGAAAAAAAAATGAGAGAGGGATTTAGGATCATTGTTAATGTATATAGGTAGATGAGAGTCTAGTCATGTATGCATCAATTGCATTTACCTTTAGCATTATGCATAAGTTCATTCCTTTTTGAGATAACCCATTGCATGGTATACCCACTTAAATGAGATCATTTCTTATCTCATAACCTTCATCCCTAAGCCAAATGTATTCGTTTTTAAAATGCATAAGTGTGATTCACGGTTTGATCTTAATGAATGTTAAAGGTTAGGATTCTTGGAATGTTTGGAATATGAGAGTCATGATTTGAGAATCAATATGTGATGAATAAGCTAAGTTCTTTGGAGTATGAATTTGTGCATTGCATCTTAGAATTGAGAACTAGGACCATTGAATTGATTCATTTGAAAAACACTTGTCAAGGAATTTGAGCCCCCATTTTTAAAACCTCTGTTCCTTTCTTGAATTTTGTTAGCTTGAAGGGCAAGCAAAAGGCAAGTTTGGGGAGTTGATATACTCATATATTTCGCATATTCAGCATGCATTTAGAGTACTTTTCATGCATTCATCTTACATTTTAGGCTAGTTTGCACCATTTGTCTCATTTTAGGTACTAAGTGCATTTTGCATCAGCATTTGCATATTTCTAGCATTCTTGCATCATATTCAGGTTGTTTTGGACACACTGAAGCTGTGGAGGTTGCGTGGACATGCTAAGGATCGAAGAGGAGCCTGTGGACACTTGGAAGAACTCAGCCATTCAGCAAAGGGACCAAGATCGAGAGAAAGATCGAGCTAGGCAGGTCGATCTAGATGAGATCGACCAGAAGATCGACTAAGCCCGGGTCGTTTCAAGAAAGGGATCGAGGTCAAGATCGACCGAGGTGATCGATCGTGAGTACGGACGTGGATTAAAGCCATGTAGAACGAGAGCCAGATCGAGTTCACGACTCGATCATCCGAGGATCGACAAGCAGATCGATTGAAGTACTCAATCCATCCGACCGTATCGACCCAAGGATCGAGCAAAAGCAGACGTTCTAGCCGGGAGATCGAGTGATAATATCGACTACTCAGCTCGATCCCTACACCTTACCCGGACAGCTCACTTTTGGATTTTAGTGAGGGGACTATTTTTTTTGTTGGTCTATTTTGGGCGATAAAACCATATCACTTTCTACCACCCCATACTTTGTCTTATCTTTTTCGAGCTTTAGTTTTTTTCCTAAGGCGATTAGCCATTGTTGAAGTTCTTAAGCTTTTATAGCTTTGTAAACATTTTAATCTTGCTTAATCTAAGTACTTTTTTTTAATCGCTCTCGCCTAATCATGTTTAGCTTTCTTGCCTTTGCATTTTCATGTGTTTTAGCCATGTGTAGTGAGTAGATTTCCTCGGGTTTAAGGTTGGGGCGATTTAAGGGGTCTAAAGGTTTAAGCTTCGGTCTTTTTCTTGTTCTTAATCTTTTATCTTTTTGGATTTGGGGTCTTAATGCTTAGAGAGTCTTGGAAAAGATCTTTATGATCCCAGGGCTTTTCTTACCTTGAGCGGATTCAGAAATCCCTGAAAGCTAAATCCAAGAGACTAGCTCATCCTTTCCCAAACACCATGGATGCTTAGGGAGCTAGTTAGGCCAATATTTGAGATCGTTGCTTAATGTTCTTTGACCCATCTTTCCACTACATGCCATAGGTTAGGAGGAAGGGTTGAGGAAAAGGGTTATACCACACGCCATGGATAACCTTAGCTTAGGTTTCTCAAGGCTTAGAGATAGCTTTTTAACATGACCCACAACCTTGGATCCTCTTTTAGCATTTAAAAAACTCAAGTTTATCATTTCTTAGTCATAAAGTTTGCATCTTTAATCTTAAAAGTAGTTGTTCTAAGTTGCTAGAAATTCTCTGTTTTTCTGCCTTTAGATCTCGATTTTTAGTATTTAGTAGTTTTTCATTTTAAATTCTCAGTCTTCTTCTAGTAGTAGTTGACCCTTCAGAAGGATTTTTAAAATAGTTTTCATAGTCATTTGGTGCTTTCATTTAGTTTTCATTGAATTTCTCATCATTTTACCCGAATCAGACTTAGCTTTGCATTGCTCTTGCATTCTTAGTGACTTTCATCAACCTAGGCTGAATTGATACCCCTCACCACTATACTACATCATAAACCTTGGTTTGGGCATTGATTTAAACCTGAAAAATCCTGTTTATCAGATACAGCCTTTAATGGTAACTTTCTCCCAAAAGATATTGATGAGAGAATGGAATTGGTTGAGAACCTTGCACAATCTGATAAAAACTACAATGAGGAGTATGATAGAACATTTAGAAGTGCTAAGGATAAGCTTGAGTACAACAAGAAGGAGATCAATGCTCTTCATGAGAAAATTGATCAGTTGTTGAAGGAAACGAAGGAAGTAAGTTTTGTTGGAGACTTGGTTCAGATTGAAGATTAAGAAGCAGGCCAAGTTGAGTAGATAAACTACCTTCGAGGCTACAACAACTACTCCTACAGGAACAATCCAAATTTATCCTACAGGAGTAAAAATGTTGCCATTCCCCAAGATCAGGCTATCCACCTCAACAACAACAGCAAGCTGGCCAAGCAAGACCATTGGTGCCTTACAACAACAACAATCAAGGCTTCTACCAAAGGAACAACTACTTCCAGCCTAGAGCACCTTACAACCCTCCAGGATTCAATGCTCAAGCACCTGCTCAAGCCTCTTCCAGCTCTCAAGACTGTGAGATCAAGAGTCTAATCCAACAAGTGCTCGAATCTCAGATCAATGGCACCTTGGAGATGAACAAGAAATTTTATGATGTCCACAACAAGATAAACTCAGTTCATGTGGAGCTCTAAAGCGAGTTTGATGGTATAGCTGCAAGAGTGCAGACTTTAGAGAACAACAAAGGAGTAGCTGCTTGACAACGCCCTCAAGGTAATCTTCCAGGAAATTGTGAGATGAATCCGAAAGAGTATTGCCAAGCTGTTGACTCTAAGGATGATTTGGGTACTGCTGAGGAAGAAGCTATCATAGAGGAGTTCTTGTCTTTGTTCAATAAGGGTATTGAAGCTCCAAGTGAGGGGGAAGACCTTGTCAAGGTTACTGAAGCTAAGAAGGTGAAACAAGCTGATGTTCTTCTAGTTTATCAAGCTGATATTCCTAGACGATTCAAGAAGGAGCTAGTGCAGAAGTACCATACTCTTTATGCAGCTTAAATGAAACTTAGAGGCCTTGATGTTGAAGATGAGCTTAAAGAAGCACTGGCTAAGGCTAAGTTTTCAGAGGTCAAGAACCTGGACATCAAGAAGCTTGGAGATCCTGGCTGCTTCACCCTCTTATATGAACTCAAGGGGTAAATCTTTAAGAGCTGTTTATGTGACTTGGGCGCAAGCATCAATCTGTTGCCTTCCTCTACTGCTAAGGCATTGGGCTACACAAAGTTTGAGAAGAGCAATGTGTCTCTAACCATTGCTGATGGCACAGTGAATATACCATTAGGCGCTCTTAAAGATGTGGTCATGATGATAGAAGGAGTAACAATCCCAACAGACTTCTTAGTCTTGGATGTTGAAGGGAAGATCAAGAATCTTATCATCTTAGGAAGACCCTTCTTTGCCTCCGCTGGTGCTTTCTTTGATGCTATGTAGTGTAATATTGAGCTAATGCTAACCAAGAAGAAGGTGTTGAAGTTTCACTCAAAGGGTAACAAGTTAGAGAATGAACATGCATTCTCCATGGAGCTGAACAAGAAGAGGGGAGCTGCTGCACATTGGCCTACATTTGATGGTAACACTGGTGTAAGCTTTGATGAGTGCTGTTTATCCTTGTTGTTTCAAGAAACCACTGAAGAGGAGGTCCTCCAAGTGGATGGTTCGAATTTGTTAAAAGATATTCAGTTTTGTCCTATAGAAGATCGGGTGGTCTTAAGACCATCTGGCTCTAAGAATGGTGAAGTTTACTACAAGATGAACCATCAAGGCAAGACTATGTCTTTTGCTGTGTTGAAGATAGATGGAGTCACCAAGAGGGTCAAGGGAAACAAGGTGCGATTAAGGATTTCCGAGACTCATTCTCCTTACCTCAACTAAGGAGCCAACCAAAGTCTATCTAAGTGACTCTAAACAAGCACATTTGGGAGGTATTCCCATGATATCCTTGTATATAGTTTTGCTTTTTAGTTTATGTTTTATACATTTTTAGTGTTCTTAGAAGCAGGTGTTTGGATCAGGTGATGAGAAGATATTTGGGGAACCAACTATGACATGTTTTGTTCAACATCGAGCATTAACATCAAGCATGCCAAGGTCGATGATGGTACATCGAGTAGCCACATTGAGCAAAGGAGCTCGATATTAGTAGGAACAGAACATGTCGTGCAACCACATCGAGCAACCAACCTCGATGTTGGGAAGAAATTTTCTCGAGCTAATAACCTCGAGCACTTACATTGTGCGATGTAAACAGCCCGAGAGTCAGGAGTGCAACATCGACACAAGCATCGTGCCATGTGCTGGAGAGGTGAAAAAAATGCTCAACATCGAGCAAGCACATCGAGCGATGTTATCAACCCAAGAGTCAGGCCAAATGCATCGAGTATCAACATCAAGCACTTATGCTCGATATGCTCAACATCGACCACTAACATCGAGCAGTCATGCTCGATGTGGCCAGCGAGGGAAGTCTTCTTATTTCAAAAATTTTCCCTCTCTTGGTTTGGAGACAAGGGAGCTTGAATTTGAAATTTTTGGCTCCTCCCCTGCCATTCTGACCCACTCCTAAGCACTTTGTCTTTTGTCCCCCACTCCATTAGATTCTTTGTCCCCTCCTTTGTTCTATAAATACCAAACTAGCTCCTCTTCTCTCTTCACACTTCTCATTTCTCTCATTTCTCACTTAGGCCACGAAATTTCTAGCTTTCAAAGTCTTTATTTGTCTTTGCAAAGTTCTCTTGGAGTCATAAAAGGTTTGCTTTCTTAACTATTCATATCTTGCTCTTATGGTTTGAAAATGTTAGATCTTTTAAAATATTTTGCCATATGAACTAGTTTTGTTTAGTTTAAGTCTTTGTTTTGATTTTGCATGGTGGAGTTTATTGTTTAAGCAAATTTAAGTGTCAAGAGCTGATTAATGTTCATAATCTATTAGCTTGCTTTGCTTTAACGTTCCTTATGCATAATCATATCTCATCTTGTTTAGAACCACCATGCTAGGTTCATGTTCATAAATTGTTAAAATTTTGCTTAGATCCTAGCATGTTTATGATTTCTTCCTCCATAATTCTCTTGTTTCTTTAGAGGTTTACATGTTTAATAACTAGTTAAACCCCTTGTAGATTTGAGAAAAGAAAATTTAGAGCATTGTTCTTCATCCCATTAGATCTTATACTTATTAGATATTCAAGACTTGGTCTTGTAGGTATTATGGGAAGAACTAAAGAAGAAGCTGGAAAGAAGAGCCAGGGCACAAGGAAGAAGGCGCCAACATCCATACCAGCAATAGACAAGAGCATGAAAGTTGCTAAAGGTCAGTCCACCTAGGCTACTGGAAAAGGAATAGTGGGGAGCCAAGCTGTTGCAATCATACCCAAAGGGAAAGGGAAAGTTGTGGAAGAAGTCCCCAACAAGCAACCAGGTCTAAGAGAGCTTGCTAAGCTTTTCAACCAGTGTATTTTTAAGGCCACATGGTATCCTTGTATCTCCACTTTGAAGGCACTTGGTATCTACTTTGGGAAGTGATTGATGTTGGAGAGTTTACTCCTGGAGTAACAGAGAACAAGGACCTAAGGCATCCAGCTTTGAAATATGCTCACAAGGCCCTTCCCAATACTATGTTTGCTAAGAAGGAAACAACTAGGATATTATCCAAGGAAATGGACATCATGTTCTATGAAGTGCAGCAGCTGATGAGATTCAGCAGAGATGGGTGTCAGATCCAGAAGAGAGAGAAGAACCCTTAGCTGAACATTGGAGGGATAATGACATTTATAATGATGGCAAGTGGGGTGAATCTTGAAGATCATGCTGCAGATGCCATGCCAGCACAATGGATGGACGTTGCTTACTTAAAGAGGTCACAAATCATAGAGAAGTCCATCCAAGGGAAGCATGTCTATCTATTCCTCAAGCCACAAATGAGCAAGCAAAATTCCTCCTTCCCAATGGGCAGCACACTTCTATATCTATGATGAGCTACTTAGATTTTCGCCCAACAGAGAGAATGCTCTATCTGGGTGGAGCTGTGGCTGAAATAGAAGAAGGAGAGGGTGACCAAGAAAGTGAGAAGAGAACCGAAGAAGAGGAAGATGGAGATGATGCTGACGCCAACATGGAAGAGAGATCCCTAGAGAAGGAATCAGAAGATGAGCTGGTGGAGTACAATTCTAGAAGGTTCCACTTTGAACCTCATGATGTGCCAAGCCGAGGGAGCTCACTCAAACATGTTCATGATCACATTAACAAGCTTCAAAAATGGTGTAAGTGGCAAGACAAAACCATTAAGAAGCTTGTGAATTTGGTGAAGGGGAAATTCAAGAAGGCTAAATCAAAGACCAAAAGAGCTTCTCACCAAAGCCATGATCATGAGTTTGAGTAACACTATGTGCAGCCACAACCGGAAAAACATCAAGAAGAAGAGGAGACAAACTGGATGCCCCAAAGGAGACACTCCTTCCATGTTCAGCAACCTGAAGAATGGCAGCCTTGGGAACCTTTAAGGGCTTTATCTTATGAGCCTAGGAGCCAATACTTATCTGCTTGGGAGGCCCCTGTTTACCGTTCTTCGGAGCCTGTTACCACTTGGCAAGAGTGGGATTAACAGGATTTTTAGTTATTCAAATCCAAACAAACTTATGTCATTGTAGTATGTAAGGTGTTAATCCATCTGAGTTCATAGGACACTAAAAATGCTGCAGTTTACTTAAATCAAGCGAAATTCAAGAAAGCAGTTGTGATCAAACTAAACAAGACTAAACAACACAGATTTAAAAGCAGGAAATTCAAATAGATTAAAGCAAGGATCTAAGATGGGGGTTATTGACTAAGAGGTGATTAGAACTAAACTAGTTAAGGTTCAAAACCATTTAAACAGTGTTATCTTTTAGGCATAGGATTAACATTTATGACTAGCTCAATTTCTTGATACTAACCACTTTGCTAAGCACATATTCAAGACAAATTCTTTTACTCAAACACATGATCAGCAAGCATTGAAAACATAAGTCCAATCCTATAAAGCCAAAGTGCACCTTAGACATCTAATTCCTTAGGCTAAGAGAACAAATCCTCTAAAAGACTCATTGCAGTATTTCATCAAACAATTATTAGGCATAAGAGAACGCTAAGACACTAAAAAAGTCTGTGTTGGAGAGTTTACTCCTGGAGTAACAAAGAACAAGGACCTAAGACGTCCAACTTTGAGGTATGCTCACAAGGCCCTTGCCAATACTATGTTTGTAAGGAATGCAACAACTAGGATCTTATCTAAGGAGATGGACATCATGTTTCATGAAGTGCAGCAGCTGATGAGATTCAGCAGAGATGGGTGTCAGATTTAGAAGGTAGAGGAGCTTCCTTGCTATGTCACCTTATAGAAGTTGGATTGTCAACAAGGAGAAGAGAGAGAAGAACCCTCATCTGAACATTGGAGGGATAGTGACAGCTATAATGATGGCAAGTGGGGTGAATCTTGAAGAGCATGCTGCAGATGCCATGCCAGCACAATGGATGGACAGTGCGTACTTAAAGAGGTCACAAATCATAGAGAAGTCCATCCAAGGGAAGCATGTCTATCTATTCCTCAAGCCATCAAAGGAGCAAGCAAAATGTCTCCTTCCCAATGAGCACCACACTTCTATATCTACAAGGAGCAACTTAGATTTTCGCCCAACAGAGAAAATCATGGTGGAGCTGTGGCTGAAATAGAAGAAGGAGAGGGTGAAGAAGAAAGTGAGGAGAGCACTGAAGAAGAAGAAGGTGGAGATGATGCTGGCGCCAACATTGAAGAGGGATCTAATACAAGACTTTTGACTCTGTTCGTCATCACCCTGCTTGTACTAATCAGTTGTAGTATATCGTAGGGTTTTTATCAATCCAAAGGAGTTATAAATAGATGCCAATAGAGTTGTGAGCAGAAAGCTTTAAGTCAAGTGGAATCAAGGAGAGAGTGTTGCTTAGCAACCAAAACTATCAACCTAAGTGATCAAACACCAATCAGAACTCAAAAGAGAACAACTTAGCAATGATCATAAGCAAAACAGAGCACTTAAAGCAAAATTTGAAATTCAAATAAGAGAAAGCAAGTTCCTAGATGTGGTTATTAACTTTGGGAAATTCAAAGGCTAGATAAGATTGTTTCAAACATGATTGACAATGCAAACAAGCAAGCAGTGCTGATTCCTTGACGTAGAGTTCACAATCAATCATGTTAAGTTCAATCCCTTGACAAATAACCTTTTTCTAATCATCCTAACAAGAACTAACTCTCATTAGTGATAGAACAATCAACAAGCAAGCAAAACCAACTCTATTTAAGTCAAAGTACTCTTCAGACAGTCAATCTCTTGAGCTAAGGCCAATAAAACCTCTATTAAACAAGATCAGCATTTCATCAAACACTTGGTGGGCATAAAATAAGCTTAATTCTAGATTCACGAGATCAAGACAAATCTAGCTTAAAAACAGATTAATAGAGAGGAATCAACCTAATTAAGGACTAACAAATCTTAATCAAGCCTCTAAATTCCCCTAATCTACCACATCTAAGAACCCTAATAGATCTACTCACTAATCATCATGGAAAACACCAAATCACAAGAGTAAATGATGCTAAACATAATTCAGAGGGAGATTAGAGAAGATATTAAAAGGCAAACACAAAACTTTGATTAAAATGATAGACTTGTTCTAACAAAGACTGAAAAACTCTTAAAAACTAAGCAAGAACAAGACTTGATTCTAAAAACATTAGATCAAGCCTATTTATACTAAATGACAAAAGCCCTAGAATATTGGCAAATTTGTTAATAAAAGGAAGTTTGGACTGGTTCTCATCGGGCACAAGTGACCGATACAGATGACCGATGGAGCATTCGCTTGATTCCCATCGGTCACTAGATGGATGATCGATGTAGATATCATGTCTCTTCCCATCGGTCACAAGTGACCGATACGGATGACCGATGCTCCATTCGCTTGATTCCCATCAGTCAATCATTAACCGATATGGATGATCGATGGGATCTTCGACTCCTCTGCTGCATTGTATCGATCAACAAAGACCGATGGGGTTCGTGCTATGACAGATGGAACACCAGAAATCGCCTTCCTTAGCTCCTTTTTCTCCTTCTCAGCTTGGCTAACTCTTTGAACCATTCCCACACTTTCTCCTTGCTCCCAATAGCTTCTTAAGTACCTAAAAACATCATTAATGCATAGATAATGCAAACTACAACTTAAATGCAACCTAAGTCTGAAAGGAAAGGCCAATGGGACTAAAGAGAATGAAAACATGCAAAAGGAGACCAAAAAATGAGCTAAATACGAGCCTAAATGATGTAAATGTATGAGATATCAACACCCCCACACTTGCCTTTTGCTTGCCCTCAAGCAAACAAACCAAGAAAAAAGGAGGGTAAGGTTTCAAGATGGGCATTCAAATCCAAAAATGCAAAGGTAAAGAGATAAAGTCAACACTTAAATGCCTAGTTGTAGGATGCAAACACAATCAGCTATACTTTAAAGAACCTAGCCATGCTCATCATGATTAAAAATGATCTCAAATCTTAACCTAGACAAATGCTCAAATCAATTAACTCTTTAACAATGACTAATCTTGTAACCATGAATCATGTTGGTGCAAATCAAGTGAAGACATTTGGTTTAAAGGGTAAGGTTCTGAGATTAAAATGATCTCATTCAAGCAAAGGGTTCATAAACATAAGGGATCACTAAATGGAAATGATTTTATTTTAGGCAAAATGATAAAGGTAAAAGCACACTTATGCATGCAAATCAAAGCTCTCTTCTACCCTTTTACCCAAAGATGAATCCTAAGAACTTCTAAACCCCAAAGTGAATCCCTAAGTCTACCCTTTTCCTAAACTCTAACTCTTCTTCTTCTTCATGGTTGGGGAAACTTCTTCTTTTTGCTTGTGTGGTTGCTTGTTTTTGTTGGGACTTGCTCCTTTCTTGTTAATTACGCGCCATTCTTCACCTTTAGTGGATTTCCTTGGGTCTGATTTCTTCTTTTTATTAACCCTTCAAAGCTTTGTTTTTGGCGCCTTCCTTGTTTAAACTCTTAGAGGTTTTATCCCCTTTGTACTTAACCACAATTCTAACTTGTTTCCCCATACTACTATCCATACATTTCCTTCTTCTTTTAAAGCATATAAACATGAAACTCAAACCACTTTACTTTACCCTTCTATCCCAAACTCCTAACCTAGAATCAAGCTCAAGATGCAAGCTGATATCTACAAGAGAGCTTTTCCTTGCCAGCCTTAATCTTAACACTTTTTGCCAAGATAGAATTCGAAATGATGAATGCAAGGCCTTACAACTCTCAAGATACTGTTTAAGATTAGAAGGAGGTTTGGTTAAGGGTGAGGATTAACTGTCACATCAGTATGAGGATCAGCTATATGGGTCATCAAGAGTTTTAAAAAGGAAGAAGATGATCCAAATATGTGTATGGTAGCCATGAAATCACTTTTCAATGCACAAACATGATCATTAAAAATCCAGATTAAGGTTCAAATAGATAGAGTTGATTTTCAATGAACAAATGGTTTCAGTATGAGATAAGAAAATTAAATTTAGCAATTCAAGCATGGTTCAACCTTAACTTCTAACATTCTCATGATGCATCAAACAATTAACCACTTAGACACTTAAATCAAACCTAAACACTTAGCATTTTACAAGGAGAATTCATCATCATGCCCTATGCAAATGCAATGCAGCCTATATGCAAACACTAGACTCAATATTAAGCTAATGAAATGCAACTATATGCTTTCTTTTTGGTTTGCAAAACATGCAAAAGTTTTTAAAAAATTCAATTTTTTTGTGTTTTTCTATGCCTTAGATCAATGCATGAGATGCATATGACTCAAAGATGAAAAAATGAAAAACTAAGAAAAGGACAAACAAAGTCAAACCCCAGATCTCTCCCCCACACTTAAATTACACAGTCTCTTGTGTAATAAAAGGACTGAGAGAGAGAAGCAACAGAATATATTACAAAAACTTAAAAAGATGCAATGGTATATGCAATGGTAAGGATGTGGTACCTTAGTTATGGTAAGAGTAGTGGTGGGATGAGTAAAAACGTTTCTCAGTCTGTCCTGGATCCTGGAATAATCCTGATGTTGCTGGTTGTGGAGACTGACTCGACCTCCGCTTGTTTCTCCTCTGCTTGCCTTGTGAAAAAGTTACTGGTTCTTATGGTGGAGGAACCCAACTTGGCCAATGAGCTTGTACTTGAGTTGAGTTGCCTTGAGCATCCCACTCTTGCCATGTTTTATAAACCTCAGAAGGATTGCAAACTGGTGCCTCCCATGATGATGGTTGTTGGGACCTAGGCTCATTGGATAAAGCACTTGAAGGTTCCCAAGCTGCCCATTGATTAGTTTGTTGCATTTAGAAGGAGTGTCTACCTTGGGGCACCTAGACTGCTTCCTCTTCATCATTAGGTTCTTTTTGCTGCACTTGCTCTTCATAGTGTTAGTATACTCATGACCATTGCTCTGTTGGGAGGCTCCTCTTCATGTAGACTTGTGATGTTTAGGTTTTTGAATCCTTAGATCAATCCTCAAACACACATGTCATTGTAGTACTTGAGGTGTCAATCCACTTGGGAAGCTAATGGCAATTGAGATATAGAGAACTATGCTTAGCTAAGCTAATATTGAAGGGGTTTTGATTCTAACAACCTAAGTGGTCAAGCAAAGAAGCAAAAGAAAGCAATTAAAGAGCAGTAATGGCAAAGAAAAACAGAGCAAGAATAGAGTTAAAGCTAAACTTCAAAGATTAAAAGATGGTTCAAGATCAAGGAAATGGTGATAGGGTAATTCATGTTCATGTCTAGGGTGATCAAAACAAGCAATTCTAAACACTCAAGCTTAAGTAAGGAACACTAATAAAGACTAATCCAATCTTTTGGCATTAATACCTTTACTAAATCACATTTTGAAACCCACTTTTGGTGGTGTATCTATGACAAGCAAGTATTAAAATCAAGTTCCATAAAACCAATTAGCATGCTAGACATCTAATCTCTTAGGCTAGGTTTACTAATCTCTTATATAATAGATCAAACATCAACTCACATTCTCATGCATAATCAACATTTAAAGATAATTTCCCACCAATGTGGTACTAAGCAATAAGCACATTCCAGCAAGAAATGATAGATGCAAAGACTCATGACTATCTAAACACCATTTTCAAGCATTGAACTTCATTCAGGCATTTCATCAAACACTTAGTGTGCAAGTAAAACCCTAAGATCAACTTCTCCAAGAAAGAGGTACTAAGCATTAAGAAAGGGAATGAGAAGATCTAAGCCCTAATCACCATTAACAATAACTAAAGTCACCCCATCTGCTATAATCTCAAACCTAAAACAAGCTACTCACTAATCATGGTGAAAACCATCAAATCTATGAAGAAAAGATAGTTAATCAAGATTAAGGAGATAAAAAATTAAGGGAAATGCAAACTATAATTGAAATAAACCAAGATTCGAATACAAATTATTCAAAATCTAGAGAAAAAAAGAAGAACTGCTGGATGAAGATCTGATCTTAAAAATTAAGAATTTTTCGTATTTATAGGAGTTTAGGCAAAAATGGCAAAATTGTAAATAAGTGGTCTTCAGTCTAGAATCTTATCGATCATAAGTGATCGATGGTCTGATCAATATGATGCTATCGGTCTTGAAGGTGAGTCAAAGGGTCACTGATATACATCCGATTGGTTTCCATCAGTCATTGTTTGATTGATTGGGTGATCGATGGTATGGACGATGTATTCCCATCGGTCACTCCTTGAGCGATGGTCTGATCGATAGCTCCCTATCGGTCTTGACTGGATCGATAGCTTGACCGGTGGTACATCCGTTGCATTTCCATCGGTCACTCCTTGACCGATGGTCTGATCGATAGCTTCCCTGCCTTGACCGATATGAGTGACCTGAAACTAACTTTAGACGCAAGCTCACTGACGGGGCTACAACATTGATGAAGACGGTTGAAGCTGAATCGGGTTGGAGATGCTTTTTCTGCGCCGGTTTTGTCAGGTGAAGGTTCTGGCCGTTTCAACAAGGTGCACCTTCTTCTTGGCTCTTTTGATGTTTTGTGCTGCACCCACAATCATCTCCCATTATCCTTGTACTCTCAAAACTCTCCAACCATACCTGCCAAACTCCTCAAATGCACAAAACATGCTATGCACACCCTGAATCTATACTATGTCTAATTGAATGCAAATAGGACAAAAACAAACAAAATATAATGTTTAAAGACTATAAAATAATACAAAATGTATGTTAATATGATGTAAATAATGACTATATCAACTTGCCTTTCTTGAACTTCCCTTTGACCAGATTCACTAGCTTCTTTATGGTCTTATCCTGCCATTTACACGACCTTTGGAGTTTGTTGATGTGGTCATGGGCATACTTCAGAGAGCTTTCTTGGCTTGGAACCTCATCAGGTTTGAAGTGAAACCTCTTGGTGTTGTATTCCAGGAACTCATCCTCATCTTGCTCTTCCTCTTGGGAATCCTCTTGACTTTCAGCGCCAACTTCAGCTTCTTCTTGCACCTCCACTTCACTGCCCTCTTCAGCTTCTTCTTCACCTCCTTCTTCACCAGCCTCTTCTCTTTCTTTAGTGATAGGGCTACCATGATACAGCACTCTATCTTCAGGATAAAAGTCTATGTTGCTCCTCATGGTGATGTATGTATGCTGCTCATTTGGAAGGAGAAACCTTGCTAGTTCTTTGGATGGCTTGAGGAACTTATAGATGTGCTTCCCTTGGATGCTCTTTTCTAGGTAGTGAGTCCTTTTGAGATACACCAGGTCTATCCATAGTGGTGGCAAAGCAACTTCAGCATGCTCCTCAAGATCCACTCCATTTGCCATCATGATGGCTGTAAAAACTCCTCCAATGTATAGTTGTGGGTTCTTCTCTCTCTTCCCTTTGAGCAAGATCCAGCTTCTATATCAATAGAGTTGCTCCATCAGTAGAGTCACATAACTAGAGTTTTGTTGGTCTGCCTAGGACAATTCCATCCTTGCTGGAGCTCACCAGTGGCTGCATTCCATTGTAGATTACATTCAGCTCCCTTGATGTTATATTGGTTGTCACCTTTCTTGCAAAAAGGGTGTTTGCAAGTGCCTTGTGAGCATATCTCACAGCTGGATGCTTCAGATGCTGGTTCTTGGTGAATCCTGGAGTATATTTGCCAACCCCAATCACTTCCCATAGCATTGCATGCTGTATCTTACTGATCTCAAACTGGTCATTCTTATCAGCATAGGGACACATACCAAGGCCTTCAGAAATCTGCCAAAAGGTTGCTGTGAACTTCTGCTTGCCAAGTCTGAAGGAGATCCAATCATCTCTATTACCAAGTTCGCTCTCTTCATAACTCACCACCTTGAAAGTGAAGAGAAACTGAATGGTGAGATGCTGGTAGGAAGGCAAAAACCAATATCAAAGATTGCCTTGCAATCTTCATATATTCCAAGAGCCTTCATTTTGGGTATCCAAGGATACCTTGTAGCCTTGCAGGTACACTGATTGAAGAGCTCCATGAGTTCTCTTGCACTTGGCTGTTTGGATGAGACTTCTTCCACAACTTTTCCCTTTCCTTTGTCCTTGGACTTGGCAGCCTTGCTCTCAACAGCTCTCTTTCCAGCAGCCTTTGAAGATTGCCCATCAGCAACACCCTTGCCCTTTTCTCTGATGGTAAGTGCAGCAGAAGGTGCCTTCTCCTTAGGTGCTTGACTTTTGTTTCCAGCAACTTCTTTTGTTCGCCCCATGGTATCTACAAAAACAAAGTTTGAAGATCCAATGAGTATGAGAACAAAAGTTGAAGATCAATGATTTAAAGCTCTTCAAAAAAATTTCTCAAATCTAAGAGGGGTCTAACGGGCTACTAAACAAGGCAAACCCCTAAAAAACTAAGAGAATTCAAGAGCAAAAATCATAAACATGCTAGAGTTCTAAACAGATTCAAACTATTATGCATATGAACCTAGCATGGTGGCTATTAAACAGAACCAAACATGATTATACAAAATGAAATTATAAACAGTAATCAGCTCTAAACAATCTACTTGCTTAACTAACAAATTCCACCATGAAAAAATCAAAACAAGCACCTTAAACTAATCAAAACCAGCTCTTAACGCAAAAGATTCAAAGACTTTAAACAAGCTCAAGGCATAAGAACAAGAGATGAAGAGTTAAGAAAGCAAACCTTTTAGGACTTTTGAGCACATTGAAAAGAAAAATAAAAGAGAGGAATGGCTAAGAAATTTCGTGGCTTATAGGATAGAAGAGAGAATGTTAAGTGTGAAGAGTGAAGAGGAGTTAGATGGCTTATATAGAGCCTAAGGGGGAACAAAAGGAATCTAAAGAGTAGGGGACAAAACAAAAAGTGCTCAGATGTGGGTCAGAATGGCAGGGAGGAGCCAAAAAATTTAAATTCAAACTCCCTGGGATCCAAACCAAGAGAGGGGATTTTTTTGAAAGTTAATGATCATGCCTCGCTAGCCTCCACTTTTGACCAATACAAGTGACCGATGGGGTGGTATTAGTAAGTTATGATCGATACAAGTGACTGATACAGCTCCTGCCCATTAACATCGGTCACTCCTTGACCCATACGAGTGGCCGATGCAGACCTTCAAACACTCGCTCAGTTTTCATCGATCACTACAGACCGATACAAGTGACCGATACGAGTATGCCTACACTCGCTTGCTTTCCATTAGTCAGCTGATGACCGATACGAGTGACCGATGGAAACCTCCCAAATACATCATTTTTGACCGATGGTCATGAGGGATAGAGCCTACGTCGGTCTGGCATGACTGATGTAGATGACCGATGCTAACCAAAAGGCACCTATTTTGGTTCCCCAAACATCTTGTCATCCCCAATCTAAATTCCTGCTTCTAAGAACACTAAAAATGCATAAACATGAACTAAAAAGCATAATATATACAAAGGATACCATGTGACTACCTCCCAAGTGTGCTTGTTTAAAGTCACTTAGCTTGACTTTGATTACCTCTCTAGATAAGGTAAGGAGAAGGAGTCTTGGAACTCCTTGGTGGTGTCTTTCTCCTCTTGATCCCTGTGGTGACCCCATCAATCCTCATCTCAGCAAAGGGCTTAGACTTGCTTCCTTGCTTCAGCTTGTAACATATTTCACCATCCTTAGAGGAAAAGGGCTTCAAGATCACCCCTGCTTCTTTAGTAAGCAACTTGATTTCACTCATCATCTTGCAACTAACCACTTCAACGACCTCCTTTTCAAGTGTGTCTTCAAACAACCTTGACAAACAGCAGCCATCAAAGCTTTCTCCTTGGTAACCTTCAAACTCTGGCCAGTTCTTGTCAAATCCTTTCATCTTGTTCAGCTTCATGGAGAAAGAATGATCATGCTCGAGCTTGTTGCCCTTGCTGTCAAAATTCAAGACTTTATCCTTGGTAAGCCTCAGCTCTGTTGTGCATTCTCTAGCATCAAAGACAGCTCCGGCTGAAGCCAAGAATGGTTGATACAAGGGTTTTACCCCTTGTAAGACAATTGCCCTAGCTTGTACTAGTCAGTTGCAGTATAGCATAGGGTTGTATCAATCCAAATGGGAAGAGTTGAAAGACAGAAGAGTTGAGAGTGGAATCTCTAAGTCAAGCAAGCCAGGAAAGGGGTTTTGTTGCCTAAGCAACAGTTCTAACCACCTAAGTGAACCAAGCAGCAACAAGGTGAAAGCAAAAGCAAACTAAGCAATTCTAAGCAAGAAAAACAGAGTAAAACTGAGCAAAACAGAGCAAATCCGAGATTCAAATTAGAGAAAGACAAGTTCCTAGATGTGGTTATTGACTTTGGGGAATTTCAGGCATTGAATAAAGCTGTTTCAAACTACATTGATCAAGCAAGTAAGCAAGCAATGGTGGTTCCTAGACATAGAGTTCACAACTAAGCTAGTTAGATCCAATCTCTTGGCAAATAACCCTTTGCTAAACATCTTAACAAGAACTAACTCTCATTAGTGCTAAAACATCAAGCAAGCAAGACTAATCAACTCTATTCAAATCAAAAGGCTCCTCAAACAGTCAATCTCTTGAGCCAAGGCCAGCAAATCCTCTACTAAACAGGTTCAGCATTTCATCAAACACTCGGTGGGCATAAGAGAAAGATAACAACCTAGACCTGTTTGATCAAGACTAATCTAGCATGAATCACAGATTAATAGAGAGGAACCCATAAAAAGAAGCACATAACAAGCCTAAATCAAGCCATAGATTCCCCTAATCTACCACATCTAGAAACCCTAAAATAACTACTCACTCATAATCATGTTTAACACCAAATCGCTTATATTCCCTTTTTGGACGGTGGTTTGGTTTATATTGCAGTGAGGTTATCAAACTCAAATGCAAGACATGTTGTAGTACAACAAGCAAGAGAGAGTCAATCCACTTCTAGGATGATAGAGAATGTACAGAGAATACAAGGACTAAAGCAAATCTAAGCGAAATGAGACGGTTTATGAGAAAATCTCTAAAAACTAAATGCAGTAACTTAAACAGAATGAAACCTATTTTAAAAATACTAGAAAGGAAGAAACTACCACGAGAATCAAACAGAATAATTAAAGGAGAAAGCTTCGAATTATTTAAATTCGACTAGTGGATCGACCATGAGATCGACCACTAGATCGAGCAGTAACAATCGATCTCGTCTAAAAATGCAAGAACAGTAGAACTAATGACCAGGATGCTATCAGAGATCAAGCAAAAGATGAGATACGATGTAAAGATGCTAAGAGAAAGGGCCTAAGGTTGAGATTCATGGTCAGGGGTTTCAAAGGTTCGACCTTGGGTTTAAAACTTTAAATCGACTCACTTGGTGAGGATCTCTAAGCCTTGAAAACTAAACAAAATCTATCTGTGGCTTTCGGTATAGATCACTCCTTCATCCTCTCCTCCAAACCCATGGCTTTTGGTGGAAAGAGAGGTCGAAGGGCAAGGAAAACAGATTTCAAACGAATGGCTTAACTAATCCCCTAAACTTCCATGGCTTTTGAGAAGGGGTAACTAGTCTCTAAGGTGTGATCTTCCGAGGCTCCTGAATCCTGTCAAGGTAAGGAACCTCTCAGATCATGAAGCTCTTGGTGTTTAGAAATACCCCAACACTTTAAGCATTGAGATCTCAACACTTTAGAAGAGATAGCCTTTGAAAACGTTTAGAAATACCCCAAGATCGAAACCCTTTTGACCCCTTAATCCTCTCAACCCCGAACCCAAAGAAACTACTCGCTACACATAGAGTAAATCAAGCAAAGCATACGAAACGAGACGATGAACATGGAAAGAAAACTAGATTGAACAGAAAATGGTTCGAATACAAAGCTTAAGAAAAACTCTAGTTCAACAATGGTGTTCTTCATGAAAACGAGAGAGAAAACATAAAAGAAAACATAAGGATCTAAAAAGTTCTGTGAAAAAGGACGTCGCCGCCTTCCCAAAATGCCTAAACAAGCTAATGGTCCCCTCTTCGCTAGCGGCCAAAAATGGTTGAAAGGACAGAGATCGACTCCAAGATCGAGTGGTTCTCTCGATCATATCCGGACATCGTGTCTTCTGCTCGATCTGGGTCTCGATCATCATCGGCGAATCGAGTGTTGCATCCGATCTCGGTATCGATCTTCAGCTGGATCGAGTGGTGTACTCGATCTGACTCTCGCTCCGCATGGCGTCATTTACGTCCGTACCGTTTGATCGATTGCATCACTCGATCCTTGTCTCAATCATTCTTCTTGGATCGCCTGGTTGGCTCGATCTTCTGGTCGATCAACTCCTAGATCGACCGGCCATGCTCGATCGGCTCCTCGATCTCTGATCCTTAGCATATATCCGAGCTCCCACGAACTGCTACATCAGCCTCAACATGTCCACGAACCTCCACGACTCCAAAGCAGCCAGAAACAACCTGAATGTGATGCAAAATGCAAAGAAAATGCGTATGCCGATGCAAGAATGCTCTAGGACCCTAAGTGATGCAATCTAACCTAAAACGTGATACAAATGCATGAAAAGCTAACTAATGAGTATGCAAAATGTATGCAATATGCAATAACATCAATTTATAGCCTAAGGGAGAAAACCCTAGAAAGGTGGCAAAAGTGTAATTAAAAACAGGTTCAGGCTGGGTCAGTATCGGTCAGTTGTATCGACCTCCAGTGACCAAAATTTATCTGTATCGGTCATCAGTGATCGACACACATGACCGAAATTATAACGGTGTGTTAGTGTCGACCACATCAGACCGATACTGGTGATCGATACTGCTCCATTTCGGTCACCAGAGACCGAAAATTCTAGGCTCTGACCGAAAACTTCTGCAGAGATCTTCTGCTTTGATTCTTCTTGCTCCCTTTTGTCCAGCTAGCCTCCTGGATCATTCCCAAAGCTCCTCCAAGCTCCTTTAAGCTCCAAAAGCACCTAAAAACATCCAATATGCAAGGAAAATGCAATCTAAACTCCTAATGCAACCTAAGTCTAAAAGAAGAAGAAAATGGGAAAAAAGCTAAGGGAAAATATGCAAAAGAGGACCAAAACATGCACTAAATGCAGCCCTAAATGGTGTAAATACAAGGGATATCAACACCCCCACACTTGCCTTTTGCTTGTCCTCAAGCAAGTGAGAACAAATGGGAGAGTGAGGTTTGAAAGTGGGCATTCAGATTCCAAAAATGCAAAGGTAAAGAGAAGGTTTTAATGCTCAAGTACCTAGTTGTAGGATGCAAACACAATCAGCTATACTTAAAAGAACCTAGCCATGCTCATCATGTTTCAAAATGATCTCAAATCTCAACTTAGGCAAATGCTCAAATCAATCAAGTTTTTAACATTCAATTAAGTTCAGAACATGAATCATGCTTATGCAAATCAAGTGAAGACATTTGGTTGAAAAAGGGTAAGGTTATGAGACAAGAATGATCTCATTTAAGCACAGGGTTAAAGACATAAAGGATCACTCAATGAAATGATTTCATCTTAGGCAAAATGCTAAAGGTAAAAGCACACTTATGCATGCAATTCAAAGCCCTCTTCTACCCTTACTTCCCAAAGATGAGTCCTAAACATTTCTAAACCCAAAGTGAACCCTCTAAGTCTATCCTTTCCTAAACCCTACCCTTTTCTTTCTTCTTATTCATGGCTGGGGAAACCTTCTTCATTCTGCTTGTGTGGTTGCTTCTTCTTGGTTGGGACTTGCTCTTCTTTATTGTAATGGCACCTTCATCACCTTTGGTGGATTGCTCCTGGTCTGATTTTTCTTCTTTGGACCCTTTCTGAGCTTTGTTGTTGGCGCCAATTCTTCCTTTTTGAACTTAGAGCTTTTCTTCCCTTTGCTTAACCACAATACTAAACTGTTTCCCCTTTATCTACCATTTCAAATCTTTCCCTTTTCTTTTCAAAAGATAAAAAAAAGTATTAAGCTCAAACCACTTAACTCTACCCTTTCAAACCCCAAAAACTCCTATCCTAGATTCAAGCTCAAGATGCAAGCTGATATCTACAAGAGAGCTAATCATTGCCAGCCTTATTCCTAACACTTATTGCCAAGACAAAATCGATAATGCAATGCAAAGGCCTCACAGCTCTCACAATAGTGTTTAGCCTCAAAAGGAGGTTTTGGTTAAGGGTGAGGATGTAATTGTCCCATAAGTATGAGGATCAGTTATTTGGATCAAAAAGAGTGGTAGAAAGGAGAAAGATGATCCAAATATGTATATGGTAGCCATGAATTCACTTTTCAATGCATAAGACATGATAATTGAAAGTCCAAATTAAAGTTCAAGTTGATAGAGTTGATTTTCAGTGAACAAATGCTTTCAGAATGAAATGAAAAGACCAAATCTAGCAATCTAAGCATGGTTCAGCCTTAACTTCTAGCAATCATATGATGCATCAAACAACTAAGCACTTGAAAACCGAAATCATCTCTAAACACTAAGCACTTTACAAGGAAAATTCATCATAATGTCCTATGCAAATGCAATGCAACCTATATGTCAACACTAGACTCAATCTTAAAGGAATGAAATGCAACTACATGCTTTCTTTTTGGTTTGCAAAAAATGCAAAAGATTTTCAAATTGTTTCGATTTTTTTGAGTTTTTCTATGCCTTACATGTATGCATGATATGCATGCGACTCAAAGTGAAAAGAAAAAGAAAAACTAAGAAAACAGAAAACAAAGTCAAACCCCAAATCTCTCCCCCCACACTTAAATTACACAGTCCCTTGTGTAATGAAAGCAATGGAAGAGAGAAGCAACAAAATAAATTACAAAAATGAAAAGATGCAATGGTATATAACAATAGAGAGGATGTGGTACTTGGTTTAATGGCAGGAGTGGTGCGATGATACTGAGAAGATCCTTTTTGTGTGTCTCTATGACTGTCATTTCGCTCTTCAACTACTGATCCCTCTTGGTAGAGTTGGCTCTCATCAGGGCAAAAGCTCAAGTTACTCCTGATGCTTGCTATTGAGCTGCTCCTTCTTCTCATTGTACCTGAAAGTGTAAAGCTCAAAGAAATTCTGAGTACTTATAATAAGGGATGAAAATCTTTGAGGTAGAGCATTGAGAGATGAAGTTAGGGAGAGTAGGAAGAGTTTATTGACTTATAAAGAGGTGGGTAGGGAGTGAAGGGAATCAAATGAGTGGGGGACAAAAACAAAAGTGTTCAGAAGCTAAGAAAGAGGTCAGAAGGAATCCCATTTAAAAATTCAAACTCTATTGGCGCCAAACCAAAGGAGGGAAATTTTTTTGGAAGTTGATACACTTACCTCGGATGGAGTTTCGGTCACTCATGACCGATATTACTGACCGAAATTGCATTTTTGGTCATGAGTGATCGATACTGGAGACTGACGTGCTTCCTGGGATTTGTATCGGTCATCAGTGGTCGACACACTTGGCCAAAATACATCTGATATGATTGTGTCGATCTTGAGTGATCGATACTGGTGACCGATATGACTTCAAGAATCGTATCGATCGATACGATAGACCGAAAATCATACGGTATGTTTACGTCGACCAAGTGTGGTCGACATGAATGACCGAAAATTTTCCCTACTTTCAAACTTCTTTCCATATCGATCACTTGTGATCGATATGTTGACTGGTGTAGACTGGCTCTACTGATATCGGTCAGTCATGGTCGATACAACTGACCGAAAATATGTGTATCGGTCTGTCGTGACCGATACAAATGACCGAAATCAGCCAGACTACATCTGTTCTTTGCCCTTTCAGACTTTCTCAAACCCCAGTTCAGAACCCTGTTTCTATACACTAAGACAAATCATAAAAGATAATCTAGAAAGCATAATATATATAAAAGGATAACATGGGATTACCTCCCAAGTGTGCTTGTTTAAAGTCACTAAGCTTGACTTTGATTACCTCTTTAGTTGAGGTGAGGAGAAGGAGTCTTGGAACTCCTTGGTGTCATCTTGCTTCTCTTGACCTTGGTGGTGACTCCATTCACCTTGATCTTGGCAAAAGGTGTAGCTTTTCCTTCTAGCTTGAAGCAAAACTCTCCCTTCTTGGAGACACTTTGTTGCAAAACCACTTCTCCTTTGCTAGTAACCAGCTTAACATCATTCAGATTCTTGTAACTGACCACTTCAAGGACCTCCTTTTCAGTGGTGTCTTCAAACAACTTGACCAAGCAGAAGCCATCAAAACTTTCTCCTTGATAGCTTTCAAACTCTGGCCAATTCTTTCTAGGCTGCTTCAACTTCTTGATCTCCATTGAGAAGGCTTGCTCATTCTCCAGCTTATTCCCCTTTGAATCAAACCTTAGAACCTTCTTCTTGGTCAGCTTCAGCTCAATAGTGCATTCCTTAGCATCAAACACTGCTCCAGCTGAGGCTAGGAAAGGTCTTGCTAGAATGATAGCATTCTTTATGTGCCCTTCCACATCAAGCACCAGGAAATCAGTGGGAATGGTTACTCCTTCTATCATCATTGGCACATCCTTGAGACTCCCTAGTGGTCTCTTCACTGTCCCATCAGCTATAGTAAGGGATACATTGCTCTCTTGCAGCTGAGTGTAACCAAGAGCTTTAGCAGTAGAGGATGGGAGAAGGTTGATACTTGCTCCTATATCACAAAGGCAATTCTTGAAAGTCCTTCCCTTTAGCTCACATGGGAGAGTAAAGCAGCCTGGATCTCCAAGTTTCTTGACATTACGCTTCTTAAATTCTGGTGATCCAGTCTTCACCTTTAGCTTTTCAACTTTTTCTTGGCCATTCAACCCTCTCAACTCCATCTGAGCAGCATAGAGAGTTTCATACTTCTGAAGTAGCTGTTCTTTGAACCTCCCTGGAAAAGGGATGGTTGGTTGATAGATAGGAAGAGTAGCTGGTTGAGGTTCCTTCTGGTCATCAGCAGCATCCATCAAGTAATCCTTTGTGTTGTCAACAATCTCATGTGGCGCCCACCACTCTTCATCATCTGAGTTTTCCTCAACTCCAAAGGGTTCTCTTTCCACAGCTCTTTGTTCAGCTTCAACTTCTAGAAACTCTTTCCCCCCACTTAGAGGTTCAGTGTCCTCAGTGAACAAGTAGAGGAACTCTTCAATGATAGCCTCCTCTTCAGGAGAGAGGTTTATTTCTTCTGTGACAATGGCATTGCAGAATTCCTTTGGGTTAGCCTTTCGTTTTCCAGGAAAGTGACCTTGAGGCTTGGGACCAGCTATGCCTTTGGTGTTCTCCAGTGTTTTGACTCTTGCAGCCAATCCATCAATCTTGTTGGTGAGCTCTACATTCACTGAATCAATTTTGTTGTGGACCTCTGCAAACTTCTTGTTCATTTCCAAGGTTGCGCTGACTTGAGTGTTTATCATTTGTTGCATGAGGGTCTTGAGTTCAGTGTCTTGAGAGCTGGAGGAAGCCTGTCCTTGAGCTTGAGCATTGAATCCTGGAGGGTTGTAGGGCGCCCTGGGCTGATAGTTGTTGTTCCTCTGCTGAAAACCTTGATTGATGTAGGGGATAAAAGGTCTTGGTGCAGCTTGCTGTTGCTGTTGAGGGTAAACCTGGTCTTGTGGGTTGGCAACATTGTTGTTCCTCTAAGACAAGTTGGGATTTGGTCTGTAGTTCCCATAGTTGTTGTAACCACCTTGGTTGCCCAAGTAGTTCATCTCCTCAACTTGGCATTGTTCCTGATCATCAAGCTGAACCATGTCTCCCACAAAGTGAACTTCTTTCTTTTCCCTTAGCAACAAGTCCAGCTTCTCATGTAGAGACTTGATCTCTTTCTTGCTAGATTCTAACTCATCCTTAGCACTCCTTGGTGCTCTATCAAACTCCTCATTGTAGTTTCCATCAGACTAAGCCAATTTCTCTACTAACTCCAAACCTTCATCTACATCTTTTGACAGGAAGTTCCCATTTGATGCTGTGTCCAGAAGCATTCTTATCTTAGGCAAGACTCCTCTATAGAGAGTGGATAGCAAAGAGGCTTGTGAGAAGCCATGATGAGGGCATTGCAGAGTGTAACCCTTGAATCTTTCCCAAGCTTCTCCAAAGCTTTCATTGTTCCTCTGTGCAAACCCTGAGATTTCATTCCTGATTCTAGCAGTTCTGGAAGTAGAGAAGAATTTTGCTAGAAAGGCTTTCTTGCATTCATCCCTGCTGGTTATACTGCCTTGGGGAAGATTTTTCTCCCACTGGTGTGCCTTATCTCCTAGAGAAAAGGGGAACAATCTGAGCTTGAAGCCATCTTCACTAACTCCATTTATCTTGGTCAAGGAACATAGCCTATCAAAGTTGTCTAGATGATCCAGGGGGTCTTCAAGTGGTAGCCCATGGAATTTTCTGCCTTGAACCATTGAAATCAAACCTGACTTGATTTCAAAGTTGTTGTTTTGGACTGCTGGTGGGATAATGCCTGTCCTGTTGTTGTAGGCATTTGGTACATCACCTGCTCTAATAGGTCTAGATGCTCTTGGAGCTTGTGCAGCGCCTCTTGGTCCTGGCTCACCTTGTAAGCCTTGGACACATTGGTGTCCCTGTATGCCCTGAGCTCCTGCAGCTCCTTGAGGACCATGAAACCTGTTGTCGTCCATGGCTTGATCTTGAATGTTCATTCCAAGCCTTTGCAAGTGTTGCTGTCTCTCTTGCTGCCTCCTTGCTCTCTGTCCTCTATCCAGCAGGTTGATGTTATCGATGAACTCCACAAGGTTGCTTGAACCTCTGGACCTCAAGTTCATACACCTGAAAGAGAGAAATGAAAGTCAAAGAGAGTTAGTAACTAAAGAAAAGTAAAAGCTTGATCTTAAGGATTCTACAAACTCTAATGATTCAAACTGCTTCCCAAATGGCAACGGCGCCAAATTGATACAAATGTTTTACCCCTTGTAGGACAATTTGCCCTAGCTTGTACTAGTCATTTGCAGTATAGCATAGGGTTGTATCAATCCAAATGGGAAGAGTTGAAAGACAGAAGAGTTGAGTATGAAATCTCTAAGTCAAGCAAGCCAGGAAAGGGGTTTTGTTGCCTAAGCAACAGTTCTAACCACCTAAGTGAACCAAGCAGCAACAAGGTGAAAGCAAAAGCAAACTAAGCAATTCTAAGCAAGAAAAACAGAGTAAAACAGAGCAAAACAGAGCAAATCGGAGATTCAAATTAGAGAAAGACAAGTTCCTAGATGTGGTTATTGACTTTGGGGAATTTCAGGCATTGAATAAGGCTGTTTCAAACTACATTGATCAAGCAAGTAAGCAAGCAATGGTGGTTCCTAGACATAGAGTTCACAACTAAGCTAGTTAGATCCAATCTCTTGGCAAATAACCCTTTGCTAAACATCTTAACAAGAACTAAATCTCATTAGTGCTAAAACATCAAGCAAGCAAGACTAATCAACTCTATTCAAGTCAAAATGCTCCTCAAACAGTCAATCTCTTGAGCCAAGGCCAGCAAATCCTCTACTAAACAGGTTCAACATTTCATCAAACACTTGGTGGGCATAAGAGAAAGCTAACAACCTAGACCAGTTTGATCAAGACTAATCTAGCATGAATCACAGATTAATAGAGAGGAACCCATAAACAGAAGCACATAACAAGCCTAAATCAAGCCATAGATTCCCCTAATCTACCACATCTAGAAACCCAAAAGTAACTACTCACTCATAATCATGTTTAACACCAAATCACAAAAGGCAAAGATGCTAATCATGATTAAAAGAAAGATTAAAGAAAGATTAAAGCAAATACTTGATTGTATTAAACAAAGCAAAGAAATTGTCTTACAAACTTAAAGAAATAGCTTAAGAACAGTATTTTTGACAAGACTTCTCGAAAATATAGAAAAATGGGCTATTTATAGCCTAAGGGAGAAAACCCTAGAAAGGTGGTAAAAGTGTAATTAAAAACAGGTTCGGGCTGGGTCAGTATCGGTCAGTTGTGTCGACCTCCAGTGACCGAAATTTATCTGTATCTGTCATCAGTGATCGACACACATGACCGAAATTATAACAGTGTGTTTGTGTCGACCACATCAGACCGATACTGGTGATCGATACTGCTCCATTTCGGTCACCAGAGACCGAAAATTCCAGGCTCTGACCGAAAACTTCTGCAGAGATCTTCTGCTTTGATCCTTCTTGCTCCCTTTTGTCCAGCTAGCCTCCTGGATCATTCTCAAAGCTCCTCCAAGCTCCTTTAAGCTCCAAAAGCACCTAAAAACATCCAATATGCAAGGAAAATGCAATCTAAACTCCTAATGCAACCTAAGTCTAAAAGGAGAAGAAAATGGGACAAAAGCTAAGGGAAAATATGCAAAAGAGAACCAAAATATGCACTAAATGCAGCGCTAAATGGTGTAAATACAAGGGATATCAACACCCCCACACTTTCCTTTTGCTTGTCCTCAAGCAAGTAAGAACAAATGGGAGAGTGAGGTTTGAAAGTGGGCATTCAGATTCCAAAAGTGCAAAGGTAAAGAGATGGTTTTAATGCTCAAGTGCTTAGTTGTAGGATGCAAACACAATCAGCTATACTTAAAAGAACCTAGCCATGCTCATCATGTTTCAAAATGATCTCAAATCTCAACTTAGGCAAATGCTCAAATCAATCAACTCTTTAACATTCAATTAAGTTCAGAATATGAATCATGCTTATGCAAATCAAGTGAAGACATTTGGTTGAAAAGGGGTAAGGTTATGAGACAAGAATGATCTCATTTAAGCACATGGTTAAAGACATAAAGGATCACTCAATGAAATGACTTCATCTTAGGCAAAATGCTAAAGGTAAAAGCACACTTATGCATGCAATTCAAAGCCCTCTTCTACCCTTACTTCCCAAAGATGAGTCCTAAACATTTCTAAACCCAAAGTGAACCCTCTAAGTCTACCCTTTCCTAAACTCTACCCTTTTCTTTCTTCTTATTCATGGCTGGGGAAACCTTCTTCATTCTGCTTGTGTGGTTGCTTCTTCTTGGTTGGGACTTGCTCTTCTTTATTGTGATGGCACCTTTATCACCTTTGGTAGATTGCTCCTGGTCTGATTTTTCTTCTTTGGACCCTTTCTGAACTTTGTTGTTGGCGCCAATTCTTCCTTTTTGAACTTAGATACTGAACTGTTTCCCCTTTATCACTCCTCTCAATTCTTCCCTTTGCTTAACCACAATACTGAACTGTTTCCCCTTTATCTACCATTTCAAATCTTTCCCTTTTCTTTTCAAAAGATAAAAACAAGTATTAAGCTCAAACCACTTAGCTCTACCCTTTAAAACCCCAAAAACTCCTATCCTAGAATCAAGCTCAAGATGCAAGCTGATATCTACAACAGAGCTAATCATTGCCAGCCTTATTCCTAACACTTATTGCCAAGACAAAATCGATAATGCAATGCAAAGGCCTCACAGCTCTCACAATAGTGTTTAGCCTCAAAAGGAGGTTTTGGTTAAGGGTGAGGATGTAACTGTCCCATAAGTATGAGGATCAGCTATTTGGATCAACAAGAGTGGTAGAAAGGAGAAAGATGATCCAAATATGTATATGGTAGCCATGAATTCACTTTTCAATGCATAAGACATGATAATTGAAAGTCCAAATTAAAGTTCAAGTTGATAGAGTTGATTTTCAGAGAACAAATGCTTTCAGAATGAAATGAGAAGACCAAATCTAGCAATCTAAGCATGGTTCAGCCTTAACTTCTAGCAATCATATGATGCATCAAACAACTAAGCACTTGAAAACCGAAATCATCCCTAAACACTAAGCACTTTACAAGGAAAATTCATCATAATGCCCTATGCAAATGCAATGCAACCTATATGTCAACACTAGACTCAATCTTAAAGGAATGAAATGCAACTACATGCTTTCTTTTTGGTTTGCAAAAAATGCAAAAGATTTTCAAATTTTTTCGATCTTTTTGTGTTTTTCTATGCCTTACATGTATGCATGATATGCATGAGACTCAAAGTGAAAAGAAAAAGAAATACTAAGAAAACAGAAAACAAAGTCAAACCCCAAATCTCTCCCCCACACTTAAATTACACAGTCCCTTGTGTAATGAAAGCAATGGAAGAGAGACGCAACAAAATAAATTACAAAATTGAAAAGATGCAATGGTATATAACAATAGAGAGGATGTGGTACTTGGTTTAATGGCAGGAGTGGTGGGATGATCCTGAGAAGATCCTTTTTGTGTGTCTCTATGACTGTCATTTCGCTCTTCAACTACTGATCCCTCTTGGTAGAGTTGGCTCTCATCAGGGCAAAAGCTCAAGTTACTCCTGATGCTTGCTGTTGAGCTGCTCCTTCTTCTCATTGTACCTGAAAGTGTAAAGCTCAAAGAAATTCTGAGTACTTATAATAAGGGATGAAAATCTATGAGGTAGAGCAATGAGAGATGAAGTTAGGGAGAGTAAGAAGAGTTTATTGACTTATAAAGAGGTGGGTAGGGAGTGAAGGGAATCAAATGAGTGGGGGACAAAAACAAAAGTGTTCAGAAGCTAAGAAAGAGGTCAGAAGGAATCCCATTTAAAAATTCAAACTCCATTGGCGCCAAATCAAAGGAGGGAAAATTTTTTGGAAGTTGATACACTTACCTCAGATGGTGTTTCGGTCACTCATGACCGATATTACTGACCGAAATTGCATTTTCGGTCATGAGTGATCGATACTGGAGACTGACGTGCTTCCTGGGATTTGTATCAGTCATCAGTGGTCGACACACTTGCCAAAATACATCCGATATGATTGTGTCGATCTTGAGTGATCGATACTGGTGACCGATATGATTTTAAGAATCGTATCGATCAACAGTGGTCGACACGATAGACCGAAAATTATACGGTATGTTTACGTCGACCAAGTGTGGTCGACATGAATGATCGAAAATTATACGGTATGTTTACGTCGACCAAGTGTAGATTAAGGAATGTGATATCTGGTTTTGCTCAAAGGTCCAATGAGAGTTTTCGTGAAGCAATGGAGAGATTCAAAAGGTACACACATCCGTGTCTTCACCATGGTTTTCACAAGCTTCACTCCTCTCCACTCTCTATAGAGGCACCCTCCCAAAGATCAGAATGCTGTTGGATACTGATATACTCATATACTTTGCATATTCAGCATGCATTTAGAGTAGTTTTTCATGCATTCATCTTACATTTTAGGCTAGTTTGCACCATTTGTCTCATTTTAGGTCCTAAGTGCATTTTGCATCAGCATTTGCATATTTCTTGCATTCTTGCATCATATTCAGGTTGTTTTGGACACACTGGAACTGTGGAGGTTGCGTGGACATGCTAAGGATCGAAGAGGAGCCTGTGGACACTTGGAAGAACTCAGCCATTCAGCAAAGGGACCGAGATCGAGAGAAAGATCGAGCTAGATGAGCTCGACCAGAAGATCGACTAAGCCCGGGTCGTTTCAAGGAAGGGATCGAGGACAAGATCGATCGAGGTGATCGATCGTGAGTACGAACGTGGATTAAAGCCATGCAGAACGAGAGCCAGATCGAATTCACGACTCGATCATCCGAGGATCGACAAGCATATCGATTGAAGTACTCGATCCATCCGACCGAATCGACCCAAGGATCGAGCAAAAGCAGACGTTCTAGCCGGGATATCGAGTGATCAGATCGACTACTCAGCTCGATCCCTACAACTTATCCGGACAGCTCACTTTTGGATTTTAGTGAGGGGACCATTTTTCTTGTTGGCCTATTTTGGGCGATAAAACCTTATCACTTTCTACCACTCCACGCTTTGTCTTATCTTTCTCGAGCTTTAGTTTTTTTCCTTAGGCGATTAGCCATTGTTGAAGTTCTTAAGCTTTTCTAGTTTTGTAAACATTTAATCTTGCTTAATCTAAGTACTTTTCTTAATCGCTCTCGCCTAATCATGTTTAGCTTTCTTTCCTTTCAATTTTCATTTGTTTTAGCCATGTGTAGTGAGTAGATTTCCTCGGGTTTAAGGTTGGGGCGATTTAAGGGGTTTAAGGGTTTAAGCTTTGGTCTTTTTCTTGTTCATAATCTTTTCTCTTCTTGGATTTGGGGTCTTAATGCTTAGAGAGTCTTGGAAAAGATCTCTATGATCCCAGGGCTTTTCTTACCTTGACCAGATTCAGAAATCTCTTAAAGCCAATTCCAAGAGACTAGCTCATCCTTTCCCAAACGCTATGGATGCTTAGGGAGCTAGTTAGGCCAATATTTGAGATCTTTTCTTAATGTTCTTTGACCCATCTTTCCACTACACGCCATAGGTTAGGAGGAAGGGTTGAGGATATGGGTTATACCACACGCCATGGATAATCCTAGCTTAAATTTTTCAAGGCTTAAAGATAGCACATCAAATGAGTAGATCTATGTTTTCAAACCAAAAGCTTGAATCTTGAACCCTCTTAAACATGAACCTCAACCTTGGATCCTCTTTAAGCATTTAAAAAACTCAATTTTATCATTTCTTAGTTATAAAGTTTGCATCTTTAGTCTTAAAAGTAATTGTTCTAAGTTGCTTGAAATTCTCTATTTTTCTGCTTTTGGATCTCGATTTTTAGTATTTAGTAGTTTAGCATTTTAAATTCTCAGTCTTCTTCTAGTAGTTGTTAACCCTTCAGACGTATTTTTAAAATAGTTTTCATAGTCATTTGGTGCTTGCATTTAGTTTTCATTGAATTTCTCATCCATTTACCCGAATCTGACTTAGCTTTGCATTGCTCTTGCATTCTTAGTGACTTTCATCAACCTAGGCTGGATTGATACCTCTCACCACTATACTACATCATAAACCTTGGTTTGGGCTTTGATTTAAACCTCAAAAATCCTGTTTATCAAATGGCGCCGTTGCCTACTTGGATTTGATTAGAAAGCATTAGGATTTGGAGCTTAGTAAAGACTAAGTCCTTTATTTTAATTTGGTTACTCATTTCTCTACCTTACTGCTTGTCTTCTCAGGTACATGAATTTAAAGTCTACAGGTGACAACAACCTACTACAACCTCTAGACAACATTCATCAACTTGGAAGTGCAGGGCTAAGAAGAGAGAGACAACAAGCACAAGACTTTGAGGAGCTACCAGGTTTTGTTGAGTGTGTGGGTATCGCTGAGCAAAACCAAGCTGAGGGTCAACATCACCACGCGGCTGTTGGAAGGGGTAATGGAAACCCCAACCACGCCCCAAGACAACCAAGGATCATCGATGCTGGTGATGCACCTAACACACATCACAACCGATTTGGCATCACTCCTCCACCGGTGCAAAACAACAACTTCGAGATCAAGCCAGGCTTCATCTCAATGGTGCAGAACAACAAGTTCCATGGGCTTGCAATGAAGGGCCCTTTGGAGCATCTTGACAACTTTGAGCAAGTTTGCGGAATGATAAAGATCAATGGGATCTCAGAGGACAACTTCAAGGTTAGGCTTTTTCCTTTTTTCTCTTGGGGATAAAGCAAGGCATTGGAAGAAGACCTTACCTCAGGGGACTATAACATCATGGGCAGATTGCAAGAAGGTGTTTCTATCAAAGTTCTTCTCAAGTACAAGAACAGCTCGGCTAAGGAGTGAAATCAGCGGTTTTACACAAAGGCAGAATGAGACCTTTAGTGAAGCATTGGAGCGGTTCAAAGACTACACTATAGCTAGTCCTCATCACGGCTTCAGTGAGGAAACACTTTTGAGCAAAATCTATAGAGGAGCCCTTCCCAAGATTAGAATGCTCCTAGACACGGCAAGTAAAGGCAACTTTCTTGGTCAAAATGTAGAAGAGGGAATGGAGCTCATTGAGAATCTTGCTTTGAGTGATGGGAACTATGCTGAAGACTATGATAGAGCACCAAAAAGGTCTGACCTTGAGTCACACAAGAAGGAGCTCAAGTCCCTTCATGAGAAGATTGACAAGCTAGTACTTGCAAATCAAAAGCATGTACACTTTGTGGGAGAAGCTGACGATGTCATTGAAGAGTTAGAGCTGAGCCAAGAAGAAGCGAATTGGGTTGGAAGCCAGAACTACACTAAGCCACAGGGCTATAATCAAGGCAACAACAACCTCTTTTACTGAAGCACCAATGTGGAGAACCCTAAAGATCAAGTGTACCCTCCACAACAAGGCAAACCTTTCATTCCTTATAACAAAAGGTTTACACAAAACAGTGGGTACCAACGGCAAAGAGAAGGGAACTTCTAAGGTCAGCAACAACAAGGAAACAAGAACTACTCTCCTGTGTTTCCTCCTGGTTTCGTGCCTCAACGGCAACAAGTGCAACTGCCACCTCAAGATCCGGTTCAAGCAATGTTTCAACAGTTACTTTTGGGCCAAGCGAATACAAATCAGAAGTTTGTTGACATGAACAATAGGCTGGACTCTTCTCTTACTGAGGTGTCTACTCAGATCACTAACCTCAACAACAAGATACGCCAGCTAGAGAAAGGCAAAGCTAGTTCAAGCGGTTAAGGTAGCTTACCCGGGAAGTATAAGCAAAACCCAAGGAGTATGCCAACGCTATTACTTTGGGAAGTGGGAAAGACCTACCACCACGGTCAGTACCTGAGGACAATGAGGACAATGAGGACAATGAGGACATTGTGGTTCAAGAGGGGGGGAGTATGCTTTCAAATGATCAAGAGATCACGTTTGACAATGTCTGAATTGCAAGACCTAGAAGGGCAAAGAAGCGGTTGTAGAGAAGAAAGTGGAGGAGGTTAGCAAGGAGAAAAAAACTTATGTACCTCTACCCTACGTACCAAAGCTTCCCTTCCCTGGACGCTTCAAGAAGCAGCTGATCGAGAAGCATAAGGCTATGTTTGAGAAGCACATAAGGAATGTTGAGATTAAGCTGCCTTTGGTTGATTGTTTGGCAATGATGCCAAAGTATGCAAAATTTTTGAAGGATACCCTAGCTAAGAAAGATAAAGAGAGTGAAGTAGTCTTAGTGTTGAGTCAAGAATGCAGTGCAATCATCCACAAGGAGATAGCACCAAAGAAGCTAGGAGATCCAGGGTCATTAACTATCCCTTGTCTACTAGGTCCTTTGAAGTTTGAAAGCTGCTTATGTGATCTTAGTGCAAGCATTAATCTTATTCCCCATTCCATTGCCAAGAAGCTAGGTTTCACCAAGTTTAAAGAGTGTTGAATCTCTCTCATTCTGGCTGATAGAAGTATAAGGCTCCCGTAGGCTTGCTTGAAGACTTACCCGTGAGGATAAGAAATGTGAATTTGCCAACAGATTTTGTAGTGCTAGAAATGGATGAGGAACCAAAAGACCCTCTTATCCTTGGTAGACCGTTTCTAGCAACTGTTGGAGCCATCAAAGACATCAAGAATGGCAAGATCTCTCGGTACTTGGGTAAAGATATCAAGCTGAACTTTGACATCAATGAAGTCTTGAAGAAGCCAACCATTGAAGGGCAAGCGTTCTACATTGAAACTTTGGATGCATTGGCTGATGAGTTGCTTGAGGAGTTATCACAAAAGGATCATCTACATCTAGCTTTGACTAAGGAGTGTGGGGAGTATGGTTTCCTGAGTGAACAGACCCAGGAGTATGTACACATCCTTGATTCTCGCAAGGTTGTGAAAGAAGAAGAAGGCGAGTGCCTAGAGATAGACCCAGAGATCGATCGGATTACTCGATCCAGGAAGAAGATCGATGAGAAGATCAAGAGAGACAGCTCGATCAGTTCAGAGAACGACTCAGTGAATCGATCTCCTGCTCGATCCATATCAAATCGAGCAAGTGAATTGAGAGAGTGCAATCGATCCAGCCTAGAACGAGTGGAAGATCGACTAGTTGACTCGATCTCAGCGGTAGCAACGGTTCAAGATGGCAGCCTGAAAGCTCATGACTCGGGTTCGACAGAGGCTAATGAGGATAGCAACGTCAACACAAGCCATGAAGAGGACTGGAGCGAGCTGCTAGCCCCAAAGGTGGACCTAAAGGAGCTTCCAAATGGGCTAACGTACGCTTTCTTGGGACCAAATGACACTTATCCAGTCATTGTGAATGAAAATCTGATTGATGATGAGTTAAACTCACTCCTTAAGGAGTTGAGGAAGTATAGAATGGCTATTGGGTACTCGCTAAGTGACATCAAAGGCCTTTCACCAATGCTTTGTACTCACAGGATTCACTTCGAGAATGAAAACACTTCTTCTATTGAACATCAAAGACGTTTGAACCCAAATTTAAATGAAGTAGTTAAGAAAGAGATCTTGAAACTTTTAGAAGCTGACATGATATACCCTATCAGTGATAGCACATGGATCTGTCCGGTCCATGTGGTACCAAAGAAAGGGGGTATCACGGTCATTAAAAATGAGAAAGATGAGTTAATTCCTACAAAAACCATAACCGGACATAGAATGTGTATTGATTATAGGAAACTTAACTCAGCCATTAGAAAATATCATTTTCCTCTTCCCTTTATTGATCAAATGCTTGAGAGATTAGCTAATCACCCATATAACTGCTTTCTTGATGGCTATAGTGGTTTCTTTCAAATTCCCATGCCCTTATGGTAGCTTCGCTTATCGAAGGATGCCTTTTGGGTTATGTAATGCAGCAGCAACCTTTCAAAGGTGCATGATGTATATCTTCTCTGACCTCATAGAGGAAATAATGGAAGTTTTTATGGATGATTTTTCTGTGTATGGTGCTTCTTTTGGTGGTTGTTTGTCAAATCTTTGCAGGGTTCTCAAGAGATGTGAGGAGACAAACTTGGTGCTGAATTGGGAAAAGTGTCACTTCCTGGTGAAGGAAGGCATTGTACTTGGGCACAAGATTTCTGAGCAAGGGATTGAGGTTGATAAAGCAAAGATAAAGGTCATGATGAGCTTAGAGTCGCCGGTTAATGTGAAGGGGATAAGGAGTTTCTTGGGGCACGCTGGCTTCTACAGGCGGTTTATCAAGGATTTCTCCAAGATAGCACGTCCTCTTACAAGGCTATTATGCAAAGAAGCCGAGTTCATCTTCGATGAAGATTTCCTTCAAGCCTATAAAACCATCAAGGAGGCTCTAGTCACCGCACCTATAGTTCAAGCTCCGGATTGGGACCTGCCATTTGAGATAATGTGCGACGCGAGTGACTATGCCGTGGGTGCTGTTTTGGGTCAGAGGAAGGATAAGAAGCTGCACATGATCTACTATGCAAGTCGTACCTTGGATGACACGCAAGTGAAGTATGCTACCACCGAGATGGAGCTACTAGCCGTTGTCTTTGCTTTTGAGAAGTTTAGATCATATTTGGTGGGTTCTAAGGTCATTTTGTACACTGATCACGCCGCCTTGTGGTACATATACTATAAGAAAGACACCAAGCCGAGACTCTTGAGATGGATCCTTCTTCAACAAGAGTTTGATATGGAGATCAAGGATAAGAAGGGGATTGAGAATGGTGTAGCGGATCATCTCTCAAGGATGAGAATGAATGAAGTCTTACCTTTGGATGACTCACTCCCTGAAGAGCAGCTTATGATGGTCAACATAGTGGTATGTGCAAGGCTAGCTGAGAAGTTTGAAGGTGTCTTGAGCTTGAAGGAAGAAGATTTTTCTTGGTATGCGGACATTGTAAACTACTTAGCTTGTGGAGAAGAGCCTACTCACCTAGACCACTACCATAAGAAGAAGTTCAAGAGGGACATCTCCCATTACTTTTGGGATGACCCTTATCTGTACAAGAGGGGAGTGGACAGCTTGTACCGAAGGTGTGTAACAAGAGAAGAGGCAAAGGACATCCTTCTCCATTGCCATGATTTATCTTATGGAGGGCACTTTGCTTACTTCAAAACGGCTACTAGCCGGGTTTTGGTGGCCAACACTCTTCAAGGATGCTCATGAGTTTGTTAAGTGAAGCATGCTAAAGAGCTGGAAACATCACCAAGAGAAATGAGATACCGCAGGTACCAATCTTTGAAGTGGATGTGTTTGATGCTTGGGGAATAGATTTCATGGGGCCGTTTCCATCATCATACGGCAACAAATACATCCTGGTGGCTGTAGACTATGTGTCTAAGTGGGTTGAGGCTATAGCTTCCCCAACTAACGATGCAAAGGTTGTGATCAAGCTCTTCAAGACTATCATCATTCCAAGATTTGGGGTTCCAAAGGTAGTGATCAGCGATGGGGGCAGCCACTTCATCAACAAGGTCTTTGAAGGTCTATTGAAGAAGTATGGGGATAAGCACAAGGTAGGTACGCCCTATCACCCTCAAACCAGCGGCCAAGTGGAGGTGTCTAATAGGCAAATCAAGGCTATTCTAGAGAAGACTGCGGGGGTAACTAGAAAAGATTGGGCAAGCAAGCTTGATGACGCTCTTTGGGCGTATAGAACCGCCTTCAAGACTCCTATAGGTACCACTCCCTTCAACCTCCTCTACGGCAAGGCTTGTCACCTCCCTGTGGAGCTGGAGCATAGAGCACTTTGGGTTGTGAAGCAAGTGAACTTCACTCTCAAAACAGCACAAGAGAGAACAATGGTGCAACTCCATGAACTAGATGAGCTAAGGCTGGACGCTTATGAGAGCGCCAAGATCTACAAGGAAAGGACCAAGGCGGTCCATGACAAGAAGCTGGTGCTCAAGGAGCTTAAGGAGGGCAGTCTGGTTCTGCTTTACAACTCACGCTTGAAGTTGTTCCCAGGGAAGCTCAAGTCAAGATGGAGCAGACCTTTTGAGATTAAAGAAGTGCTACCGTATGGGGCGGTTACTTTGGTTGGCAAGAGTGGAAAGGCTTTCACGGTAAATGGGCATAGAGTCAAGCCCTACTTGGCGAGTGATTGCAGCAAAGAGAGCACCACGTTGCTTCTCCAAGACCCACCTCTAGCCTAAACCAAGTAAAGTCAAGCTAGTGACATAAAACAAGCGCACTTGGGAGGCATTCCCATGTCTATCATTGTACATATTTCTGCTCTATTTTGTTTCAATTTTATGCTTTTTTAGTTTAAGTGTGTAGGTGAAAGGATAAGGGAAGCGGAGATCATGATCTTGGAGTCAAAAAGGGCGAGGAAAGGAGAAGTAGAGGCAAGAGATCGAGTGATAGATCGACCTATCCTGGCTCGATCTTTACTAGATCGAGCTAGTGAATCGAGTGAAGTCACTCGATCTAGATGAGATGGAGTAGACAATCGAGTGAGTCAGTCGATTGCGAGAGGATGACCCACCCCTACGTTCAGCTCGAAATGCAAACGGGGTCTGGATCGACTGACCTCACTCGATCCTCGAATTGGATCGATCATTTTGCTTGATCTGTCACTCGATCCTTGCCCAAACGACCTCGACATCGATCAAGTGACTCGATCTAAGGAGTATTGCCATAATTACGTAGGATCTTGGAACGAGGGGTCAAACTCGATCTAAGGCTCGATTCAAATCAAATCGAGCCCCTAATTGATCATCCCTCTCGATCCTAGGCAACATGGGCATGAGATCGAGGTCAAGATCGACCAATTTGCCTCGATCTCATGCCGAGGTAAGTTCAAAATTTTCCCTCCTTTCTCTTTTCCCTCCTACTTTAAATTTGAATTGTGGTCAAGGCAAGCATCTTTGACCATGAAAGAGGTGCCTTGACCACACTTTTTCAGAAACCACTTGCATTTGCCCATAGTTTTCTTGGTCTTTATAATCACATGCATCCACACTCTCTCTCATTTGTGTTTCGAAACTGATTTTCTTAGAAAGAGAGAGTGTGACTTTGGTTTTAAAGACATAAGAGCATCTTGCATTCATTCTTTTTCAAAGGTATTTTCAGAATTGCTTGTTTAAATTTTCAGAAAATTTCCTTTTATTGGATTAAGATGAATGTTAGTTGCTAAGAGATTAGGATACTTTTTTTTTGTATCTAGATATTAGGGAAAATTCCTTGATTTGATCTTATCTAAAGATATTTTCCTCTACTATTTAGTGATGAATTTTATAAAAATCCCTAAAAATCTAGGATCTATGTTATGAGTTTTTCTCTCCTACCTTACCTTTCTCTTTAAAATCGTCGCCTATACTCATTCTTCTCTTTGAGAATTTGTATCTCAGGTACCAATGGCACCAAAGAGAAGCAGAGATGTGGCAACTGCAACACAAGGAAAAGAAACTCAAGAAGTGGTTCAGGAGAGGGATAGATAAACTAAAGAGGAGAAGAAGGCTAAGAAGAGGCTAGAGAGGCTCCGGTTTGAACCCACTAAGTTTGCAAGCCGAGACCTCTTGGAGAAGATGGGATTGCTAGAGGGTTTTAATGTGCTTCTCAAGGACATGTGGCTTGCGTGCCTTTCAAGAATGGACTGCCCTACCTATCCCGAAGTCACGCTTGACTTTCTCTCTACCTTGGGGTTCTCTTATGAAGATTCAAGCCTTACAGCTCCCTCCAAGGGTCATGTCACATTCAAGGTCAGGAAGCAAGCTTAGCACCTCTCCATCGCCGAGCTGTGCCAAGCCGATGGTCTGAAAGCTGCAGCTAAGCTTGTGGAATTCCCTCGGTTTGCATCAGCCAATGACCTATGGGACAAGAGCAACACGTCCAAGATCAAGAAGGTTCGTAACCCTGTGCTGAGATACGCCCTCAAGCTCTTAGCTAACACCTTCAGTGGGAGATCCGTGGCTCCAACGGTCACCAAGAACGAGCTGTGTTTCCTCTTCCAAGGGATTAAGAAGGTCCTTTGCGATGCCAAGGAGAATGATGAGCCGATGGAGGATGAACTTGGCAACGACGTCAACTATGGTTGTATCTTGGCCACTTCTTTGGTCAAGTACAAGGCGTGGGCATTGAGGTGTAAAGCAAGCTCAGCACTCATTGGAGGCCTCCTCACACCGCTCTTCATACAAGCCGGAGTTCCTCTTCAGGAGTTTGAGTCTTGCACAGAGAGAGCCTACATGGACGAGACCTACATGCGCAACACGGATTCCTTAGGTCCGACGCCAGCTCCAGGGTTCTATGCCTACTTGTTCACCAACACTGATAATGAGAAGCAGGTTTGCATCCTACCAAATTCTGATGAGACACACCTAGAGAGCGTCAGCACGATTGAGTTCCTACCGAGGGATGGAGACTACTTTGCACCCCTTGGACCAGCAGCAGCTCCCCCTCAGATACCTCGTGAACCTTCAGAGTCACCACCTTCAGATGCTGTGATACCAGCGTGCTTCGATCTTCCAAAGCTCGATTATGAGCCGAGAACAAAAGCCGAGAAGTTTCTTGCATCGGTCGTTGAGGTTCACAGCAAGATCAACAAATGGCAGAGCAAGATGATCAAAAAGCTTGCTAAGAGGATCAAGGACCTGCAAGGAAGCTCATCTGATGCGTCTTCAAGTGAGGAGGTCGAGCAGCAGGAGAAGAGAAGAAGATCAACCAGAGGTATAGAGATCTGTGAGCCCCAAGGAAGCAACCAAGCTGCACGCCTCTCTCTACACAAAGGAGCAAGCAAGGAGAAGGGCAAGGCGATCGCCCACGACATTCCTAGAAAGAGCAGGAAGTCTGGAGCATCCTCAAGCTCCAGCCGTGCCTAGCTCCGAGGTACCACACACAACCTTGTAAATAACATACATCTTTTTCATTTTTGCTTTGTGTTTTTGACTCCTCTTGAACTTGTTTGCCACCGAGACAATGTCATTCAAATGTGGGGGAGAGTCTGTGTTATTTGACATGTTTTATTTGGATCTTATTTTGAGTTACATACTTGAGTCATCATGCATCATCTAAGGCATAGAAAAATACAAAAAAAAATCCTAAAAGTTTTAAAAATTCATGTAGCTTGCATTTGCATTGTTAAACATTTTAGGATTGAGTCAAGAATTTTAACCACTTAGGTTCTTTGCATTTGCATAAGGGGCAAAAGTTTTTTTGAAAAGTGTTTTAGGCTCATGAATTGTTTCAAGGCCTTAGTTAGTAGTTCTTTGATGCATTGTACATACTTTGAAAGTAAGCTCTAACCATATTTGGATCATTTGTTTTGATTTACGTGGCTTAAGTTGAACATTCATGAATTGAATCCTTTCCTACCAAGTGAGAACCTTAACTTGAATTTTTAATTATCATACTTCTGCATTTGAAAAAGGATACATTGATCACATATACATATTTAGGCATTCTTTTCCCTTTCACCACTCTCTTGTAAGCCTGAATAGAAGTCCTTACCCTTACCCTTATCCTCCTTTCAAGCCAATTTTCTTGTGTGACATCATTGTGAGGCCTTATTTTCGGTTTGAACTTGGCATAAAGTGTTAGGTTTAGGCGACATGATTAGGCTCTCATTTGATTGCTAGCTTTGCATTTTAAAGCTAGTTTTAGGTTTGATTTTGGGCGGGGATTCATGGGAGTTGTTTTATTTTTGTTTACGGTTTAAAAAGAGTTTGATGTTTGGGGTTTGAACTAAAGGGGATATATGGTTTAAGTGGTAGGCCTTGTTTTAAAATGAAAGTATATGTTTGAAAAGAAGATAGCTGTCAAAAAGAAAAAAAAAGAAAAAAAAAAGAGATTAATAAAAGAGCCAAAAGGCCAAGTAAAAAAAAGAAAAAAAATATTATAAGAAGAGAGCTATCAAAGTATTGAAAAGGGCTTAGTATGTTTATGCCCTCACCACTAGCCAAAAGGGTTTTAAAATGATGTTTTTATTTGGGTTTTTGCTAGGCGACTTGACTTGTTGTTGTGGGTAGTCTTTAGGAGGGTGTGTGAGCTTTAAAGAGAAAGAAAAAAAAATGAGAGAGGGTTTTAGGATCATTGTTAGTGTATATGGGTAGATGAGAGTATAGTCATGTATGCATCAATTGCTTTTACCTTTAGCATTATGCATAAGTTCATTCCTTTTTTAGATAACCCATTGCATGGTATACCCACTTAAATGAGATCATTTCTTATCTCATAACCTTCGTCCCTAAGCCAACTGTATTCGTTTTTAAAATGCATAAGTGTGATTCACGGTTTGATCTTAATGAATGTTAAAGGTTAGGATTCTTGGAATGTTTGGAATATGAGAGTCATGATTTGAGAATCAATATGTGATGAATATGGCTAAGTTCTTTGGAGTATGAATTTGTGCATTGCATCTTAGAATTGAGAACTAGGACCATTGAATTGATTCATTTGAAAAACACTTGTCAAGGAATTTGAGCCCCCATTTTTAAAACCTCTCTTCCTTTCTTGAATTTTGTTAGCTTGAGGGGCAAGCAAAAGGCAAGTTTGGGGAGTTGATATACTCATATATTTCGCATATTCAGCATGCATTTAGAGTAGTTTTTCATGCATTCATCTTACATTTTAGGCTAGTTTGCACCATTTGTCTCATTTTAGGTCCTAAGTGCATTTTGTATCACCATTTGCATATTTCTAGCATTCTTGCATCATATTCAGGTTGTTTTGGACACACTGAAGCTGTGGAGGTTGCGTGGACATGCTAAGGATCGAAGAGGAGCCTGTGGACACTTGGAAGAACTCAGCCATTCAGCAAAGGGACCAAGATCGAGAGAAAGATCGAGCTATCTAGATCGACCAGAAGATCGACTAAGCCCGGGTCGTTTCAAGAAAGGGATCGAGGACAAGATCGACCGAGGTGATCGATCGTGAGTACGGACGTGGATTAAAGCCATGCAGAACGAGAGCCAGATCGAGTTCATGACTCGATCTTCCGAGGATCGTCAAGCAGATCGATTGAAGTACTCGATCCATCCGACCGTATCGACCCAAGGATCGAGCAAAATCAGACGTTCTAGCTGGGAGATCGAGTGATAATATCGACTACTCAGCTCGATCCCTACACCTTACCCGGACAGCTCACTTTTGGACTTTAGTGAGGGGACCATTTTTCTTGTTGGCCTATTTTGGGCGATAAAACCTTATCACTTTCTACCACCCCATGCTTTGTCTTATCTTTTTCGAGCTTTAGTTTTTTTCCTTAGGCAATTAGCCATTGTTGAAGTTCTTAAGCTTTTATAGTTTTGTAAACATTTTAATCTTGCTTAATCTAAGTACTTTTTTTTAATCGCTCTCGCCTAATCATGTTTAGCTTTCTTGCCTTTGCATTTTCGTGTGTTTTAGCCATGTGTAGTGAGTAGATTTCCTCGGGTTTAAGGTTGGGGCGATTTAAGGGGTCTAAAGGTTTAAGCTTTGGTCTTTTTCTTGTTCTTAATATTTTCTCTTCTTTGATTTGGGGTCTTAATGCTTAGAGAGTCTTGGAAAAGATCTTTATGATCCCAGGGCTTTTCTTACCTTGAGCGGATTCAGAAATCCCTTAAAGCCAAATCCAAGAGACTAGCGCATCCTTTCCCAAACGCCATGGATGCTTAGGGAGCTAGTTAGGCCAATATTTAAGATCTTTGCTTAATGTTCTTTGACCCATCTTTCCACTACACGCCATAGGTTAGGAGGAAGGGTTGAGGAAAAGGGTTATACCACACGCCATTGATAATCCTAGCTTAAGTTTCTCAAGGCTTAGAGATAGCTCATCAAATGAGTAGATATATGTTTTCAAACCAAAAGCTTGAATCTTGAACCCTCTTAAGCATAACCCATAACCTTGGATCCTCTTTTAGCATTTCAAAAACTCAAGTTTATCATTTCTTAGTCATAAAGTTTGCATCTTTAATCTTAAAAGTAATTGTTCTAAGTTGCTAGAAATTCTCTGTTTTTCAGCCATTAGATCTCGATTTTTAGTATTTAGTAGTTTTGCATTTTAAATTCCCAGTCTTCTTCTAGTAGTTGTTGACCCTTCAGAAGGATTTTTAAAATAGTTTTCATAGTCATTTGGTGCTTTCAGTTAGTTTTCATTGAATTTCTCATCATTTTACCCGAATCTGACTTAGCTTTGCATTGCTCTTGCATTCTTAGTGACTTTGATCAACCTAGGCTGGATTGATACTCCTCACCACTATACTACATCATAAACCTTGGTTTGGGCATTGATTTAAACCTGAAAAATCCTGTTTATCAGATACAGCCTCTAATGGTAACTTTCTCCCTAAAGATATTGATGAGGAAATGGAATTGGTTGAGAACCTTGCACAATCTGATGGAAACTACAATGAGGAGTATGATAGAACATTTAGAAGTGCTAAGGATAAGCTTGAGTACAACAAGAAGGAGATCAATGCTCTTCATGAGAAAATTGATCAGTTGTTGAAGGAAACGAAGGAAGTAAGTTTTGTTGGAGACTTGGTTCAGATTGAAGATTAAGAAGCAGGCCAAGTTGAGTAGATAAACTACCTTCGAGGCTACAACAACTACTCCTACAGGAACAATCCAAATTTATCATACAGGAGTAAAAATGTTGCCATTCCCCAAGATCAGGCTATCCACCTCCACAACAACAGCAAGCTGGGCAAGCAAGACCATTGGTGCCTTACAACAACAACAATCAAGGCTTCTACCAAAGGAACAACTACTTCCAGCCTAGAGCACCTTACAACCCTCCAGGATTCAATGCTCAAGCACCTGCTCAAGCCTCTTCCAGCTCTCAAGACTGTGAGATCAAGAGTCTAATCCAACAAGTGCTCGAATCTCAGATCAATGGCACCTTGGAGATGAACAAGAAATTTTATGATGTCCACAACAAGATAGACTCAGTTCATGTGGAGCTCTAAAGCGAGTTTGATGGTATAGCTGCAAGAGTGCAGACTTTAGAGAACAACAAAGGAGTAGCTGCTTGACAACGCCCTCAAGGTAATCTTCCAGGAAATTGTGAGATGAATCCGAAAGAGTATTGCCAAGCTGTTGACTCTAAGGATGATTTGGGTACTGCTGAGGAAGAAGCTATCATAGAGGAGTTCTTGTCTTTGTTCAATGAGGGTATTGAAGCTCCAAGTGAGGGGGAAGACCTTGTCAAGGTTACTGAAGCTAAGAAGGTGAAACAAGCTGATGTTCTTCCAGTTTATCAAGCTGATATTCCTAGACGATTCAAGAAGGAGCTAGTGCAGAAGTACCATACTCTTTATGCAGCTTAAATGAAACTTAGAGGCCTTGATGTTGAAGATGAGCTTAAAGAAGCACTGGCTAAGGCTAAGTTTTCAGAGGTCAAGAACCTGGACATCAAGAAGCTTGGAGATCATGGCTGCTTCACCCTCTTATATTAACTCAAGGGGTAAATCTTTAAGAGCTGTTTATGTGACTTGGGCGCAAGCATCAATCTGTTGCCTTCCTCTACTGCTAAGGCATTGGGCTACGCAAAGTTTGAGGAGAGCAATGTGTCTCTAACCATTGCTGATGGCACAGTGAATATACCTTTAGGCGCTCTTAAAGATGTGGTCATGATGATAGAAGGAGTAACAATCCCAACAGACTTCTTAGTCTTGGATGTTGAAGGGAAGATCAAGAATCTTATCATCTTAGGAAGACCCTTCTTTGCCTCCGCTGGTGCTTTCTTTGATGCTAGGTAGTGTAATATTGAGCTAATGCTAACCAAGAAGAAGGTGTTGAAGTTTCACTCAAAGGGTAACAAGTTAGAGAATGAACATGCATTCTCCATGGAGCTGAACAAGAAGAGGGGAGCTGCTGCACATTGGCCTACATTTGATGGTTACACTGGTGTAAGCTTTGATGAGTGCAGTTTATCCTTGTTGTTTCAAGAAACCACTGAAGAGGAGGTCCTCCAAGTGGATGGTTTGAATTTGTTAAAAGATATTCAGTTTTGTCCTATAGAAGATCGAGTGGTCTTAAGACCATCTGGCTCTAAGAATGGTGAAGTTTACTACAAGATGAACCATGAAGGCAAGACTATGTCTTTTGCTGTGTTGAAGATAGATGGAGTCACCAAGAGGGTCAAGGGAAACAGGGTGCGATTAAGGATTTCCGAGACTCATTCTCCTTACCTCAACTAAGGAGCCAACCAAAGTAAATCTAAGTGTCTCTAAACAAGCACACTTGGGAGGTAGTCCCATGATATCCTTGTATATAGTTATGCTTTCTAGTTTATGTTTCATACATTTTTAGTGTTCTTAGAAGCAGGTGTTTGGATCAGGTGATGAGAAGATATTTGGGGAACCAACTATGACATGTTTTAATCAACATCGAGCATTTACATCAAGCATGCCAAGGTCGATGATGGTACATCGAGTAGCCACATTGAGTAAAGAAGCTCGATATTAGTAGGAACAAAACTTGTCGGGCAACCACATCGAGCAACCAAGCTCGATGTTGGGAAGAAATTTTCTCGAGCTAGTAACATCGAGCACTTACATCGTGCGATGTAAACAGCCCGAGAGTCTGGAGTGCAAGATCGAGCACAAGCATCGTGCGATGTGCTGGAGAGGAGAAAAAAAATGCTCTAACATCGAGCAAGCACATCGAGCGATGTTATCAACCCAAGAGTCAGGCCAAATGCATCGAGTATCAACATCAAGCACTTATGCTCGATATGCTCAACATCGAGCAGTCATGCTCAATGTGGCCAGCGAGGAAAGTCTTCTTATTTCAAAAAATTTCCCTCTCTTGGTTTGGAGACAAGGGAGTTTGAATTTGAAATTTTTGGCTCCTCCCCTGCCATTCTGACCCACTCCTGAGCACTTTGTCTTTTGTCCCCCACTCCATTACATTCTTTGTCCCCTCCTTAGTTTTATAAATACCAAACTAGCTCCTCTTCTCTCTTCACACTTCTCATTTCTCTCATTTCTCACTTAGGCCACGAAATTTCTAGCTTTCTACGTCTTTATTTGTCTTTGCAAAGTTCTCTTGGAGTCATAAAAGGTTTGCTTTCTTAACTATTCATATCTTGCTCTTATGGTTTGAAAATGTTAGATCTTTTAAAATATTTTGCCATATGAACTAGTTTTGTTTAGTTTAAGTCCTTCTTTTGATTTTGCATGGTGGAGTTTATTGTTTAAGCAAGTTTAAGTGTTAAGAGCTGATTACTGTTTATAATTTATTAGCTGGCTTTGCTTTAACGTTCCTTATGCATAATCATATCTCATCTTGTTTAGAACCACCATGCTAGGTTCATGTTCATAAATTGTTAAAATTTTGCTTAGATCCTAGCATGTTTATGATTTCTTCCTCCATAATTCTCTTCTTTCTTTAGAGGTTTACATGTTTAATAACTAGTTAAACCCCTTGTAGATTTGAGAAAAGAAAATTTAGAGCTTTAAATCATTGTTCTTCATCCTATTAGATCTTATACTTATTAGATATTCAAGACTTGGTCTTGTAGGTATTATGGGAATAACTAAAGAAGAAGCTGGAAAGAAGAGCCAGGGCACAAGGAAGAAGGCGCCAACATCCATACCAGCAAAAGACAAGAGCATGAAAGTTGCTGAAGGTCAGTCCACCTAGGCTACTGGAAAAGGAATAGTGGGGAGCCAAGCTGTTGCAATCATACCCAAAGGGAAAGGGAAAGTTCTGGAAGAAGTCCCCAACAAGCAACCAGGTCTAAGAGAGCTTGCTAAACTTTTCAACCAGTGCATTTTTAAGGCCACATGGTATCCTTGTATCTCCACTTTGAAGGCACTTGGTATCTACTTTGGGAAGTGATTGATGTTGGAGAGTTTACTCCTGGAGTAACAGAGAACAAGGACCTAAGGCATCCAGCTTTGAAATATGCTCACAAGGCCCTTGCCAATACTATGTTTGCTAGGAAGGAAACAACTAGGATATTATCTAAGGAAATGGACATCATGTTCCATGAAGTGCAGCAGCTGATGAGATTCAGCAGAGATGGGTGTCAGATCCAGAAGGCAGAGGAGCTTCCTTGCTATGTCAGCTTATAGAAGCTGGATTGTCAACAAGGGGAAGAGAGAGAAGAACCCTTAGCTGAACATTGGAGGGATAATGACAGCTATAATGATGGCAAGTGGGGTGAATCTTGAAGATCATGCTGCAGATGCCATGCCAGCACAATGGATGGACATTGCTTACTTAAAGAGGTGACAAATCATAGAGAAGTCCATCCAAGGGAAGCATGTCTATCTATTCCTCAAGCCAGAAAGGAGCAAGCAAAATTCCTCCTTCCCAATGGGCAGCACACTTCTATATCTATGATGAGCTACTTAGATTTTCGCCCAACAGAGAGAATGCTCTATCTTGGTGGAGCTGTGGCTGAAATAGAAGAAGGAGAGGGTGACGAAGAAAGTGAGAAGAGAACCGAAGAAGAGGAAGATGGAGATGATGGAAGAGAGATCCCTAGAGGAGGAATCAGAAGATGAGCTGGTGGAGTACAATTCTAGAAGGTTCCACTTTGAACCTCATGATGTGCCAAGCCGAGGGAGCTCACTCAAACATGCTCATGATCACATTAACAAGCTTCAAAAATGGTGTAAGTGGCAAGACAAAACCATTAAGAAGCTTGTGAATTTGGTGAAGGGGAAATTCAAGAAGGCTAAATCAAAGACCAAAAGAGCTTCTCACCAAAGCCATGATCATGAGTTTGAGTAACACTATGTGCAGCCACAACCGGAAACACATCAAGAAGAAAAGGAGGCAAACTGGATGCCCCAAAGGAGACACTCCTTCCATGTTCAGCAACCTGAAGAATGGCAGCCTTGGGAACCTTTAAGGGTTTTTTTCTTATGAGCCTAGGAGCCAATACTTATCTGCTTGGGAGGCCCCTGTTTACCGTTCTTCGGAGCCTGTTACCACTTGGCAAGAGTGGGATTAACATGATTTTTAGTTATTCAAATCCAAACAAACTTATGTCATTGTAGTATGTATGGTGTTAATCCATCTGAGTTCATAGGACACTAAAAATGCTGCAGTTTACTTAAATCAAGCGAAATTCAAGAAAGCAGTTGTGATCAAACTAAACAGGACTAAACAGCACAGATTTAAAAGCAGGAAATTCAAATAGATTAAAGCAAGGATCTAAGATGGGGGTTATTGACTAAGAGGCGATTAGAACTAAACTAGTGAATGTTCAAAACCATTTAAACAATGTTATCTTTTAGGCATAGGATTAACATTTATGACTAGCTCAATTCCTTGATACTAACCACTTTGCTAAACACATATTCAAGACAAATTCTTTTACTCAAACACATGATCAGCAAGCATTGAAAACATAACTTCAATCCTATAAAGCCAAAGTACACCTTAGACATCTAATTCCTTAGGCTAAGAGAACAAATCTTTTAAAAGACTCATTGCAGTATTTTATCAAACAATTATTAGGCATAAGAGAACGCCAAGACACTAAAAAAGTCTGTGTTGGAGAGTTTACTCTTGGAGTAACAAAGAGCAATGACCTAAGACGTCCAACTTTGAGGTATGCTCACAAGGCCCTTGCCAATACTATGTTTGTAAGGAAGGAAACAACTAGGATCTTATCTAAGGAGATAGACATCATGTTCCATGAAGTGCAGCAGCTGATGAGATTCAGCAGATATGGGTGTCAGATTTAGAAAGTAGAGGAGCTTCCTTGCTATGTCACCTTATAGAAGTTGGATTGTCAACAAGGGGAAGAGAGAGAAGAACCTTCATCTGAACATTGGAGGGATAATGACAGCTATAATGATGGCAAGTGGGGTGAATCTTGAAGTGCATGCTGCAGATGCCATGCCAGCACAATGGATGGACATTGTATACTTAAAGAGGTCACAAATCATAGAGAAGTCCATCCAAGGGAAGCATGTCTATCTATTCCTCAAGCCATCAAAGGAGCAAGCAAAATGTCTCCTTCCCAATGAGCACCACACTTCTATATCTATAAGGAGCAACTTAGATTTTCGCCCAACAGAGAGAATCATGGTGGAGCTGTGGCTGAAATAGAAGAAGGAGAGGGTAAAGAAGAAAGTGAGGAGAGCAATGAAGAAGAAGAAGAAGGAGATGATGCTGGCGCCAACATTGAAGAGGGATCTGATACAAGACTTTTGACTCTCTTCATCAATCACCCTGCTTGTACTAATCAGTTGTAGTATATCGTAGGGTTTTTATCAATCCAAAGGAGTTATAAATAGATTCCAATAGAGTTGTGAGCAGAAAGCTTTAAGTCAAGTGGAATCAAGGAGAGAGTGTTGCTTAGCAATCAAAACTATCAACCTAAGTGATCAAACACCAATCAGAACTCAAAAGAGAACAACTTAGCAATGATCATAAGCAAAACAGAGCACTTAAAGCAAAATTTGAAATTCAAATAAGAGAAAGCAAGTTCCTAGATGTGGTTATTAACTTTGGGAAATTCAAAGGCTAGATAAGTTTGTTTCAAATATGATTGACAATGCAAACAAGCAAGCAGTGCTGATTCCTTGACATAGAGTTCACAATCAAGCATGTTAAGTTCAATCCCTTGACAAATAACCCTTTTCTAATCATCCTAACAAGAACTAACTCTCATTAGTGATAGAACAATCAACAAGCAAGCAAAACCAACTCTATTTAAGTCAAAGTACTCCTCAGACAGTCAATCTCTTGAGCTAAGGCCAATAAAACCTCTATTAAACAAGATCATCATTTCATCAAACACTTGGTGGGCATAAAATAAGCCTAATTCTAGATTCACGAGATCAAGACAAATCTAGCTTAAAAACAGATTAATAGAGAGGAATCAACCTAATTAAGGACTAACAAATCCTAATCAAGCCTCTAAATTCCCCTAATCTACTACATCTAAGAACCCTAATAGATCTACTCACTAATCATCATGGAAAACACCAAATCACAAGAGTAAATGATGCTAAACATAATTCATAGGGAGATTAGAGAAGATATTAAAAGGCAAACACAAAACTTTGATTCAAATGATAGACTTGTTCTAACAAAGACTGAAAAACTCTTAAAAACTAAGCAAGAACAAGACTTGATTCTAAAAACATTAGATCAAGCCTATTTATACTAAATGACAAAAGCCCTAGAATATTGGCAAATTTGTTAATAAAAGGAAGTTCGGACTGGTTCTCATCGGTCACAAGTGACCGATACAGATAATCGATGGAGCATTCGCTTGATTCCCATCGGTTACTAGACGGATGATCGATGTAGATATCATGTCTCTTCCCATCGGTCACAAGTGACCGATATGGATAACCGATGCTCCATTCGCTTGATTCCCATCAGTCAATCATTAACCGATATGGATGATCGATGGGATCTTCAACTCCTCTGCTGCATTGTTTTGATCAACAAAGACCGATGGGGTTCGTGCTATGACTGATGGAACACCAGAAATCGCCTTCCTTAGCTCCTTTTTCTCCTTCTCAGCTTGGCCAACTCTTTGAACCATTCCCACACTTTCTCCTTGCTCCCAATAGCTTCTTAAGTACCTAAAAACATCATTAATGCATAGATAATGCAAACTACAACTTAAATGCAACCTAAGTCTGAAAGGAAAGGCAAATGGGACTAAAGAGAATGAAAACATGCTAAAGGAGACCAAAAAATGAGCTAAATGCGAGCCTAAATGATGTAAATGTATGAGATATCAACACCCCCACACTTGCCTTTTCTTTGCCCTCAAGCAAACAAACCAAGAAAAATGGAGGGTGAGGTTTCAAGATGGGCATTCAAATCCAAAAATGCAAAGATAAAGAGATAAAGTCAACACTTAAATGCCTAGTTGTAGGATGCAAACACAATCAGCTATACTTTAAAGAACCTAGCCATGCTCATCATGTTTAAAAATGATCTCAAATCTTAACCTAGACAAATGGTCAAATCAATTAACTCTTTAACAGTGACTAATCTTGTAACCATAAATCATGTTGGTGCAAATCAAATGAAGATATTTGGTTTAAAGGGTAAGGTTCTGAGATTAAAATGATCTCATTCAAGCAAAGGGTTCATAAACATAAGGGATCACTAAATGGAAATGATTTTATCTTAGGCAAAATGATAAAGGTAAAAGCACACTTAGGCATGCAAATCAAAGCTCTCTTTTACCCTTTTACCCAAAGATGAATCCTAAGAACTTCTAAACCCCAAAGTGAATCCCTAAGTCTACCCTTTTCCTAAACTCTAACTCTTCTTCTTCTTCATGGTTGGGGAAACTTCTTCTTTTTGCTTGTGTGGTTGCTTCTTTTTGTTGGGACTTGCTCCTTTCTTGTTAATTACGCGCCATTCTTCACCTTTAGTGGATTGCCTTGGGTCTGATTTCTTCTTTTGATTAACCCTTCAAAGCTTTGTTTTTGGCGCCTTCCTTCTTTAAACTCTTAGAGGTTTTATCCCCTTTGTACTTAACCACAATTCTAACTTGTTTCCCCATACTACTATCCATACATTTCCTTCTTCTTTTAAAGCATATAAACATGAAACTCAAACCACTTAACTTTACCCTTTTATCCCAAACTCCTAACCTAGAATCAAGCTCAAGATGCAAGTTGATATATACAGGAGAGCTTTTCCTTGCCAGCCTTAATCTTAACACTTTTTGCCAAGATAGAATTCGAAATGATGAATGCAAGGCCTTACAACTCTCAAGATAGTGTTTAAGCTTAGAAGGAGGTTTGGTTAAGGGTGAGGATTAACTGTCACATCAGTATGAGGATCAGCTATATGGATCATCAAGAGTTTTAAAAAGGAAGAAGATGATCCAAATATGTGTATGGTAGCCATGAAATCACTTTTCAATGCACAAACATGATAATTAAAACTCCAGATTAAGGTTCAAATAAATAGAGTTGATTTTCAATGAACAAATGGTTTCAGTATGAGATAAGAAAATCAAACTCAGCAATTCAAGCATGGTTCAACCTTAAATTCTAACATTCTCATGATGCATCAAACAATTAACCACTTAGACACTTAAATCAAACCTAAACACTTAGCATTTTACAAGGAGAATTCATCATCATGCCCTATGAAAATGCAATGCAGCCTATATGCAAACACTAGACTCAATATTAAGCTAATGAAATGCAAATATATGCTCTCTTTTTGGTTTGCAAAACATGCAAAAGTTTTAAAAAATTTCAATTTTTTGTGTTTTTCTATGCCTAAGATCAATGCATGAGATGCATGTGACTCAAAGATGAAAAAAATGAAAAACTAAGAAAAGGACAAACAAAGTCAAACCCCAGATCTCTCCCCCACACTTAAATTACACAGTCTCTTGTGTAATAAAAGGACTGAGAGAGAGAAGCAACAGAATATATTACAAAAACTTAAAAAGATGCAATGGTATATGCAATGGTAAGGATGTGGTACCTTAGTTATGGTAAGAGGAGTGGTGGGATGAGTAAAAAAGTTTCTCAGTCTGTCCTGGATCCTGGAATGATCCTGATGTTTCTGGTTGTGGAGACTGACTCGACCTCCTCTTGTTTCTCCTCTGCTTGCCTTGTGAAGAAGTTACTGGTTCTTATGGTGGAGGAACCCAACTTGGCCAATGAGCTTGTACTTGAGTTGAGTTGCCTTGAGCATCCCACTCTTGCCATGTTTTATAAACCTCAGAAGGATTGCAAACTGGTGCCTCCCATGATGATGGTTGTTGGGACCTGGGCTCATTGGATGAAGCACTTGAAGGTTCCCAAGCTGCCCATTGATCAGTTTGTTGCACTTGGAAGGAGTGTCTACCTTGGGGCACCTAGACTGCTTCATCTTCATCATTAGGTTCTTTTTGCTGCACTTGCTCTTCATAGTGTTAGTATACTCATTATCATTGCTCTGTTGGGAGGCTCCTCTTCATGTAGACTTGTGATGTTTAGGTTTTTGAATCCTTAGATCAATCCTCAAACACACATGTCATTGTAGTACTTGAGGTGTCAATCCACTTGGGAAGCTAATGGCAATTGAGATATAGAGAACTATGCTAAGCTAAGCTAATATTGAAGGGGTTTTGATTCTAACAACCTAAGTGGTCAAGCAAATAAGCAAAAGAAAGCAATTAAAGAGCAGTAATGGCTAAGAAAAACAGAGTTAAAGCTAAACTTCAAAGATTAAAAGATGGTTCAAGATCAAGGAAATGGTGATAGGATAATTCATGTTCATGTCTAGGGTGATCAAAACAAGCAATTCTAAACACTCAAGCTTAAGTGAGGAACACTAATAAAAACTAATCCAATCTTTTGGCATTAATACCTTTACTAAATCACATTTTGAAACCCACTTTTGGTGGTGTATCTATGACAAGCAAGTATTAAAATCAAGTTCCATAAAACCAATTAGCATGCTAGACATCTAATCTCTTAGGCTAGGTTTACTAATCTCTTATATAATAGATCAAACATCAACTCACATTCTCATGCATAATCAACATTTAAAGATAATTTCCCACCAATGTGGTACTAAGCAATAAGCACATTCCAGTAAGAAATGATAGATGCAAAGACTCATGACTATCTAAACACCATTTTCAAGCATTGAACTTCATTCAGGCATTTCATCAAACACTTAGTGTGCAAGTAAAACCCTAAGATCAACTTCTCCAAGAAAGAGGTACAAAGCATTAAGCACAATCATATAAGAAAGGGAATGAGAAGTTCTAAGCCCTAATCACCCTTAACTATTAAAGTCACCCCATCTGCTATAATCTCAAACCTAAAACAATCTACTCACTAATCATGGTGAAAACCATCAAATCTATGAAGAAAAGATAGTTAATCAAGATTAAGGAGACAAAAAATTAAGGGAAATGCAAACTATTATTGAAATAAACCAAGATTCGAATACAAATTATTCAAAATCTAGAGAAGAAAAGAAGAACTGCTGGATGAAGATCTGATCATAAAAATTAGGGATTTTTCGTATTTATAGGAGTTTAGGCAAAAATGGCAAAATTGTAAATAAGTGGTCTTCAGTCTAGAATCTTATCGATCATAAGTGATCGATGGTCTGATCAATAGGATGCTATCGGTCTTGAAGGTGATTCATAGGGTCACCGATATACATCCGATTGGTTTCCATCAGTCATTGTTTGATTGATAGGGTGATCGATGGTATGGACGATGTATTCCCATCGGTCACTCCTTGAGTGATGGTCTGATCGATAGCTCCCTATCGGTCTTGACTTGATCGATAGCTTGACCGGTGGTACATCCGTTGCATTTCCATCGGTCACTCCTTGACCGATGGTCTGATCGATAGCTTCCCTGCCTTGACCGATAGGGGTTGACCGGTTTCACGAAAAGTTATGTAAAGTTCTAACCGCTGATATGGAAAAGTTATGTAAAGTTAAGAACAGTATTTTTGACAAGACTTCTCGAAAATATAGAAAAAGGGGCTATTTATAGCCTAAGAGAGAAAACCCTAGAAAGATGGCAAAAGTGTAATTAAAAACAGGTTCGGGCTGGGTCAGTATCGGTCAGTTGTGTCGACCTCCAGTGACCGAAATTTATCTGTATCGGTCATCAGTGATCGACACACATGACCGAAATTATAACGGTGTGTTTGTGTCGACCACATCAGACCGATATTGGTGATCGATACTGCTCCATTTCGGTCACCAGAGACCGAAAATTCCAGGTTCTGACCGAAAACTTCTGCAGAGATCTTCTGCTTTGATCCTTCTTGCTCCCTTTTGTCCAGCTAGCCTCCTGGATCATTCCCAAAGCTCCTCCAAGCTTTAAGCTCCAAAAGCACCTAAAAACATCCAATATGCAAGGAAAATGCAATCTAAACTCCTAATGCAACCTAAGTCTAAAAGGAGAAGAAAATGGGACAAAAGCTAAGGGAAAATATGCAAAAGAGGACCAAAACATGCACTAAATGCAGCCCTAAATGGTGTAAATACAAGGGATATCAACACCCCCACACTTGCTTTTTGCTTGGCCTCAAGCAAGTAAGAACAAATGGGAGAGTGAGGTTTGAAAGTAGGCATTCAGATTCCAAAAGTGCAAAGGTAAAGAGTGCCAAGTTGTAGGATGCAAACACAATCAGCTATACTTAAAAGAACCTAGCCAAGCTCATCATGTTTCAAAATGATCTCAAATCTCAACTTAGGCAAATGCTCAAATCAATCAACTCTTTAACATTCAATTAAGTTCAGAACATGAATCATGATTATGCAAATCAAGTGAAGACATTTGGTTGAAAAGGGGTAAGGTTATGAGACAAGAATGATCTCATTTAAACACAGGGTTAAAGACATAAAGGATCACTCAATGAAATGACTTCATCTTAGGCAAAATGCTAAAGGTAAAAGCACACTTATGCATGCAATTCAAAGCCCTCTTCTACCCTACTTCCCAAAGATGAGTCCTAAATATTTCTAAACCCAAAGTGAACCCTCTAAGTCTACCCTTTTCTAAACTCTACCCTTTTCTTTCTTCTTATTCATGGCTGGGGAAACCTTCTTCATTCTTCTTGTGTGGTTGCTTCTTCTTGGTTGGGACTTGCTCTTCTTTATTGTAATGGCACCTTCATCACCTTTGGTGGATTGCTCCTGGTCTGATTTTACTTCTTTGGACCCTTTCTGAGCTTTGTTGTTGGCGCCAATTCTTCCTTTTTGAACTTAGAGCTTTTCTTCCCTTTGCTTAACCACAATACTAAATTGTTTCCTCTTTATCTACCATTTCAAATCTTTCCCTTTTCTTTTCAGAAGATAAAAACAAGTATTAAGCTCAAACCACTTAACTCTACCCTTTCAAACCCCAAAAACTCCTATCCTAGAATCAAGCTCAAGATGCAAGCTGATATCTACAAGAGAGCTAATCAATGCCAGCCTTATTCCTAACACTTTTTGCCAAGCCAAAATCGAAAATGCAACGCAAAGGCCTCACAGCTCTCACAATAGTGTTTAGGCTCAAAAGGAGGTTTTGGTTAAGGGTGAGGATGTAACTGTCCCATAAGTATGAGGATCAGCTATTTGGATCAACAAGAGTGGTAGAAATGAGAAAGATGATCCAAATATGAATATGGTAGCCATGAATTTACTTTTCAATGCATAAGACATGATAATTGAAAGTCCAAATTAAAGTTCAAGTTGATAGAGTTAATTTTCAGAGAACAAATGCTTTCAGAATGAAATGAGAAGACTAAATCTAGCAATCCAAGCATGGTTCAGCCTTAACTTCTAGCAATCATATGATGCATCAAACAACTAAGCACTTGAAAACCGAAATCATCTCTAAACACTAAGCACTTTACAAAGAAAATTCATCATAATGCCCTATGCAAATGCAATGCAACCTATATGTCAACACTAGACTCAGTCTTAAAGGAATGAAATGCAACTACATGCTTTCTTTTTGGTTTGCAAAAAATGCAAAAGATTTTAAAATTTTTTCGAGTTATTTGTGTTTTTCTATGCCTTACATGTAGGCATGATATGCATGAGACTCAAAGTGAAAAGAAAAAGAAAAACTAAGAAAACAGAAAACAAAGTCAAACCCCAAATCTCTCCCCCACACTTAAATTACACAGTCCCTTGTGTAATGAAAGCAATAGAAGAGAGAAACAACAAAATAAATTACAAAAATGAAAAGTTGCAATGGTATATAACAATAGAGAGGATGTGGTACTTGGTTTAATGGCAGGAGTGGTGGGATGATCCTGAGAAGATCCTTTTTGTGTGTCTCTATGACTGTCATTTCGCTCTTCAACTATTGATCCCTCTTGGTAGAGTTGGCTCTCATCAGGGCAAAAGCTCAAGTTACTCCTAATGCTTGTTGTTGAGCTGCTCCTTCTTCTCATTGTACCTGAAAGTGTAAAGCTCAAAGAAATTCTGAGTACTTATAATAAGGGATGAAAATCTTTGAGGTAGAGCAATGAGAGATGAAGTTAGGGAGAGTAGGAAGAGTTTATTGACTTATAAAGAGGTGGGTAGGGAGTGAAGGGAATCAAATGAGTGGGGGACCAAAACAAAAGTGTTTAGAAGCTAAGAAAGAGGTCAGAAGGAATCCCATTTAAAAATTCAAACTCCATTGGCGCCAAACCAAAGGAGGGAAAATTTTTTGGAAGTTGATACACTTACCTCAAATGGAGTTTCGGTCACTCATGACCGATATTACTGACCGAAATTGCATTTTCGGTCATGAGTGATCGATACTGGAGACTGACGTGCTTCCTGGGATTTGTATCGGTCATTAGTGGTCGACACACTTGACCGAAATACATCCGATATGATTGTGTCGATCTTGAGTGATCGATACTGGTGACCTATATGATTTCAAGAATCATATCGATCAACAGTGATCGACACGATAGACCGAAAATCATATTGTATGTTTACGTCGACCAAGTGTGGTCGACATGAATGACCAAAAATTTCCCCTACTTTCAAATTTCTTTCCATATCGATCACAAGTGATCGATATGTTGACTGGTGTAGACTGGCTCTACTGATATCGGTCAGTCATGGTCGATATAACTGACCGAAAATATGTGTATCGGTCTGTCATGACCGATACAAATGACCGAAATCAGCCAGACTACACCTGTTCTTTGTCCCCTTCAGACTTTCTCAAACCTCAGTTCAGAACCCTATTTCTATACACTTAGACAAAGCATAAAAGATAATCTAGAAAGCATAATATATACAAAAGGATAACATGGAATTACCTCCCAAGTGTGCTTGCTTAAAGTCACTAAGCTTGACTTTGATTACCTCTTTAGTTGAGGTGAGGAGAAGGAGTCTTGGAACTCCTTGGTGTCATCTTGCTTCTCTTGATCATGGTGGTGACTCCATTCACCTTGATCTTGGCAAAAGGTGTAGCTTTTCCTTCTAGCTTGAAGCAAAACTCTTCTTTCTTTGAGACACTTGGTTGCAAAACCACTTCTCCTTTGCTAGTAACCAGCTTAACATCATTCAGATTCTTGTAACTGACCACTTCAAGGACCTCCTTTTCAGTGGTGTCTTCAAACAACTTGACCAAGCAGAAGCCATCAAAACTTTCTCCTTGATAGCCTTCAAACTCTGGCCAATTCTTTCTAGGCTGCTTCAGCTTCTTGATCTCCATTGAGAAGGCTTGCTCATTCTCCAGCTTATTCCCCTTTGAGTCAAACCTTAGAACCTTCTTCTTGGTCAGCTTCAGCTCAATAGTGCATTCCTTAGCATCAAACACTACTCCAGCTGAGGCTAGAAAAGGTCTTCCTAGAATGATAGCATTCTTTATGTGCCCTTTCACATCAAGCACCAGGAAATCAGTGGGAATGGTTACTCCTTCTATCATCATTGGCACATCCTTGAGACTCCCTAGTGGTCTCTTCACTGTCCCATCAGCTATAGTAAGGGATACATTGCTGTCTTGCAGCTGAGTGTAGCCAAGAGCTTTAGCAGTAGAGGATGGGAGAAGGTTGATACTTGCTCCTAAATCACAGAGGCAATTCTTGAAAGTCCTTCCCTTTAGCTCACATGGGAGAGTAAAGCAGCCTGGATCTCCAAGTTTCTTGACATTAAGCTCCTTAACTTCTGGTGATCCAGTCTTCACCTTTAGCTTTTCAACTTTTTCTTGGCCATTCAACCCTCTCAACTCCATCTGAGCAGCATAGAGAGTTTCATACTTCTGAAGTAGCTGTTCTTTGAACCTCCCTGGAAAAGGGATGGTTGGTTGATAGATAGGAAGAGTAGCTGGTTGAGGTTCCTTCTGGTCATCAGCAGCATCCATCAAGTAATCCTTTGTGTTGTCAACAATCTCATATGGCGCCCACCACTCTTTATCATCTTGAGTTTTCCTCAATTCCAAAGGGTTCTCTTTCCACAGCTCTTTGTTCAGCTTCAACTTCTAGAAACTCTTCCCCCCCCCCCCCCCCCCCCCCCCCCCCCCCCCCCCCCCCCCCCCCCCCCCCCCCCACACACTTAGAGGTTCAGTGTCCTCAGTGAACAAGTAGAGGAACTCTTCAATGATAACCTCCTCTTCAGGGGAGAGGTTTATTTCTTCTGTGACAATGGCATTGCAGAATTCATTTGGGTTAGCCTCTCGTTTTCCAGGAAAGTGACCTTGAGGCTTGGGACCAGCTATGCCTTTGGTGTTCTCTACTGTTTTGACTCTTGCAGCCAATCCATCAATCTTGTTGGTGAGCTCTACATTCACTGAATCAATTTTGTTGTAGACCTCTGCAAACTTCTTGTTCATTTCCAAGGTTGTGCTGACTTGAGTGTTGATCATTTGTTGCATGAGGGTCTTGAGTTCAGTGTCTTGAGAGCTGGAGGAAGCCTGTCCTTGAGCTTGAGCATTGAATCCTGGAGGGTTTTAGGGCGCCCTAGGCTGATAGTTGTTGTTCCTCTGCTGAAAACATTGATTGTTGTAGGGGATAAAAGGTCTTGGTGCAGCTTGCCATTGCTGTTGAGGGTAAACCTGGTCTTGTGGGTTGGCAACATTGTTGTTCCTGTAAGACAAGTTGGGATTTGGTTTGTAGTTCCCATAGTTTTTGTAACCACCTTGGTTGCCCAAGTAGTTCATCTCCTCAACTTTGCATTGTTCCTGATCATCAAGCTGAACCATGTCTCCCACAAAGTGAACTTCTTTCTTTTCCCTTAGCAACAAGTCCAACTTCTCATGTAGAGACTTGATATCTTTCTTGCTAGATTCTAACTCATCCTTAGCACTCCTTGGTGCTCTATCAAACTCCTTATTGTAGTTTCCATCAGACTGAGCCAAGTTCTCTACTAACTCCAAACCTTCATCTACATCTTTTGACAGGAAGTTCCCATTTGATGCTGTGTCCAGAAGCATTCTTATCTTACGCAAGGCTCCTCTGTAGAGAGTGGATAGCAAAGAGGCTTGTGAGAAGCCATGATGAGGGCATTGCAGAGTGTAACGCTTGAATCTTTCCCAAGCTTCTCCAAAGCTTTCATTGTTCCTCTGTGCAAACCCTGAGATTTCATTCCTGATTCTAGCAGTTCTGGAAATAGAGAAGAATTTTGCTAGAAAGGCTTTCTTGCATTCATCCCAGCTGGTTATACTGCCTTGGGGAAGATTTTTCTCCCACTGGTGTGCCTTATCTCCTAGAGAAAAGGGGAACAATCTGAGCTTGAAGCCATCTTCACTAACTCCATTTATCTTGGTCAAGGAACAGAGCCTATCAAAGTTGTCTAGATGATCCAGGGGGTCTTCAAGTGGTAGCCCATGGAATTTGCTGCCTTGAACCATTGAAATCAAACCTGACTTGATTTCAAAGTTGTTGTTTTGGACTGCTGGTGGGATAATGCCTGTCCTGTTGTTGTAGGCATTTGGTGCATCACCTGCTCCAATAGGTCTAGCTGCTCTTGGAGCTTGTGCAGCGCCTCTTGGTCCTGGCTCACCTTGTAAGCCTTGGACACATTGGTGTCCCTGTATGCCCTGAGCTCCTGCAGCTCCTTGAGACCTTGAAACCTGTTGTCGTCCATGGCTTGATCTTGAATGTTCATTCCAAGCCTTTGCAAGTGTTGTTGTCTCTCTTGCTGCCTCCTTGCTCTCTGTCCTCTATCCAGCAGGTTGATGTTATCGATGAACTCCACAAGGTTGCTTGAACCTCTGGACCTCAAGTTCATACACCTGAAAGAGAGAAATGAAAGTCAAAGAGAGTTAGTAACTAAAGGAAAGTAAAAGCTTGATCTTAAGGATTCTACAAACTCTAATGATTCAAACTGCTTCCCAAATGGCAACGGCGCCAAATTGATACGAATGTTTTACCCCTTGTAGGACAATTGCCCTAGGTTGTACTAGTCAGTTGCAGTATAGCATAAGGTTGTATCAATCCAAATGGGAAGAGTTGAAAGACAGAAGAGTTGAGAGTGGAATCTCTAAGTCAAGCAAGCCAGGAAAAGGGTTTTGTTGCCTAAGCAACAGTTCTAACCACCTAAGTGAACCAAGTAGTAACAAGGTGAAAGCAAAAGCAAACTAAGCAATTCTAAGCAAGAAAAACAGAGTAAAACATAGCAAAACAGAGCATATCCGAGATTCAAATTAGAGAAAGACAAGTTCCTAGATGTGGATATTGACTTTGGGGAAGTTCAGTTATTGAATAAGGCTGTTTCAAACTATATTGATCAAGCAAGTAAGCAAGCAATGGTGGTTCCTAGACATAGAGTTCACAACTAAGCTAGTTAGATCCAATCTCTTGACAAATAACCCTTTGCTAAACATCTTAACAAGAACTAACTCTCATTAGTGCTAAAACATCAAGCAAGCAAGACTAATCAACTCTATTCAAGTCAAAATGCTCCTCAAACAGTCAATATCTTGAGGCAAGGCCAGCAAATCCTCTACTAAACAGGTTCAGCATTTCATCAAACACTTGGTGGGCATAAGAGAAAGCTAACAACCTATACCAGTTTGATCAACACTAATCTAGCATGAATCACAGATTAATAGAGAGGAACCCATAAACAGAAGCACATAACAAGCCTAAATCAAGCCATAGATTCCCCTAATCTACCACATCTAGAAACCCTAAAGTAACTACTCACTCATAATCAAGTTTAACACCAAATCACAAAGGGAGAAGATGCTAATCATGATTAAAAGAAAGATTAAAGAAAAATTAAAGCAAATACTTGATTGTATTAAACAAAGCAAAGAAATATCTTAAGAACAGTATTTTTGATAAGACTTCTCTAAAATATAGAAAAGGGGGCTATTTATAGCCTAAGGGAGAAAACCCTATAAAGGTGGCAAAAGTATAATTAAAAACAGGTTCGGGCTGGATCAGTATCGGTCAGTTGTGTCGACCTCCTGTGACCAAAATTTATCTGTATCGGTCATCAATGATCGACACACATGACCGAAATTATAACGGTGTGTGTGTGTCGACCACATCAGACCGATACTGGTGATCGATACTGCTCCATTTCGGTCACCAGAGACCGAAAATTCCAGGCTCTGACCGAAAACTTCTGCAGAGATCTTCTGCTTTGATCCTTCTTACTCCCTTTTGTCCAGCTAGCCTCTTGGATCATTCCCAAAGCTCCTCCAAGCTCCTTTAAGCTCCAAAAGCACCTAAAAACATCCAATATGCAAGGAAAATGCAATCTAAACTCCTAATGCAACCTAAGTCTAAAAGGAGAAGAAAATGGGACAAAAGCTAAGGGAAAATATGCAAAAGAGGACCAAAACATGCAGTAAATGCAGCCCTAAATGGTGTAAATACAAGGGATATCAATGGTCTTCCAAGTATGATTGCATTCTTGATCTGCCTTTCAACATCCAACACAAAGAAATCAGTTGGGATAATCACTTCTTTTATCTACATAGGGATGTCCTTCAAGGCTCATAATGGCATCTTCACAGTCCCATCAGCAATGGTTAGAGACACATTGCTTTGTTGAAACTTGGTGTAGCCTAACTCTTTGTCTGTAGAGGATGGCAATAGATTTATAGTGCCTCTTAAATCACACAAAAATCTCTTGAAACTCTTGCCCTTGAGCTCACATGGGAGAGTAAAGCAAGCATGATCTCCAAGCTTCTTGATGTTTAGCTCCTTAACTTGTGGCTCCACATCCTTGACTAGGAGTTTCCCAAGCTCTTCTTCAGCATCTAAACCTCTCATTTCCATTTGAGCAGCATAAATAGTTGCATACTTCTTGACTAGTTGCTCCTTGAATCTTGCTGGAAATGGAATGTCAGGTTGATAAGCTGGGAACACATCAGCTTGAGCTTCCTTCTTAGTATCAGAAACTTGAATAAGTTCCTCCCCCTCACTTTGCTCATCAATGTCCTCATTGATCATGGACAGAAACTCATCTCTTAGATCCTCTTCCTCAGTGGTGAAACCATCTAGAGAATCAACAGCTTGGCAGTATTCCTTTGAGTTCATCTCACACTTTCCAGGATGATTACCTTGAGGGTGTGGTGCATTAGCTACCCTTTTGTTGTTCTCTAGAGTCTTCACTCTTGCAGCTAGACCATCAAACTTGTTTGTCAACTCCACATGAACAGAGTCTAGCTTGTTGTTGACCTCAGCAAACCTTTTGTTCATCTCTATGGTAGCATTAACCTGATTGTTGATCATTTGCTGCATCAGACGTTTTAGTTCAGGATCCTGGGAGCTTGATGAAGCTTGAGCTGGAGCTTGAGCATTAATCCTGTAAGGGCTGTAGGGCACTCTAGGCTTGTAGTTGTTGTTCCTTTGTTGAAACCCTTGATTGTTGCTGTTGTAAGGCACAAAAGGTCTTGGACCAGCTTGTTGTTGCTGTTGAGGAGCGTACACTTGGTCTTGAGGATTGGCAACATTGTTGCTTCTGTAGGATTGATTTGGGTTAGGTCTGTAGTTCTAATACCCATTGTAGCCTTCTTGATTACCAAGATAGTTCATTTCCTCAACTTGGCAGCCTTCTTGATATTCAACCTGAACCAAGTCACCAACAAAGTTAACTTCTTTCCTTTCCTTTAGCAACAGATCAATCTTATCATGTAAAGCCTTGATCTCCTTCTTGTTAGACTCCAATTCATCCTTAGCACACCTAATAGTTCTATCAAACTCCTCATTATAGTTCCCATCTTATTGTGCTAGTTTCTCCACAAGTTCCAATCCCTCATCAACATCTTTAGATAAGAAGTTACCATTAGATGCAGCATCTGGGAGAATTCTGATCTTTGGGAGGGCGCCTCTGAATAGAGTGGAGAGGAGTGAAGCTTGAGAATACCCATGGTGTGGGAACTGAAGTGTGTAGCCTTTAAACCTTTCTCATGCTTCATCAAAGCTCTCATTGTTCCTTTGAGCGAATCCAGAGATTTCATTCCTGATCCTAGCAATCCTTAAAGTAGAGAAGAATTTGGACAGAAAGGCTCTCTTGCACTCATCCCAACTAGTGATGCTTCATTGAGGCAAGTTCTTTTCCCACTTGTGAGCATTATCCCCTAAGGAGAATGGGAAGAGTCTCAGTTTGAAGCCATCTTCGCTGACACCATTAATCTTGGTGAGTAAGCAGAGTCTATCAAAGTTATCCAAGTGATCCAAAGGGTCTTCTAGAGGTAACCCATGGTACTTGCTGCCTTTGGATTATTGAGATCAATCCAGATTTGATCTTAAAGTTATTATTCTGAACTGGTAGAGGAAGGATCCCTGTTCTGTTGTTGTAGGTATTTGGTGTATCACCTGCGCCTATTGGTCTGATTGCTTTTGGAGCCTGAGCTGCTCCTCTAGGGCCTTACTCTCCTTGAAAGCCCTGAACTCCTTGCACGCCTTGTTGGTCTTGAGCACCAGCTGTTGCTTGAGGACCTTGGAACCTCATATCATCCACATCATGTGCTTCCTGAAAATTCATCCCTAGCCTCTCCAAATGTTGCTGTCTTTCCTGTTGCCTTCTTGGTCTTTGACCTCTGTCCAACAGATTGATGTTGTCCATTAAGTCCACTAAGTTGCTAGAGCCTCTTGATCTTAGGTTCATACACCTGAAAACAGCAATGAAAGTCAAGGATGATTAGTACCAAAATTCAAATAAAACTTGATCTTAAAGTTTCCACAAACTCTAATGATCCAAACAATAACCCCAATGACAACAGCGCCAAATTGATAAAAACGTTTTGACTATCTTGGTCAATCACCCTTCTTGTACTAATTAGTTCTAGTGTAGCATAGGGTTTTTATCAATCTAAAGGAGTTATGAATAGATGCCAATAGAGTTGTGAGCAGAAAGCTTTAAGTCAAGTGGAATCAAAGAACAATCAGAACTCAAAAGAGAACAACTTAGCAATGAGCAGAAGCAAAATAGAGCAAGAAAACAGAGCACTTAAAGCAAAATTCGAAAGTCAAATAAGAGAAAGCAAGTTCCTAAATGTGGTTATTGACTTTGGGGAATTCAAAAGCTAGATAAAGTTGTTTCAAACATCATTGACAATCCAAACAAGCAAGTAATTCTGATTCCCAAACATAGAGTTCACAATCAAGCAAGTTAAGTTCAATCTCTTGACAAATAACCCTTTGCTAATAATCCTAGAAAGAACTAACTCTCATTAGTGCAAGAACAATCAACAAGTTAGCAAAACCAACTCTTTTCAAGTTAAAATACTCCTCACATAGTAGATCTCTTGAGTTAAGGTCAATAAATCCTTTATTAAGCAAGATTAGTATTTTATCAAACACTTGGTGGGCATAAAATGAAGCATAATTCTAGATTCATGAGATCAAGACAAATCTAGCTTAAGAACAGATTAATAGAGAGGAATCAACCTAATTAAGCACTAACAAATCCTAATCAAGCCTCTTAATTCCCTTAATCTACCACATCTAAGAACCCTAATAGATCTACTCACTAATCATCATGGAAAACACCAAATCACAAGAGTAAATGATGCTAAACATAATTAAGAGGGAGATTACAGAAGATATTAAAAAGGAAAATATAAAAATTTGATTAAAATGATAGACTTGTTCTTACAAACACTGGAAAACTCTTAAAAACTAAGCAGGAACAAAATTTGATTCTAAAAACATTTGATCAAGCCTATTTATACTAAATGACAAAAGCCCAAGAATAATGGAAAATTTGTAAATAAAAGGAAGTGACCAATACGGATGACCGATGCTCCATTCGCTTGATTCCCATCGGTCACTCCTTGACCGATACAGATGATCGATGTGATCTTCAACTCCTCTGCTGCATTGTATCAATCAACGGAGACCGATGGGGTTCGTTCTATGACCGATGGAACACTATAAATCGCCTTTCTTAGCTCCATTTGCTCCTTCTCAGCTTGGCTAACTCCTTGAACCATTTCCACATTTCCTCCTTGCTGCCAATAACTTATTAAGTACCTAAAAACATCCTTAAGGACCTTGAAACCTGTTGTCATCCATGGCTTGATCTTGAATGTTCATTCCAAGCCTTTGTAAGTGTTGCTGTCTCTCTTGCTGCCTCCTTGCTCTCTGTCCTCTATCCAGCAGGTTGATGTTATCGATGAACTCCACAAGGTTGCTTGAACCTCTGGACCTCAAGTTCATACACCTGAAAGAGAGAAATGAAAGTCAAAGAGAGTTAGTAACTAAAGGAAAGTAAAAGCTTGATCTTAAGGATTCTACAAACTCTAATGATTCAAACTGCTTCCCAAATGGCAACGGCGCCAAATTGATACGAATGTTTTACCCCTTGTAGGACAATTGCCCTAGGTTGTACTAGTCAGTTGCAGTATAGCATAAGGTTGTATCAATCCAAATGGGAAGAGTTGAAAGACAGAAGAGTTGAGAGTGGAATCTCTAAGTCAAGCAAGCCAGGAAAGGGGTTTTGTTGCCTAAGCAACAGTTCTAACCACCTAAGTGAACCAAGCAGTAACAAGGTGAAAGCAAAAGCAAACTAAGCAATTCTAAGCAAGAAAAACAGAGTAAAACATAGCAAAACAGAGCATATCCGAGATTCAAATTAGAGAAAGACAAGTTCCTAGATGTGGATATTGACTTTGGGGAAGTTCAGGTATTGAATAAGGCTGTTTCAAACTATATTGATCAAGCAAGTAAGCAAGCAATGGTGGTTCCTAGACATAGAGTTCACAACTAAGCTAGTTAGATCCAATCTCTTGACAAATAACCCTTTGCTAAACATCTTAACAAGAACTAACTCTCATTAGTGCTAAAACATCAAGCAAGCAAGACTAATCAACTCTATTCAAGTCCAAATGCTCCTCAAACAGTCAATCTCTTGAGCCAACGCCAGCAAATCCTTTACTAAACAGGTTCAGCATTTCATCAAACACTTGGTGGGCATAAGAGAAAGCTAACGACCTATACCAGTTTGATCAACACTAATCTAGCATGAATCACAGATTAATAGAGAGGAACCCATAAACAGAAGCACATAACAAGCCTAAATCAAGCCATAGATTCCCCTAATCTACCACATCTAGAAACCCTAAAGTAACTACTCACTCATAATCAAGTTTAACACCAAATCACAAAGGGAGAAGATGCTAATCATGATTAAAAGAAAGATTAAAGAAAGATTAAAGCAAATACTTGATTGTATTAAACAAAGCAAAGAAATAGCTTAAGAACAGTATTTTTGATAAGACTTCTCTAAAATATAGAAAAAGGGGCTATTTATAGCCTAAGGGAGAAAACCCTAGAAAGGTGGCAAAAGTGTAATTAAAAACAGGTTCGGGCTGGGTCAGTATCGGTCAGTTGTGTCGACCTCCTGTGACCAAAATTTATCTGTATCGGTCATCAGTGACCGACACACATGACCGACAATATAACGGTGTGTTTGTGTCGACCACATCAGACCGATACTGGTGATCGATACTGCTCCATTTCGGTCACCAGAGACCGAAAATTCCAGGCTCTGACCGAAAACTTCTGCAGAGATCTTCTGCTTTGATCCTTCTTACTCCCTTTTGTCCAGCTAGCCTCTTGGATCATTCCCAAAGCTCCTCCAAGCTCCTTTAAGCTCCAAAAGCACCTAAAAACATCCAATATGCAAGGAAAATGCAATCTAAACTCATAATGCAACCTAAGTCTAAAAGGAGAAGAAAATGGGACAAAAGCTAAGGGGAAATATGCAAAAGAGGACCAAAACATGCAGTAAATGCAGCCCTAAATGGTGTAAATACAAGGGATATCAATGGTCTTCCAAGTATGATTGCATTCTTGATCTGCCTTTCAACATCCAACACAAAGAAATCAGTTGGGATAATCACTCCTTTTATCTACATAGGGACGTCCTTCAAGGCTCATAATGGCATCTTCACAGTCCCATCAGCAATGGTTAGAGACACATTGCTTTGTTGAAACTTGGTGTAGCCTAACTCTTTGTCTGTAGAGGATGGCAATAGATTTATAGTGCCTCTTAAATCACACAAAAATCTCTTGAAACTCTTGCCCTTGAGCTCACATGGGAGAGTAAAGCAAGCATGATCTCCAAGCTTCTTGATGTTTAGCTCCTTAACTTGTGGCTCCACATCCTTGACTAGGAGTTTCCCAAGCTCTTCTTCAGCATCTAAACCTCTCATTTCCATTTGAGCAGCATAAATAGTTGCATACTTCTTGACTAGTTGCTCCTTGAATCTTGCTGGAAATGGAATGTCAGGTTGATAAGATGGGAACACATCAGCTTGAGCTTCCTTCTTAGCATCAGAAACTTGAACAAGTTCCTCCCCCTCACTTTGCTCATCAATGTCCTCATTGATCATGGACAGAAACTCATCTCTTAGATCCTCTTCCTCAGTGGTGAAACCATCTAGAGAATTAACAGCTTGGCAGTATTCCTTTTAGTTCATCTCACACTTTCCAGGAAGATTATCTTGAGGGTGTGGTGCATTAGCTACCCTTTTGTTGTTCTCTAGAGTCTTCACTCTTGCAGCTAGACCATCAAACTTGTTTGTCAACTCCACATGAACAGAGTCTAGCTTGTTGTTGACCTCAGCAAACCTTTTGTTCATCTCTATGGTAGCATTAACCTGATTGTTGATCATTTGCTGCATCAGACGTTTGAGTTCAGGATCCTGGGAGCTTGATGAAGCTTGAGCTGGAGCTTGAGCATTAATCCTGTAAGGGCTGTAGGGCGCTCTAGGCTTGTAGTTGTTGTTCCTTTGTTGAAACCCTTGATTGTTGCTGTTGTAAGGCACAAAAGGTCTTGGACCAATTTGTTGTTGCTGTTGAGGAGCGTACACTTGGTCTTGAGGATTGGCAACATTGTTGCTTCTGTAGGATTGATTTGGGTTAGGTCTGTAGTTCTAATACCCATTGTAGCCTTCTTGATTACCAAGATAGTTCATTTCTTCAACTTGGCAGCCTTCTTGATATTCAACCTGAACCAAGTCACCAACAAAGTTAACTTCCTTCCTTTCCTTTAGCAACAGATCAATCTTATCATGTAAAGCCTTGATCTCCTTCTTGTTAGACTCCAATTCATCCTTAGCACACCTAATAGATCTATCAAACTCCTCATTATAGTTCCCATCTGATTGTGCTAGTTTCTCCACAAGTTCCAATCCCTCATCAACATCTTTAGATAAGAAGTTACCATTAGATGCAGCATCTGGGAGAATTCTGATCTTTGGGAGGGCGCCTCTGAATAGAGTGGAGAGGAGTGAAGCTTGAGAATACCCATGGTGTGGGAACTGAAGTGTGTAGCCTTTAAACCTTTCTCATGCTTCATCAAAGCTCTCATTGTTCCTTTGAGCGAATCCAGAGATTTCATTCCTGATCCTAGCAATCCTTAAAGTAGAGAAGAATTTGGACAGAAAGGCTCTCTTGCACTCATCCCAACTAGTGATGCTTCATTGAGGCAAGTTCTTTTCCCACTTGTGAGCATTATCCCCTAAGGAGAATGGGAAGAGTCTCAGTTTGAAGCCATCTTCGCTGACACCATTAATCTTGGTGAGTGAGCAGAGTCTATCAAAGTTATCCAAGTGATCCAAAGGGTCTTCTAGAGGTAACCCATGGTACTTGCTGCCTTTGGATTATTGAGATCAATCCAGATTTGATCTTAAAGTTATTATTCTGAACTGGTAGAGGAAGGATCCCTGTTCTGTTGTTGTAGGCATTTGGTGTATCACCTGCGCCTATTGGTCTGATTGCTTTTGGAGCCTGAGCTGCTCCTCTAGGGCCTTACTCTCCTTGCAAGCACTGAACTCCTTGCTCGCCTTGTTGGTCTTGAGCACCAGCTGTTCCTTGAGGACCTTGGAACCTCATATCATCCAAATCATGTGCTTCCTGAAAATTCATCCCTAGCCTCTCCAAATGTTGCTGTCTTTCCTGTTGCCTTCTTGGTCTTTGAACTCTGTCCAACAGTTTGATGTTGTCCATTAAGTCCACTAAGTTGCTAGAGCCTCTTGATCTTAGGTTCATACACCTGAAAACAGCAATGAAAGTCAAGGATGATTAGTACCAAAATTCAAATAAAACTTGATCTTAAAGTTTCCACAAACTCTAATGATCCAAACAATAACCCCAATGGCAACAGCGCCAAATTGATAAAAACGTTTTGACTATCTTGGTCAATCACCCTTCTTGTACTAATTAGTTCTTGTGTAGCATAGGGTTTTTATCAATCTAAAGGAGTTATGAATAGATGCCAATAGAGTTGTGAGCAGAAAGCTTTAAGTCAAGTGGAATCAAAGAACAATCAGAACTCAAAAGAGAACAACTTAGCAATGAGCAGAAGCATAATAGAGCAAGAAAACAGAGCACTTAAAGCAAAATTCGAAAGTCAAATAAGAGAAAGCAAGTTCCTAAATGTGGTTATTGACTTTGGGGAATTCAAAAGCTAGATAAGGTTGTTTCAAACATCATTGACAATGCAAACAAGCAAGTAATTCTGATTCCCAAACATAAAGTTCACAATCAAGCAAGTTAAGTTCAATCTCTTGACAAATAACCCTTTGCTAATAATCCTAGAAAGAACTAACTCTCATTAGTGCAAGAACAATCAACAAGTTAGCAAAACCAACTCTTTTCAAGTTAAAATACTCCTCACATAGTAGATCTCTTGAGTTAAGGTCAATAAATCCTTTATTAAGCAAGATCAGTATTTTATCAAACACTTGGTGGGCATAAAATGAAGCATAATTCTAGATTCATGAGATCAAGACAAATCTAGCTTAAGAACAGATTAATAGAGAGGAATCAACCTAATTAAGCACTAACAAATCCTAATCAAGCCTCTTAATTCCCTTAATCTACCACATCTAAGAACCCTAATAGATCTACTCACTAATCGTCATGGAAAACACCAAATCACAAGAGTAAATGATGCTAAACATAATTAAGAGGGATATTACAGAAGATATTAAAAAGGAAAATATAAAAATTTGATTAAAATGATAGAATTGTTCTTACAAAGACTGGAAAACTCTTAAAAACTAAGCAGGAACAAAATTTGATTCTAAAAACATTTGATCAAGCCTATTTATACTAAATGACAAAAGCCCTAGAATAATGGAAAATTTGTAAATAAAAGGAAGTGACCGATACGGATGACCGATGCTCCATTCGCTTGATTCCCATCGGTCACTCCTTGACCGATACAGATGATCGATGTGATCTTCAACTCCTCTGTTGCATTGTATCAATCAACGTAGACCGATGGGGTTCGTTCTATGACCGATGGAACACTATAAATCGCCTTTCTTAGCTCCTTTTGCTCCTTCTCAGCTTGGCTAACTCCTTGAACCATTTCCACATTTCCTCATTGCTGCCAATAACTTATTAAGTACCTAAAAACATCCTTAATGCATAAAGAATGCAAACTACAACCTAAATGCAACCTATGTCTAAAAAGAAAGGAAAATGGGGCTAAAGAGAAAGAAAACATGCAAAAAGAGAGCAAAACATTAACTAAATGCAAACCTAAATGATGTAAATATATGAGATATCAGGATCCCAAGAGGAGGAATAAAACGATGAGCTGGTGGAGTACAACGCTAAAAGGTTCCACTTTGAACCTCCTGAGGTGCCAAGCCAAGGGAGTTCACTCATGTATACTCATGATCACATCAACAAGCTTCAAAAATGGTGTAAGTGGCAAGACAAAACAATTAAGAAGCTTGTGAATTTGGTGAAGGGGAAGTTCAAGAAGGATAAATCAAAGACAAAAGGAGCTTCTCACCAAAGCCATGAGCATGAGTTTGAGTCACACTATGTGCAGCCACAACCGGAAGAGAATGAAGAAGAAGAGGAGGCAAACTGGATTCCCCTAAGGAGACAGTCCTTCCAAGTTTAGCAACCTGAAGAATGGAAGCCTTGGGAACTTTCAAGGGCTTCATCTTATGAGCCTAGGATCCAATACTTATCTGCTTGGGAGGAGCCTCTTAACCTTCTTCGGAGACTGTTACCACTTGGCAAGAGTAGGATTTGATAACAGGATTTTTAGTTATTCAAATCCTAACACGCTCACGTCATTGTTATATAAAAGGTTTCAATCCATCTGTGTTCATAAAACACTAAGAATGCAGCAGTTTACTTAAATCAAGTGAAATTCAAGAAAGCAGTTCTGATCAAACTAAACGAGACTAAACATCACAGATTTTAAAGCAGGAAATTCAAATAGATTAAAATAAGTATCTAAGATCAGGATTATTGACTAAGAAAAGATTAGAACTAAACTAATGATGCTTAAAAACTATTCAAACAATGCTATTTTCTAGGCATAGGATTAACATTTATGACTAGCACAATTCCTTGATACTAGCCACTTTGCTAAGCACATATTCAAGACAAATTCTTTTACTCAAACACATGATCAACAAGCATTCAAAACAGAACTCCAATCCTATAAAGAGAACAAATCCTCTAAAAGACTCATTGCAGTATTTCATCAAACACTTATCAGGCACAAGAGAAAGCCAAGATAATACACAAGACTGGCCAAGACTAATCTAGTGTTAAGCACATCTAATAAAGAGAAGACAATCATATTAAGTATAAGACATCACTAATCTAATCCTAAAACCCCTCTGATCTATCCCATCTCAAACCCTAAATAAGACTACTCAGTAGCCATAGTCAAAACAATAAATTCTAAAAATGAAATAATGGCTAAGCAAGATTAGGAAGCAGAATAAGCAAGATTAGATTAAAGGCAAGTGCAGAAGTTCACTAAATCAAACTTGTTCTTACAAAGCAAAGCTGAAAAGGGAAAGGTTTTTAACGCAAGAACAGAAGAAAATTAGAGGGGATCTTAGAAACCCCTAATTAACCAAGAATAAACCGAAAATAAGTTGACTGGGATGGACCATATCGGTCTCTCACATCGATACACACATCGATATTGAGTCTTCTTGTGGGTTGTATTGATATGGCCTGGTCAGTAAGGTGGTCGATATGGAATGCCTCAAGAATGTATAGGTTTGACTCTCCTTGGTGTGAAGGTAGATACAATCGCCCTTTTGCTAAGGCAAACTGAGCAGATTCATGTTAATACAGCACCTCGGTATTGTCCTGTATCCGGTTTATCGATCTAGGATGTCGATACACTACTCGGTACGGGTTCATCAAGGCGTATCGTGGTCCTTCTTAGTCGATATACTGCTTCTGTACATCATGCTCTTGCTGTATCGATATTCAGTCATCGATATTCACCTCGGTATGCACCATATCGATCAGATCACATCGATATCATCATCGATATTGGCCCATCCGACCTTGTCCTTCTCCTTGCTTCATTCCCAAATCACATCCATTGCACCACTTTGTCTCCAAACTCCTTCTAGTACCTGAATAAAACTGCAAAAGTATGCAAAATGCAATGCAACTCCTAAAACTACACTAACTCCTAAATGTATGCAAATGGGATAAGAAAAAGCAAAATATGCATGCTAAGAGACTAAAACTAGTGATGAATGCATGCTAAGATGGCATAAATAATGGAGATATCAACACCCACATAATTTCCTTTTGCTTATCCTCAAGCAAACAAACTAAGACAAGGAGGAAGTGAAGTTTGAAGGTGGGCACTCAAATCCAAAAATGTTAAGGTAAAGAAGTGAAATTAATGTCTAAGTGCCTAAGTGTAGGATGCAAAACACAATCAGTTATACTTTAAAGAACTTAGTCAGGCCAATCCAGTTTCAAAATGATCTCTAGCTCAACTTAGTCAAATGCTCAAATCAATCAATCTCTTTAACATTCATTTAAACTATGTAACTATGTAAATCATGTTTAAGCAAATCAAGTGGAATCATTTGGCTAAGGGTTAAGGTGATGAGATAAAAATGATCTCATCAAAGTGTGGGTTTATATGGAAGGGTTTCTGTCAAAAAGGAATGAACTTAGGCATAATGCTAAAGGTGAAGCACAACTTATGCATACAAGGATAGGTTACTATCTACCCAGTGCCTAAGAATGTTCTAAAACCCAAAACTCTTAACCCAAATCAAACCCAATCCTAACTACCCTTTCTTAATCACTCTCACACTCTCCACACTTTACTAATTTTTAGGGAAGCTTTTTCTTTGATTTCACGATGTTGTGGCCTTCTTTTTTCTCTTTTTTATGGGCGCCTTCTTTTTGTATTGGGGAGTATACCTTTCTTCATCCTTTTGATGTGTTAGGCTTTGGCGCCTTCGTTGTTATTGTTGCTGAGACGCCATCTTCATAATGGCCACCCCTTTTGAGCTTATTTGGTTCCACACATGCTGAGTTTTTGCTTGCTTTCTCTTTCTCATTCCCTTTTCCCTTCACTTTCTTTCTTCTCTCACTTTCTCCTTTTAGATCATTATATACCCAAATCCGCCCAGACCTATAACTACGATCCTAAACCTATGTCTAACTCAAAGTGAAGAGCTAGTTCTACATAGTAACTGATCCTTGTAGTGCCAACCTAACACTTTATGCTTAGTTCATTCAAAAATATGTCTCACACACAAAAGATAGTGCTTAGGTTTGAAAGGAAGGTAAGGTTAAGGTGTGGTAACTGTCCCTTAATGTTGAGGATCAGCTATTTGGACTAGAAAGAGAGGTAAAAAGGAAGAAGGAAAGTCTAAATATGCATATGGGTAATCCATGAAACCACTTTTCATTGCAAAAACATGATAATTAGCAATTCAAATTAATGGTTGTAATAAATAGAGATGATTTTTCAAAGAGAAAATGATTTCAGCATGAGATTAGAGGATCAAATTTAGCATTCAAGAGCATAGTTTCTAACATCTTATGATGCATCAAACATTTAACCACTTAGACATTTAAATCAATCCTAAACACTTAGCATTTTACAAGGAATTATCATCATCATACCCTATGCAAATACAATGAAAAATACTAGACTAAATCCTAAACAAATGAATGCAACTATATGCTTTTATTTTTGAGTTGCAAAAGATGAAAAAATTTTAGATTTTTTCAATTTTTTTTTTGGTTTTTTAAATGCACTTTGATGAATGCATGAGACATGAAGATGAATAAAAGGAAAAACTGAAAAAAGAACACACAAAGTGAAACCCCAAATCCTTCCCCCACACTTAAATTACACAATCCCTTGTGTAATAAAAGAGTCAAAGAGAAAATCAACAAAAATATATTACATAAACTAAAAAAAAAGCAATGGTATTTAAAAGGGAGGAGTTTTTGGTACCTTATAAAGTGGTGTGGGAGTAGTGGGAGGCGCCTGAAATGTCCTCCATGATGTCAATGTTGTGGCTCCTGGTTGGCCTCTCCCTCCTTGTGTGTCTCCTCCTCCTTGGAGCTTCTTGACAAGAAGCTCTTGGTGGCACCCAAGCTCTCACCTCCTCATATCCAGCAAAGGAGCGCCTTCTACTAAGAGCTCTAGTCATTCCTTTGCTTTCAGCTTTCAGCTCCTCTAGACTTCCTCTTGAGATCCTTGATTTGAGCTTCCATGCTCTTCATCCCTTTCACCAACTTCTTGATGGTTTTGTCTTGCCATTTGTTCCATCTTTCCAAGAGGTTGATGTGCTCATGGGCTTTGTTCAAAGGACCACCTTGGTGTGTGAGATCACTGGGCTGGGAGTGTTACTCCTCACTGTTGTAGCTTGCAGCATCTGATTCTTCTTTTTTCTTAATACCTTCGCCCATTTTCCCTCCCTCAAAAACGACAAGCGGATAGTCTCCTTGGGGAAGATGAGTGGTGGCGCCTAGGTGAGGATAAGATGATGGAGCGCCCCCTTGGTAGAGCAGTGGCTGAGGAATGGCAAAGGCAAAGCTGTTGGGGTTGGAGAAGGATGTGAGATACTGAATTGGGAGTAGAAGCTTTGCAACTGATCCATCTTCTTGAATGAAATTGTAGATGAAGTTGTCACCCACATTCTCTCCAAGGAACCTTGCTTTCTTCAGATATATCAAGTCTAGATACTCCACCTTGACTGTTGCTGGTCCACTTTGAACTCCTGCAGCTTCCATCAATTGAGTAACAAGGTGGGCACCATAAAGCTTTAGCTCCTTTTCGGCATTGGTTGATAGCCAATGTTTTATGACCAAAAGTTGCTGCATGAAGATGGTGACCATGCCAGTTGTCCCATATGTTCCTTTGAGTTCCACTCCTTGTCTTGTGTAGTGAAGGATGTTAATCAAACACTGATCAATAAGCTCCCATTCTCCACCCTCAACAGCGCCACTTTCTTTCCGTGCAAAAAGAGTATGCGCCAACGCCTTGTGCACATATCTGATTGCTGGATGTCTGATCAAGGAAGCCTAGTTTCTTCATGGCTTGTAAACGCCCTTTGCCACATGCTCTCAAAGGCTGTTCATTTCCTCTTTTCCAATTCCAAGATTTTGTCCTCTAGAGCATCCATATGAGAACCCAAAGGCATCTTCAATGGCTGAGAAGGACATCCTATAGCGGCGCTTTGAAACTCTGAAGGTGATGAAGCCATCACCATCCTCTTCTGGTGTCTCCTCTCCAGGCTCATAGAAGGTGACTTCAAAGGTGGCAAATAATTGAAGCACCTGGTCTGTGTTGGCAAAGCAAGGAGTACCCACCAGCTTTGTGAGCTCCATAGTTTCCATCGTAGAAGAGCAATCCTCAAAGATTCCCAACGGCTTCAGAGTTGGCGCAGGTGGAGATCTTGTTGTTCTCACATCCACACTTTGCAGCTTGTCATACAGCTGCCTTTGAGCTAGAGTGGTGTCCTTCTTCTTTTGAGTAGGTTGCTCACTAGCGCCAACATCAGCTTTCTTTTTGCCTTGAGCCTTAGCGCTTGGACTCCCCACTTCCTTAGCCTTGCCCTTAGCTTTCTCTTGCTTCTCAACCTCTTTGTTTGCTCCACTTCTTGTTGTTGTCCCCATGGTACCTAAAACAAATTCTCAAAAGAGAAATAAAACCAAATAATGAACAAAAGACAAAGCTTAATGTTGCTAAAAATCACAAAAGGAGTAGTTATTTACTTAAAAGTAAACCTCTATCAGTTGTAAAGCAATTAAAAAAGCAATGCATGCAAAGGATACATTAAATAAAACCTATCTAGAAACTGAAAAACATGAATCCTAGCATGGTCAAGCTAAAATGGATTAAAATGCTAATGCAAAGCGAAATAAATGAAATTGACTAGCAAGTAATTATCAATCTAAGTGCTTCGAAATTCAGAAACAGTTATTCAACATGCAAAAGAAACTTACTAGCTAAAAAGCAATCAATCATTAAACAAGCTTGCAACCACTTAACAAAATAAAGTTCTGAAGTGAATAAAAGAAATTTTAAACATGTAAAAAGCTAAGAGACATTATCTGAAGTGGTTTGGCTCTCTTAGACACTTATGAATCTAAATATTTCGAAATTTTTTGGTTGTAAACTAGAAAAATAAAAGTTAGAAAGAGAGAAGGTGGGGTTAGTTTATATAGAAGGTTGGAGGATCTTTATTTGGGGAGCAAGGGTTTAGTAAAGACTAAGCCTTTACTTTAAGTTTGGTTACTAATCTCTTTCTCTTCACACTTGTGTCTTTCAGGTACATGAATTTGTGTTCTAGGGGTGACAACAACTTACTTACACCCCTGGACAATATTCACCAACTCGGACATTCAAGAACAAGAAGAGCAAGAGAGCAAGCTAGAGCCTTTGAGGAGATTGTTCAAGCCAGTACAGTAAACTTTGCAACAATGGCTGAGCAGAAACATCCTGAAGGACCTCCACCAGCTCACGGTGGTGTAGGAAGGGGCAATGGAAACCCCTTCCACGCAGCTAGACCCCCACGGATCATAGGCGCTGGAGATGCTCCTAATACGCATCATAATCACTTTGGGATCACTCCTCCTCCAGTCCAGAATAACAATTTTGAGATAAAGCCTGGATTCATCTCAATGGTTCAGAATAGCAAATTCCACTGGTTGGCTATGGAAGACCCTTTAGAGCACCTTGATAACTTTGAACATGTGTGTGGGATGATCAAGATCAATGAGATCTCGGAATATGCCTTCAAGCTACGGCTCTTCCCCTTTTCTCTCGGTGACAAGGCTAGGCATTGAGAGAAGACACTTCCACAAGGCACCATCACGTCTTGGGCTTAATGTGAGAAAGCTTTTCTCTCAAAGTTTTTCTCAAGCACCAGGACAGCTCGGTTGAGAAGTGAGATCAGTGGCTTCACTCAAAGGCAGAACTAGACATTCAATGAAGCTATGGAGAGGTTCAAAGACTATACCATTCAGTGTCCTCACCACAGCTTCAGTGAAGAGACTCTCCTAAGCACAATATACCGCGTAGCATTACCCAAGATCAGAATGTTGCTTGATACGCCAAGTAAGGGCAATTTCCTTGGTCAAGAAGTTGAAGATGGTATGGAGCTGATAGAGAACTTGGCATTGAGTGATGGGAATTATTCAGAGGACTATGACCGAGCACCAAGAGGAGCTGATCTAGAGTCTCACAAGAAAGAGCTTAAGTCCCTCCATGAGAAGATAGACAAGCTAGTGCTTACAAATCAGAAGCAAGTTCACTTCATAGGAGAAGCTGAAGATGTCTCTGAGGAACTAGAGCTGAGTCAAGAAGAAGCTAACTGGATTGCTGGTCAGAACTACAACAAGAATCAGGGTTATTCACAAGGCTACCAAGCGAACAGCCATCTCTCTTACAGGAGCACAAATGTAGAGAAACCTAAAGATCAGGTGTACCCCCCTCAGCAAGCAAAGCCCTTTGTACCTTATAACTAGGGTTTTCAACTGAATAGTGGCTTTCAAGGGCAGAGGCAAGGGAACTTTCAAGGTCCACAGCAGCAGCAAGGCAACAAAGGATACACTCTTATGTTTCCTCCCGGCTTTCTTCCTCAACAACAACAGATGCAACAGCCTCCTCAAGATCCGGTTCAAGCAATGTTTCAGCAGTTGCTTCAAGGTCAAGCTTCAACTAATCAGAAGTTTGCCGAGATGAATAACCGCTTTGACTCCTCTCTTACTGACGTCTTAACTCAGATAACAAACCTGGATAACAAGATCAAGCAGTTAGAGAAGGGAAAGGCTAGTACAAGCGGTCAGAACAGCTTACCGGGCAAGTGTGAGCAGAATCCAAAGGAATACGCCAACGCCATTACATTGAGGAGTGGTAGAGAGATTCCTCCGCGTGTTGCTCCTATGAACAATGAGGACATTGTCGTCCAAGAGGGGGAGGGTAAGCTTTCAGCTCATGAGGAGATCAACTTTGACAATGTGTGGATTGAGAGACCAAGAAAAGGAAAGAGGTAGCCGTATAGAAGAAAGTGGAGCAAGCTACTAAAGAGAAAGATGTTTATGTGCCTCCACCGTATGTACCTAAGCTTCGTTTTCCTGGCCACTTCAAGAAACAGCTGATAGAGAAGCATAGACTCCTATTTGAGAAGCATCTAAAGGACGTTGAGATCAAGTTGCCTCTTGTGGATTGCCTAGCTATGATGTCGAAGTGTGTTAAGTTCTTCAAAGACACCCTTACAAAGAAGAACAAGGAAAGTAAAGAAGTCTTGGTGCTTAGTGAAGAGTGTAGGGCCATTATTCACAGAGAAATAGTGCCTAAGAAGCTAGGAGATCCAGGATCCTTTACCATTCCTTGTGCTTTGGGTCCATTGAAGTTTGAGAGCTGTCTATGCGATTTGGGAGCAAGTATAAATCTCATGCCCCATTCTATAGCCAAGAAGCTCGGTTTTACACGGTTCAAAGAGTGTAGGATCTCCCTTGTGTTAGCTGACAGAAGCGTGAGACTTCCAGTGGGTATGCTAGAGGACCTTCCAGTAAGGATAAGCGATGTCAATGTACCAACTGACTTTGTTGTGCTTGAGATGGATGAAGAACCTAAGGATCCGCTTATACTTGGTAGACCATTCCTTGCAACCGCCGGAGCAATTATTGATGTCAAGAATGGAAAGATAGCTTTACACCTTGGCAAAGACACAACACTGGATTTTGATATCAATGAGGTCCTGAAGAAGCCGACCATTGAAGGACAAGCATTCTACATAGAGACGTTGGATGCTTTGGCGGATGAATTGCTAGAAGAGCTGGCTCAAGAGGAACACTTGAAGCTGGCATTCACTAAGGAGCCAGGGGAGTTTGGTTTTCTGAGTAAGAAGACTCAAGAGTACGTTAATCTCCTCGACTCTAGGAAAGTTGTCAAAGAAGATGAAGGCGGATGCCTAGAGATCGATCAGGAAATCGAGAATATCACTCGATCCAAGACAGCAATCGACAAGAAGATCGAGGAGGCTCGTCGATCCAGAGAAGAGAACAATGGGAAGATCGAGAGAAGCCAATCGATCAGTTCAGAGAACGAGTCAGGGACTCGATCTTCTGCTCGATCCAAATCAAATCGAGTAGGTGAAATTGAGTGAAATTGCTTGATCCGGACCAGAACGAGTCGAAGATCGACGGGATAACTCGATCTTTGAGGGGACAACGGTTCAAGAAGGCAGTCTTAAGGCTCATGTCTCGGGTTCAAAGGAGGCTACTGAGGACGGGAACGCCAACACTAGCCACGAGGATGACTGGAGCGAGCTGCTAGCCCCAAAGGTAGACCTAAAGGAGCTCCCAAAAGGTCTAAGGTATGCTTTCTTAAGGCTTAATGATACCTACCCCGTGATTGTGAATGAGAACTTAAGTGATGATGAGTTGCACTCGCTCCTAATTGAGCTGAAAAAGTATATGATGGCCATTGGGTACACTCTGAGTGACATCAAGGGCCTTTCACCAATGCTATGCACTCATAGGATTCACTTAGATAATGAGAAATCTTCTAACACCAAAGGCGCTTAAATCCGAACTTGAAAGAAGTAGTCAAGAAAGAGATTCTTAAGTTGTTAGAGGCTGACGTGATCTATCCCATAAGTGACAGCACGTAGGTATCTCCTGTCAACGTGGTGCCTAAGATGGGAGGGATCACAGTCATTAGAAATGAACAAGATGAATTGATACCTACTAGGACTATAACTGGTCACCGTATGTGTATAGACTATAGGAAGCTCAATTCTGCTACTAGAAATGATCACTTTCCTTTTCCTTTTATTGATCAAATGCTAGAGAGGCTTGCTAATAATCCTTACTATTGCTTTCTTGATGGTTACCAATCCATCCTAACGATCAAGAGAAGACGATTTTTACATGCCCCTACGGTACCTTCGCATATCGAAGGATGCCATTCGGGTTGTGTAATGCAGCGGCTACGTTTCAGCGGTGTATGATGTCGATCTTCTCTGGTCTTATAGAGGAGATGGTAGAAGTCTTTATTGATGACTTCTCTGTATATGGTGCGTCCTTTTCTGCTTGTTTGTTGAATCTTTGCAAGGTACTTAAGCGTTGTGAAGAAACAAACCTTGTGCTTAACTGTGAGAAGTGCCACTTCATGGTGAAGGAAGGGATCGTGCTTGGCCACAAGATATCAGACAAAGGCATAGAGGTTTATAAAGCCAAGGTTGAGGTCATGATGAGTTTTGAGCCGCCGGTTAATGTCAAGGGTGAAGGAGTTTCCTAGGTCACGCAGGCTTCTACAGGAGATTCTCATTACTTTTGGGATGAGCCATGCTTGTACAAAAGAGGAGTGGACAACTTGTATAGAAGATGTGTAACAAGGGAAGAAGCTAAAGACATACTTCTACATTGTCATGGCTCTTCTTCATATGGTGGTCATTTCGCTTCCTTCTAGACTGCTACAAAGGTGTTACAAGCGGGTTTCTGGTGGCCATCTATCTTCAAGGACGCTCACGAGTTTATCAAAGGTTGTTAAGCTTGTCAATGGGCAGGGAACATCACCAAGAGAAACGAGATGCCTCAGGTTCCTATCTTTGAGGTTGATGTGTTTGACGCTTGGGGGATAGATTTCATGGGACCATTCCCATCTTCTTACAGAAACAAGTTCTTCTTAGTAGCGGTTGATTATGTATCTAAGTGGGTTGAGGCTATAGCTTCCTCAACAAATGATGCAAGGGTTGTGATCAAGCTCTTTAAGACCATCATATTCCCACGATTTGGAGTCCCCAAGGTAGTAATCAGTGACGGTGGAAGCCACTTTATCAACAAGCTGTTTGAAGGCCCCTTGAGGAAGTATGGTGTGAAGCACAAGGTAGCAACACCTTATCATCCTCAAACGAGTGGGCAAGTAGAGGTCTCTAACAGGCAGATCAAGGCTATACTCGAGAGGACAGTTGGGGCTACTAGAAAGGATTAGGCGGTCAAACTAGACGATGCTTTGTGGGCTTACCGAACCGCTTTCAAGACCCCATTAGGCACGACTCCTTTCACTCTCCTATACGGCAAGGCGTGTCATCTTCCTGTTGAGTTGGAGCATAGGGCACTATGGGCAGTGAAGCAGCTCAACTACAACCTCAAGACAGCTCATGAGAAGCAGTTGATTCAGCTACATGAGCTTGATGAGCTACGGCTAGATGCATACAACAGTTCTAAGATCTACAAGGAACGGACTAAGGCTGTTCATGACAAGAAACTTGTTCACAAGGAGTTAAGAGAAGGCAGTCTGATGCTCCTTTACGACTCGAGGTTGAAGCTGTTTCCGGGCAAGCTCAAATGAAGGTGGTGTGGACCGTTTGAGATAAAAAAAGGTTCTACCCTATGGAGCGGCTACATTGGTTGGCAAGAGCGGGAATGCCTTCATGGTCAACGGGCACAGGGTTAAGCCTTACTTGGCGGATGGTTACAGCAAGGAGAGCACATCCGTGCTACTTCAATACCCCCCTCAGGCCTAAACCAAGTAAAGTCTAGCGAAAGACGTTAAAGAAAGCGCACTTGGGAGGCATTCCCATGTCTATCCTATACATATTTTTTTACTTTATTTCTTCTTCAGTTTTATGCTTTTTATGTTTAAGTGTATAGGTGATTGGATAAAGGATTGTTAGGTGTGATCATGGAGTCCGAAAGAGGCGAGAAGGGCTAAGTATAGGCTAGAGATCGAGTGCTAGATCGACTTATCCTAGCTCGATCTTTAGTGAATCGAGAGGAGCCAGTCGATCTAGATGAGATCGAGTAGACAAGGTCGATCTAGATGAGTTCGGATCGATCGGTCCCATCTAGATCGACCGATCTAAAATGTCTCAAGAAACTCTTGGACTTTGGATCGATCGGTCCAAATCTGGATTGACCGATCTAATTTCTCTCGAGAAGAATTTTTAAAGACAGATCGATCAGTCAACTCGTTCCCCAACTCGATCTAAGCAAAATTGACCTCCAAATCGATGACATGGCTCGATCCAAGGAGTGCAGCCTAGTTGACCAAAGTCAAGTAACGAGATGGTACAATTGATCTAAGGCTCGATGCAATTTGAATCGAGTCCCTGATCGATCAAACCTCTCGATCCTAGCCATTATGGGCATGAGATCGAGTCCTAGATCGACCAAATGGACTCGATCTCGTGCCGAGGTAACAATTTCTTTTCCCTCTTTCCTTATTTCCCTCCTGTTTTTAAATTCAAATCTTGGTCAAGGCAGGTATCTGTGACCATGAAGGATGTGCCTTGACCAAGCTTTTGTCAGTAATCACTCTTGCATGTGTCCAAAATTTTCTTGTCTTTAAAACCTCTCTTTCTCTCTTTTGTTTCTTCACTTTCAAAGCCCGATTTTCACAAAACAAAGAGAGAGAGAGAGAGAGAGAGAGCGAATTTAAGTTTTTAAGACTTCTGCATTTCATTTTCCTCTAAACTCAAAGGTATTTTCGTGATTATTTTCTCAAATCTTTCAAGAAAATCCTTTTCTGTTGTGATTTAGGGAATGATTTGCTAGGGGATTAGGAAAATTTTTAGATATAGGTAGATATTAGGAAAAATTCTAGATTTGATGGTATCTCTAGGTTTTCTTCTCTTTTATCCAGCTATAATTTTTATAAAATCCCCTAAAATCTTGGCTAATTGTTATAAGTTTTTCATTCTTGCCTAGTTTTTCTCTCGATATTCGCCGCCTTTGCTTATTCTCTTGCTTGAGAATTGTGTTTCAGGTACTATGGCTCCCAAAAGAACCAGAGAAGAGACAGCACAAGAAGGAGAAGGTCAAGAAGTGGTGGTTCAGGAGAGGGTTAAATGGACCAAAGAGGAAAAGCAAACCAAGAAGAGGCTAGAGAGGCTGAGGTTCGATCCCATTAAGTTCACGGATAGAGGTCTATTGGCTAAGATGGGGATCTTGAGAGACTTTGATCAACTCCTCAAGAACATAGGGCTCTGGTGCTTGTCAAGGATGGACTGCCCGACCTATCCCGAGGTGACAATCAATTTCCTAGCTACTTTCGAGTTCGCATATGAGAACCCGAGCATCCCTACTCCTTCTCAAGGCCACCTCTCCTTCAAGATCAAACGTCAGGCCTTTCGTCTCTCAATCCTGGAGCTTTGTCAAGCCTATGGCCTCAACGCTGCTGCCAACAAGGTTGTGTTCCCTCCCTTCACTCAGGCCAATGACCTGTCTGACCTCATAAACAATGATGACTACAAGGCGAATACAGAAAAGATCAAGAGAGTGAGGAGTCCGGTGCTGAGATACACGCTAAAACTGATTGCTAACACCTTCAGCAGACGGTCAGTAGCTCCCACGGTCACAAAGACCGAGCTTTGCTTCCTATTCCAAGGCGTGAAGCACCTCGTGTGTGATCCTAAGGAGAATGACGATCCAATGGAGGATGAGCTCGGCGACAACGTGAACTATGGGTGCATCTTAGCCGCCTCCTTGGTGAAGTACAAGGCATACGCCTTGCGAGGCAAGGCAAGCTCGGCGCTTATTGGAGGCTTCCTCAGGCCCTTGTTTGTGCAAGCTGGCGTACCGTTTCAAGACTTCACTCCTGATCTGGTGAGATCCTTCATGGATGAGATCTACCTGAGGAACACGGACATCTTGGGACGCACGCCAGCCGAGGGCTTCTTTGCCTATCTGTAGATCGACTCTGAAAATGTGAAGAGATTTTGCATCATACCAAATAAGGAGGAAACCGAGCTGCAAGGAGTTGGCAACATCGAGTTCTTGCCGAGTGTAGAGGACTGCTTCGCCCCTTTAGGAGCTACAGCCGCCCTTCAACAAGCTGCTCGCCCACGATCAGAGTCTCCTGCCTCAGATGATGAGATGCCCGAGAGCTTTGTTCTTCCCAAGATCGACTTTGAGCCGCGGACTAAGACAGAGAAGTTCCTTGCTTCTGTTGTGGAGATGCAATGGAAAATCAACAAATGGCAAAGCAAAGTAATCAAGAAGCTTGCCAAGAAGGTCAAGGCGCTTCAAGGGAGCTCACCTAAGAAGGCTATAAGCGAAGAAGTCGAGCAGCCCGAGAAGAGAAGGAGATCCACCGGAGGCATTGAGATCCGTGAGCCCCAAGCAACGATCCTACCTGCTCGCCACTCGGTTCATGAAGGAGCTGCGAAGGACAAGGGCAAGGCAGTAGCTCACGAGACCCCCACAAAGAGCAAGAACTCTGGAGCAACCTATAGCTCCAGCACTTCTTAGCTCCGAGGTACCAACAACCATCCCTTGTACATACCACGCATGCTTTCTTTGTTTTTGCTTTGTGTTTTGAACTCTCTTGGATTTGTTTGCCACCGAGACGGTGTCATTCAAGTTTGGGGGAGTGTGTGGTGTGTTTGATATGTTTTCTTTCTTCTTATTTTCTGTTATCATCCTTTGAGTCTTGCATACATCCTAAGGCATAGAAAAGAACAAAAAAAATTGTAAAATTTTTAAAAATTTTCAAAAAAATTCATGTAGTTGCAGTTGCATTGTAGAATATTTTAGGATTGAGTCTATAATTTTTAAAATCATTTAGGTTTCTGCATTTGCATAGGGAGTAAATGATAAACACTTGTTAAGTTGTCAATGTTTGAATTGTTTTCAATACCTAAGTTGTTTGTTGTTTGATTGCATCTAGTGAGTTTAAAGTTAAGGCTGCACCATACCTTGATTACTTGCAATTGATACTCTAGTCTTATGTTGAAACTCGGTTTGATTTGATGCCAACTCCATTTTATTAGAACATTAATCTTAACACTGAAATATCTTGTTTGTGCATTGAAAGCGATTGCATGGCTTACCCTTATACATACTTGGATTATCTTCTTTCTTTCTTACCACTCTTGTTAATCCAAGTAGCTGATCCTCATCATAATGGGACAGTTAACCACGCCTTAAACCTAACCTTCTTTCAAGCATAAACACTTTTGCGTGAGTAGTGAGGCCTTTCATTGCATTATTTTCAATCCTATCTTAGCAAAAAGTGTTAGGAATAGGGCTGGCAAGGAGAAGCTCCCTTGTAGACACCAGCTTGCATTTTGAGCTTGGTATTAGGTTAGGAGTTTGGGGAAAGGGTCGTTTGAAGTGTTTAAGAGTTTCATGTTTTTATATTTTCAAAAGAAAGAAAGAAGTGGGGTTAGTAGCAAGGGGGGAACAAGTAAATTGTGGTTAAGTAAAATAGAAAAGAATGCTCTAAGTGGTTTATTAGAAAGGCGCCAGCAACAACAAAGTTAAGAAAAGGTCAACCGAAAGGAAAAATCTGACTAAGCTATCCACCAAAGGTGATGAAAGCGGCTCCAAACAATCAACAATGAAGAGCAAAGTTCAAAAAGAAGAAGTCAACCACACGGCAAAGCGAAGAGAAGTTTCCCCCATTGTGAAGAGTGAAGATGATCAAGCTTTGGGAATGGGTGGGTTCAGGGGTTAATCTTGAGTTTTAGAAGTTCTAGGATAAACTTGGGTAAAATGGGTAGAAGGGAGCTTTAACTTGCATGCATAGGTGTGCTTTTACCTTTAGCATTTTGCCAAAGATAGGATTCTTTCATTAAGTGATCCCTTGATTTTTAAAACCCTTCTTAAAACGAGATCATTTTCATCTTGTGACCTTACCCCTTTGACCAAATGCTTCCGCTTGATGTGCACAACTTGATCCATTGGTTAACGCTTAATGAATGTTAAGGAGTTAGTTTATTTGAATGCTTGTGTAGACTAAGCTAGGGTTCATTGCTTGCTTTGATGGGTATGGCTGATAACCACGTTCGAAATGATCGAATCGGAACCTGTAATTTGGTATGTAAAAGAAAACGGGCCAGAAAAGGGTCTAAACAGCGGAATTTGAGGATTTTAAAACTTATCCATGGTCATTAGACCTTGGGCAAGCCGAAGAGCACTCTTGGGGCTTTCCGAAAAGGTGCTGACGGCGGCGTGGTTTATACTGTCCAGAAGTTACGTCGTTCCAAAGGTACGATGTTATTTTCGAAGACAGAAGAAAAAGAAAAAAGCAAAAGAAAAAAAACCAAAAAAAAAGGGTGCAACACGAGGACTTCCCGGGAAGTCACCCATCCTAGTACTACTCTCGCCCAAGCACGCTTAGCTGCGAAGTTCTGAAGGGATCCGGTGCATTAGTGCTGGTATGATCGCACCCGTTAGTACATGTAACGCAATCGCCAATATGCTTTTGCGCTGACTCATGGCCTCTTTTGTCGTGGACCCCACTTGATTCATGGGCTTTTTGGGTATGCTTGGACGGGCTTTTACACTGAGAAAATCGCAATAACCACGTCCGAAATAATCGAATCGGAACCTGTAATTTGGTATGTAAAAGAAAACAGCCCATAAAAGGGTCTAAACAGCGGAATTTGGGGATTTTAAAAACTCACCCATGGTCTTAAGACCTTGGGCAAGCCGAAGAGTACTCTTGGGGCTTTCCGAAAAGGTGCTGACGGCCACGTGGTTCCATACGGTCCAGAAGTTACGTCGTTCCAAAGGTACAATGTTATTTTCGAAGACGGAAGAAAAGAAAGAAGCGAAAGAAAAAACCAAAAAAAGGGGTGCAACACGAGGACTTCCCGGGAGGTCACCTATCCTAGTACTACTCTCGCCTAAGCACGCTTAGCTGCGGAGTTCTGATGGGATCCGGTGCATTAGTGCTGGTATGATCGCACCCGTTAGTGCATGTAACGCAATCGCTAATATGCTTTTGCGCTGACTCATGGCCTCTTTTGCCGTGGATCCCACGTGATTCATGGGCTTTTTGGGCATGCTTGGACGGGTTTTTACACTGAGAAAATCGCGATAACCACGTCCGAAATGATCGAATCGTAACCTGTAATTTGGTATGTAAAAGAAAACGGCCCAGAAAAGGGTCTAAACAGCGGAATTTGGGGATTTTAAGACTTACCCATGGTCTTAAGACCTTGGGCAAGCCGAAGAGCACTCTTGGGGCTTTCCGAAAAGGTCTGACGACGGTGTGGTTCCATACGGTCTAAAAGTTACATCGTTCCAAAGGTACAATGTTATTTTCGAAGACGGAAGAAAAGAAAGAAGCAAAAGAAAAAACGAAAAAAAGGGTGCAATACGAGGACTTCGCGGGAGGTCACCCATCCTAGTACTACTCTCGTCCAAGCACGCTTAGCTGCGGAGTTCTGATGGGATCCGATGCATTAGTGCTGGTATGATCGCACTGGTTAGTACATGTAACGCAATCGCTAATATGCTTTTACGCTGACTCATGGCCTCTTTTGCCGTGGACCCCACTTGATTCATGGGCTTTTTGGGCATGCTTGGACGGGTTTTTACACTGAGAAAATCACGATAACCACGCCCGAAATGATCGAATCGGAACCTGTAATTTGGTATGTAAAAGAAAACGGCCCAGAAAAGGCTCTAAACAGTGGAATTTGGGGATCTTAAGACTTACCCATGGTCATAAGACCTTGGGCAAGCCGAAGAGCACTCTTGGGGCTTTCCAAAAAGGTGCTGATGGCGGCGTGGTTCCATATGGTCCAGAAGTTACGTCGTTCCAAAGGTACACTGTTATTTTCGAAGACGGAAGAAAAGAAAGAAGCAAAAGAAAAAACCAAAAAAAGGGGTGCAACACGAGGACTTCCCGGGAGGTCACCTATCCTAGTACTACTCTCGCATAAGCACGCTTAGATACGGAGTTCTAATGGGATCCGGTGCACTAGTGCTGGTATGATCGCACCCGTTAGTACATGTAATGCAATCGCTAATTTGCCTTTGCGCTGACTCATGGCCTCTTTTGCCGTGGACTCCACTTGATTCATGTGCTTTTTGGGCATGCTTGGACGGGTTTTTACACTGAGAAAATTGCGAAAACCACGTCCGAAATGATCGAATCAGAACCTGTAATTTGGTATGTAAAAGAAAACGGCCCAGAAAAGGGTCTAAACAGCGGAATTTGGGGATTTTAAGACTTACCCATGGTCCTAAGACCTTGGGCAAGCCGAAGAGCACTCTTGGGGCTTTCCGAAAAGGTGCTGACGGCGGCGTGGTTTATACTGTCCAGAAGTTATGTCGTTCCAAAGGTACGATGTTATTTTCGAAGACACAAGAAAAAGAAAGAAGCAAAAGAAAAAAAACAAAAAAAAAGGGTGCAACACGAGGACTTCCCGGGAGGTCACCCATCCTAGTACTACTCTCGTCCAAGCACGCTTAGCTGCGGAGTTCTGATGGGATCCGATGAATTAGTGCTGGTATGATCGCACCGGTTAGTACATGTAACGCAATCGCTAATATGCTTTTGCGCTGATTCATGGCCTCTTTTTCCGTGGACCCCACTTGATTCATGGGCTTTTTGGGCATGCTTGGACGGGTTTTTACACTGAGAAAATCGCGATAACCACGTCTGAAATGATCGAATCGGAACCTGTAATTTGGTATGTAAAAGAAAACGGCCCAGAAAAGGGTCTAAACAGCGGAATTTGGGGAGTTTAATTCTTACCCATGGTCATAAGACCTTGGACAAGCTGAAGAGCACTCTTGGGGCTTTCCGAAAAGGTGCTGACGGCGGTGTGGTTCCATACGGTCCAGAAGTTGCGTCGTTCCAAAAGTACGATGTTATTTTAGAAGACGGGAGAAAAAGAAAGAAGCAAAAGAAAAAAACCAAAAAAAAAGGGTGCAACACGAGGACTTCCCGGAAGGTCACCCATCCTAGTACTACTCTCGCCCAAGCACGCTTTACTGCGGAGTTCTGATGGGATCTTTGTGCATTAGTGCTGGTATGATCGCACCCATTAGTACATGTAACGCAATCGCTAATATGCTTTTGCGCTGACTCATGGCCTCTTTTGCCGTGGACCCCACTTGATTCATGGGCTTTTTGGGCATGCTTGGACGGGTTTTTACACTGGGAAAATCACGATAACCACGTCCGAAATGATCGAATCGGAACCTGTAATTTGGTATGTAAAAGAAAACGGCCCAGAAAAGGGTCTAAACAGCGGAATTTGGGGATTTTAAAACTCACCCATGGTTTTAAGACCTTGGGCAAGCCGAAGAGCACTCTTGGGGCTTTCCGAAAAGGTGCTGACGGCGGCGTGGTTCCATACGGTCCAGAAGTTACGTCGTTCCAAAGGTACGATGTTATTTTCGAAGAAAGAAAAAGAAAGAAGCAAAAGAAAAAACCAAAAAAGGGGTGCAACACGAGGACTTCCCGGGAGGTCACCCATCTTAGTACTACTCTCGCCCAAGCACGCTTAGCTGTGGAGTTCTGATGGGATCCGGTGCATTAGTGCTGGTATGATCGCACCCGTTAGTACATGTAACGCAATCGCTAATATGCTTTTCCGCTGACTCATGGCCTCTTTTGCCGTGGACCCCACTTGATTCATGGGCTTTTTAGGCATGCTTGGACGGGTTTTTACACTGAGAAAATCACAAAAACCACGTCCGAAATGAACGAATCAGAACCTGTAATTTGGTATGTAAAAGAAAACGGCCCAGAAAAAGGTCTAAACAGCGGAATTTGGGGATTTTAAAACTCACCCATGGTCTTAAGGCCTTAGGCAAGCCAAAGAGCACTTTTGGGGCTTTCCGAAAAGGTGCTGACGGCGGCCTGGTTCCATACGGTCCGGAAGTTACGTAGTTCCAAAGGTACGATGTTATTTTCGAAGACGGAAGAAAAAGAAAGAAGCAAAAGAAAAAAACCAAAAAAAAGGGTGCAACACGAGGACTCCCCGGGAGGTCACCCATCCTAGTACTACTCTCGCCCAAGCACGCTTTACTGCGGAGTTCTGATGGGATCTTTGTGCATTAGTGCTGGTATGATCGCACCCATTAGTACATGTAACGCAATCGCTAATATGCTTTTGCGCTGACTCATGGCCTCTTTTGCCGTGGACCCCACTTGATTCATGGGCTTTTTGGGCATGCTTGGACGGGTTTTTACACTGAGAAAATCGCGATAACCACGTCCGAAATGATCGAATCGGAACCTGTAATTTGGTATGTAAAAGAAAACGGCCCAGAAAAGGGTCTAAACAGCGGAATTTGGGGATTTTAAGACTTACCCATGGTCTTAAGACCTCGGGCAAGCCGAAGAGCACTCTTGGGGCTTTCCGAAAAGGTGCTGACGGCGGTGTGGTTCCATACGGTCCAGAAGTTACGTCGTTCCAAAAGTACGATGTTATTTTCGAAGTCGGAAGAAAAAGAAAGAAGCAAAAGAAAAAAAACCAAAAAAAAAGGGTGCAACACGAGGACTTCCCGGAAGGTCACCCATCCTAGTACTACTCTCGCCCAAGCACGCTTAGCTGCGGAGTTCTGATGGGATCCGATGCATTAGTGCTGGTATGATCGCACCGGTTAATACATGTAACGCAATCGCTAATATGCTTTTGCGCTGACTCATAGCCTCTTTTGCCGTGGACCCCACTTGATTCATAGGCTTTTTGGGCATGCGTGGACGGGTTTTTACACTGAGAAAATCGTGATAACCACGTCTGAAATGATCGAATCGGAACCTGTAATTTTGTAAGTAAAAGAAAACGGTCCAGAAAAGGGTCTAAACAGCGGAATTTTGGGATTTTAAGACTTACCCATGGTCTTAAGACCTCGGGCAAGCCGAAAGCACTCTTGGGGCTTTCCGAAAAGGTTCTGACGGTGGCATGGTTCCATACGGTCCAGAAGTTACGTCGTTCCAAAAGTACGATGTTATTTTCGAAGTCGGAAGAAAAAGAAAGAAGCAAAAGAAAAAAACCAAAAAAAAGGGTGCAACACGAGGACTTCCCGGAAGTTCACCCATCCTAGAACTACTCTCGCCCAAGCACGCTTAGCTACGGAGTTCTGATGGGATCCGGTGAAATTTATGCTGGTATGATCGCACCCGTTAGTACATGTAACTCAATCGCTAATATGCTTTTCCGCTGACTCATGGCCTCTTTTGCCGTGGACCCCACTTGATTCATGGGCTTTTTGGGCATGCTTGGACGGGTTTTTACACTGAGAATATTACGATAACCACGCCCGAAATGATCGAATCGGAACCTGTAATTTGGTATGTAAAAGAAAACAGCCCATAAAAGGGTCTAAACAGCGGAATTTGGGGATTTTAAAACTCACCCATGGTCTTAAGACCTTGAGCAAGCGGAAGAGCACTCTTGGGGCTTTCCGAAAAGGTGCTGACGGCGGCGTGGTTCCATACGGTCCAGAAGTTACATTGTTCCAAAGGTACAATGTTATTTTCGAAGACGGAAGAAACGAAAGAAGCAAAAGAAAAAATCAAAAAAAGGGGTGCAACACGAGGACTTCCCGGGAGGTCACCTATCCTAGTACTACTCTCGCCCAAGCACGCTTAGCTGCGGAGTTCTGATGGGATCCGATGCATTAGTGCTGGTATGATCGCACCCGTTAGTACATGTAACGCAATCGCTAATATGCTTTTGCGCTGACTCATGGCCTCTTTTGCCGTGGACCCCACTTGATTCATGGGCTTTTTGGGCATGCTTGGACGGGTTTTTACACTGAGAAAATCGCGATAACCACGTCCGAAATGATCGAATCGGAACCTGTAATTTGGTATGTAAAAGAAAACGGCCCAGAAAAAGGGTCTAAACAGCGGAATTTGGGGATTTTAAGACTTACCCATAGTCTTAAGGCCTTAGGCAAGCCAACGAGCACTTCTGGGGCTTTCCGAAAAGATTCTGAAGGCGGTGTGGTTCCATACGGTCCAGAAGTTACGTCGTTCCAAAAGTACGATGTTATTTTCGAAGACAGGAGAAAAAGAAAGAAGCAAAAGAAAAAAACCAAAAAAAAGGGTGCAACACGAGGACTTCCCGGGAGGTCACCTATCCTAGTACTACTCTCGCCCAAGCACGCTTAGCTGCGGAGTTCTGATGGGATCCGGTGCATTTGTGCTGGTATGATCGCACCTGTTAGTACATGTAACGCAATCGCTAATATGCTTTTGCGCTGACTCATGGCCTCTTTTGCCGTGGACCCCACTTTATTCATGGGCTTTTTAGGTATGCTTGGACGGGTTTTTACACTAGGAAAATCGCGATAACCACGTCCGAAATGATCGAATCGGAACCTGTAATTTGGTATGTAAAAGAAAACGGCCCAGAAAAGGGTCTAAACAGCAGAATTTGGGGATTTTAAAACTCACACATGGTCTTAAGGCCTTAGGCAAGCCAACGGGCACTTCTGGGGCTTTCCGAAAAGGTTCTGACGGCGGTCTGGTTCCATACGGTCCAGAAGTTACGTAGTTCCAAAGGTACGATGTTATTTTCGAAGACGGAAGAAAAAGAAAGAAGCAAAAAGCAAAAAAAACAAAAAAAAGGGTGCAACACGAGGACTCCCCGGGAGGTCACCCATCCTAGTACTACTCTCGCCCAAGCACGCTTAACTGCGGAGTTCTGATGGGATCCGGTGCATTAGTGCTGGTATGATCGCACCCATTAGTACATGTAACGCAATCGCTAATATGCTTTTGCGCTGACTCATGGCCTCTTTTGCCGTGGACTCCACTTGATTCATGGGCTTTTTGGGCATGCTTGGACGGGTTTTTACACTGAGAAAATCGCGATAACCACGTCCGAAATGATCGAATCGGAACCTGTAATTTGGTATGTAAAAGAAAACAGCCCAGAAAAGGGTCTAAACAGTGGAATTTGGGGATTTTAAGACTTACCCATGGTCTTATGACCTTGGGCAAGCCGAAGAGCACTCTTGGGGCTTTACGAAAAGGTGCTGACGGCGGTGTGGTTCCATACGGTCCAGAAGTTACGTCGTTCCAAAAGTACGATGTTATTTTCGAAGTCGGAAGAAAAAGAAAGAAGCAAAAGAAAAAAACCAAAAAAAAAGGGTGCAACACGAGGACTTCCCGGAAGGTCACCCATCCTAGTACTACTCTCGCCCAAGCACGCTTAGCTGCAGAGTTCTGATGGGATCCGATGCATTAGTGCTGGTATGATCGCACCGGTTAATACATTAAACGCAATCGCTAATATGCTTTTGCACTGACTCATGGCCTCTTTTGCCGTGGACCCCACTTGATTCATGGGCTTTTTGGGCATGCTTGGACGGGTTTTTACACTGAGAAAATCGAGATAACCACGTCCGAAATGATCGAATCGGAACCTGTAATTTGGTATGTAAAAGAAAAGGGTCTAAACAGCGGAATTTGGGGATTTTAAGACTTACCCATGGTCTTAAGACCTTGGGCAAGCCGAAGAGCGCTCTTGGGGCTTTCCGAAAAGGTGCTGACGGCGGTGTGGTTCCATACGGTCCAGAAGTTACGTCGTTTCAAATGTACGATGTTATTTTCGAAGACGGAAGAAAAAGAAAGAAGCAAAAGAAAAAACCAAAAAAAGGGGTGCAACACGAGGACTTCCCGGGAGGTCACCCATCCTAGTACTACTCTCGCCAAAGCACGCTTAGCTGCGGAGTTCTGATGGGATCTGATGCATTAGTACTGGTATGATCGCACCCGTTAGTACATGTAACGCAATCGCTAATATGCTTTTGCGCTGACTCATGGCCTCTTTTGCCGTGGACCCCACTTGATTCATGGGCTTTTTGGGCATGCTTGGACGGGTTTTTACACTGAGAATATCGCGATAACCACGCCCGAAATGTTCGAATCGGAACCTGTAATTTGGTATGTAAAAGAAAACGGCCTGGAAAAGGGTCTAAACAGCGGAATTTGGGGATTTTAAAACTCACCCATGGTCTTAAGGCCTTAGGCAAGCCAACGAGCACTTATGGGGCTTTCCGAAAAGGTGCTGACGGCGGCCTGGTTCCATACGGTCCAGAAGTTACGTAGTTCCAAATGTACGATGTTATTTTCGAAGACGAAAGAAAAAGAAAGAAGCAAAAGAAAAAACCAAAAAAAAGGGTGCAACACGAGGACTCCCCGGGAGGTCACCCATCCTAGTACTACTCTCGCCCAAGCACGCTTAACTGCGGAGTTCTGATGGGATCCGGTGCATTAGTGCTGGTATGATCGCACCCATTAGTACATGTAACGCAATCGCTAATATGCTTTTGCGCTGACTCATGGCCTCTTTTGCCGTGGACCCCACTTGATTCATGGGCTTTTTGGGCATGCTTGGACGGGTTTTTACACTGAGAAAATCGCGATAACCACGTCCGAAATGATCGAATCGGAACCTGTAATTTGGTATGTAAAAGAAAACGGCCCAGAAAAGGGTCTAAACAGCGGAATTTGGGGATTTTAAGACTTACCCATGGTTTTATGACCTTGGGCAAGCCGAAGAGCACTCTTGGGGCTTTACGAAAAGGTGCTGACGGCGGTGTGGTTCCATACGGTCCAGAAGTTACGTCGTTCCAAAAGTACGATGTTATTTTCGAAGTCGGAAGAAAAAGAAAGAAGCAAAAAAAAAAAAAAAAAAAAAAAAAGGGTGCAACACGAGGACTTCCCGGAAGGTCACCCATCCTAGTACTACTCTCGCCCAAGCACGCTTAGCTGCGGAGTTCTGATGGGATCCGATGCATTTGTGCTGGTATGATCGCACCGGTTAGTACATGTAACGCAATCGCTAATATGCTTTTGCGCTGACTCATGGCCTCTTTTGCCGTGGACCCCACTTGATTCATGGGCTTTTTGGGCATGCTTGGACGGGTTTTTACACTGAGAAAATCGCGATAACCACGTCCGAAATGATCGAATCGGAACCTGTAATTTGGTATGTAAAAGAAAACGGCCCAGAAAAGGGTCTAAACAGCGGAATTTGGGGATTTTAAGACTTACCCATGGTCTTAAGACCTTGGGTAAGCCGAAGAGCACTCTTGGGGCTTTCCGAAAAGGTGCTGACGGCGGTGTGGTTCCATACGGTCTAGAAGTTACGTCGTTCCAAAGGTACAATGTTATTTTCGAAGACGGAAGAAAAGAAAGAAGCAAAAGAAAAAACCAAAAAAAGGGTGCAACACGAGGACTTCCCGGGAGGTCACCCATCCTAGTACTACTCTCGTCCAAGCACGCTTAGCTGCGGAGTTCTGATGGGATCCGATGCATTAGTGCTGGTATGATCGCACCGGTTAGTACATGTAACGCAATCGCTAATATGCTTTTGCGCTGACTCATGGCCTCTTTTGCCGTGGACCCCACTTGATTCATGGGCTTTTTGGGCATGCTTGGACGGGTTTTTACACTGAGAAAATCGCGATAACCACGTCCGAAATGATCGAATCGGAACCTGTAATTTGGTATGTAAAAGAAAACGGCCCAGAAAAGGGTCTAAACAGCGGAATTTGGGGATTTTAAGACTTACCCATGGTCTTAAGACCTTGGGCAAGCCGAAGAGCACTCTTGGGGCTTTCCGAAAAGGTGCTGACGGCGGTGTGGTTCCATACGGTCCAGAAGTTACGTCGTTCCAAAAGTACGATGTTATTTTCGAAGACGGAAGAAAAAGAAAGAAGCAAAAGAAAAAAACCAAAAAAAAAGGGTGCAACACGAGGACTTCCCGGAAGGTCACCCATCCTAGTACTACTCTCGCCCAAGCACGCTTAGCTGCGGAGTTCTGATGGGATCCGATGCATTAGTGCTGGTATGATCGCACCGGTTAATACATGTAACGCAATCGCTAATATGCTTTTGCGCTGACTCATAGCCTCTTTTGCCGTGGACCCCACTTGATTCATGGGCTTTTTGGGCATGCTTGGATGGGTTTTTACACTGAGAAAATCGCGATAACCACGTCCGAAATGATCGAATCGGAACCTGTAATTTGGTATGTAAAAGAAAACGGCCCAGAAAAGGGTCTAAACAGCGGAATTTGGGGATTTTAAGACTTACCCATGGTCTTAAGACCTTGGGCAAGCCGAAGAGCACTCTTGGGGCTTTCCGAAAAGGTGCTGACGGCGGTGTGGTTCCATACGGTCCAGAAGTTACGTCGTTCCAAAAGTACGATGTTATTTTCGAAGTCGGAAGAAAAGAAAGAAGCAAAAGAAAAAAAACCAAAAAAAAAAGGGTGCAACACGAGGACTTCCCGGGAGGTCACCCATCCTAGTACTACTCTCGCCCAAGCACGCTTAGCTGCGGAGTTCTGATGGGATCCGGTGCATTAGTGCTGGTATGATCGCACCCGTTAGTACATGTAACGCAATCGCTAATATGCTTTTGCGCTGACTCATGGCCTCTTTTGCCGTGGACCCCACTTGATTCATGGGCTTTTTGGGCATGCTTGGACGGGTTTTTACACTGAGAAAATCGCGATAACCACGTCCGAAATGATCGAATCGGAACCTGTAATTTGGTATGTAAAAGAAAACGGCCCAGAAAAGGGTCTAAACAGCGGAATTTGGAGATTTTAAGACTTACCCATGGTCTTAAGACCTTAGGCAAGCCGAAGAGCACTCTTGGGGCTTTCCGAAAAGGTGCTGACGGCGGTGTGGTTTCATACGGTCCAGAAGTTACGTCGTTCCAAAAGTACGATGTTATTTTCGAAGACGGAGAAAAAGAAAGAAGCAAAAGAAAAAAACCAAAAAAAAAGGGTGCAACACGAGGACTTCCCGGGAGGTCACCTATCCTAGTACTACTCTCGCCCAAGCACGCTTAGCTGCGGAGTTCTGATGGGATCCGGTGCATTTGTGCTGGTATGATCGCACCCGTTAGTACATGTAACGCAATCGCTAATATGCTTTTGCGCTGACTCATGGCCTCTTTTGCCGTGGACCCCACTTTATTCATGGGCTTTTTAGGCATGCTTGGACGGGTTTTTACACTGAGAAAATCGCGATAACCACGTCCGAAATGATCGAATCGGAACCTGTAATTTGGTATGTAAAAGAAAACGGCCCAGAAAAGGGTCTAAACAGCGGAATTTGGGGATTTTAAAACTCACCCATGGTTTTAAGACCTTGGGCAAGCCGAAGAGCACTCTTGGGGCTTTCCGAAAAGGTTCTGATGGCGGCGTGGTTCCATACGGTCCAGAAGTTACGTCGTTCCAAATGTACCAAATTTTCGAAGACGAAGAAAAAGAAAGAAGCAAAAGAAAAAACCAAAAAAAAGGGTGCAACACGAGGACTTCCCGGGAGGTCACCCATCCTAGTACTACTCTCGCCCAAGCACGCTTAGCTGTGGAGTTCTGATGGGATCCGGTGCATTAGTGCTGGTATGATCGCACCCGTTAGTACATGTAACGCAATCGCTAATATGCTTTTCCGCTGACTCATGGCCTCTTTTGCCGTGGACCCCACTTGATTCATGGGCTTTTTAGGCATGCTTGGACGGGTTTTTACACTGAGAAAATCACGAAAACCACGTCCGAAATGAACGAATCAGAACCTGTAATTTGGTATGTAAAAGAAAACGGCCCAGAAAAAGGTCTAAACAGCGGAATTTGGGGATTTTAAAACTCACCCATGGTCTTAAGGCCTTAGGCAAGCCAAAGAGCACTTCTGGGGCTTTCCGAAAAGGTGCTGATGGCGGCCTGGTTCCATACGGTCCGGAAGTTACGTAGTTCCAAAGGTACGATGTTATTTTCGAAGATGGAAGAAAAAGAAAGAAGCAAAAGAAAAAAACCAAAAAAAAGGGTGCAACACGAGGACTCCCCGGGAGGTCACCCATCCTAGTACTACTCTCGCCCAAGCACGCTTAACTGCGGAGTTCTGATGGGATCTGGTGCATTAGTGCTGGTATGATCGCACCCATTAGTACATGTAACGCAATCGCTAATATGCTTTTGCGCTGACTCATGGCCTCTTTTGCCGTGGACTCCACTTGATTCATGGGCTTTTTGGGCATGCTTGGACGGGTTTTTACACTGAGAAAATCGCGATAACCACGTCCGAAATGATCGAATCGGAACCTGTAATTTGGTATGTAAAAGAAAACGGCCCAGAAAAGGGTCTAAACAGCGGAATTTGGGGATTTTAAGACTTACCCATGGTCTTAAGACCTTGGGCAAGCCGAAGAGCACTCTTGGGGCTTTCCGAAAAGGTTCTGACGGCGGTGTGGTTCCATACGGTCCAGAAGTTACGTCGTTCCAAAAGTACGATGTTATTTTCGAAGTCGGAAGAAAAAGAAAGAAGCAAAAGAAAAAAACCAAAAAAAAAGGGTGCAACACGAGGACTTCCCGGAAGGTCACCCATCCTAGTACTACTCTCGCCCAAGCACGCTTAGCTGCGGAGTTCTGATGGGATCCGATGCATTAGTGCTGGTATGATCGCACCGGTTAGTACATGTAACGCAATCGCTAATATGCTTTTGCGCTGACTCATAGCCTCTTTTGCCGTGGACCCCACTTGATTCATGGGTTTTTTGGGCATGCGTGGATGGGTTTTTACAATGAGAAAATCGCGATAACCACGTCCGAAATGATCGAATCGGAACCTGTAATTTGGTATGTAAAAGAAAACGGCCCAGAAATGGGTCTAAACAGCGGAATTTTGGGATTTTAAGAATTACCCATGGTCTTAAGACCTCGGGCAAGCCGAAGAGCACTCTTGGGGCTTTCCGAAAAGGTGCTGACGGCGGTGTGGTTCCATACGGTCCAGAAGTTACGTCGTTCCAAAAGTACGATGTTATTTTCGAAGTCGGAAGAAAAAGAAAGAAGCAAAAGAAAAAAACCAAAAAAAAGGGTGTAACACGAGGACTTCCCGGAAGGTCACCCATCCTAGAACTACTCTCGCCCAAGCACGCTTAGCTGCGGAGTTCTGATGGGATCCGGTGCATTTGTGCTGGTATGATCGCACCCGTTAGTACATGTAACGCAATCGCTAAAATGCTTTTCCGCTGACTCATGGCCTCTTTTGCCGTGGACCCCACTTGATTCATGGGCTTTTTGGGCATGCTTGGACGGGTTTTTACACTGAGAATATCGTGATAACCACGCCCGAAATGATCGAATCGGAACCTGTAATTTGGTATGTAAAAGAAAACAGCCCATAAAAGGGTCTAAACAGCGGAATTTGGGGATTTTAAAACTCACCTATGGTCTTAAGACCTTGAGCAAGCCGAAGAGCACTCTTGGGGCTTTCCGAAAAGGTGCTGACGGCGGCGTGGTTCCATACGGTCCAGAAGTTACGTCGTTCCAAAGGTACAATGTTATTTTCGAAGACGGAAGAAAAGAAAGAAGCAAAAGAAAAAACCAAAAAAAGGGGTGCAACACGAGGACTTCCCGGGAGGTCACCTATCCTAGTACTACTCTCGCCCAAGCACGCTTAGCTGCGGAGTTCTGATGGGATCCGGTGCATTAGTGCTGGTATGATCGCACCCGTTAGTACATGTAACGCAATCGCTAATATGCTTTTGCGCTGACTCATGGCCTCTTTTGCCATGGACCCCACTTGATTCATGGGCTTTTTGGGCATGCTTGGACGGGTTTTTACATTGAGAAAATCGCGATAACCACGTCCGAAATGATCGAATCGGAACCTGTAATTTGGTATGTAAAAGAAAACGGCCCAGAAAAAGGGTCTAAACAGCGGAATTTGGAGATTTTAAGACTAACCCATAGTCTTAAGGCCTTAGGCAAGCCAACGAGCACTTCTGGGGCTTTCCGAAAAAGTTCTGAAGGCGGTGTGGTTTCATACGGTCCAGAAGTTACGTCGTTCCAAAAGTACGATGTTATTTTCGAAGACAGGAGAAAAAGAAAGAAGCAAAAGAAAAAAACCAAAAAAAAGGGTGCAACACGAGGACTTCCCGGGAGGTCACCCATCCTAGTACTACTCTCGCCCAAGCACGCTTAGCTGCGGAGTTCTGATGGGATCCGGTGCATTTGTGCTGGTATGATCGCACCCGTTAGTACATGTAACGCAATCGCTAATATGCTTTTGCGCTGACTCATGGCCTCTTTTGCCGTGGACCCCACTTGATTCATGGGCTTTTTGGGCATGCTTGGACGGGTTTTTACACTGAGAAAATCGCGATAACCACGTCCGAAATGATCGAATCGGAACCTGTAATTTGGTATGTAAAAGAAAACGGCCCAGAAAAGGGTCTAAACAGCGGAATTTGGGGATTTTAAGACTTACCCATGGTCTTAAGACCTTGGGCAAGCCGAAGAGCACTCTTGGGGCTTTCCGAAAAGGTTCTGACGGCGGCGTGGTTCCATACGGTCCAGAAGTTACGTCGTTCCAAAAGTACGATGTTATTTTCGAAGACGGAAGAAAAAGAAAGAAGCAAAAGAAAAAAAACAAAAAAAAAGGGTGCAACACGAGGACTTCCCGGAAGGTCACCCATCCTAGTACTACTCTCGCCCAAGCACGCTTAGCTGAGGAGTTCTGATGGGATCCGGTGCATTAGTGCTGGTATGATCGCACCCGTTAGTACATGTAACGCAATCGCTAATATGCTTTTGCGCTGACTCATGGCCTCTTTTGCCGTGGACCCCACTTGATTCATGGGCTTTTTGGGCATGCTTGGACGGGTTTTTACACTGAGAAAATCGCGATAACCACGTCCGAAATGATCGAATCGGAACCTGTAATTTGGTATGTAAAAGAAAACGGCCCAGAAAAGGGTCTAAACAGCGGAATTTGGGGATTTTAAAACTCACCCATGGTCTTAAGACCTTGAGCAAGCCAAAGAGCACTTCTGGGGCTTTCCGAAAAGGTGCTGACGGCGGCCTGGTTCCATACGGTCCAGAAGTTACGTAGTTCCAAAGGTACGATGTTATTTTCGAAGACGGAAGAAAAAGAAAGAAGCAAAAGAAAAAACCAAAAAAAGGGGTGCAACACGAGGACTTCCCGGGAGGTCACCCATCCTAGTACTACTCTCGCCCAAGCACGCTTAGCTGCGGAGTTCTGATGGGATCCGATGCATTAGTACTGGTATGATCGCACCCGTTAGTACATGTAACGCAATCGCTAATATGCTTTTGCGCTGACTCATGGCCTCTTTTGCCGTGGACCCCACTTGATTCATGGGCTTTTTGGGCATGCTTGGACGGGTTTTTACACTGAGAAAATCGCGATAACCACGTCCGAAATGATCGAATCGGAACCTGTAATTTGGTATGTAAAAAGAAAACGGCCAGAAAAAGGGTCTAAACAGCGGAATTTGGGGATTTTAAGACTTACCCATGGTCTTAAGGCCTTAGGCAAGCCAACGAGCACTTCTGGGGCTTTCCGAAAAGGTGCTGACGGCGGTGTGGTTCCATACGGTCCAGAAGTTACGTCGTTCCAAAAGTACGATGTTATTTTCGAAGACAGAAGAAAAAGAAAGAAGCAAAAGAAAAAAAACCAAAAAAAAGGGTGCAACACGAGGACTTCCCGGGAGGTCACCCATCCTAGTACTACTCTCGCCCAAGCACGCTTAGCTGCGGAGTTCTGATGGGATCCGGTGCATTAGTGCTGGTATGATCGCACCCATTAGTACATGTAACGCAATCGCTAATATGCTTTTGCGCTGACTCATGGCCTCTTTTGCCGTGGACCCCACTTGATTCATGGGCTTTTTGGGTATGCTTGGACGGGTTTTTACACTGAGAAAATCGCGATAACCACGTCCGAAATGATCGAATCGGAACCTGTAATTTGGTATGTAAAAGAAAACGGCCCAGAAAAGGGTCTAAACAGCGGAATTTGGGGATTTTAAAACTTACCCATGGTCTTAAGACCTTGGGCAAGCCGAAGAGCACTCTTGGGGCTTTCCGAAAAGGTTCTGACGGCGGTGTGGTTCCATACGGTCCAGAAGTTACGTCGTTCCAAAAGTACGATGTTATTTTCGAAGACGGAAGAAAAAGAAAGAAGCAAAAGAAAAAACCAAAAAAAAGGGTGCAACACGAGGACTTCCCGGAAGGTCACCCATCCTAGTACTACTCTCGCCCAAGCACGCTTAGCTGCGGAGTTCTGATGGGATCCGGTGCATTAGTGCTGGTATGATCGCACCCGTTAGTACATGTAACGCAATCGCTAATATGCTTTTGCGCTGACTCATGGCCTCTTTTGCCGTGGACCCCACTTGATTCATGGGCTTTTTGGGCATGCTTGGACGGGTTTTTACACTGAGAAAATCGCGATAACCACGTCCGAAATGATCGAATCGGAACCTGTAATTTGGTATGTAAAAGAAAACGGCCCAGAAAAGGGTCTAAACAGCGGAATTTGGGGATTTTAAGACTTACCCATGGTCTTAAGACCTTGGGCAAGCCGAAGAGCACTCTTGGGGCTTTCCGAAAAGGTGCTGACGGCGGTGTGGTTCCATACGGTCCAGAAGTTACGTCGTTCCAAAAGTACGATGTTATTTTCGAAGTCGGAAGAAAAAGAAAGAAGCAAAAGAAAAAAACCAAAAAAAAAGGGTGCAACACGAGGACTTCCCGGAAGGTCACCCATCCTAGTACTACTCTCGCCCAAGCACGCTTAGCTGCAGAGTTCTGATGGGATCCGGTGCATTAGTGCTGGTATGATCGCACCGGTTAATACATGTAACGCAATCGCTAATATGCTTTTGCACTGACTCATGGCCTCTTTTGCCGTGGACCCCACTTGATTCATGGGCTTTTTGGGCATGCTTGGACGGGTTTTTACACTGAGAAAATCGCGATAACCACGTCCGAAATGATCGAATCGGAACCTGTAATTTGGTATGTAAAAGAAAACGGCCCAGAAAAGGGTCTAAACAGCGGAATTTGGGGATTTTAAGACTTACCTATGGTCTTAAGACCTTGGGCAAGCCGAAGAGCACTCTTGGGGCTTTCCGAAAAGGTGCTGACGGCGGCGTGGTTCCATACGGTCCAGAAGTTACGTCGTTCCAAAGGTACAATGTTATTTTCGAAGACGGAAGAAAAAGAAAGAAGCAAAAGAAAAAACCAAAAAAGGGTGCAACACGAGGACTTCCCGGGAGGTCACCTATCCTAGTACTACTCTCGCCCAAGCACGCTTAGCTGCGGAGTTCTGATGGGATCCGGTGCATTAGTGCTGGTATGATCGCACCCGTTAGTACATGTAACGCAATCGCTAATATGCTTTTGCGCTGACTCATGGCCTACTTTTGCCATGGACCCCACTTGATTCATGGGCTTTTTTGGGCATGCTTGGACGGGTTTTTACATTAGAAAATCGTGATAAACCACGTCCGGAAATGATCGAATCGGAACGGTAATTTGGTATGTAAACGAATACGCCCAGGGAAAGGGTCCTAAACAGCGAATTTGGAGATTTTAAAGACTACCATAGTCTTAAGGCCCTTAGGCACGCCAACGGCACTTCTGGGTCTTTCCGACAAAGTTCTGAAGGCGGTGTGGTTCCATACGGTCCAGAAGTTACGTCGTTCCAAAGGTACGATGTTATTTTCGAAGACGGAAGAAAAAGAAAGAAGCAAAAGAAAAAAACTAAAAAAAGGGGTGCAACACGAGGACTTCCCGGGAGGTCACCCATCCTAGTACTACTCTCGCCCAAGCACGCTTAACTGCGGAGTTCTGATGGGATCCGGTGCATTAGTGCTGGTATGATCGCACCCGTTAGTACATGTAACGCAATCGCTAATATGCTTTTGCGCTGACTCATGGCCTCTTTTGCCGTGGACCCCACTTGATTCATGGGCTTTTTGGGCATGCTTGGACGGGTTTTTACACTGAGAAAATCGCGATAACCACGTCCGAAATGATCGAATCGGAACCTGTAATTTGGTATGTAAAAGAAAACGGCCGAGAAAAGGGTCTAAACAGCGGAATTTGGGGATTTTAAAACTCACCCAGGGTCTTAAGACCTTGGGCAAGCCGAAGAGCACTCTTGGGGCTTTCCGAAAAGGTGCTGACGGCGGCGTGGTTCCATACGGTCCAGAAGTTACGTCGTTCCAAAGGTACGATGTTATTTTCGAAGACGGAAGAAAAAGAAAGAAGCAAAAGAAAAAAACTAAAAAAAGGGGTGCAACACGAGGACTTCCCGGGAGGTCACCCATCCTAGTACTACTCTCGCCCAAGCACGCTTAACTGCGGAGTTCTGATGGGATCCGGTGCATTAGTGCTGGTATGATCGCACCCGTTAGTACATGTAACGCAATCGCTAATATGCTTTTGCGCTGACTCATGGCCTCTTTTGCCGTGGACCCCACTTGATTCATGGGCTTTTTGGGCATGCTTGGACGGGTTTTTACACTGAGAAAATCGCGATAACCACGTCCGAAATGATCGAATCGGAACCTGTAATTTGGTATGTAAAAGAAAACGGCCGAGAAAAGGGTCTAAACAGCGGAATTTGGGGATTTTAAAACTCACCCAGGGTCTTAAGACCTTGGGCAAGCCGAAGAGCACTCTTGGGGCTTTCCGAAAAGGTGCTGACGGCGGCGTGGTTCCATACGGTCCAGAAGTTACGTCGTTCCAAAGGTACGATGTTATTTTCGAAGACGGAAGAAAAAGAAAGAAGCAAAAGAAAAAAACTAAAAAAAGGGGTGCAACACGAGGACTTCCCGGGAGGTCACCCATCCTAGTACTACTCTCGCCCAAGCACGCTTAACTGCGGAGTTCTGATGGGATCCGGTGCATTAGTGCTGGTATGATCGCACCCGTTAGTACATGTAACGCAATCGCTAATATGCTTTTGCGCTGACTCATGGCCTCTTTTGCCGTGGACCCCACTTGATTCATGGGCTTTTTGGGCATGCTTGGACGGGTTTTTACACTGAGAAAATCGCGATAACCACGTCCGAAATGATCGAATCGGAACCTGTAATTTGGTATGTAAAAGAAAACGGCCGAGAAAAGGGTCTAAACAGCGGAATTTGGGGATTTTAAAACTCACCCAGGGTCTTAAGACCTTGGGCAAGCCGAAGAGCACTCTTGGGGCTTTCCGAAAAGGTGCTGACGGCGGCGTGGTTCCATACGGTCCAGAAGTTACGTCGTTCCAAAGGTACGATGTTATTTTCGAAGACGGAAGAAAAAGAAAGAAGCAAAAGAAAAAAACTAAAAAAAGGGGTGCAACACGAGGACTTCCCGGGAGGTCACCCATCCTAGTACTACTCTCGCCCAAGCACGCTTAACTGCGGAGTTCTGATGGGATCCGGTGCATTAGTGCTGGTATGATCGCACCCGTTAGTACATGTAACGCAATCGCTAATATGCTTTTGCGCTGACTCATGGCCTCTTTTGCCGTGGACCCCACTTGATTCATGGGCTTTTTGGGCATGCTTGGACGGGTTTTTACACTGAGAAAATCGCGATAACCACGTCCGAAATGATCGAATCGGAACCTGTAATTTGGTATGTAAAAGAAAACGGCCGAGAAAAGGGTCTAAACAGCGGAATTTGGGGATTTTAAAACTCACCCAGGGTCTTAAGACCTTGGGCAAGCCGAAGAGCACTCTTGGGGCTTTCCGAAAAGGTGCTGACGGCGGCGTGGTTCCATACGGTCCAGAAGTTACGTCGTTCCAAAGGTACGATGTTATTTTCGAAGACGGAAGAAAAAGAAAGAAGCAAAAGAAAAAAACTAAAAAAAGGGGTGCAACACGAGGACTTCCCGGGAGGTCACCCATCCTAGTACTACTCTCGCCCAAGCACGCTTAACTGCGGAGTTCTGATGGGATCCGGTGCATTAGTGCTGGTATGATCGCACCCGTTAGTACATGTAACGCAATCGCTAATATGCTTTTGCGCTGACTCATGGCCTCTTTTGCCGTGGACCCCACTTGATTCATGGGCTTTTTGGGCATGCTTGGACGGGTTTTTACACTGAGAAAATCGCGATAACCACGTCCGAAATGATCGAATCGGAACCTGTAATTTGGTATGTAAAAGAAAACGGCCGAGAAAAGGGTCTAAACAGCGGAATTTGGGGATTTTAAAACTCACCCAGGGTCTTAAGACCTTGGGCAAGCCGAAGAGCACTCTTGGGGCTTTCCGAAAAGGTGCTGACGGCGGCGTGGTTCCATACGGTCCAGAAGTTACGTCGTTCCAAAGGTACGATGTTATTTTCGAAGACGGAAGAAAAAGAAAGAAGCAAAAGAAAAAAACTAAAAAAAGGGGTGCAACACGAGGACTTCCCGGGAGGTCACCCATCCTAGTACTACTCTCGCCCAAGCACGCTTAACTGCGGAGTTCTGATGGGATCCGGTGCATTAGTGCTGGTATGATCGCACCCGTTAGTACATGTAACGCAATCGCTAATATGCTTTTGCGCTGACTCATGGCCTCTTTTGCCGTGGACCCCACTTGATTCATGGGCTTTTTGGGCATGCTTGGACGGGTTTTTACACTGAGAAAATCGCGATAACCACGTCCGAAATGATCGAATCGGAACCTGTAATTTGGTATGTAAAAGAAAACGGCCGAGAAAAGGGTCTAAACAGCGGAATTTGGGGATTTTAAAACTCACCCAGGGTCTTAAGACCTTGGGCAAGCCGAAGAGCACTCTTGGGGCTTTCCGAAAAGGTGCTGACGGCGGCGTGGTTCCATACGGTCCAGAAGTTACGTCGTTCCAAAGGTACGATGTTATTTTCGAAGACGGAAGAAAAAGAAAGAAGCAAAAGAAAAAAACTAAAAAAAGGGGTGCAACACGAGGACTTCCCGGGAGGTCACCCATCCTAGTACTACTCTCGCCCAAGCACGCTTAACTGCGGAGTTCTGATGGGATCCGGTGCATTAGTGCTGGTATGATCGCACCCGTTAGTACATGTAACGCAATCGCTAATATGCTTTTGCGCTGACTCATGGCCTCTTTTGCCGTGGACCCCACTTGATTCATGGGCTTTTTGGGCATGCTTGGACGGGTTTTTACACTGAGAAAATCGCGATAACCACGTCCGAAATGATCGAATCGGAACCTGTAATTTGGTATGTAAAAGAAAACGGCCGAGAAAAGGGTCTAAACAGCGGAATTTGGGGATTTTAAAACTCACCCAGGGTCTTAAGACCTTGGGCAAGCCGAAGAGCACTCTTGGGGCTTTCCGAAAAGGTGCTGACGGCGGCGTGGTTCCATACGGTCCAGAAGTTACGTCGTTCCAAAGGTACGATGTTATTTTCGAAGACGGAAGAAAAAGAAAGAAGCAAAAGAAAAAAACTAAAAAAAGGGGTGCAACACGAGGACTTCCCGGGAGGTCACCCATCCTAGTACTACTCTCGCCCAAGCACGCTTAACTGCGGAGTTCTGATGGGATCCGGTGCATTAGTGCTGGTATGATCGCACCCGTTAGTACATGTAACGCAATCGCTAATATGCTTTTGCGCTGACTCATGGCCTCTTTTGCCGTGGACCCCACTTGATTCATGGGCTTTTTGGGCATGCTTGGACGGGTTTTTACACTGAGAAAATCGCGATAACCACGTCCGAAATGATCGAATCGGAACCTGTAATTTGGTATGTAAAAGAAAACGGCCGAGAAAAGGGTCTAAACAGCGGAATTTGGGGATTTTAAAACTCACCCAGGGTCTTAAGACCTTGGGCAAGCCGAAGAGCACTCTTGGGGCTTTCCGAAAAGGTGCTGACGGCGGCGTGGTTCCATACGGTCCAGAAGTTACGTCGTTCCAAAGGTACGATGTTATTTTCGAAGACGGAAGAAAAAGAAAGAAGCAAAAGAAAAAAACTAAAAAAAGGGGTGCAACACGAGGACTTCCCGGGAGGTCACCCATCCTAGTACTACTCTCGCCCAAGCACGCTTAACTGCGGAGTTCTGATGGGATCCGGTGCATTAGTGCTGGTATGATCGCACCCGTTAGTACATGTAACGCAATCGCTAATATGCTTTTGCGCTGACTCATGGCCTCTTTTGCCGTGGACCCCACTTGATTCATGGGCTTTTTGGGCATGCTTGGACGGGTTTTTACACTGAGAAAATCGCGATAACCACGTCCGAAATGATCGAATCGGAACCTGTAATTTGGTATGTAAAAGAAAACGGCCGAGAAAAGGGTCTAAACAGCGGAATTTGGGGATTTTAAAACTCACCCAGGGTCTTAAGACCTTGGGCAAGCCGAAGAGCACTCTTGGGGCTTTCCGAAAAGGTGCTGACGGCGGCGTGGTTCCATACGGTCCAGAAGTTACGTCGTTCCAAAGGTACGATGTTATTTTCGAAGACGGAAGAAAAAGAAAGAAGCAAAAGAAAAAAACTAAAAAAAGGGGTGCAACACGAGGACTTCCCGGGAGGTCACCCATCCTAGTACTACTCTCGCCCAAGCACGCTTAACTGCGGAGTTCTGATGGGATCCGGTGCATTAGTGCTGGTATGATCGCACCCGTTAGTACATGTAACGCAATCGCTAATATGCTTTTGCGCTGACTCATGGCCTCTTTTGCCGTGGACCCCACTTGATTCATGGGCTTTTTGGGCATGCTTGGACGGGTTTTTACACTGAGAAAATCGCGATAACCACGTCCGAAATGATCGAATCGGAACCTGTAATTTGGTATGTAAAAGAAAACGGCCGAGAAAAGGGTCTAAACAGCGGAATTTGGGGATTTTAAAACTCACCCAGGGTCTTAAGACCTTGGGCAAGCCGAAGAGCACTCTTGGGGCTTTCCGAAAAGGTGCTGACGGCGGCGTGGTTCCATACGGTCCAGAAGTTACGTCGTTCCAAAGGTACGATGTTATTTTCGAAGACGGAAGAAAAAGAAAGAAGCAAAAGAAAAAACTAAAAAACGGGGTGCAACACGAGGACTTCCCGGGAGGTCACCCATCCTAGTACTACTCTCGCCCAAGCACGCTTAACTGCGGAGTTCTGATGGGATCCGGTGCATTAGTGCTGGTATGATCGCACCCGTTAGTACATGTAACGCAATCGCTAATATGCTTTTGCGCTGACTCATGGCCTCTTTTGCCGTGGACCCCACTTGATTCATGGGCTTTTTGGGCATGCTTGGACGGGTTTTTACACTGAGAAAATCGCGATAACCACGTCCGAAATGATCGAATCGGAACCTGTAATTTGGTATGTAAAAGAAAACGGCCGAGAAAAGGGTCTAAACAGCGGAATTTGGGGATTTTAAAACTCACCCAGGGTCTTAAGACCTTGGGCAAGCCGAAGAGCACTCTTGGGGCTTTCCGAAAAGGTGCTGACGGCGGCGTGGTTCCATACGGTCCAGAAGTTACGTCGTTCCAAAGGTACGATGTTATTTTCGAAGACGGAAGAAAAAGAAAGAAGCAAAAGAAAAAAACTAAAAAAAGGGGTGCAACACGAGGACTTCCCGGGAGGTCACCCATCCTAGTACTACTCTCGCCCAAGCACGCTTAACTGCGGAGTTCTGATGGGATCCGGTGCATTAGTGCTGGTATGATCGCACCCGTTAGTACATGTAACGCAATCGCTAATATGCTTTTGCGCTGACTCATGGCCTCTTTTGCCGTGGACCCCACTTGATTCATGGGCTTTTTGGGCATGCTTGGACGGGTTTTTACACTGAGAAAATCGCGATAACCACGTCCGAAATGATCGAATCGGAACCTGTAATTTGGTATGTAAAAGAAAACGGCCGAGAAAAGGGTCTAAACAGCGGAATTTGGGGATTTTAAAACTCACCCAGGGTCTTAAGACCTTGGGCAAGCCGAAGAGCACTCTTGGGGCTTTCCGAAAAGGTGCTGACGGCGGCGTGGTTCCATACGGTCCAGAAGTTACGTCGTTCCAAAGGTACGATGTTATTTTCGAAGACGGAAGAAAAAGAAAGAAGCAAAAGAAAAAAACTAAAAAAAGGGGTGCAACACGAGGACTTCCCGGGAGGTCACCCATCCTAGTACTACTCTCGCCCAAGCACGCTTAACTGCGGAGTTCTGATGGGATCCGGTGCATTAGTGCTGGTATGATCGCACCCGTTAGTACATGTAACGCAATCGCTAATATGCTTTTGCGCTGACTCATGGCCTCTTTTGCCGTGGACCCCACTTGATTCATGGGCTTTTTGGGCATGCTTGGACGGGTTTTTACACTGAGAAAATCGCGATAACCACGTCCGAAATGATCGAATCGGAACCTGTAATTTGGTATGTAAAAGAAAACGGCCGAGAAAAGGGTCTAAACAGCGGAATTTGGGGATTTTAAAACTCACCCAGGGTCTTAAGACCTTGGGCAAGCCGAAGAGCACTCTTGGGGCTTTCCGAAAAGGTGCTGACGGCGGCGTGGTTCCATACGGTCCAGAAGTTACGTCGTTCCAAAGGTACGATGTTATTTTCGAAGACGGAAGAAAAAGAAAGAAGCAAAAGAAAAAAACTAAAAAAAGGGGTGCAACACGAGGACTTCCCGGGAGGTCACCCATCCTAGTACTACTCTCGCCCAAGCACGCTTAACTGCGGAGTTCTGATGGGATCCGGTGCATTAGTGCTGGTATGATCGCACCCGTTAGTACATGTAACGCAATCGCTAATATGCTTTTGCGCTGACTCATGGCCTCTTTTGCCGTGGACCCCACTTGATTCATGGGCTTTTTGGGCATGCTTGGACGGGTTTTTACACTGAGAAAATCGCGATAACCACGTCCGAAATGATCGAATCGGAACCTGTAATTTGGTATGTAAAAGAAAACGGCCGAGAAAAGGGTCTAAACAGCGGAATTTGGGGATTTTAAAACTCACCCAGGGTCTTAAGACCTTGGGCAAGCCGAAGAGCACTCTTGGGGCTTTCCGAAAAGGTGCTGACGGCGGCGTGGTTCCATACGGTCCAGAAGTTACGTCGTTCCAAAGGTACGATGTTATTTTCGAAGACGGAAGAAAAAGAAAGAAGCAAAAGAAAAAAACTAAAAAAAGGGGTGCAACACGAGGACTTCCCGGGAGGTCACCCATCCTAGTACTACTCTCGCCCAAGCACGCTTAACTGCGGAGTTCTGATGGGATCCGGTGCATTAGTGCTGGTATGATCGCACCCGTTAGTACATGTAACGCAATCGCTAATATGCTTTTGCGCTGACTCATGGCCTCTTTTGCCGTGGACCCCACTTGATTCATGGGCTTTTTGGGCATGCTTGGACGGGTTTTTACACTGAGAAAATCGCGATAACCACGTCCGAAATGATCGAATCGGAACCTGTAATTTGGTATGTAAAAGAAAACGGCCGAGAAAAGGGTCTAAACAGCGGAATTTGGGGATTTTAAAACTCACCCAGGGTCTTAAGACCTTGGGCAAGCCGAAGAGCACTCTTGGGGCTTTCCGAAAAGGTGCTGACGGCGGCGTGGTTCCATACGGTCCAGAAGTTACGTCGTTCCAAAGGTACGATGTTATTTTCGAAGACGGAAGAAAAAGAAAGAAGCAAAAGAAAAAAACTAAAAAAAGGGGTGCAACACGAGGACTTCCCGGGAGGTCACCCATCCTAGTACTACTCTCGCCCAAGCACGCTTAACTGCGGAGTTCTGATGGGATCCGGTGCATTAGTGCTGGTATGATCGCACCCGTTAGTACATGTAACGCAATCGCTAATATGCTTTTGCGCTGACTCATGGCCTCTTTTGCCGTGGACCCCACTTGATTCATGGGCTTTTTGGGCATGCTTGGACGGGTTTTTACACTGAGAAAATCGCGATAACCACGTCCGAAATGATCGAATCGGAACCTGTAATTTGGTATGTAAAAGAAAACGGCCGAGAAAAGGGTCTAAACAGCGGAATTTGGGGATTTTAAAACTCACCCAGGGTCTTAAGACCTTGGGCAAGCCGAAGAGCACTCTTGGGGCTTTCCGAAAAGGTGCTGACGGCGGCGTGGTTCCATACGGTCCAGAAGTTACGTCGTTCCAAAGGTACGATGTTATTTTCGAAGACGGAAGAAAAAGAAAGAAGCAAAAGAAAAAAACTAAAAAAAGGGGTGCAACACGAGGACTTCCCGGGAGGTCACCCATCCTAGTACTACTCTCGCCCAAGCACGCTTAACTGCGGAGTTCTGATGGGATCCGGTGCATTAGTGCTGGTATGATCGCACCCGTTAGTACATGTAACGCAATCGCTAATATGCTTTTGCGCTGACTCATGGCCTCTTTTGCCGTGGACCCCACTTGATTCATGGGCTTTTTGGGCATGCTTGGACGGGTTTTTACACTGAGAAAATCGCGATAACCACGTCCGAAATGATCGAATCGGAACCTGTAATTTGGTATGTAAAAGAAAACGGCCGAGAAAAGGGTCTAAACAGCGGAATTTGGGGATTTTAAAACTCACCCAGGGTCTTAAGACCTTGGGCAAGCCGAAGAGCACTCTTGGGGCTTTCCGAAAAGGTGCTGACGGCGGCGTGGTTCCATACGGTCCAGAAGTTACGTCGTTCCAAAGGTACGATGTTATTTTCGAAGACGGAAGAAAAAGAAAGAAGCAAAAGAAAAAAACTAAAAAAAGGGGTGCAACACGAGGACTTCCCGGGAGGTCACCCATCCTAGTACTACTCTCGCCCAAGCACGCTTAACTGCGGAGTTCTGATGGGATCCGGTGCATTAGTGCTGGTATGATCGCACCCGTTAGTACATGTAACGCAATCGCTAATATGCTTTTGCGCTGACTCATGGCCTCTTTTGCCGTGGACCCCACTTGATTCATGGGCTTTTTGGGCATGCTTGGACGGGTTTTTACACTGAGAAAATCGCGATAACCACGTCCGAAATGATCGAATCGGAACCTGTAATTTGGTATGTAAAAGAAAACGGCCGAGAAAAGGGTCTAAACAGCGGAATTTGGGGATTTTAAAACTCACCCAGGGTCTTAAGACCTTGGGCAAGCCGAAGAGCACTCTTGGGGCTTTCCGAAAAGGTGCTGACGGCGGCGTGGTTCCATACGGTCCAGAAGTTACGTCGTTCCAAAGGTACGATGTTATTTTCGAAGACGGAAGAAAAAGAAAGAAGCAAAAGAAAAAAACTAAAAAAAGGGGTGCAACACGAGGACTTCCCGGGAGGTCACCCATCCTAGTACTACTCTCGCCCAAGCACGCTTAACTGCGGAGTTCTGATGGGATCCGGTGCATTAGTGCTGGTATGATCGCACCCGTTAGTACATGTAACGCAATCGCTAATATGCTTTTGCGCTGACTCATGGCCTCTTTTGCCGTGGACCCCACTTGATTCATGGGCTTTTTGGGCATGCTTGGACGGGTTTTTACACTGAGAAAATCGCGATAACCACGTCCGAAATGATCGAATCGGAACCTGTAATTTGGTATGTAAAAGAAAACGGCCGAGAAAAGGGTCTAAACAGCGGAATTTGGGGATTTTAAAACTCACCCAGGGTCTTAAGACCTTGGGCAAGCCGAAGAGCACTCTTGGGGCTTTCCGAAAAGGTGCTGACGGCGGCGTGGTTCCATACGGTCCAGAAGTTACGTCGTTCCAAAGGTACGATGTTATTTTCGAAGACGGAAGAAAAAGAAAGAAGCAAAAGAAAAAAACTAAAAAAAGGGGTGCAACACGAGGACTTCCCGGGAGGTCACCCATCCTAGTACTACTCTCGCCCAAGCACGCTTAACTGCGGAGTTCTGATGGGATCCGGTGCATTAGTGCTGGTATGATCGCACCCGTTAGTACATGTAACGCAATCGCTAATATGCTTTTGCGCTGACTCATGGCCTCTTTTGCCGTGGACCCCACTTGATTCATGGGCTTTTTGGGCATGCTTGGACGGGTTTTTACACTGAGAAAATCGCGATAACCACGTCCGAAATGATCGAATCGGAACCTGTAATTTGGTATGTAAAAGAAAACGGCCGAGAAAAGGGTCTAAACAGCGGAATTTGGGGATTTTAAAACTCACCCAGGGTCTTAAGACCTTGGGCAAGCCGAAGAGCACTCTTGGGGCTTTCCGAAAAGGTGCTGACGGCGGCGTGGTTCCATACGGTCCAGAAGTTACGTCGTTCCAAAGGTACGATGTTATTTTCGAAGACGGAAGAAAAAGAAAGAAGCAAAAGAAAAAAACTAAAAAAAGGGGTGCAACACGAGGACTTCCCGGGAGGTCACCCATCCTAGTACTACTCTCGCCCAAGCACGCTTAACTGCGGAGTTCTGATGGGATCCGGTGCATTAGTGCTGGTATGATCGCACCCGTTAGTACATGTAACGCAATCGCTAATATGCTTTTGCGCTGACTCATGGCCTCTTTTGCCGTGGACCCCACTTGATTCATGGGCTTTTTGGGCATGCTTGGACGGGTTTTTACACTGAGAAAATCGCGATAACCACGTCCGAAATGATCGAATCGGAACCTGTAATTTGGTATGTAAAAGAAAACGGCCGAGAAAAGGGTCTAAACAGCGGAATTTGGGGATTTTAAAACTCACCCAGGGTCTTAAGACCTTGGGCAAGCCGAAGAGCACTCTTGGGGCTTTCCGAAAAGGTGCTGACGGCGGCGTGGTTCCATACGGTCCAGAAGTTACGTCGTTCCAAAGGTACGATGTTATTTTCGAAGACGGAAGAAAAAGAAAGAAGCAAAAGAAAAAAACTAAAAAAAGGGGTGCAACACGAGGACTTCCCGGGAGGTCACCCATCCTAGTACTACTCTCGCCCAAGCACGCTTAACTGCGGAGTTCTGATGGGATCCGGTGCATTAGTGCTGGTATGATCGCACCCGTTAGTACATGTAACGCAATCGCTAATATGCTTTTGCGCTGACTCATGGCCTCTTTTGCCGTGGACCCCACTTGATTCATGGGCTTTTTGGGCATGCTTGGACGGGTTTTTACACTGAGAAAATCGCGATAACCACGTCCGAAATGATCGAATCGGAACCTGTAATTTGGTATGTAAAAGAAAACGGCCGAGAAAAGGGTCTAAACAGCGGAATTTGGGGATTTTAAAACTCACCCAGGGTCTTAAGACCTTGGGCAAGCCGAAGAGCACTCTTGGGGCTTTCCGAAAAGGTGCTGACGGCGGCGTGGTTCCATACGGTCCAGAAGTTACGTCGTTCCAAAGGTACGATGTTATTTTCGAAGACGGAAGAAAAAGAAAGAAGCAAAAGAAAAAAACTAAAAAAAGGGGTGCAACACGAGGACTTCCCGGGAGGTCACCCATCCTAGTACTACTCTCGCCCAAGCACGCTTAACTGCGGAGTTCTGATGGGATCCGGTGCATTAGTGCTGGTATGATCGCACCCGTTAGTACATGTAACGCAATCGCTAATATGCTTTTGCGCTGACTCATGGCCTCTTTTGCCGTGGACCCCACTTGATTCATGGGCTTTTTGGGCATGCTTGGACGGGTTTTTACACTGAGAAAATCGCGATAACCACGTCCGAAATGATCGAATCGGAACCTGTAATTTGGTATGTAAAAGAAAACGGCCGAGAAAAGGGTCTAAACAGCGGAATTTGGGGATTTTAAAACTCACCCAGGGTCTTAAGACCTTGGGCAAGCCGAAGAGCACTCTTGGGGCTTTCCGAAAAGGTGCTGACGGCGGCGTGGTTCCATACGGTCCAGAAGTTACGTCGTTCCAAAGGTACGATGTTATTTTCGAAGACGGAAGAAAAAGAAAGAAGCAAAAGAAAAAAACTAAAAAAAGGGGTGCAACACGAGGACTTCCCGGGAGGTCACCCATCCTAGTACTACTCTCGCCCAAGCACGCTTAACTGCGGAGTTCTGATGGGATCCGGTGCATTAGTGCTGGTATGATCGCACCCGTTAGTACATGTAACGCAATCGCTAATATGCTTTTGCGCTGACTCATGGCCTCTTTTGCCGTGGACCCCACTTGATTCATGGGCTTTTTGGGCATGCTTGGACGGGTTTTTACACTGAGAAAATCGCGATAACCACGTCCGAAATGATCGAATCGGAACCTGTAATTTGGTATGTAAAAGAAAACGGCCGAGAAAAGGGTCTAAACAGCGGAATTTGGGGATTTTAAAACTCACCCAGGGTCTTAAGACCTTGGGCAAGCCGAAGAGCACTCTTGGGGCTTTCCGAAAAGGTGCTGACGGCGGCGTGGTTCCATACGGTCCAGAAGTTACGTCGTTCCAAAGGTACGATGTTATTTTCGAAGACGGAAGAAAAAGAAAGAAGCAAAAGAAAAAAACTAAAAAAAGGGGTGCAACACGAGGACTTCCCGGGAGGTCACCCATCCTAGTACTACTCTCGCCCAAGCACGCTTAACTGCGGAGTTCTGATGGGATCCGGTGCATTAGTGCTGGTATGATCGCACCCGTTAGTACATGTAACGCAATCGCTAATATGCTTTTGCGCTGACTCATGGCCTCTTTTGCCGTGGACCCCACTTGATTCATGGGCTTTTTGGGCATGCTTGGACGGGTTTTTACACTGAGAAAATCGCGATAACCACGTCCGAAATGATCGAATCGGAACCTGTAATTTGGTATGTAAAAGAAAACGGCCGAGAAAAGGGTCTAAACAGCGGAATTTGGGGATTTTAAAACTCACCCAGGGTCTTAAGACCTTGGGCAAGCCGAAGAGCACTCTTGGGGCTTTCCGAAAAGGTGCTGACGGCGGCGTGGTTCCATACGGTCCAGAAGTTACGTCGTTCCAAAGGTACGATGTTATTTTCGAAGACGGAAGAAAAAGAAAGAAGCAAAAGAAAAAAACTAAAAAAAGGGGTGCAACACGAGGACTTCCCGGGAGGTCACCCATCCTAGTACTACTCTCGCCCAAGCACGCTTAACTGCGGAGTTCTGATGGGATCCGGTGCATTAGTGCTGGTATGATCGCACCCGTTAGTACATGTAACGCAATCGCTAATATGCTTTTGCGCTGACTCATGGCCTCTTTTGCCGTGGACCCCACTTGATTCATGGGCTTTTTGGGCATGCTTGGACGGGTTTTTACACTGAGAAAATCGCGATAACCACGTCCGAAATGATCGAATCGGAACCTGTAATTTGGTATGTAAAAGAAAACGGCCGAGAAAAGGGTCTAAACAGCGGAATTTGGGGATTTTAAAACTCACCCAGGGTCTTAAGACCTTGGGCAAGCCGAAGAGCACTCTTGGGGCTTTCCGAAAAGGTGCTGACGGCGGCGTGGTTCCATACGGTCCAGAAGTTACGTCGTTCCAAAGGTACGATGTTATTTTCGAAGACGGAAGAAAAAGAAAGAAGCAAAAGAAAAAAACTAAAAAAAGGGGTGCAACACGAGGACTTCCCGGGAGGTCACCCATCCTAGTACTACTCTCGCCCAAGCACGCTTAACTGCGGAGTTCTGATGGGATCCGGTGCATTAGTGCTGGTATGATCGCACCCGTTAGTACATGTAACGCAATCGCTAATATGCTTTTGCGCTGACTCATGGCCTCTTTTGCCGTGGACCCCACTTGATTCATGGGCTTTTTGGGCATGCTTGGACGGGTTTTTACACTGAGAAAATCGCGATAACCACGTCCGAAATGATCGAATCGGAACCTGTAATTTGGTATGTAAAAGAAAACGGCCGAGAAAAGGGTCTAAACAGCGGAATTTGGGGATTTTAAAACTCACCCAGGGTCTTAAGACCTTGGGCAAGCCGAAGAGCACTCTTGGGGCTTTCCGAAAAGGTGCTGACGGCGGCGTGGTTCCATACGGTCCAGAAGTTACGTCGTTCCAAAGGTACGATGTTATTTTCGAAGACGGAAGAAAAAGAAAGAAGCAAAAGAAAAAAACTAAAAAAAGGGGTGCAACACGAGGACTTCCCGGGAGGTCACCCATCCTAGTACTACTCTCGCCCAAGCACGCTTAACTGCGGAGTTCTGATGGGATCCGGTGCATTAGTGCTGGTATGATCGCACCCGTTAGTACATGTAACGCAATCGCTAATATGCTTTTGCGCTGACTCATGGCCTCTTTTGCCGTGGACCCCACTTGATTCATGGGCTTTTTGGGCATGCTTGGACGGGTTTTTACACTGAGAAAATCGCGATAACCACGTCCGAAATGATCGAATCGGAACCTGTAATTTGGTATGTAAAAGAAAACGGCCGAGAAAAGGGTCTAAACAGCGGAATTTGGGGATTTTAAAACTCACCCAGGGTCTTAAGACCTTGGGCAAGCCGAAGAGCACTCTTGGGGCTTTCCGAAAAGGTGCTGACGGCGGCGTGGTTCCATACGGTCCAGAAGTTACGTCGTTCCAAAGGTACGATGTTATTTTCGAAGACGGAAGAAAAAGAAAGAAGCAAAAGAAAAAAACTAAAAAAAGGGGTGCAACACGAGGACTTCCCGGGAGGTCACCCATCCTAGTACTACTCTCGCCCAAGCACGCTTAACTGCGGAGTTCTGATGGGATCCGGTGCATTAGTGCTGGTATGATCGCACCCGTTAGTACATGTAACGCAATCGCTAATATGCTTTTGCGCTGACTCATGGCCTCTTTTGCCGTGGACCCCACTTGATTCATGGGCTTTTTGGGCATGCTTGGACGGGTTTTTACACTGAGAAAATCGCGATAACCACGTCCGAAATGATCGAATCGGAACCTGTAATTTGGTATGTAAAAGAAAACGGCCGAGAAAAGGGTCTAAACAGCGGAATTTGGGGATTTTAAAACTCACCCAGGGTCTTAAGACCTTGGGCAAGCCGAAGAGCACTCTTGGGGCTTTCCGAAAAGGTGCTGACGGCGGCGTGGTTCCATACGGTCCAGAAGTTACGTCGTTCCAAAGGTACGATGTTATTTTCGAAGACGGAAGAAAAAGAAAGAAGCAAAAGAAAAAAACTAAAAAAAGGGGTGCAACACGAGGACTTCCCGGGAGGTCACCCATCCTAGTACTACTCTCGCCCAAGCACGCTTAACTGCGGAGTTCTGATGGGATCCGGTGCATTAGTGCTGGTATGATCGCACCCGTTAGTACATGTAACGCAATCGCTAATATGCTTTTGCGCTGACTCATGGCCTCTTTTGCCGTGGACCCCACTTGATTCATGGGCTTTTTGGGCATGCTTGGACGGGTTTTTACACTGAGAAAATCGCGATAACCACGTCCGAAATGATCGAATCGGAACCTGTAATTTGGTATGTAAAAGAAAACGGCCGAGAAAAGGGTCTAAACAGCGGAATTTGGGGATTTTAAAACTCACCCAGGGTCTTAAGACCTTGGGCAAGCCGAAGAGCACTCTTGGGGCTTTCCGAAAAGGTGCTGACGGCGGCGTGGTTCCATACGGTCCAGAAGTTACGTCGTTCCAAAGGTACGATGTTATTTTCGAAGACGGAAGAAAAAGAAAGAAGCAAAAGAAAAAAACTAAAAAAAGGGGTGCAACACGAGGACTTCCCGGGAGGTCACCCATCCTAGTACTACTCTCGCCCAAGCACGCTTAACTGCGGAGTTCTGATGGGATCCGGTGCATTAGTGCTGGTATGATCGCACCCGTTAGTACATGTAACGCAATCGCTAATATGCTTTTGCGCTGACTCATGGCCTCTTTTGCCGTGGACCCCACTTGATTCATGGGCTTTTTGGGCATGCTTGGACGGGTTTTTACACTGAGAAAATCGCGATAACCACGTCCGAAATGATCGAATCGGAACCTGTAATTTGGTATGTAAAAGAAAACGGCCGAGAAAAGGGTCTAAACAGCGGAATTTGGGGATTTTAAAACTCACCCAGGGTCTTAAGACCTTGGGCAAGCCGAAGAGCACTCTTGGGGCTTTCCGAAAAGGTGCTGACGGCGGCGTGGTTCCATACGGTCCAGAAGTTACGTCGTTCCAAAGGTACGATGTTATTTTCGAAGACGGAAGAAAAAGAAAGAAGCAAAAGAAAAAAACTAAAAAAAGGGGTGCAACACGAGGACTTCCCGGGAGGTCACCCATCCTAGTACTACTCTCGCCCAAGCACGCTTAACTGCGGAGTTCTGATGGGATCCGGTGCATTAGTGCTGGTATGATCGCACCCGTTAGTACATGTAACGCAATCGCTAATATGCTTTTGCGCTGACTCATGGCCTCTTTTGCCGTGGACCCCACTTGATTCATGGGCTTTTTGGGCATGCTTGGACGGGTTTTTACACTGAGAAAATCGCGATAACCACGTCCGAAATGATCGAATCGGAACCTGTAATTTGGTATGTAAAAGAAAACGGCCGAGAAAAGGGTCTAAACAGCGGAATTTGGGGATTTTAAAACTCACCCAGGGTCTTAAGACCTTGGGCAAGCCGAAGAGCACTCTTGGGGCTTTCCGAAAAGGTGCTGACGGCGGCGTGGTTCCATACGGTCCAGAAGTTACGTCGTTCCAAAGGTACGATGTTATTTTCGAAGACGGAAGAAAAAGAAAGAAGCAAAAGAAAAAAACTAAAAAAAGGGGTGCAACACGAGGACTTCCCGGGAGGTCACCCATCCTAGTACTACTCTCGCCCAAGCACGCTTAACTGCGGAGTTCTGATGGGATCCGGTGCATTAGTGCTGGTATGATCGCACCCGTTAGTACATGTAACGCAATCGCTAATATGCTTTTGCGCTGACTCATGGCCTCTTTTGCCGTGGACCCCACTTGATTCATGGGCTTTTTGGGCATGCTTGGACGGGTTTTTACACTGAGAAAATCGCGATAACCACGTCCGAAATGATCGAATCGGAACCTGTAATTTGGTATGTAAAAGAAAACGGCCGAGAAAAGGGTCTAAACAGCGGAATTTGGGGATTTTAAAACTCACCCAGGGTCTTAAGACCTTGGGCAAGCCGAAGAGCACTCTTGGGGCTTTCCGAAAAGGTGCTGACGGCGGCGTGGTTCCATACGGTCCAGAAGTTACGTCGTTCCAAAGGTACGATGTTATTTTCGAAGACGGAAGAAAAAGAAAGAAGCAAAAGAAAAAAACTAAAAAAAGGGGTGCAACACGAGGACTTCCCGGGAGGTCACCCATCCTAGTACTACTCTCGCCCAAGCACGCTTAACTGCGGAGTTCTGATGGGATCCGGTGCATTAGTGCTGGTATGATCGCACCCGTTAGTACATGTAACGCAATCGCTAATATGCTTTTGCGCTGACTCATGGCCTCTTTTGCCGTGGACCCCACTTGATTCATGGGCTTTTTGGGCATGCTTGGACGGGTTTTTACACTGAGAAAATCGCGATAACCACGTCCGAAATGATCGAATCGGAACCTGTAATTTGGTATGTAAAAGAAAACGGCCGAGAAAAGGGTCTAAACAGCGGAATTTGGGGATTTTAAAACTCACCCAGGGTCTTAAGACCTTGGGCAAGCCGAAGAGCACTCTTGGGGCTTTCCGAAAAGGTGCTGACGGCGGCGTGGTTCCATACGGTCCAGAAGTTACGTCGTTCCAAAGGTACGATGTTATTTTCGAAGACGGAAGAAAAAGAAAGAAGCAAAAGAAAAAAACTAAAAAAAGGGGTGCAACACGAGGACTTCCCGGGAGGTCACCCATCCTAGTACTACTCTCGCCCAAGCACGCTTAACTGCGGAGTTCTGATGGGATCCGGTGCATTAGTGCTGGTATGATCGCACCCGTTAGTACATGTAACGCAATCGCTAATATGCTTTTGCGCTGACTCATGGCCTCTTTTGCCGTGGACCCCACTTGATTCATGGGCTTTTTGGGCATGCTTGGACGGGTTTTTACACTGAGAAAATCGCGATAACCACGTCCGAAATGATCGAATCGGAACCTGTAATTTGGTATGTAAAAGAAAACGGCCGAGAAAAGGGTCTAAACAGCGGAATTTGGGGATTTTAAAACTCACCCAGGGTCTTAAGACCTTGGGCAAGCCGAAGAGCACTCTTGGGGCTTTCCGAAAAGGTGCTGACGGCGGCGTGGTTCCATACGGTCCAGAAGTTACGTCGTTCCAAAGGTACGATGTTATTTTCGAAGACGGAAGAAAAAGAAAGAAGCAAAAGAAAAAAACTAAAAAAAGGGGTGCAACACGAGGACTTCCCGGGAGGTCACCCATCCTAGTACTACTCTCGCCCAAGCACGCTTAACTGCGGAGTTCTGATGGGATCCGGTGCATTAGTGCTGGTATGATCGCACCCGTTAGTACATGTAACGCAATCGCTAATATGCTTTTGCGCTGACTCATGGCCTCTTTTGCCGTGGACCCCACTTGATTCATGGGCTTTTTGGGCATGCTTGGACGGGTTTTTACACTGAGAAAATCGCGATAACCACGTCCGAAATGATCGAATCGGAACCTGTAATTTGGTATGTAAAAGAAAACGGCCGAGAAAAGGGTCTAAACAGCGGAATTTGGGGATTTTAAAACTCACCCAGGGTCTTAAGACCTTGGGCAAGCCGAAGAGCACTCTTGGGGCTTTCCGAAAAGGTGCTGACGGCGGCGTGGTTCCATACGGTCCAGAAGTTACGTCGTTCCAAAGGTACGATGTTATTTTCGAAGACGGAAGAAAAAGAAAGAAGCAAAAGAAAAAAACTAAAAAAAGGGGTGCAACACGAGGACTTCCCGGGAGGTCACCCATCCTAGTACTACTCTCGCCCAAGCACGCTTAACTGCGGAGTTCTGATGGGATCCGGTGCATTAGTGCTGGTATGATCGCACCCGTTAGTACATGTAACGCAATCGCTAATATGCTTTTGCGCTGACTCATGGCCTCTTTTGCCGTGGACCCCACTTGATTCATGGGCTTTTTGGGCATGCTTGGACGGGTTTTTACACTGAGAAAATCGCGATAACCACGTCCGAAATGATCGAATCGGAACCTGTAATTTGGTATGTAAAAGAAAACGGCCGAGAAAAGGGTCTAAACAGCGGAATTTGGGGATTTTAAAACTCACCCAGGGTCTTAAGACCTTGGGCAAGCCGAAGAGCACTCTTGGGGCTTTCCGAAAAGGTGCTGACGGCGGCGTGGTTCCATACGGTCCAGAAGTTACGTCGTTCCAAAGGTACGATGTTATTTTCGAAGACGGAAGAAAAAGAAAGAAGCAAAAGAAAAAAACTAAAAAAAGGGGTGCAACACGAGGACTTCCCGGGAGGTCACCCATCCTAGTACTACTCTCGCCCAAGCACGCTTAACTGCGGAGTTCTGATGGGATCCGGTGCATTAGTGCTGGTATGATCGCACCCGTTAGTACATGTAACGCAATCGCTAATATGCTTTTGCGCTGACTCATGGCCTCTTTTGCCGTGGACCCCACTTGATTCATGGGCTTTTTGGGCATGCTTGGACGGGTTTTTACACTGAGAAAATCGCGATAACCACGTCCGAAATGATCGAATCGGAACCTGTAATTTGGTATGTAAAAGAAAACGGCCGAGAAAAGGGTCTAAACAGCGGAATTTGGGGATTTTAAAACTCACCCAGGGTCTTAAGACCTTGGGCAAGCCGAAGAGCACTCTTGGGGCTTTCCGAAAAGGTGCTGACGGCGGCGTGGTTCCATACGGTCCAGAAGTTACGTCGTTCCAAAGGTACGATGTTATTTTCGAAGACGGAAGAAAAAGAAAGAAGCAAAAGAAAAAAACTAAAAAAAGGGGTGCAACACGAGGACTTCCCGGGAGGTCACCCATCCTAGTACTACTCTCGCCCAAGCACGCTTAACTGCGGAGTTCTGATGGGATCCGGTGCATTAGTGCTGGTATGATCGCACCCGTTAGTACATGTAACGCAATCGCTAATATGCTTTTGCGCTGACTCATGGCCTCTTTTGCCGTGGACCCCACTTGATTCATGGGCTTTTTGGGCATGCTTGGACGGGTTTTTACACTGAGAAAATCGCGATAACCACGTCCGAAATGATCGAATCGGAACCTGTAATTTGGTATGTAAAAGAAAACGGCCGAGAAAAGGGTCTAAACAGCGGAATTTGGGGATTTTAAAACTCACCCAGGGTCTTAAGACCTTGGGCAAGCCGAAGAGCACTCTTGGGGCTTTCCGAAAAGGTGCTGACGGCGGCGTGGTTCCATACGGTCCAGAAGTTACGTCGTTCCAAAGGTACGATGTTATTTTCGAAGACGGAAGAAAAAGAAAGAAGCAAAAGAAAAAAACTAAAAAAAGGGGTGCAACACGAGGACTTCCCGGGAGGTCACCCATCCTAGTACTACTCTCGCCCAAGCACGCTTAACTGCGGAGTTCTGATGGGATCCGGTGCATTAGTGCTGGTATGATCGCACCCGTTAGTACATGTAACGCAATCGCTAATATGCTTTTGCGCTGACTCATGGCCTCTTTTGCCGTGGACCCCACTTGATTCATGGGCTTTTTGGGCATGCTTGGACGGGTTTTTACACTGAGAAAATCGCGATAACCACGTCCGAAATGATCGAATCGGAACCTGTAATTTGGTATGTAAAAGAAAACGGCCGAGAAAAGGGTCTAAACAGCGGAATTTGGGGATTTTAAAACTCACCCAGGGTCTTAAGACCTTGGGCAAGCCGAAGAGCACTCTTGGGGCTTTCCGAAAAGGTGCTGACGGCGGCGTGGTTCCATACGGTCCAGAAGTTACGTCGTTCCAAAGGTACGATGTTATTTTCGAAGACGGAAGAAAAAGAAAGAAGCAAAAGAAAAAAACTAAAAAAGGGGTGCAACACGAGGACTTCCCGGGAGGTCACCCATCCTAGTACTACTCTCGCCCAAGCACGCTTAACTGCGGAGTTCTGATGGGATCCGGTGCATTAGTGCTGGTATGATCGCACCCGTTAGTACATGTAACGCAATCGCTAATATGCTTTTGCGCTGACTCATGGCCTCTTTTGCCGTGGACCCCACTTGATTCATGGGCTTTTTGGGCATGCTTGGACGGGTTTTTACACTGAGAAAATCGCGATAACCACGTCCGAAATGATCGAATCGGAACCTGTAATTTGGTATGTAAAAGAAAACGGCCGAGAAAAGGGTCTAAACAGCGGAATTTGGGGATTTTAAAACTCACCCAGGGTCTTAAGACCTTGGGCAAGCCGAAGAGCACTCTTGGGGCTTTCCGAAAAGGTGCTGACGGCGGCGTGGTTCCATACGGTCCAGAAGTTACGTCGTTCCAAAGGTACGATGTTATTTTCGAAGACGGAAGAAAAAGAAAGAAGCAAAAGAAAAAAACTAAAAAAAGGGGTGCAACACGAGGACTTCCCGGGAGGTCACCCATCCTAGTACTACTCTCGCCCAAGCACGCTTAACTGCGGAGTTCTGATGGGATCCGGTGCATTAGTGCTGGTATGATCGCACCCGTTAGTACATGTAACGCAATCGCTAATATGCTTTTGCGCTGACTCATGGCCTCTTTTGCCGTGGACCCCACTTGATTCATGGGCTTTTTGGGCATGCTTGGACGGGTTTTTACACTGAGAAAATCGCGATAACCACGTCCGAAATGATCGAATCGGAACCTGTAATTTGGTATGTAAAAGAAAACGGCCGAGAAAAGGGTCTAAACAGCGGAATTTGGGGATTTTAAAACTCACCCAGGGTCTTAAGACCTTGGGCAAGCCGAAGAGCACTCTTGGGGCTTTCCGAAAAGGTGCTGACGGCGGCGTGGTTCCATACGGTCCAGAAGTTACGTCGTTCCAAAGGTACGATGTTATTTTCGAAGACGGAAGAAAAAGAAAGAAGCAAAAGAAAAAAACTAAAAAAAGGGGTGCAACACGAGGACTTCCCGGGAGGTCACCCATCCTAGTACTACTCTCGCCCAAGCACGCTTAACTGCGGAGTTCTGATGGGATCCGGTGCATTAGTGCTGGTATGATCGCACCCGTTAGTACATGTAACGCAATCGCTAATATGCTTTTGCGCTGACTCATGGCCTCTTTTGCCGTGGACCCCACTTGATTCATGGGCTTTTTGGGCATGCTTGGACGGGTTTTTACACTGAGAAAATCGCGATAACCACGTCCGAAATGATCGAATCGGAACCTGTAATTTGGTATGTAAAAGAAAACGGCCGAGAAAAGGGTCTAAACAGCGGAATTTGGGGATTTTAAAACTCACCCAGGGTCTTAAGACCTTGGGCAAGCCGAAGAGCACTCTTGGGGCTTTCCGAAAAGGTGCTGACGGCGGCGTGGTTCCATACGGTCCAGAAGTTACGTCGTTCCAAAGGTACGATGTTATTTTCGAAGACGGAAGAAAAAGAAAGAAGCAAAAGAAAAAAACTAAAAAAAGGGGTGCAACACGAGGACTTCCCGGGAGGTCACCCATCCTAGTACTACTCTCGCCCAAGCACGCTTAACTGCGGAGTTCTGATGGGATCCGGTGCATTAGTGCTGGTATGATCGCACCCGTTAGTACATGTAACGCAATCGCTAATATGCTTTTGCGCTGACTCATGGCCTCTTTTGCCGTGGACCCCACTTGATTCATGGGCTTTTTGGGCATGCTTGGACGGGTTTTTACACTGAGAAAATCGCGATAACCACGTCCGAAATGATCGAATCGGAACCTGTAATTTGGTATGTAAAAGAAAACGGCCGAGAAAAGGGTCTAAACAGCGGAATTTGGGGATTTTAAAACTCACCCAGGGTCTTAAGACCTTGGGCAAGCCGAAGAGCACTCTTGGGGCTTTCCGAAAAGGTGCTGACGGCGGCGTGGTTCCATACGGTCCAGAAGTTACGTCGTTCCAAAGGTACGATGTTATTTTCGAAGACGGAAGAAAAAGAAAGAAGCAAAAGAAAAAAACTAAAAAAAGGGGTGCAACACGAGGACTTCCCGGGAGGTCACCCATCCTAGTACTACTCTCGCCCAAGCACGCTTAACTGCGGAGTTCTGATGGGATCCGGTGCATTAGTGCTGGTATGATCGCACCCGTTAGTACATGTAACGCAATCGCTAATATGCTTTTGCGCTGACTCATGGCCTCTTTTGCCGTGGACCCCACTTGATTCATGGGCTTTTTGGGCATGCTTGGACGGGTTTTTACACTGAGAAAATCGCGATAACCACGTCCGAAATGATCGAATCGGAACCTGTAATTTGGTATGTAAAAGAAAACGGCCGAGAAAAGGGTCTAAACAGCGGAATTTGGGGATTTTAAAACTCACCCAGGGTCTTAAGACCTTGGGCAAGCCGAAGAGCACTCTTGGGGCTTTCCGAAAAGGTGCTGACGGCGGCGTGGTTCCATACGGTCCAGAAGTTACGTCGTTCCAAAGGTACGATGTTATTTTCGAAGACGGAAGAAAAAGAAAGAAGCAAAAGAAAAAAACTAAAAAAAGGGGTGCAACACGAGGACTTCCCGGGAGGTCACCCATCCTAGTACTACTCTCGCCCAAGCACGCTTAACTGCGGAGTTCTGATGGGATCCGGTGCATTAGTGCTGGTATGATCGCACCCGTTAGTACATGTAACGCAATCGCTAATATGCTTTTGCGCTGACTCATGGCCTCTTTTGCCGTGGACCCCACTTGATTCATGGGCTTTTTGGGCATGCTTGGACGGGTTTTTACACTGAGAAAATCGCGATAACCACGTCCGAAATGATCGAATCGGAACCTGTAATTTGGTATGTAAAAGAAAACGGCCGAGAAAAGGGTCTAAACAGCGGAATTTGGGGATTTTAAAACTCACCCAGGGTCTTAAGACCTTGGGCAAGCCGAAGAGCACTCTTGGGGCTTTCCGAAAAGGTGCTGACGGCGGCGTGGTTCCATACGGTCCAGAAGTTACGTCGTTCCAAAGGTACGATGTTATTTTCGAAGACGGAAGAAAAAGAAAGAAGCAAAAGAAAAAAACTAAAAAAGGGGTGCAACACGAGGACTTCCCGGGAGGTCACCCATCCTAGTACTACTCTCGCCCAAGCACGCTTAACTGCGGAGTTCTGATGGGATCCGGTGCATTAGTGCTGGTATGATCGCACCCGTTAGTACATGTAACGCAATCGCTAATATGCTTTTGCGCTGACTCATGGCCTCTTTTGCCGTGGACCCCACTTGATTCATGGGCTTTTTGGGCATGCTTGGACGGGTTTTTACACTGAGAAAATCGCGATAACCACGTCCGAAATGATCGAATCGGAACCTGTAATTTGGTATGTAAAAGAAAACGGCCGAGAAAAGGGTCTAAACAGCGGAATTTGGGGATTTTAAAACTCACCCAGGGTCTTAAGACCTTGGGCAAGCCGAAGAGCACTCTTGGGGCTTTCCGAAAAGGTGCTGACGGCGGCGTGGTTCCATACGGTCCAGAAGTTACGTCGTTCCAAAGGTACGATGTTATTTTCGAAGACGGAAGAAAAAGAAAGAAGCAAAAGAAAAAAACTAAAAAAAGGGGTGCAACACGAGGACTTCCCGGGAGGTCACCCATCCTAGTACTACTCTCGCCCAAGCACGCTTAACTGCGGAGTTCTGATGGGATCCGGTGCATTAGTGCTGGTATGATCGCACCCGTTAGTACATGTAACGCAATCGCTAATATGCTTTTGCGCTGACTCATGGCCTCTTTTGCCGTGGACCCCACTTGATTCATGGGCTTTTTGGGCATGCTTGGACGGGTTTTTACACTGAGAAAATCGCGATAACCACGTCCGAAATGATCGAATCGGAACCTGTAATTTGGTATGTAAAAGAAAACGGCCGAGAAAAGGGTCTAAACAGCGGAATTTGGGGATTTTAAAACTCACCCAGGGTCTTAAGACCTTGGGCAAGCCGAAGAGCACTCTTGGGGCTTTCCGAAAAGGTGCTGACGGCGGCGTGGTTCCATACGGTCCAGAAGTTACGTCGTTCCAAAGGTACGATGTTATTTTCGAAGACGGAAGAAAAAGAAAGAAGCAAAAGAAAAAAACTAAAAAAAGGGGTGCAACACGAGGACTTCCCGGGAGGTCACCCATCCTAGTACTACTCTCGCCCAAGCACGCTTAACTGCGGAGTTCTGATGGGATCCGGTGCATTAGTGCTGGTATGATCGCACCCGTTAGTACATGTAACGCAATCGCTAATATGCTTTTGCGCTGACTCATGGCCTCTTTTGCCGTGGACCCCACTTGATTCATGGGCTTTTTGGGCATGCTTGGACGGGTTTTTACACTGAGAAAATCGCGATAACCACGTCCGAAATGATCGAATCGGAACCTGTAATTTGGTATGTAAAAGAAAACGGCCGAGAAAAGGGTCTAAACAGCGGAATTTGGGGATTTTAAAACTCACCCAGGGTCTTAAGACCTTGGGCAAGCCGAAGAGCACTCTTGGGGCTTTCCGAAAAGGTGCTGACGGCGGCGTGGTTCCATACGGTCCAGAAGTTACGTCGTTCCAAAGGTACGATGTTATTTTCGAAGACGGAAGAAAAAGAAAGAAGCAAAAGAAAAAAACTAAAAAAAGGGGTGCAACACGAGGACTTCCCGGGAGGTCACCCATCCTAGTACTACTCTCGCCCAAGCACGCTTAACTGCGGAGTTCTGATGGGATCCGGTGCATTAGTGCTGGTATGATCGCACCCGTTAGTACATGTAACGCAATCGCTAATATGCTTTTGCGCTGACTCATGGCCTCTTTTGCCGTGGACCCCACTTGATTCATGGGCTTTTTGGGCATGCTTGGACGGGTTTTTACACTGAGAAAATCGCGATAACCACGTCCGAAATGATCGAATCGGAACCTGTAATTTGGTATGTAAAAGAAAACGGCCGAGAAAAGGGTCTAAACAGCGGAATTTGGGGATTTTAAAACTCACCCAGGGTCTTAAGACCTTGGGCAAGCCGAAGAGCACTCTTGGGGCTTTCCGAAAAGGTGCTGACGGCGGCGTGGTTCCATACGGTCCAGAAGTTACGTCGTTCCAAAGGTACGATGTTATTTTCGAAGACGGAAGAAAAAGAAAGAAGCAAAAGAAAAAAACTAAAAAAAGGGGTGCAACACGAGGACTTCCCGGGAGGTCACCCATCCTAGTACTACTCTCGCCCAAGCACGCTTAACTGCGGAGTTCTGATGGGATCCGGTGCATTAGTGCTGGTATGATCGCACCCGTTAGTACATGTAACGCAATCGCTAATATGCTTTTGCGCTGACTCATGGCCTCTTTTGCCGTGGACCCCACTTGATTCATGGGCTTTTTGGGCATGCTTGGACGGGTTTTTACACTGAGAAAATCGCGATAACCACGTCCGAAATGATCGAATCGGAACCTGTAATTTGGTATGTAAAAGAAAACGGCCGAGAAAAGGGTCTAAACAGCGGAATTTGGGGATTTTAAAACTCACCCAGGGTCTTAAGACCTTGGGCAAGCCGAAGAGCACTCTTGGGGCTTTCCGAAAAGGTGCTGACGGCGGCGTGGTTCCATACGGTCCAGAAGTTACGTCGTTCCAAAGGTACGATGTTATTTTCGAAGACGGAAGAAAAAGAAAGAAGCAAAAGAAAAAAACTAAAAAAAGGGGTGCAACACGAGGACTTCCCGGGAGGTCACCCATCCTAGTACTACTCTCGCCCAAGCACGCTTAACTGCGGAGTTCTGATGGGATCCGGTGCATTAGTGCTGGTATGATCGCACCCGTTAGTACATGTAACGCAATCGCTAATATGCTTTTGCGCTGACTCATGGCCTCTTTTGCCGTGGACCCCACTTGATTCATGGGCTTTTTGGGCATGCTTGGACGGGTTTTTACACTGAGAAAATCGCGATAACCACGTCCGAAATGATCGAATCGGAACCTGTAATTTGGTATGTAAAAGAAAACGGCCGAGAAAAGGGTCTAAACAGCGGAATTTGGGGATTTTAAAACTCACCCAGGGTCTTAAGACCTTGGGCAAGCCGAAGAGCACTCTTGGGGCTTTCCGAAAAGGTGCTGACGGCGGCGTGGTTCCATACGGTCCAGAAGTTACGTCGTTCCAAAGGTACGATGTTATTTTCGAAGACGGAAGAAAAAGAAAGAAGCAAAAGAAAAAAACTAAAAAAAGGGGTGCAACACGAGGACTTCCCGGGAGGTCACCCATCCTAGTACTACTCTCGCCCAAGCACGCTTAACTGCGGAGTTCTGATGGGATCCGGTGCATTAGTGCTGGTATGATCGCACCCGTTAGTACATGTAACGCAATCGCTAATATGCTTTTGCGCTGACTCATGGCCTCTTTTGCCGTGGACCCCACTTGATTCATGGGCTTTTTGGGCATGCTTGGACGGGTTTTTACACTGAGAAAATCGCGATAACCACGTCCGAAATGATCGAATCGGAACCTGTAATTTGGTATGTAAAAGAAAACGGCCGAGAAAAGGGTCTAAACAGCGGAATTTGGGGATTTTAAAACTCACCCAGGGTCTTAAGACCTTGGGCAAGCCGAAGAGCACTCTTGGGGCTTTCCGAAAAGGTGCTGACGGCGGCGTGGTTCCATACGGTCCAGAAGTTACGTCGTTCCAAAGGTACGATGTTATTTTCGAAGACGGAAGAAAAAGAAAGAAGCAAAAGAAAAAAACTAAAAAAAGGGGTGCAACACGAGGACTTCCCGGGAGGTCACCCATCCTAGTACTACTCTCGCCCAAGCACGCTTAACTGCGGAGTTCTGATGGGATCCGGTGCATTAGTGCTGGTATGATCGCACCCGTTAGTACATGTAACGCAATCGCTAATATGCTTTTGCGCTGACTCATGGCCTCTTTTGCCGTGGACCCCACTTGATTCATGGGCTTTTTGGGCATGCTTGGACGGGTTTTTACACTGAGAAAATCGCGATAACCACGTCCGAAATGATCGAATCGGAACCTGTAATTTGGTATGTAAAAGAAAACGGCCGAGAAAAGGGTCTAAACAGCGGAATTTGGGGATTTTAAAACTCACCCAGGGTCTTAAGACCTTGGGCAAGCCGAAGAGCACTCTTGGGGCTTTCCGAAAAGGTGCTGACGGCGGCGTGGTTCCATACGGTCCAGAAGTTACGTCGTTCCAAAGGTACGATGTTATTTTCGAAGACGGAAGAAAAAGAAAGAAGCAAAAGAAAAAAACTAAAAAAAGGGGTGCAACACGAGGACTTCCCGGGAGGTCACCCATCCTAGTACTACTCTCGCCCAAGCACGCTTAACTGCGGAGTTCTGATGGGATCCGGTGCATTAGTGCTGGTATGATCGCACCCGTTAGTACATGTAACGCAATCGCTAATATGCTTTTGCGCTGACTCATGGCCTCTTTTGCCGTGGACCCCACTTGATTCATGGGCTTTTTGGGCATGCTTGGACGGGTTTTTACACTGAGAAAATCGCGATAACCACGTCCGAAATGATCGAATCGGAACCTGTAATTTGGTATGTAAAAGAAAACGGCCGAGAAAAGGGTCTAAACAGCGGAATTTGGGGATTTTAAAACTCACCCAGGGTCTTAAGACCTTGGGCAAGCCGAAGAGCACTCTTGGGGCTTTCCGAAAAGGTGCTGACGGCGGCGTGGTTCCATACGGTCCAGAAGTTACGTCGTTCCAAAGGTACGATGTTATTTTCGAAGACGGAAGAAAAAGAAAGAAGCAAAAGAAAAAAACTAAAAAAAGGGGTGCAACACGAGGACTTCCCGGGAGGTCACCCATCCTAGTACTACTCTCGCCCAAGCACGCTTAACTGCGGAGTTCTGATGGGATCCGGTGCATTAGTGCTGGTATGATCGCACCCGTTAGTACATGTAACGCAATCGCTAATATGCTTTTGCGCTGACTCATGGCCTCTTTTGCCGTGGACCCCACTTGATTCATGGGCTTTTTGGGCATGCTTGGACGGGTTTTTACACTGAGAAAATCGCGATAACCACGTCCGAAATGATCGAATCGGAACCTGTAATTTGGTATGTAAAAGAAAACGGCCGAGAAAAGGGTCTAAACAGCGGAATTTGGGGATTTTAAAACTCACCCAGGGTCTTAAGACCTTGGGCAAGCCGAAGAGCACTCTTGGGGCTTTCCGAAAAGGTGCTGACGGCGGCGTGGTTCCATACGGTCCAGAAGTTACGTCGTTCCAAAGGTACGATGTTATTTTCGAAGACGGAAGAAAAAGAAAGAAGCAAAAGAAAAAAACTAAAAAAAGGGGTGCAACACGAGGACTTCCCGGGAGGTCACCCATCCTAGTACTACTCTCGCCCAAGCACGCTTAACTGCGGAGTTCTGATGGGATCCGGTGCATTAGTGCTGGTATGATCGCACCCGTTAGTACATGTAACGCAATCGCTAATATGCTTTTGCGCTGACTCATGGCCTCTTTTGCCGTGGACCCCACTTGATTCATGGGCTTTTTGGGCATGCTTGGACGGGTTTTTACACTGAGAAAATCGCGATAACCACGTCCGAAATGATCGAATCGGAACCTGTAATTTGGTATGTAAAAGAAAACGGCCGAGAAAAGGGTCTAAACAGCGGAATTTGGGGATTTTAAAACTCACCCAGGGTCTTAAGACCTTGGGCAAGCCGAAGAGCACTCTTGGGGCTTTCCGAAAAGGTGCTGACGGCGGCGTGGTTCCATACGGTCCAGAAGTTACGTCGTTCCAAAGGTACGATGTTATTTTCGAAGACGGAAGAAAAAGAAAGAAGCAAAAGAAAAAAACTAAAAAAAGGGGTGCAACACGAGGACTTCCCGGGAGGTCACCCATCCTAGTACTACTCTCGCCCAAGCACGCTTAACTGCGGAGTTCTGATGGGATCCGGTGCATTAGTGCTGGTATGATCGCACCCGTTAGTACATGTAACGCAATCGCTAATATGCTTTTGCGCTGACTCATGGCCTCTTTTGCCGTGGACCCCACTTGATTCATGGGCTTTTTGGGCATGCTTGGACGGGTTTTTACACTGAGAAAATCGCGATAACCACGTCCGAAATGATCGAATCGGAACCTGTAATTTGGTATGTAAAAGAAAACGGCCGAGAAAAGGGTCTAAACAGCGGAATTTGGGGATTTTAAAACTCACCCAGGGTCTTAAGACCTTGGGCAAGCCGAAGAGCACTCTTGGGGCTTTCCGAAAAGGTGCTGACGGCGGCGTGGTTCCATACGGTCCAGAAGTTACGTCGTTCCAAAGGTACGATGTTATTTTCGAAGACGGAAGAAAAAGAAAGAAGCAAAAGAAAAAAACTAAAAAAAGGGGTGCAACACGAGGACTTCCCGGGAGGTCACCCATCCTAGTACTACTCTCGCCCAAGCACGCTTAACTGCGGAGTTCTGATGGGATCCGGTGCATTAGTGCTGGTATGATCGCACCCGTTAGTACATGTAACGCAATCGCTAATATGCTTTTGCGCTGACTCATGGCCTCTTTTGCCGTGGACCCCACTTGATTCATGGGCTTTTTGGGCATGCTTGGACGGGTTTTTACACTGAGAAAATCGCGATAACCACGTCCGAAATGATCGAATCGGAACCTGTAATTTGGTATGTAAAAGAAAACGGCCGAGAAAAGGGTCTAAACAGCGGAATTTGGGGATTTTAAAACTCACCCAGGGTCTTAAGACCTTGGGCAAGCCGAAGAGCACTCTTGGGGCTTTCCGAAAAGGTGCTGACGGCGGCGTGGTTCCATACGGTCCAGAAGTTACGTCGTTCCAAAGGTACGATGTTATTTTCGAAGACGGAAGAAAAAGAAAGAAGCAAAAGAAAAAAACTAAAAAAAGGGGTGCAACACGAGGACTTCCCGGGAGGTCACCCATCCTAGTACTACTCTCGCCCAAGCACGCTTAACTGCGGAGTTCTGATGGGATCCGGTGCATTAGTGCTGGTATGATCGCACCCGTTAGTACATGTAACGCAATCGCTAATATGCTTTTGCGCTGACTCATGGCCTCTTTTGCCGTGGACCCCACTTGATTCATGGGCTTTTTGGGCATGCTTGGACGGGTTTTTACACTGAGAAAATCGCGATAACCACGTCCGAAATGATCGAATCGGAACCTGTAATTTGGTATGTAAAAGAAAACGGCCGAGAAAAGGGTCTAAACAGCGGAATTTGGGGATTTTAAAACTCACCCAGGGTCTTAAGACCTTGGGCAAGCCGAAGAGCACTCTTGGGGCTTTCCGAAAAGGTGCTGACGGCGGCGTGGTTCCATACGGTCCAGAAGTTACGTCGTTCCAAAGGTACGATGTTATTTTCGAAGACGGAAGAAAAAGAAAGAAGCAAAAGAAAAAAACTAAAAAAAGGGGTGCAACACGAGGACTTCCCGGGAGGTCACCCATCCTAGTACTACTCTCGCCCAAGCACGCTTAACTGCGGAGTTCTGATGGGATCCGGTGCATTAGTGCTGGTATGATCGCACCCGTTAGTACATGTAACGCAATCGCTAATATGCTTTTGCGCTGACTCATGGCCTCTTTTGCCGTGGACCCCACTTGATTCATGGGCTTTTTGGGCATGCTTGGACGGGTTTTTACACTGAGAAAATCGCGATAACCACGTCCGAAATGATCGAATCGGAACCTGTAATTTGGTATGTAAAAGAAAACGGCCGAGAAAAGGGTCTAAACAGCGGAATTTGGGGATTTTAAAACTCACCCAGGGTCTTAAGACCTTGGGCAAGCCGAAGAGCACTCTTGGGGCTTTCCGAAAAGGTGCTGACGGCGGCGTGGTTCCATACGGTCCAGAAGTTACGTCGTTCCAAAGGTACGATGTTATTTTCGAAGACGGAAGAAAAAGAAAGAAGCAAAAGAAAAAAACTAAAAAAAGGGGTGCAACACGAGGACTTCCCGGGAGGTCACCCATCCTAGTACTACTCTCGCCCAAGCACGCTTAACTGCGGAGTTCTGATGGGATCCGGTGCATTAGTGCTGGTATGATCGCACCCGTTAGTACATGTAACGCAATCGCTAATATGCTTTTGCGCTGACTCATGGCCTCTTTTGCCGTGGACCCCACTTGATTCATGGGCTTTTTGGGCATGCTTGGACGGGTTTTTACACTGAGAAAATCGCGATAACCACGTCCGAAATGATCGAATCGGAACCTGTAATTTGGTATGTAAAAGAAAACGGCCGAGAAAAGGGTCTAAACAGCGGAATTTGGGGATTTTAAAACTCACCCAGGGTCTTAAGACCTTGGGCAAGCCGAAGAGCACTCTTGGGGCTTTCCGAAAAGGTGCTGACGGCGGCGTGGTTCCATACGGTCCAGAAGTTACGTCGTTCCAAAGGTACGATGTTATTTTCGAAGACGGAAGAAAAAGAAAGAAGCAAAAGAAAAAAACTAAAAAAAGGGGTGCAACACGAGGACTTCCCGGGAGGTCACCCATCCTAGTACTACTCTCGCCCAAGCACGCTTAACTGCGGAGTTCTGATGGGATCCGGTGCATTAGTGCTGGTATGATCGCACCCGTTAGTACATGTAACGCAATCGCTAATATGCTTTTGCGCTGACTCATGGCCTCTTTTGCCGTGGACCCCACTTGATTCATGGGCTTTTTGGGCATGCTTGGACGGGTTTTTACACTGAGAAAATCGCGATAACCACGTCCGAAATGATCGAATCGGAACCTGTAATTTGGTATGTAAAAGAAAACGGCCGAGAAAAGGGTCTAAACAGCGGAATTTGGGGATTTTAAAACTCACCCAGGGTCTTAAGACCTTGGGCAAGCCGAAGAGCACTCTTGGGGCTTTCCGAAAAGGTGCTGACGGCGGCGTGGTTCCATACGGTCCAGAAGTTACGTCGTTCCAAAGGTACGATGTTATTTTCGAAGACGGAAGAAAAAGAAAGAAGCAAAAGAAAAAAACTAAAAAAAGGGGTGCAACACGAGGACTTCCCGGGAGGTCACCCATCCTAGTACTACTCTCGCCCAAGCACGCTTAACTGCGGAGTTCTGATGGGATCCGGTGCATTAGTGCTGGTATGATCGCACCCGTTAGTACATGTAACGCAATCGCTAATATGCTTTTGCGCTGACTCATGGCCTCTTTTGCCGTGGACCCCACTTGATTCATGGGCTTTTTGGGCATGCTTGGACGGGTTTTTACACTGAGAAAATCGCGATAACCACGTCCGAAATGATCGAATCGGAACCTGTAATTTGGTATGTAAAAGAAAACGGCCGAGAAAAGGGTCTAAACAGCGGAATTTGGGGATTTTAAAACTCACCCAGGGTCTTAAGACCTTGGGCAAGCCGAAGAGCACTCTTGGGGCTTTCCGAAAAGGTGCTGACGGCGGCGTGGTTCCATACGGTCCAGAAGTTACGTCGTTCCAAAGGTACGATGTTATTTTCGAAGACGGAAGAAAAAGAAAGAAGCAAAAGAAAAAAACTAAAAAAAGGGGTGCAACACGAGGACTTCCCGGGAGGTCACCCATCCTAGTACTACTCTCGCCCAAGCACGCTTAACTGCGGAGTTCTGATGGGATCCGGTGCATTAGTGCTGGTATGATCGCACCCGTTAGTACATGTAACGCAATCGCTAATATGCTTTTGCGCTGACTCATGGCCTCTTTTGCCGTGGACCCCACTTGATTCATGGGCTTTTTGGGCATGCTTGGACGGGTTTTTACACTGAGAAAATCGCGATAACCACGTCCGAAATGATCGAATCGGAACCTGTAATTTGGTATGTAAAAGAAAACGGCCGAGAAAAGGGTCTAAACAGCGGAATTTGGGGATTTTAAAACTCACCCAGGGTCTTAAGACCTTGGGCAAGCCGAAGAGCACTCTTGGGGCTTTCCGAAAAGGTGCTGACGGCGGCGTGGTTCCATACGGTCCAGAAGTTACGTCGTTCCAAAGGTACGATGTTATTTTCGAAGACGGAAGAAAAAGAAAGAAGCAAAAGAAAAAAACTAAAAAAAGGGGTGCAACACGAGGACTTCCCGGGAGGTCACCCATCCTAGTACTACTCTCGCCCAAGCACGCTTAACTGCGGAGTTCTGATGGGATCCGGTGCATTAGTGCTGGTATGATCGCACCCGTTAGTACATGTAACGCAATCGCTAATATGCTTTTGCGCTGACTCATGGCCTCTTTTGCCGTGGACCCCACTTGATTCATGGGCTTTTTGGGCATGCTTGGACGGGTTTTTACACTGAGAAAATCGCGATAACCACGTCCGAAATGATCGAATCGGAACCTGTAATTTGGTATGTAAAAGAAAACGGCCGAGAAAAGGGTCTAAACAGCGGAATTTGGGGATTTTAAAACTCACCCAGGGTCTTAAGACCTTGGGCAAGCCGAAGAGCACTCTTGGGGCTTTCCGAAAAGGTGCTGACGGCGGCGTGGTTCCATACGGTCCAGAAGTTACGTCGTTCCAAAGGTACGATGTTATTTTCGAAGACGGAAGAAAAAGAAAGAAGCAAAAGAAAAAAACTAAAAAAAGGGGTGCAACACGAGGACTTCCCGGGAGGTCACCCATCCTAGTACTACTCTCGCCCAAGCACGCTTAACTGCGGAGTTCTGATGGGATCCGGTGCATTAGTGCTGGTATGATCGCACCCGTTAGTACATGTAACGCAATCGCTAATATGCTTTTGCGCTGACTCATGGCCTCTTTTGCCGTGGACCCCACTTGATTCATGGGCTTTTTGGGCATGCTTGGACGGGTTTTTACACTGAGAAAATCGCGATAACCACGTCCGAAATGATCGAATCGGAACCTGTAATTTGGTATGTAAAAGAAAACGGCCGAGAAAAGGGTCTAAACAGCGGAATTTGGGGATTTTAAAACTCACCCAGGGTCTTAAGACCTTGGGCAAGCCGAAGAGCACTCTTGGGGCTTTCCGAAAAGGTGCTGACGGCGGCGTGGTTCCATACGGTCCAGAAGTTACGTCGTTCCAAAGGTACGATGTTATTTTCGAAGACGGAAGAAAAAGAAAGAAGCAAAAGAAAAAAACTAAAAAAAGGGGTGCAACACGAGGACTTCCCGGGAGGTCACCCATCCTAGTACTACTCTCGCCCAAGCACGCTTAACTGCGGAGTTCTGATGGGATCCGGTGCATTAGTGCTGGTATGATCGCACCCGTTAGTACATGTAACGCAATCGCTAATATGCTTTTGCGCTGACTCATGGCCTCTTTTGCCGTGGACCCCACTTGATTCATGGGCTTTTTGGGCATGCTTGGACGGGTTTTTACACTGAGAAAATCGCGATAACCACGTCCGAAATGATCGAATCGGAACCTGTAATTTGGTATGTAAAAGAAAACGGCCGAGAAAAGGGTCTAAACAGCGGAATTTGGGGATTTTAAAACTCACCCAGGGTCTTAAGACCTTGGGCAAGCCGAAGAGCACTCTTGGGGCTTTCCGAAAAGGTGCTGACGGCGGCGTGGTTCCATACGGTCCAGAAGTTACGTCGTTCCAAAGGTACGATGTTATTTTCGAAGACGGAAGAAAAAGAAAGAAGCAAAAGAAAAAAACTAAAAAAGGGGTGCAACACGAGGACTTCCCGGGAGGTCACCCATCCTAGTACTACTCTCGCCCAAGCACGCTTAACTGCGGAGTTCTGATGGGATCCGGTGCATTAGTGCTGGTATGATCGCACCCGTTAGTACATGTAACGCAATCGCTAATATGCTTTTGCGCTGACTCATGGCCTCTTTTGCCGTGGACCCCACTTGATTCATGGGCTTTTTGGGCATGCTTGGACGGGTTTTTACACTGAGAAAATCGCGATAACCACGTCCGAAATGATCGAATCGGAACCTGTAATTTGGTATGTAAAAGAAAACGGCCGAGAAAAGGGTCTAAACAGCGGAATTTGGGGATTTTAAAACTCACCCAGGGTCTTAAGACCTTGGGCAAGCCGAAGAGCACTCTTGGGGCTTTCCGAAAAGGTGCTGACGGCGGCGTGGTTCCATACGGTCCAGAAGTTACGTCGTTCCAAAGGTACGATGTTATTTTCGAAGACGGAAGAAAAAGAAAGAAGCAAAAGAAAAAAACTAAAAAAAGGGGTGCAACACGAGGACTTCCCGGGAGGTCACCCATCCTAGTACTACTCTCGCCCAAGCACGCTTAACTGCGGAGTTCTGATGGGATCCGGTGCATTAGTGCTGGTATGATCGCACCCGTTAGTACATGTAACGCAATCGCTAATATGCTTTTGCGCTGACTCATGGCCTCTTTTGCCGTGGACCCCACTTGATTCATGGGCTTTTTGGGCATGCTTGGACGGGTTTTTACACTGAGAAAATCGCGATAACCACGTCCGAAATGATCGAATCGGAACCTGTAATTTGGTATGTAAAAGAAAACGGCCGAGAAAAGGGTCTAAACAGCGGAATTTGGGGATTTTAAAACTCACCCAGGGTCTTAAGACCTTGGGCAAGCCGAAGAGCACTCTTGGGGCTTTCCGAAAAGGTGCTGACGGCGGCGTGGTTCCATACGGTCCAGAAGTTACGTCGTTCCAAAGGTACGATGTTATTTTCGAAGACGGAAGAAAAAGAAAGAAGCAAAAGAAAAAAACTAAAAAAAGGGGTGCAACACGAGGACTTCCCGGGAGGTCACCCATCCTAGTACTACTCTCGCCCAAGCACGCTTAACTGCGGAGTTCTGATGGGATCCGGTGCATTAGTGCTGGTATGATCGCACCCGTTAGTACATGTAACGCAATCGCTAATATGCTTTTGCGCTGACTCATGGCCTCTTTTGCCGTGGACCCCACTTGATTCATGGGCTTTTTGGGCATGCTTGGACGGGTTTTTACACTGAGAAAATCGCGATAACCACGTCCGAAATGATCGAATCGGAACCTGTAATTTGGTATGTAAAAGAAAACGGCCGAGAAAAGGGTCTAAACAGCGGAATTTGGGGATTTTAAAACTCACCCAGGGTCTTAAGACCTTGGGCAAGCCGAAGAGCACTCTTGGGGCTTTCCGAAAAGGTGCTGACGGCGGCGTGGTTCCATACGGTCCAGAAGTTACGTCGTTCCAAAGGTACGATGTTATTTTCGAAGACGGAAGAAAAAGAAAGAAGCAAAAGAAAAAAACTAAAAAAAGGGGTGCAACACGAGGACTTCCCGGGAGGTCACCCATCCTAGTACTACTCTCGCCCAAGCACGCTTAACTGCGGAGTTCTGATGGGATCCGGTGCATTAGTGCTGGTATGATCGCACCCGTTAGTACATGTAACGCAATCGCTAATATGCTTTTGCGCTGACTCATGGCCTCTTTTGCCGTGGACCCCACTTGATTCATGGGCTTTTTGGGCATGCTTGGACGGGTTTTTACACTGAGAAAATCGCGATAACCACGTCCGAAATGATCGAATCGGAACCTGTAATTTGGTATGTAAAAGAAAACGGCCGAGAAAAGGGTCTAAACAGCGGAATTTGGGGATTTTAAAACTCACCCAGGGTCTTAAGACCTTGGGCAAGCCGAAGAGCACTCTTGGGGCTTTCCGAAAAGGTGCTGACGGCGGCGTGGTTCCATACGGTCCAGAAGTTACGTCGTTCCAAAGGTACGATGTTATTTTCGAAGACGGAAGAAAAAGAAAGAAGCAAAAGAAAAAAACTAAAAAAAGGGGTGCAACACGAGGACTTCCCGGGAGGTCACCCATCCTAGTACTACTCTCGCCCAAGCACGCTTAACTGCGGAGTTCTGATGGGATCCGGTGCATTAGTGCTGGTATGATCGCACCCGTTAGTACATGTAACGCAATCGCTAATATGCTTTTGCGCTGACTCATGGCCTCTTTTGCCGTGGACCCCACTTGATTCATGGGCTTTTTGGGCATGCTTGGACGGGTTTTTACACTGAGAAAATCGCGATAACCACGTCCGAAATGATCGAATCGGAACCTGTAATTTGGTATGTAAAAGAAAACGGCCGAGAAAAGGGTCTAAACAGCGGAATTTGGGGATTTTAAAACTCACCCAGGGTCTTAAGACCTTGGGCAAGCCGAAGAGCACTCTTGGGGCTTTCCGAAAAGGTGCTGACGGCGGCGTGGTTCCATACGGTCCAGAAGTTACGTCGTTCCAAAGGTACGATGTTATTTTCGAAGACGGAAGAAAAAGAAAGAAGCAAAAGAAAAAAACTAAAAAAAGGGGTGCAACACGAGGACTTCCCGGGAGGTCACCCATCCTAGTACTACTCTCGCCCAAGCACGCTTAACTGCGGAGTTCTGATGGGATCCGGTGCATTAGTGCTGGTATGATCGCACCCGTTAGTACATGTAACGCAATCGCTAATATGCTTTTGCGCTGACTCATGGCCTCTTTTGCCGTGGACCCCACTTGATTCATGGGCTTTTTGGGCATGCTTGGACGGGTTTTTACACTGAGAAAATCGCGATAACCACGTCCGAAATGATCGAATCGGAACCTGTAATTTGGTATGTAAAAGAAAACGGCCGAGAAAAGGGTCTAAACAGCGGAATTTGGGGATTTTAAAACTCACCCAGGGTCTTAAGACCTTGGGCAAGCCGAAGAGCACTCTTGGGGCTTTCCGAAAAGGTGCTGACGGCGGCGTGGTTCCATACGGTCCAGAAGTTACGTCGTTCCAAAGGTACGATGTTATTTTCGAAGACGGAAGAAAAAGAAAGAAGCAAAAGAAAAAAACTAAAAAAAGGGGTGCAACACGAGGACTTCCCGGGAGGTCACCCATCCTAGTACTACTCTCGCCCAAGCACGCTTAACTGCGGAGTTCTGATGGGATCCGGTGCATTAGTGCTGGTATGATCGCACCCGTTAGTACATGTAACGCAATCGCTAATATGCTTTTGCGCTGACTCATGGCCTCTTTTGCCGTGGACCCCACTTGATTCATGGGCTTTTTGGGCATGCTTGGACGGGTTTTTACACTGAGAAAATCGCGATAACCACGTCCGAAATGATCGAATCGGAACCTGTAATTTGGTATGTAAAAGAAAACGGCCGAGAAAAGGGTCTAAACAGCGGAATTTGGGGATTTTAAAACTCACCCAGGGTCTTAAGACCTTGGGCAAGCCGAAGAGCACTCTTGGGGCTTTCCGAAAAGGTGCTGACGGCGGCGTGGTTCCATACGGTCCAGAAGTTACGTCGTTCCAAAGGTACGATGTTATTTTCGAAGACGGAAGAAAAAGAAAGAAGCAAAAGAAAAAAACTAAAAAAAGGGGTGCAACACGAGGACTTCCCGGGAGGTCACCCATCCTAGTACTACTCTCGCCCAAGCACGCTTAACTGCGGAGTTCTGATGGGATCCGGTGCATTAGTGCTGGTATGATCGCACCCGTTAGTACATGTAACGCAATCGCTAATATGCTTTTGCGCTGACTCATGGCCTCTTTTGCCGTGGACCCCACTTGATTCATGGGCTTTTTGGGCATGCTTGGACGGGTTTTTACACTGAGAAAATCGCGATAACCACGTCCGAAATGATCGAATCGGAACCTGTAATTTGGTATGTAAAAGAAAACGGCCGAGAAAAGGGTCTAAACAGCGGAATTTGGGGATTTTAAAACTCACCCAGGGTCTTAAGACCTTGGGCAAGCCGAAGAGCACTCTTGGGGCTTTCCGAAAAGGTGCTGACGGCGGCGTGGTTCCATACGGTCCAGAAGTTACGTCGTTCCAAAGGTACGATGTTATTTTCGAAGACGGAAGAAAAAGAAAGAAGCAAAAGAAAAAAACTAAAAAAAGGGGTGCAACACGAGGACTTCCCGGGAGGTCACCCATCCTAGTACTACTCTCGCCCAAGCACGCTTAACTGCGGAGTTCTGATGGGATCCGGTGCATTAGTGCTGGTATGATCGCACCCGTTAGTACATGTAACGCAATCGCTAATATGCTTTTGCGCTGACTCATGGCCTCTTTTGCCGTGGACCCCACTTGATTCATGGGCTTTTTGGGCATGCTTGGACGGGTTTTTACACTGAGAAAATCGCGATAACCACGTCCGAAATGATCGAATCGGAACCTGTAATTTGGTATGTAAAAGAAAACGGCCGAGAAAAGGGTCTAAACAGCGGAATTTGGGGATTTTAAAACTCACCCAGGGTCTTAAGACCTTGGGCAAGCCGAAGAGCACTCTTGGGGCTTTCCGAAAAGGTGCTGACGGCGGCGTGGTTCCATACGGTCCAGAAGTTACGTCGTTCCAAAGGTACGATGTTATTTTCGAAGACGGAAGAAAAAGAAAGAAGCAAAAGAAAAAAACTAAAAAAGGGGTGCAACACGAGGACTTCCCGGGAGGTCACCCATCCTAGTACTACTCTCGCCCAAGCACGCTTAACTGCGGAGTTCTGATGGGATCCGGTGCATTAGTGCTGGTATGATCGCACCCGTTAGTACATGTAACGCAATCGCTAATATGCTTTTGCGCTGACTCATGGCCTCTTTTGCCGTGGACCCCACTTGATTCATGGGCTTTTTGGGCATGCTTGGACGGGTTTTTACACTGAGAAAATCGCGATAACCACGTCCGAAATGATCGAATCGGAACCTGTAATTTGGTATGTAAAAGAAAACGGCCGAGAAAAGGGTCTAAACAGCGGAATTTGGGGATTTTAAAACTCACCCAGGGTCTTAAGACCTTGGGCAAGCCGAAGAGCACTCTTGGGGCTTTCCGAAAAGGTGCTGACGGCGGCGTGGTTCCATACGGTCCAGAAGTTACGTCGTTCCAAAGGTACGATGTTATTTTCGAAGACGGAAGAAAAAGAAAGAAGCAAAAGAAAAAAACTAAAAAAAGGGGTGCAACACGAGGACTTCCCGGGAGGTCACCCATCCTAGTACTACTCTCGCCCAAGCACGCTTAACTGCGGAGTTCTGATGGGATCCGGTGCATTAGTGCTGGTATGATCGCACCCGTTAGTACATGTAACGCAATCGCTAATATGCTTTTGCGCTGACTCATGGCCTCTTTTGCCGTGGACCCCACTTGATTCATGGGCTTTTTGGGCATGCTTGGACGGGTTTTTACACTGAGAAAATCGCGATAACCACGTCCGAAATGATCGAATCGGAACCTGTAATTTGGTATGTAAAAGAAAACGGCCGAGAAAAGGGTCTAAACAGCGGAATTTGGGGATTTTAAAACTCACCCAGGGTCTTAAGACCTTGGGCAAGCCGAAGAGCACTCTTGGGGCTTTCCGAAAAGGTGCTGACGGCGGCGTGGTTCCATACGGTCCAGAAGTTACGTCGTTCCAAAGGTACGATGTTATTTTCGAAGACGGAAGAAAAAGAAAGAAGCAAAAGAAAAAAACTAAAAAAAGGGGTGCAACACGAGGACTTCCCGGGAGGTCACCCATCCTAGTACTACTCTCGCCCAAGCACGCTTAACTGCGGAGTTCTGATGGGATCCGGTGCATTAGTGCTGGTATGATCGCACCCGTTAGTACATGTAACGCAATCGCTAATATGCTTTTGCGCTGACTCATGGCCTCTTTTGCCGTGGACCCCACTTGATTCATGGGCTTTTTGGGCATGCTTGGACGGGTTTTTACACTGAGAAAATCGCGATAACCACGTCCGAAATGATCGAATCGGAACCTGTAATTTGGTATGTAAAAGAAAACGGCCGAGAAAAGGGTCTAAACAGCGGAATTTGGGGATTTTAAAACTCACCCAGGGTCTTAAGACCTTGGGCAAGCCGAAGAGCACTCTTGGGGCTTTCCGAAAAGGTGCTGACGGCGGCGTGGTTCCATACGGTCCAGAAGTTACGTCGTTCCAAAGGTACGATGTTATTTTCGAAGACGGAAGAAAAAGAAAGAAGCAAAAGAAAAAAACTAAAAAAAGGGGTGCAACACGAGGACTTCCCGGGAGGTCACCCATCCTAGTACTACTCTCGCCCAAGCACGCTTAACTGCGGAGTTCTGATGGGATCCGGTGCATTAGTGCTGGTATGATCGCACCCGTTAGTACATGTAACGCAATCGCTAATATGCTTTTGCGCTGACTCATGGCCTCTTTTGCCGTGGACCCCACTTGATTCATGGGCTTTTTGGGCATGCTTGGACGGGTTTTTACACTGAGAAAATCGCGATAACCACGTCCGAAATGATCGAATCGGAACCTGTAATTTGGTATGTAAAAGAAAACGGCCGAGAAAAGGGTCTAAACAGCGGAATTTGGGGATTTTAAAACTCACCCAGGGTCTTAAGACCTTGGGCAAGCCGAAGAGCACTCTTGGGGCTTTCCGAAAAGGTGCTGACGGCGGCGTGGTTCCATACGGTCCAGAAGTTACGTCGTTCCAAAGGTACGATGTTATTTTCGAAGACGGAAGAAAAAGAAAGAAGCAAAAGAAAAAAACTAAAAAAAGGGGTGCAACACGAGGACTTCCCGGGAGGTCACCCATCCTAGTACTACTCTCGCCCAAGCACGCTTAACTGCGGAGTTCTGATGGGATCCGGTGCATTAGTGCTGGTATGATCGCACCCGTTAGTACATGTAACGCAATCGCTAATATGCTTTTGCGCTGACTCATGGCCTCTTTTGCCGTGGACCCCACTTGATTCATGGGCTTTTTGGGCATGCTTGGACGGGTTTTTACACTGAGAAAATCGCGATAACCACGTCCGAAATGATCGAATCGGAACCTGTAATTTGGTATGTAAAAGAAAACGGCCGAGAAAAGGGTCTAAACAGCGGAATTTGGGGATTTTAAAACTCACCCAGGGTCTTAAGACCTTGGGCAAGCCGAAGAGCACTCTTGGGGCTTTCCGAAAAGGTGCTGACGGCGGCGTGGTTCCATACGGTCCAGAAGTTACGTCGTTCCAAAGGTACGATGTTATTTTCGAAGACGGAAGAAAAAGAAAGAAGCAAAAGAAAAAAACTAAAAAAAGGGGTGCAACACGAGGACTTCCCGGGAGGTCACCCATCCTAGTACTACTCTCGCCCAAGCACGCTTAACTGCGGAGTTCTGATGGGATCCGGTGCATTAGTGCTGGTATGATCGCACCCGTTAGTACATGTAACGCAATCGCTAATATGCTTTTGCGCTGACTCATGGCCTCTTTTGCCGTGGACCCCACTTGATTCATGGGCTTTTTGGGCATGCTTGGACGGGTTTTTACACTGAGAAAATCGCGATAACCACGTCCGAAATGATCGAATCGGAACCTGTAATTTGGTATGTAAAAGAAAACGGCCGAGAAAAGGGTCTAAACAGCGGAATTTGGGGATTTTAAAACTCACCCAGGGTCTTAAGACCTTGGGCAAGCCGAAGAGCACTCTTGGGGCTTTCCGAAAAGGTGCTGACGGCGGCGTGGTTCCATACGGTCCAGAAGTTACGTCGTTCCAAAGGTACGATGTTATTTTCGAAGACGGAAGAAAAAGAAAGAAGCAAAAGAAAAAAACTAAAAAAAGGGGTGCAACACGAGGACTTCCCGGGAGGTCACCCATCCTAGTACTACTCTCGCCCAAGCACGCTTAACTGCGGAGTTCTGATGGGATCCGGTGCATTAGTGCTGGTATGATCGCACCCGTTAGTACATGTAACGCAATCGCTAATATGCTTTTGCGCTGACTCATGGCCTCTTTTGCCGTGGACCCCACTTGATTCATGGGCTTTTTGGGCATGCTTGGACGGGTTTTTACACTGAGAAAATCGCGATAACCACGTCCGAAATGATCGAATCGGAACCTGTAATTTGGTATGTAAAAGAAAACGGCCGAGAAAAGGGTCTAAACAGCGGAATTTGGGGATTTTAAAACTCACCCAGGGTCTTAAGACCTTGGGCAAGCCGAAGAGCACTCTTGGGGCTTTCCGAAAAGGTGCTGACGGCGGCGTGGTTCCATACGGTCCAGAAGTTACGTCGTTCCAAAGGTACGATGTTATTTTCGAAGACGGAAGAAAAAGAAAGAAGCAAAAGAAAAAAACTAAAAAAAGGGGTGCAACACGAGGACTTCCCGGGAGGTCACCCATCCTAGTACTACTCTCGCCCAAGCACGCTTAACTGCGGAGTTCTGATGGGATCCGGTGCATTAGTGCTGGTATGATCGCACCCGTTAGTACATGTAACGCAATCGCTAATATGCTTTTGCGCTGACTCATGGCCTCTTTTGCCGTGGACCCCACTTGATTCATGGGCTTTTTGGGCATGCTTGGACGGGTTTTTACACTGAGAAAATCGCGATAACCACGTCCGAAATGATCGAATCGGAACCTGTAATTTGGTATGTAAAAGAAAACGGCCGAGAAAAGGGTCTAAACAGCGGAATTTGGGGATTTTAAAACTCACCCAGGGTCTTAAGACCTTGGGCAAGCCGAAGAGCACTCTTGGGGCTTTCCGAAAAGGTGCTGACGGCGGCGTGGTTCCATACGGTCCAGAAGTTACGTCGTTCCAAAGGTACGATGTTATTTTCGAAGACGGAAGAAAAAGAAAGAAGCAAAAGAAAAAAACTAAAAAAAGGGGTGCAACACGAGGACTTCCCGGGAGGTCACCCATCCTAGTACTACTCTCGCCCAAGCACGCTTAACTGCGGAGTTCTGATGGGATCCGGTGCATTAGTGCTGGTATGATCGCACCCGTTAGTACATGTAACGCAATCGCTAATATGCTTTTGCGCTGACTCATGGCCTCTTTTGCCGTGGACCCCACTTGATTCATGGGCTTTTTGGGCATGCTTGGACGGGTTTTTACACTGAGAAAATCGCGATAACCACGTCCGAAATGATCGAATCGGAACCTGTAATTTGGTATGTAAAAGAAAACGGCCGAGAAAAGGGTCTAAACAGCGGAATTTGGGGATTTTAAAACTCACCCAGGGTCTTAAGACCTTGGGCAAGCCGAAGAGCACTCTTGGGGCTTTCCGAAAAGGTGCTGACGGCGGCGTGGTTCCATACGGTCCAGAAGTTACGTCGTTCCAAAGGTACGATGTTATTTTCGAAGACGGAAGAAAAAGAAAGAAGCAAAAGAAAAAAACTAAAAAAAGGGGTGCAACACGAGGACTTCCCGGGAGGTCACCCATCCTAGTACTACTCTCGCCCAAGCACGCTTAACTGCGGAGTTCTGATGGGATCCGGTGCATTAGTGCTGGTATGATCGCACCCGTTAGTACATGTAACGCAATCGCTAATATGCTTTTGCGCTGACTCATGGCCTCTTTTGCCGTGGACCCCACTTGATTCATGGGCTTTTTGGGCATGCTTGGACGGGTTTTTACACTGAGAAAATCGCGATAACCACGTCCGAAATGATCGAATCGGAACCTGTAATTTGGTATGTAAAAGAAAACGGCCGAGAAAAGGGTCTAAACAGCGGAATTTGGGGATTTTAAAACTCACCCAGGGTCTTAAGACCTTGGGCAAGCCGAAGAGCACTCTTGGGGCTTTCCGAAAAGGTGCTGACGGCGGCGTGGTTCCATACGGTCCAGAAGTTACGTCGTTCCAAAGGTACGATGTTATTTTCGAAGACGGAAGAAAAAGAAAGAAGCAAAAGAAAAAAACTAAAAAAAGGGGTGCAACACGAGGACTTCCCGGGAGGTCACCCATCCTAGTACTACTCTCGCCCAAGCACGCTTAACTGCGGAGTTCTGATGGGATCCGGTGCATTAGTGCTGGTATGATCGCACCCGTTAGTACATGTAACGCAATCGCTAATATGCTTTTGCGCTGACTCATGGCCTCTTTTGCCGTGGACCCCACTTGATTCATGGGCTTTTTGGGCATGCTTGGACGGGTTTTTACACTGAGAAAATCGCGATAACCACGTCCGAAATGATCGAATCGGAACCTGTAATTTGGTATGTAAAAGAAAACGGCCGAGAAAAGGGTCTAAACAGCGGAATTTGGGGATTTTAAAACTCACCCAGGGTCTTAAGACCTTGGGCAAGCCGAAGAGCACTCTTGGGGCTTTCCGAAAAGGTGCTGACGGCGGCGTGGTTCCATACGGTCCAGAAGTTACGTCGTTCCAAAGGTACGATGTTATTTTCGAAGACGGAAGAAAAAGAAAGAAGCAAAAGAAAAAAACTAAAAAAAGGGGTGCAACACGAGGACTTCCCGGGAGGTCACCCATCCTAGTACTACTCTCGCCCAAGCACGCTTAACTGCGGAGTTCTGATGGGATCCGGTGCATTAGTGCTGGTATGATCGCACCCGTTAGTACATGTAACGCAATCGCTAATATGCTTTTGCGCTGACTCATGGCCTCTTTTGCCGTGGACCCCACTTGATTCATGGGCTTTTTGGGCATGCTTGGACGGGTTTTTACACTGAGAAAATCGCGATAACCACGTCCGAAATGATCGAATCGGAACCTGTAATTTGGTATGTAAAAGAAAACGGCCGAGAAAAGGGTCTAAACAGCGGAATTTGGGGATTTTAAAACTCACCCAGGGTCTTAAGACCTTGGGCAAGCCGAAGAGCACTCTTGGGGCTTTCCGAAAAGGTGCTGACGGCGGCGTGGTTCCATACGGTCCAGAAGTTACGTCGTTCCAAAGGTACGATGTTATTTTCGAAGACGGAAGAAAAAGAAAGAAGCAAAAGAAAAAAACTAAAAAAAGGGGTGCAACACGAGGACTTCCCGGGAGGTCACCCATCCTAGTACTACTCTCGCCCAAGCACGCTTAACTGCGGAGTTCTGATGGGATCCGGTGCATTAGTGCTGGTATGATCGCACCCGTTAGTACATGTAACGCAATCGCTAATATGCTTTTGCGCTGACTCATGGCCTCTTTTGCCGTGGACCCCACTTGATTCATGGGCTTTTTGGGCATGCTTGGACGGGTTTTTACACTGAGAAAATCGCGATAACCACGTCCGAAATGATCGAATCGGAACCTGTAATTTGGTATGTAAAAGAAAACGGCCGAGAAAAGGGTCTAAACAGCGGAATTTGGGGATTTTAAAACTCACCCAGGGTCTTAAGACCTTGGGCAAGCCGAAGAGCACTCTTGGGGCTTTCCGAAAAGGTGCTGACGGCGGCGTGGTTCCATACGGTCCAGAAGTTACGTCGTTCCAAAGGTACGATGTTATTTTCGAAGACGGAAGAAAAAGAAAGAAGCAAAAGAAAAAAACTAAAAAAAGGGGTGCAACACGAGGACTTCCCGGGAGGTCACCCATCCTAGTACTACTCTCGCCCAAGCACGCTTAACTGCGGAGTTCTGATGGGATCCGGTGCATTAGTGCTGGTATGATCGCACCCGTTAGTACATGTAACGCAATCGCTAATATGCTTTTGCGCTGACTCATGGCCTCTTTTGCCGTGGACCCCACTTGATTCATGGGCTTTTTGGGCATGCTTGGACGGGTTTTTACACTGAGAAAATCGCGATAACCACGTCCGAAATGATCGAATCGGAACCTGTAATTTGGTATGTAAAAGAAAACGGCCGAGAAAAGGGTCTAAACAGCGGAATTTGGGGATTTTAAAACTCACCCAGGGTCTTAAGACCTTGGGCAAGCCGAAGAGCACTCTTGGGGCTTTCCGAAAAGGTGCTGACGGCGGCGTGGTTCCATACGGTCCAGAAGTTACGTCGTTCCAAAGGTACGATGTTATTTTCGAAGACGGAAGAAAAAGAAAGAAGCAAAAGAAAAAAACTAAAAAAAGGGGTGCAACACGAGGACTTCCCGGGAGGTCACCCATCCTAGTACTACTCTCGCCCAAGCACGCTTAACTGCGGAGTTCTGATGGGATCCGGTGCATTAGTGCTGGTATGATCGCACCCGTTAGTACATGTAACGCAATCGCTAATATGCTTTTGCGCTGACTCATGGCCTCTTTTGCCGTGGACCCCACTTGATTCATGGGCTTTTTGGGCATGCTTGGACGGGTTTTTACACTGAGAAAATCGCGATAACCACGTCCGAAATGATCGAATCGGAACCTGTAATTTGGTATGTAAAAGAAAACGGCCGAGAAAAGGGTCTAAACAGCGGAATTTGGGGATTTTAAAACTCACCCAGGGTCTTAAGACCTTGGGCAAGCCGAAGAGCACTCTTGGGGCTTTCCGAAAAGGTGCTGACGGCGGCGTGGTTCCATACGGTCCAGAAGTTACGTCGTTCCAAAGGTACGATGTTATTTTCGAAGACGGAAGAAAAAGAAAGAAGCAAAAGAAAAAAACTAAAAAAAGGGGTGCAACACGAGGACTTCCCGGGAGGTCACCCATCCTAGTACTACTCTCGCCCAAGCACGCTTAACTGCGGAGTTCTGATGGGATCCGGTGCATTAGTGCTGGTATGATCGCACCCGTTAGTACATGTAACGCAATCGCTAATATGCTTTTGCGCTGACTCATGGCCTCTTTTGCCGTGGACCCCACTTGATTCATGGGCTTTTTGGGCATGCTTGGACGGGTTTTTACACTGAGAAAATCGCGATAACCACGTCCGAAATGATCGAATCGGAACCTGTAATTTGGTATGTAAAAGAAAACGGCCGAGAAAAGGGTCTAAACAGCGGAATTTGGGGATTTTAAAACTCACCCAGGGTCTTAAGACCTTGGGCAAGCCGAAGAGCACTCTTGGGGCTTTCCGAAAAGGTGCTGACGGCGGCGTGGTTCCATACGGTCCAGAAGTTACGTCGTTCCAAAGGTACGATGTTATTTTCGAAGACGGAAGAAAAAGAAAGAAGCAAAAGAAAAAAACTAAAAAAAGGGGTGCAACACGAGGACTTCCCGGGAGGTCACCCATCCTAGTACTACTCTCGCCCAAGCACGCTTAACTGCGGAGTTCTGATGGGATCCGGTGCATTAGTGCTGGTATGATCGCACCCGTTAGTACATGTAACGCAATCGCTAATATGCTTTTGCGCTGACTCATGGCCTCTTTTGCCGTGGACCCCACTTGATTCATGGGCTTTTTGGGCATGCTTGGACGGGTTTTTACACTGAGAAAATCGCGATAACCACGTCCGAAATGATCGAATCGGAACCTGTAATTTGGTATGTAAAAGAAAACGGCCGAGAAAAGGGTCTAAACAGCGGAATTTGGGGATTTTAAAACTCACCCAGGGTCTTAAGACCTTGGGCAAGCCGAAGAGCACTCTTGGGGCTTTCCGAAAAGGTGCTGACGGCGGCGTGGTTCCATACGGTCCAGAAGTTACGTCGTTCCAAAGGTACGATGTTATTTTCGAAGACGGAAGAAAAAGAAAGAAGCAAAAGAAAAAAACTAAAAAAAGGGGTGCAACACGAGGACTTCCCGGGAGGTCACCCATCCTAGTACTACTCTCGCCCAAGCACGCTTAACTGCGGAGTTCTGATGGGATCCGGTGCATTAGTGCTGGTATGATCGCACCCGTTAGTACATGTAACGCAATCGCTAATATGCTTTTGCGCTGACTCATGGCCTCTTTTGCCGTGGACCCCACTTGATTCATGGGCTTTTTGGGCATGCTTGGACGGGTTTTTACACTGAGAAAATCGCGATAACCACGTCCGAAATGATCGAATCGGAACCTGTAATTTGGTATGTAAAAGAAAACGGCCGAGAAAAGGGTCTAAACAGCGGAATTTGGGGATTTTAAAACTCACCCAGGGTCTTAAGACCTTGGGCAAGCCGAAGAGCACTCTTGGGGCTTTCCGAAAAGGTGCTGACGGCGGCGTGGTTCCATACGGTCCAGAAGTTACGTCGTTCCAAAGGTACGATGTTATTTTCGAAGACGGAAGAAAAAGAAAGAAGCAAAAGAAAAAAACTAAAAAAAGGGGTGCAACACGAGGACTTCCCGGGAGGTCACCCATCCTAGTACTACTCTCGCCCAAGCACGCTTAACTGCGGAGTTCTGATGGGATCCGGTGCATTAGTGCTGGTATGATCGCACCCGTTAGTACATGTAACGCAATCGCTAATATGCTTTTGCGCTGACTCATGGCCTCTTTTGCCGTGGACCCCACTTGATTCATGGGCTTTTTGGGCATGCTTGGACGGGTTTTTACACTGAGAAAATCGCGATAACCACGTCCGAAATGATCGAATCGGAACCTGTAATTTGGTATGTAAAAGAAAACGGCCGAGAAAAGGGTCTAAACAGCGGAATTTGGGGATTTTAAAACTCACCCAGGGTCTTAAGACCTTGGGCAAGCCGAAGAGCACTCTTGGGGCTTTCCGAAAAGGTGCTGACGGCGGCGTGGTTCCATACGGTCCAGAAGTTACGTCGTTCCAAAGGTACGATGTTATTTTCGAAGACGGAAGAAAAAGAAAGAAGCAAAAGAAAAAAACTAAAAAAAGGGGTGCAACACGAGGACTTCCCGGGAGGTCACCCATCCTAGTACTACTCTCGCCCAAGCACGCTTAACTGCGGAGTTCTGATGGGATCCGGTGCATTAGTGCTGGTATGATCGCACCCGTTAGTACATGTAACGCAATCGCTAATATGCTTTTGCGCTGACTCATGGCCTCTTTTGCCGTGGACCCCACTTGATTCATGGGCTTTTTGGGCATGCTTGGACGGGTTTTTACACTGAGAAAATCGCGATAACCACGTCCGAAATGATCGAATCGGAACCTGTAATTTGGTATGTAAAAGAAAACGGCCGAGAAAAGGGTCTAAACAGCGGAATTTGGGGATTTTAAAACTCACCCAGGGTCTTAAGACCTTGGGCAAGCCGAAGAGCACTCTTGGGGCTTTCCGAAAAGGTGCTGACGGCGGCGTGGTTCCATACGGTCCAGAAGTTACGTCGTTCCAAAGGTACGATGTTATTTTCGAAGACGGAAGAAAAAGAAAGAAGCAAAAGAAAAAAACTAAAAAAAGGGGTGCAACACGAGGACTTCCCGGGAGGTCACCCATCCTAGTACTACTCTCGCCCAAGCACGCTTAACTGCGGAGTTCTGATGGGATCCGGTGCATTAGTGCTGGTATGATCGCACCCGTTAGTACATGTAACGCAATCGCTAATATGCTTTTGCGCTGACTCATGGCCTCTTTTGCCGTGGACCCCACTTGATTCATGGGCTTTTTGGGCATGCTTGGACGGGTTTTTACACTGAGAAAATCGCGATAACCACGTCCGAAATGATCGAATCGGAACCTGTAATTTGGTATGTAAAAGAAAACGGCCGAGAAAAGGGTCTAAACAGCGGAATTTGGGGATTTTAAAACTCACCCAGGGTCTTAAGACCTTGGGCAAGCCGAAGAGCACTCTTGGGGCTTTCCGAAAAGGTGCTGACGGCGGCGTGGTTCCATACGGTCCAGAAGTTACGTCGTTCCAAAGGTACGATGTTATTTTCGAAGACGGAAGAAAAAGAAAGAAGCAAAAGAAAAAAACTAAAAAAAGGGGTGCAACACGAGGACTTCCCGGGAGGTCACCCATCCTAGTACTACTCTCGCCCAAGCACGCTTAACTGCGGAGTTCTGATGGGATCCGGTGCATTAGTGCTGGTATGATCGCACCCGTTAGTACATGTAACGCAATCGCTAATATGCTTTTGCGCTGACTCATGGCCTCTTTTGCCGTGGACCCCACTTGATTCATGGGCTTTTTGGGCATGCTTGGACGGGTTTTTACACTGAGAAAATCGCGATAACCACGTCCGAAATGATCGAATCGGAACCTGTAATTTGGTATGTAAAAGAAAACGGCCGAGAAAAGGGTCTAAACAGCGGAATTTGGGGATTTTAAAACTCACCCAGGGTCTTAAGACCTTGGGCAAGCCGAAGAGCACTCTTGGGGCTTTCCGAAAAGGTGCTGACGGCGGCGTGGTTCCATACGGTCCAGAAGTTACGTCGTTCCAAAGGTACGATGTTATTTTCGAAGACGGAAGAAAAAGAAAGAAGCAAAAGAAAAAAACTAAAAAAAGGGGTGCAACACGAGGACTTCCCGGGAGGTCACCCATCCTAGTACTACTCTCGCCCAAGCACGCTTAACTGCGGAGTTCTGATGGGATCCGGTGCATTAGTGCTGGTATGATCGCACCCGTTAGTACATGTAACGCAATCGCTAATATGCTTTTGCGCTGACTCATGGCCTCTTTTGCCGTGGACCCCACTTGATTCATGGGCTTTTTGGGCATGCTTGGACGGGTTTTTACACTGAGAAAATCGCGATAACCACGTCCGAAATGATCGAATCGGAACCTGTAATTTGGTATGTAAAAGAAAACGGCCGAGAAAAGGGTCTAAACAGCGGAATTTGGGGATTTTAAAACTCACCCAGGGTCTTAAGACCTTGGGCAAGCCGAAGAGCACTCTTGGGGCTTTCCGAAAAGGTGCTGACGGCGGCGTGGTTCCATACGGTCCAGAAGTTACGTCGTTCCAAAGGTACGATGTTATTTTCGAAGACGGAAGAAAAAGAAAGAAGCAAAAGAAAAAAACTAAAAAAAGGGGTGCAACACGAGGACTTCCCGGGAGGTCACCCATCCTAGTACTACTCTCGCCCAAGCACGCTTAACTGCGGAGTTCTGATGGGATCCGGTGCATTAGTGCTGGTATGATCGCACCCGTTAGTACATGTAACGCAATCGCTAATATGCTTTTGCGCTGACTCATGGCCTCTTTTGCCGTGGACCCCACTTGATTCATGGGCTTTTTGGGCATGCTTGGACGGGTTTTTACACTGAGAAAATCGCGATAACCACGTCCGAAATGATCGAATCGGAACCTGTAATTTGGTATGTAAAAGAAAACGGCCGAGAAAAGGGTCTAAACAGCGGAATTTGGGGATTTTAAAACTCACCCAGGGTCTTAAGACCTTGGGCAAGCCGAAGAGCACTCTTGGGGCTTTCCGAAAAGGTGCTGACGGCGGCGTGGTTCCATACGGTCCAGAAGTTACGTCGTTCCAAAGGTACGATGTTATTTTCGAAGACGGAAGAAAAAGAAAGAAGCAAAAGAAAAAAACTAAAAAAAGGGGTGCAACACGAGGACTTCCCGGGAGGTCACCCATCCTAGTACTACTCTCGCCCAAGCACGCTTAACTGCGGAGTTCTGATGGGATCCGGTGCATTAGTGCTGGTATGATCGCACCCGTTAGTACATGTAACGCAATCGCTAATATGCTTTTGCGCTGACTCATGGCCTCTTTTGCCGTGGACCCCACTTGATTCATGGGCTTTTTGGGCATGCTTGGACGGGTTTTTACACTGAGAAAATCGCGATAACCACGTCCGAAATGATCGAATCGGAACCTGTAATTTGGTATGTAAAAGAAAACGGCCGAGAAAAGGGTCTAAACAGCGGAATTTGGGGATTTTAAAACTCACCCAGGGTCTTAAGACCTTGGGCAAGCCGAAGAGCACTCTTGGGGCTTTCCGAAAAGGTGCTGACGGCGGCGTGGTTCCATACGGTCCAGAAGTTACGTCGTTCCAAAGGTACGATGTTATTTTCGAAGACGGAAGAAAAAGAAAGAAGCAAAAGAAAAAAACTAAAAAAAGGGGTGCAACACGAGGACTTCCCGGGAGGTCACCCATCCTAGTACTACTCTCGCCCAAGCACGCTTAACTGCGGAGTTCTGATGGGATCCGGTGCATTAGTGCTGGTATGATCGCACCCGTTAGTACATGTAACGCAATCGCTAATATGCTTTTGCGCTGACTCATGGCCTCTTTTGCCGTGGACCCCACTTGATTCATGGGCTTTTTGGGCATGCTTGGACGGGTTTTTACACTGAGAAAATCGCGATAACCACGTCCGAAATGATCGAATCGGAACCTGTAATTTGGTATGTAAAAGAAAACGGCCGAGAAAAGGGTCTAAACAGCGGAATTTGGGGATTTTAAAACTCACCCAGGGTCTTAAGACCTTGGGCAAGCCGAAGAGCACTCTTGGGGCTTTCCGAAAAGGTGCTGACGGCGGCGTGGTTCCATACGGTCCAGAAGTTACGTCGTTCCAAAGGTACGATGTTATTTTCGAAGACGGAAGAAAAAGAAAGAAGCAAAAGAAAAAAACTAAAAAAAGGGGTGCAACACGAGGACTTCCCGGGAGGTCACCCATCCTAGTACTACTCTCGCCCAAGCACGCTTAACTGCGGAGTTCTGATGGGATCCGGTGCATTAGTGCTGGTATGATCGCACCCGTTAGTACATGTAACGCAATCGCTAATATGCTTTTGCGCTGACTCATGGCCTCTTTTGCCGTGGACCCCACTTGATTCATGGGCTTTTTGGGCATGCTTGGACGGGTTTTTACACTGAGAAAATCGCGATAACCACGTCCGAAATGATCGAATCGGAACCTGTAATTTGGTATGTAAAAGAAAACGGCCGAGAAAAGGGTCTAAACAGCGGAATTTGGGGATTTTAAAACTCACCCAGGGTCTTAAGACCTTGGGCAAGCCGAAGAGCACTCTTGGGGCTTTCCGAAAAGGTGCTGACGGCGGCGTGGTTCCATACGGTCCAGAAGTTACGTCGTTCCAAAGGTACGATGTTATTTTCGAAGACGGAAGAAAAAGAAAGAAGCAAAAGAAAAAAACTAAAAAAAGGGGTGCAACACGAGGACTTCCCGGGAGGTCACCCATCCTAGTACTACTCTCGCCCAAGCACGCTTAACTGCGGAGTTCTGATGGGATCCGGTGCATTAGTGCTGGTATGATCGCACCCGTTAGTACATGTAACGCAATCGCTAATATGCTTTTGCGCTGACTCATGGCCTCTTTTGCCGTGGACCCCACTTGATTCATGGGCTTTTTGGGCATGCTTGGACGGGTTTTTACACTGAGAAAATCGCGATAACCACGTCCGAAATGATCGAATCGGAACCTGTAATTTGGTATGTAAAAGAAAACGGCCGAGAAAAGGGTCTAAACAGCGGAATTTGGGGATTTTAAAACTCACCCAGGGTCTTAAGACCTTGGGCAAGCCGAAGAGCACTCTTGGGGCTTTCCGAAAAGGTGCTGACGGCGGCGTGGTTCCATACGGTCCAGAAGTTACGTCGTTCCAAAGGTACGATGTTATTTTCGAAGACGGAAGAAAAAGAAAGAAGCAAAAGAAAAAAACTAAAAAAAGGGGTGCAACACGAGGACTTCCCGGGAGGTCACCCATCCTAGTACTACTCTCGCCCAAGCACGCTTAACTGCGGAGTTCTGATGGGATCCGGTGCATTAGTGCTGGTATGATCGCACCCGTTAGTACATGTAACGCAATCGCTAATATGCTTTTGCGCTGACTCATGGCCTCTTTTGCCGTGGACCCCACTTGATTCATGGGCTTTTTGGGCATGCTTGGACGGGTTTTTACACTGAGAAAATCGCGATAACCACGTCCGAAATGATCGAATCGGAACCTGTAATTTGGTATGTAAAAGAAAACGGCCGAGAAAAGGGTCTAAACAGCGGAATTTGGGGATTTTAAAACTCACCCAGGGTCTTAAGACCTTGGGCAAGCCGAAGAGCACTCTTGGGGCTTTCCGAAAAGGTGCTGACGGCGGCGTGGTTCCATACGGTCCAGAAGTTACGTCGTTCCAAAGGTACGATGTTATTTTCGAAGACGGAAGAAAAAGAAAGAAGCAAAAGAAAAAAACTAAAAAAAGGGGTGCAACACGAGGACTTCCCGGGAGGTCACCCATCCTAGTACTACTCTCGCCCAAGCACGCTTAACTGCGGAGTTCTGATGGGATCCGGTGCATTAGTGCTGGTATGATCGCACCCGTTAGTACATGTAACGCAATCGCTAATATGCTTTTGCGCTGACTCATGGCCTCTTTTGCCGTGGACCCCACTTGATTCATGGGCTTTTTGGGCATGCTTGGACGGGTTTTTACACTGAGAAAATCGCGATAACCACGTCCGAAATGATCGAATCGGAACCTGTAATTTGGTATGTAAAAGAAAACGGCCGAGAAAAGGGTCTAAACAGCGGAATTTGGGGATTTTAAAACTCACCCAGGGTCTTAAGACCTTGGGCAAGCCGAAGAGCACTCTTGGGGCTTTCCGAAAAGGTGCTGACGGCGGCGTGGTTCCATACGGTCCAGAAGTTACGTCGTTCCAAAGGTACGATGTTATTTTCGAAGACGGAAGAAAAAGAAAGAAGCAAAAGAAAAAAACTAAAAAAAGGGGTGCAACACGAGGACTTCCCGGGAGGTCACCCATCCTAGTACTACTCTCGCCCAAGCACGCTTAACTGCGGAGTTCTGATGGGATCCGGTGCATTAGTGCTGGTATGATCGCACCCGTTAGTACATGTAACGCAATCGCTAATATGCTTTTGCGCTGACTCATGGCCTCTTTTGCCGTGGACCCCACTTGATTCATGGGCTTTTTGGGCATGCTTGGACGGGTTTTTACACTGAGAAAATCGCGATAACCACGTCCGAAATGATCGAATCGGAACCTGTAATTTGGTATGTAAAAGAAAACGGCCGAGAAAAGGGTCTAAACAGCGGAATTTGGGGATTTTAAAACTCACCCAGGGTCTTAAGACCTTGGGCAAGCCGAAGAGCACTCTTGGGGCTTTCCGAAAAGGTGCTGACGGCGGCGTGGTTCCATACGGTCCAGAAGTTACGTCGTTCCAAAGGTACGATGTTATTTTCGAAGACGGAAGAAAAAGAAAGAAGCAAAAGAAAAAAACTAAAAAAAGGGGTGCAACACGAGGACTTCCCGGGAGGTCACCCATCCTAGTACTACTCTCGCCCAAGCACGCTTAACTGCGGAGTTCTGATGGGATCCGGTGCATTAGTGCTGGTATGATCGCACCCGTTAGTACATGTAACGCAATCGCTAATATGCTTTTGCGCTGACTCATGGCCTCTTTTGCCGTGGACCCCACTTGATTCATGGGCTTTTTGGGCATGCTTGGACGGGTTTTTACACTGAGAAAATCGCGATAACCACGTCCGAAATGATCGAATCGGAACCTGTAATTTGGTATGTAAAAGAAAACGGCCGAGAAAAGGGTCTAAACAGCGGAATTTGGGGATTTTAAAACTCACCCAGGGTCTTAAGACCTTGGGCAAGCCGAAGAGCACTCTTGGGGCTTTCCGAAAAGGTGCTGACGGCGGCGTGGTTCCATACGGTCCAGAAGTTACGTCGTTCCAAAGGTACGATGTTATTTTCGAAGACGGAAGAAAAAGAAAGAAGCAAAAGAAAAAAACTAAAAAAAGGGGTGCAACACGAGGACTTCCCGGGAGGTCACCCATCCTAGTACTACTCTCGCCCAAGCACGCTTAACTGCGGAGTTCTGATGGGATCCGGTGCATTAGTGCTGGTATGATCGCACCCGTTAGTACATGTAACGCAATCGCTAATATGCTTTTGCGCTGACTCATGGCCTCTTTTGCCGTGGACCCCACTTGATTCATGGGCTTTTTGGGCATGCTTGGACGGGTTTTTACACTGAGAAAATCGCGATAACCACGTCCGAAATGATCGAATCGGAACCTGTAATTTGGTATGTAAAAGAAAACGGCCGAGAAAAGGGTCTAAACAGCGGAATTTGGGGATTTTAAAACTCACCCAGGGTCTTAAGACCTTGGGCAAGCCGAAGAGCACTCTTGGGGCTTTCCGAAAAGGTGCTGACGGCGGCGTGGTTCCATACGGTCCAGAAGTTACGTCGTTCCAAAGGTACGATGTTATTTTCGAAGACGGAAGAAAAAGAAAGAAGCAAAAGAAAAAAACTAAAAAAGGGGTGCAACACGAGGACTTCCCGGGAGGTCACCCATCCTAGTACTACTCTCGCCCAAGCACGCTTAACTGCGGAGTTCTGATGGGATCCGGTGCATTAGTGCTGGTATGATCGCACCCGTTAGTACATGTAACGCAATCGCTAATATGCTTTTGCGCTGACTCATGGCCTCTTTTGCCGTGGACCCCACTTGATTCATGGGCTTTTTGGGCATGCTTGGACGGGTTTTTACACTGAGAAAATCGCGATAACCACGTCCGAAATGATCGAATCGGAACCTGTAATTTGGTATGTAAAAGAAAACGGCCGAGAAAAGGGTCTAAACAGCGGAATTTGGGGATTTTAAAACTCACCCAGGGTCTTAAGACCTTGGGCAAGCCGAAGAGCACTCTTGGGGCTTTCCGAAAAGGTGCTGACGGCGGCGTGGTTCCATACGGTCCAGAAGTTACGTCGTTCCAAAGGTACGATGTTATTTTCGAAGACGGAAGAAAAAGAAAGAAGCAAAAGAAAAAAACTAAAAAAAGGGGTGCAACACGAGGACTTCCCGGGAGGTCACCCATCCTAGTACTACTCTCGCCCAAGCACGCTTAACTGCGGAGTTCTGATGGGATCCGGTGCATTAGTGCTGGTATGATCGCACCCGTTAGTACATGTAACGCAATCGCTAATATGCTTTTGCGCTGACTCATGGCCTCTTTTGCCGTGGACCCCACTTGATTCATGGGCTTTTTGGGCATGCTTGGACGGGTTTTTACACTGAGAAAATCGCGATAACCACGTCCGAAATGATCGAATCGGAACCTGTAATTTGGTATGTAAAAGAAAACGGCCGAGAAAAGGGTCTAAACAGCGGAATTTGGGGATTTTAAAACTCACCCAGGGTCTTAAGACCTTGGGCAAGCCGAAGAGCACTCTTGGGGCTTTCCGAAAAGGTGCTGACGGCGGCGTGGTTCCATACGGTCCAGAAGTTACGTCGTTCCAAAGGTACGATGTTATTTTCGAAGACGGAAGAAAAAGAAAGAAGCAAAAGAAAAAAACTAAAAAAAGGGGTGCAACACGAGGACTTCCCGGGAGGTCACCCATCCTAGTACTACTCTCGCCCAAGCACGCTTAACTGCGGAGTTCTGATGGGATCCGGTGCATTAGTGCTGGTATGATCGCACCCGTTAGTACATGTAACGCAATCGCTAATATGCTTTTGCGCTGACTCATGGCCTCTTTTGCCGTGGACCCCACTTGATTCATGGGCTTTTTGGGCATGCTTGGACGGGTTTTTACACTGAGAAAATCGCGATAACCACGTCCGAAATGATCGAATCGGAACCTGTAATTTGGTATGTAAAAGAAAACGGCCGAGAAAAGGGTCTAAACAGCGGAATTTGGGGATTTTAAAACTCACCCAGGGTCTTAAGACCTTGGGCAAGCCGAAGAGCACTCTTGGGGCTTTCCGAAAAGGTGCTGACGGCGGCGTGGTTCCATACGGTCCAGAAGTTACGTCGTTCCAAAGGTACGATGTTATTTTCGAAGACGGAAGAAAAAGAAAGAAGCAAAAGAAAAAACTAAAAAACGGGGTGCAACACGAGGACTTCCCGGGAGGTCACCCATCCTAGTACTACTCTCGCCCAAGCACGCTTAACTGCGGAGTTCTGATGGGATCCGGTGCATTAGTGCTGGTATGATCGCACCCGTTAGTACATGTAACGCAATCGCTAATATGCTTTTGCGCTGACTCATGGCCTCTTTTGCCGTGGACCCCACTTGATTCATGGGCTTTTTGGGCATGCTTGGACGGGTTTTTACACTGAGAAAATCGCGATAACCACGTCCGAAATGATCGAATCGGAACCTGTAATTTGGTATGTAAAAGAAAACGGCCGAGAAAAGGGTCTAAACAGCGGAATTTGGGGATTTTAAAACTCACCCAGGGTCTTAAGACCTTGGGCAAGCCGAAGAGCACTCTTGGGGCTTTCCGAAAAGGTGCTGACGGCGGCGTGGTTCCATACGGTCCAGAAGTTACGTCGTTCCAAAGGTACGATGTTATTTTCGAAGACGGAAGAAAAAGAAAGAAGCAAAAGAAAAAAACTAAAAAAAGGGGTGCAACACGAGGACTTCCCGGGAGGTCACCCATCCTAGTACTACTCTCGCCCAAGCACGCTTAACTGCGGAGTTCTGATGGGATCCGGTGCATTAGTGCTGGTATGATCGCACCCGTTAGTACATGTAACGCAATCGCTAATATGCTTTTGCGCTGACTCATGGCCTCTTTTGCCGTGGACCCCACTTGATTCATGGGCTTTTTGGGCATGCTTGGACGGGTTTTTACACTGAGAAAATCGCGATAACCACGTCCGAAATGATCGAATCGGAACCTGTAATTTGGTATGTAAAAGAAAACGGCCGAGAAAAGGGTCTAAACAGCGGAATTTGGGGATTTTAAAACTCACCCAGGGTCTTAAGACCTTGGGCAAGCCGAAGAGCACTCTTGGGGCTTTCCGAAAAGGTGCTGACGGCGGCGTGGTTCCATACGGTCCAGAAGTTACGTCGTTCCAAAGGTACGATGTTATTTTCGAAGACGGAAGAAAAAGAAAGAAGCAAAAGAAAAAACTAAAAAACGGGGTGCAACACGAGGACTTCCCGGGAGGTCACCCATCCTAGTACTACTCTCGCCCAAGCACGCTTAACTGCGGAGTTCTGATGGGATCCGGTGCATTAGTGCTGGTATGATCGCACCCGTTAGTACATGTAACGCAATCGCTAATATGCTTTTGCGCTGACTCATGGCCTCTTTTGCCGTGGACCCCACTTGATTCATGGGCTTTTTGGGCATGCTTGGACGGGTTTTTACACTGAGAAAATCGCGATAACCACGTCCGAAATGATCGAATCGGAACCTGTAATTTGGTATGTAAAAGAAAACGGCCGAGAAAAGGGTCTAAACAGCGGAATTTGGGGATTTTAAAACTCACCCAGGGTCTTAAGACCTTGGGCAAGCCGAAGAGCACTCTTGGGGCTTTCCGAAAAGGTGCTGACGGCGGCGTGGTTCCATACGGTCCAGAAGTTACGTCGTTCCAAAGGTACGATGTTATTTTCGAAGACGGAAGAAAAAGAAAGAAGCAAAAGAAAAAAACTAAAAAAAGGGGTGCAACACGAGGACTTCCCGGGAGGTCACCCATCCTAGTACTACTCTCGCCCAAGCACGCTTAACTGCGGAGTTCTGATGGGATCCGGTGCATTAGTGCTGGTATGATCGCACCCGTTAGTACATGTAACGCAATCGCTAATATGCTTTTGCGCTGACTCATGGCCTCTTTTGCCGTGGACCCCACTTGATTCATGGGCTTTTTGGGCATGCTTGGACGGGTTTTTACACTGAGAAAATCGCGATAACCACGTCCGAAATGATCGAATCGGAACCTGTAATTTGGTATGTAAAAGAAAACGGCCGAGAAAAGGGTCTAAACAGCGGAATTTGGGGATTTTAAAACTCACCCAGGGTCTTAAGACCTTGGGCAAGCCGAAGAGCACTCTTGGGGCTTTCCGAAAAGGTGCTGACGGCGGCGTGGTTCCATACGGTCCAGAAGTTACGTCGTTCCAAAGGTACGATGTTATTTTCGAAGACGGAAGAAAAAGAAAGAAGCAAAAGAAAAAAACTAAAAAAAGGGGTGCAACACGAGGACTTCCCGGGAGGTCACCCATCCTAGTACTACTCTCGCCCAAGCACGCTTAACTGCGGAGTTCTGATGGGATCCGGTGCATTAGTGCTGGTATGATCGCACCCGTTAGTACATGTAACGCAATCGCTAATATGCTTTTGCGCTGACTCATGGCCTCTTTTGCCGTGGACCCCACTTGATTCATGGGCTTTTTGGGCATGCTTGGACGGGTTTTTACACTGAGAAAATCGCGATAACCACGTCCGAAATGATCGAATCGGAACCTGTAATTTGGTATGTAAAAGAAAACGGCCGAGAAAAGGGTCTAAACAGCGGAATTTGGGGATTTTAAAACTCACCCAGGGTCTTAAGACCTTGGGCAAGCCGAAGAGCACTCTTGGGGCTTTCCGAAAAGGTGCTGACGGCGGCGTGGTTCCATACGGTCCAGAAGTTACGTCGTTCCAAAGGTACGATGTTATTTTCGAAGACGGAAGAAAAAGAAAGAAGCAAAAGAAAAAAACTAAAAAAAGGGGTGCAACACGAGGACTTCCCGGGAGGTCACCCATCCTAGTACTACTCTCGCCCAAGCACGCTTAACTGCGGAGTTCTGATGGGATCCGGTGCATTAGTGCTGGTATGATCGCACCCGTTAGTACATGTAACGCAATCGCTAATATGCTTTTGCGCTGACTCATGGCCTCTTTTGCCGTGGACCCCACTTGATTCATGGGCTTTTTGGGCATGCTTGGACGAGTTTTTACACTGAGAAAATCGCGATAACCACGTCCGAAATGATCGAATCGGAACCTGTAATTTGGTATGTAAAAGAAAACGGCCGAGAAAAGGGTCTAAACAGCGGAATTTGGGGATTTTAAAACTCACCCAGGGTCTTAAGACCTTGGGCAAGCCGAAGAGCACTCTTGGGGCTTTCCGAAAAGGTGCTGACGGCGGCGTGGTTCCATACGGTCCAGAAGTTACGTCGTTCCAAAGGTACGATGTTATTTTCGAAGACGGAAGAAAAAGAAAGAAGCAAAAGAAAAAAACTAAAAAAAGGGGTGCAACACGAGGACTTCCCGGGAGGTCACCCATCCTAGTACTACTCTCGCCCAAGCACGCTTAACTGCGGAGTTCTGATGGGATCCGGTGCATTAGTGCTGGTATGATCGCACCCGTTAGTACATGTAACGCAATCGCTAATATGCTTTTGCGCTGACTCATGGCCTCTTTTGCCGTGGACCCCACTTGATTCATGGGCTTTTTGGGCATGCTTGGACGGGTTTTTACACTGAGAAAATCGCGATAACCACGTCCGAAATGATCGAATCGGAACCTGTAATTTGGTATGTAAAAGAAAACGGCCGAGAAAAGGGTCTAAACAGCGGAATTTGGGGATTTTAAAACTCACCCAGGGTCTTAAGACCTTGGGCAAGCCGAAGAGCACTCTTGGGGCTTTCCGAAAAGGTGCTGACGGCGGCGTGGTTCCATACGGTCCAGAAGTTACGTCGTTCCAAAGGTACGATGTTATTTTCGAAGACGGAAGAAAAAGAAAGAAGCAAAAGAAAAAAACTAAAAAAAGGGGTGCAACACGAGGACTTCCCGGGAGGTCACCCATCCTAGTACTACTCTCGCCCAAGCACGCTTAACTGCGGAGTTCTGATGGGATCCGGTGCATTAGTGCTGGTATGATCGCACCCGTTAGTACATGTAACGCAATCGCTAATATGCTTTTGCGCTGACTCATGGCCTCTTTTGCCGTGGACCCCACTTGATTCATGGGCTTTTTGGGCATGCTTGGACGAGTTTTTACACTGAGAAAATCGCGATAACCACGTCCGAAATGATCGAATCGGAACCTGTAATTTGGTATGTAAAAGAAAACGGCCGAGAAAAGGGTCTAAACAGCGGAATTTGGGGATTTTAAAACTCACCCAGGGTCTTAAGACCTTGGGCAAGCCGAAGAGCACTCTTGGGGCTTTCCGAAAAGGTGCTGACGGCGGCGTGGTTCCATACGGTCCAGAAGTTACGTCGTTCCAAAGGTACGATGTTATTTTCGAAGACGGAAGAAAAAGAAAGAAGCAAAAGAAAAAAACTAAAAAAAGGGGTGCAACACGAGGACTTCCCGGGAGGTCACCCATCCTAGTACTACTCTCGCCCAAGCACGCTTAACTGCGGAGTTCTGATGGGATCCGGTGCATTAGTGCTGGTATGATCGCACCCGTTAGTACATGTAACGCAATCGCTAATATGCTTTTGCGCTGACTCATGGCCTCTTTTGCCGTGGACCCCACTTGATTCATGGGCTTTTTGGGCATGCTTGGACGGGTTTTTACACTGAGAAAATCGCGATAACCACGTCCGAAATGATCGAATCGGAACCTGTAATTTGGTATGTAAAAGAAAACGGCCGAGAAAAGGGTCTAAACAGCGGAATTTGGGGATTTTAAAACTCACCCAGGGTCTTAAGACCTTGGGCAAGCCGAAGAGCACTCTTGGGGCTTTCCGAAAAGGTGCTGACGGCGGCGTGGTTCCATACGGTCCAGAAGTTACGTCGTTCCAAAGGTACGATGTTATTTTCGAAGACGGAAGAAAAAGAAAGAAGCAAAAGAAAAAAACTAAAAAAAGGGGTGCAACACGAGGACTTCCCGGGAGGTCACCCATCCTAGTACTACTCTCGCCCAAGCACGCTTAACTGCGGAGTTCTGATGGGATCCGGTGCATTAGTGCTGGTATGATCGCACCCGTTAGTACATGTAACGCAATCGCTAATATGCTTTTGCGCTGACTCATGGCCTCTTTTGCCGTGGACCCCACTTGATTCATGGGCTTTTTGGGCATGCTTGGACGAGTTTTTACACTGAGAAAATCGCGATAACCACGTCCGAAATGATCGAATCGGAACCTGTAATTTGGTATGTAAAAGAAAACGGCCGAGAAAAGGGTCTAAACAGCGGAATTTGGGGATTTTAAAACTCACCCAGGGTCTTAAGACCTTGGGCAAGCCGAATAGCACTCTTGGGGCTTTCCGAAAAGGTGCTGACGGCGGCGTGGTTCCATACGGTCCAGAAGTTACGTCGTTCCAAAGGTACGATGTTATTTTCGAAGACGGAAGAAAAAGAAAGAAGCAAAAGAAAAAAACTAAAAAAAGGGGTGCAACACGAGGACTTCCCGGGAGGTCACCCATCCTAGTACTACTCTCGCCCAAGCACGCTTAACTGCGGAGTTCTGATGGGATCCGGTGCATTAGTGCTGGTATGATCGCACCCGTTAGTACATGTAACGCAATCGCTAATATGCTTTTGCGCTGACTCATGGCCTCTTTTGCCGTGGACCCCACTTGATTCATGGGCTTTTTGGGCATGCTTGGACGGGTTTTTACACTGAGAAAATCGCGATAACCACGTCCGAAATGATCGAATCGGAACCTGTAATTTGGTATGTAAAAGAAAACGGCCGAGAAAAGGGTCTAAACAGCGGAATTTGGGGATTTTAAAACTCACCCAGGGTCTTAAGACCTTGGGCAAGCCGAAGAGCACTCTTGGGGCTTTCCGAAAAGGTGCTGACGGCGGCGTGGTTCCATACGGTCCAGAAGTTACGTCGTTCCAAAGGTACGATGTTATTTTCGAAGACGGAAGAAAAAGAAAGAAGCAAAAGAAAAAAACTAAAAAAAGGGGTGCAACACGAGGACTTCCCGGGAGGTCACCCATCCTAGTACTACTCTCGCCCAAGCACGCTTAACTGCGGAGTTCTGATGGGATCCGGTGCATTAGTGCTGGTATGATCGCACCCGTTAGTACATGTAACGCAATCGCTAATATGCTTTTGCGCTGACTCATGGCCTCTTTTGCCGTGGACCCCACTTGATTCATGGGCTTTTTGGGCATGCTTGGACGGGTTTTTACACTGAGAAAATCGCGATAACCACGTCCGAAATGATCGAATCGGAACCTGTAATTTGGTATGTAAAAGAAAACGGCCGAGAAAAGGGTCTAAACAGCGGAATTTGGGGATTTTAAAACTCACCCAGGGTCTTAAGACCTTGGGCAAGCCGAATAGCACTCTTGGGGCTTTCCGAAAAGGTGCTGACGGCGGCGTGGTTCCATACGGTCCAGAAGTTACGTCGTTCCAAAGGTACGATGTTATTTTCGAAGACGGAAGAAAAAGAAAGAAGCAAAAGAAAAAAACTAAAAAAAGGGGTGCAACACGAGGACTTCCCGGGAGGTCACCCATCCTAGTACTACTCTCGCCCAAGCACGCTTAACTGCGGAGTTCTGATGGGATCCGGTGCATTAGTGCTGGTATGATCGCACCCGTTAGTACATGTAACGCAATCGCTAATATGCTTTTGCGCTGACTCATGGCCTCTTTTGCCGTGGACCCCACTTGATTCATGGGCTTTTTGGGCATGCTTGGACGAGTTTTTACACTGAGAAAATCGCGATAACCACGTCCGAAATGATCGAATCGGAACCTGTAATTTGGTATGTAAAAGAAAACGGCCGAGAAAAGGGTCTAAACAGCCGAAGAGCACTCTTGGGGCTTTCCCGAAAAGGTGCTAGACGGCGGCGTGGTTTCCATACGGTCCAGAAGTTACGTCGTTCCAAAGGTACGATGTTATTTTTGAAGACGGAAGAAAAAGAAAGAAGCAAAAGAAAAACCAGAAAAGGGGTGCAACACGAAGACCTCCCAGGAGGTCACCCTACCTAGTACTAACTCTCCGCCCAGCACGCTTAACTGCGGAGTTCTGATGGGATCCGGTGCATTAGTGCTGGTATGATCGCACCCGTTAGTACATGTAACGCAATCGCTAATATGCTTTTTGCGCTGACTCATGCCCTCTTTGCCGTGACACCCCCACTGATTTAATGGCCTTTTTGGGCATGCTTGGACTGGGCCGTCTACACTGAGAAAATCACATTAACCACGTCCGAAATGATCGAAGATCGGAACTGTATATGGTATGTAAAAAGAAAATGGCCCAGAAAAGGGCCTAAACAGCGGAATTTGTGGGGATTTTTAAAACTTACCCATGGTCTTCAGACCTTGGGCAAGCCGAAGAGCACTCCTGGGGCTTTCCGAAAAGGTGCTGAACGGCGGCCTGGTGCCATACGGTCCAGAAATTACGTCGTTCTAAAAAGATACGATGTTATTTTTGAAGACGGAAGAAAAAGAAAGAAGCAAAAGAAAAAACCAAAAAAGGTGGTTCAACACGAGGACCTCCCAGGAGGTCACCCTACCTAGTACTACTCTCGGCCCAAGCACGGTTAACTGCGGAGTTCTGATGGATCCGGTGCATTAGTGCTGGTATGAGTCGCACCCGTTAGTACATATAACGCAATCGCTAATATGCTTTTAACGCTGACTCATGGCCTCTTTTGCCGTGGACCACATGATTAATGGGGCTTTTTGGGCATGCTTGGACGGGCATCTACACTGAGAAAATCGCATTAACCACGTCCGAAATGATCGAATCAGAACCTGTAATTTGGTATGTAAAAGAAAACGGCCCAGAAAAGGGCCTAAACAGCGGAATTTGGGGATTTTAAAACTTACCCATTGTCTTCAGACCTTGGGCAAGCCGAAGAGCACTCTTGGGGCTTTTTGAAAAGGTGCTGACGGCGGCCTGGTGCCATACGGTCCAGAAGTTACGTCGTTCCAAAGGTACAGTGTTATTTTTGAAGACGAAAGAAAAAGAAAGAAGCAAAAGAAAAAACCAAAAAAATAGGTGCAACACGAGGACTTCCCAGGAGGTCACCCTACCTAGTACTACTCTCGCCCAAGCACGCTTAACTGCGGAGTTCTGAAGGGATCCGGTGCATTAGTGCTGGTATTATCGCACCCATTAGTACATGTAACGCAATCGCTAATATGCTTTTTTTAGCGCTGACTCGTGGCCGTCTTTTTGCCGTGGACCCCACTTGATTTAATGGGCTTTTTGGGCATGCTTTTGGACGGGCGTCTACACTGAGAAAATCGCATTAACCACGTCCGAAATGATCGAATCGGAACCTGTAATATGGTATGTAAAAGAAAATGGCCCAGAAAAGGGCCTAAACAGCGGAATTTGGGGATTTTAAAACTTACCCATGGTCTTCAGACCTTGGGCTAGCCGAAGAGCACTCCTGGGGCTTTCCGAAAAGTTGCTGACGGTGGCCTGGTGCCATACGGTCCAGAAGTTACGTCGTTCCAAAGGTACGATGTTATTTTTGAAGACGGAAGAAAAAGAAAGAAGCAAAAGAAAAAAACCAAAAAAAGGGGTGCAACACGAGGACCTCCCAGGAGGTCACCCTACCTAGTACGACTCTCGCCCAAGCACGCTTAACTGCGGAGTTCTGATGGGATCCGGTGCATTAGTGCTGGTATGATCGCACCTGTTAGTACATATAACGCAATCGCTAATATGCTTTTGCGCTGACTCATGGCCTCATTTGCCGTGGACCCCACTTGATTAATGGGCTTTTTGGGCATGCTTGGATGGTCGTCTACACTGAGAAAATCGCATTAACCACGTCCGAAATGATCGAATCGGAGCCTGTAATTTGGTATGTAAAAGAAAACGGCCCAGAAAAGGGCCTAAACAGCGTAATTTGGAGATTTTAAAACTTACCCATGGTCTTATGACCTTGGGCAAGCCGAAGAGCACTCCTGGGGCTTTCCGAAAAGGTGCTGACGGCGGCCTGGTGCCATACGGTCCAGAAGTTACGTCATTCCAAAGGTACGATGTTATTTTTGAAGACGAAAGAAAAAGAAAGAAGCAAAAGAAAAAACCAAAAAAAGAGGTGCAACACGAGGACTTCCCAGGAGGTCACCCTACCTAGTACTACTCTCGCCCAAGCAAGCTTAACTGCAGAGTTCTGAAGGGATCCGGTGCATTAGTGCTGGTATGATCGCACCCGTTAGTACATGTAACGCAATCGCTAATATGCTTTTGCGCTGACTCATGGCCTCTTTTGCCGTGGACCCCACTTGATTAATGGGCTTTTTGGGCATGCTTGGACGGGCGTCTACACAGAGAAAATCGCGATAACTACTCCGAAATGATCGAATCGGAACCTGTAATATGGTATGTAAAAGAAAACGGCCCAGAAAAGTGTCTAAACAGCAGAATTTGGGGATTTTAAACTCACCCATTGTCAAAAGACCTTGGGCAAGCCGAAGAGCACTCTTGGGGCTTTCCGAAAAGGTTCTGACGGCGGCGTGGTTCCATATGGTCCAGAAGTTACGTCGTTCCAAAGGTACGATGTTCTTTTCGAAGACGGAAGAAAAAGAAAGAAGCAAAAGGGAAAAACCAAAAAAAAGGGGTGCAACACGAGGACTGCCCGGGAGGTCACCCATCCTAGTACTACTCTCGCCCAAGCACGCTTAGCTACGGAGTTCTGATGGGATCCGGTGCATTAGTGCTGGTATGATCGCACCCGTTAGTACATGTAACGCAATCGCTAATATGCTTTTGCGCTGACTCATGGCCGCTTTTGCCGTGGACCCCACTTGATTAATGGGCTTTTTGGGCATGCTTGGACGGGTGTCTACACTGAGAAAATCGCGATAACCACTCTGAAATGATCGAATCGGAACCTGTAATTTGGTATGTAAAAGAAAACGGCCAAGAAAAGGGTCTAAACAGCGGAATTTGGGGATTTTAAAACTCACCCATGGTCAAAAGACCTTGGGCATGCCGAAGAGCACTCTTGGGGATTTCCGAAAAGGTGCTGACAGCGGCGTGGTTCCATATAATCCAGAAGTTACGTCGTTCCAAAGGTACGATGTTATTTTCGAAGACGGAAGAAAAAGAAAGAAGCAAAAGAAAAAAACCAAAAAAAAAGGGGTGCAACACGAGGACTTCCCGGGAGGTCACCCATCCTAGTACTACTCTCGCCCAAGCACGCTTAGCTGCGGAGTTCTGATGGGATCCGGTGCATTAGTGCTGGTATGATCGCACCCGTTAGTACATGTAACGCAATCGCTAATATGCTTTTGCGCTGACTCATGGCCTCTTTTGCCGTGAACCCCATTTGATTCATGGGCTTTTTGGGCATGCTTGGACGGGTTTTACACTGAGAAAATCGCGATAACCACGTCCAAAATGATTGAATCGGAACCTGTAATTTGGTATGTAAAAGAAAACGGCCCAAGAAAGGGTCTAAACAGCGGAATTTGGGGATTTTAAAACTTACCCATGACCTTAAGACCTTGGGCAAGCCGAAGAGCACTCTTGGGGCTTTCCGAGAAGGTTCTGACAGCAGCGTGGTTCCATACGGTCTAGAAGTTACGTCGTTCCAAAGGTACGATGTTATTTTCGAAGACGGAAGAAAAAGAAAGAAGCAAAAGAAAAAAAACCAAAAAAAGGGTGCAACACGAGGACTTCCCGGGAGGTCACCCATCCTAGTACTACTCTCGCCAAAGCACGCTTAGCTGCGGAGTTCTGATGGGATCCAGTGCATTAGTGCTGGTATGATCGCACCCGTTAGTACATGTAACGCAATCGCTAATATGCTTTTACGCTGACTCATGGCCTCTTTTGCTGTGGACCCCAGTAGATTCATGGGCTTTTTGGGCATGCTTGGACGGGCTTCTTCACTGAGAAAATCGCAATAACCACGTCCGTAATGATCGAATCGGAACCTGTAATTTGGTATGTAAAAGAAAACGGCCCAGAAAAGGGTCTAAACAGCGGAATTTGGGTATTTTAAAACTCACCCATGGTCTTAAGACCTTGGGCAAGCCGAAGAGCACTCTTGGGGATTTCCGAAAAGGTGCTGATGGCGGCGTGGTTCCATACGGTCCAGAAGTTAAGTCGTTCCAAAGGTACAATGTTATTTTCGAAGACGGAAGAAAAATAAATAAGCAAAAGAAAAAAACCAAAAAAAGGGGTGCAACACAAGCACTTCCCGGGAGTCACCCATCCTAGTACTACTCTCGCCCAAGCAAGCTTAACTGCGGACTTCTGATGGGATCCGGTGCATTAGTGCTGGTATGATCGCACCCATTAGTACATGTAACGCAATCGCTAATATGCTTTTGCACTGACTCATGGCCTCTTTTGCCGTGGACCCCATTTGATTCATGGGCTTTTTGGGCATGCTTGGACGGGTTTTTACACTGAGAAAATCGAGATAACCACGTCCGAAATGATCGAATCGGAACCTGTAATTTGGTATGTAAAAGAAAACGTCCCAGAAAAGGGTCTAAACAGCGAAATTTGGGGATTTTAAAACTCACCCATGGTCTTAAGGCCTTGGGCAAGCAGAAGAGCACTCTTGGGGCTTTCTGAAAAGGTTCTGACGGCGGCGTGGTTCCATACGGTCCAGAAGTTACGTCGTTCCAAAGGTACGATGTTATTTTCGAAGACGGAAGAAAAAGAAAGAAGCAAAAGAAAAAACCAAAAAAAGGGGTGCAACAGGAGGACTTCCCAGGAGGTCACCCATCCTAGTACTACTCTCGCCCAAGCACGCTTAGCTGCGGAGTTCTGATGGGATCCGGTGTATTAGTGCTGGTATGATCGCACCCGTTAGTACAAGTAACGCAATCGCTAATATGCTTTTGCGCTGACTCATGGCCTCTTTTGCCGTGAACCCCACTAGATTCATGGGATTTTTTGGGCATGCTTGGACGGGCTTCTTCACTGAGAAAATCGCAATAACCACGTCCGAAATAATCGAATCGGAACTTGTAATTTGGTATGTAAAAGAAAACGGCCCAGAAAAGGATCTAAACAGCGGAATTTGGGGATTTTAAAACTCTCCCATGTTCTTAAGACCTTGGCAAGCAGAAGAGCACTCTTGGGGCTTTCCGAAAAGGTGCTGACGGCGGCGTGGTTCCATATGGTCCAGAAGTTACTCGTTCCAAAGGTACGATGTTATTTTCGAAGACGGAAGAAAAAGAAAGAAGCAAATGAAAAAACCAATTAAAGGGGTGCAACACGAGGACTTCCCGAGAGGTCACCCATCCTAGTACTATTCTCGCCCAAGCACGCTTAGCTGCGGAGTTCTGATGGGATGCGGTGCATTAGTGCTGGTATGATCGCACCCGTTAGTACATGTAACGCAATCGCTAATATGCTTTTGCGCTGACTCATGGCCTATTTTGCCGTGGACCCCACTTGATTCATGGGCTTTTTGGGAATGCTTGGACGGGTTTTACACTGAGAAAATCGCGATAACCACGTCCAAAATGATCGAATCGGAACCTGTAATTTGGTATGTAAAAGAAAACGGCCCAGAAAACAGTCTAAACAGCCGAAGAGTACTCTTGGGGCTTTCCGAAAAGGTGCTAACGGCGGCGTGGTTCCATACGGTCCAGAAGTTACGTCGTTCCAAAGGTACGATGTTATTTTTGAAGACGGAAGAAAAAGAAAGAAGCAAAAGAAATAACCAAAAAAAGGGTTGCAACACGAGGACCTCCCAGGAGGTCACCCTACCTAGTACTACTCTCGCCCAAGCACGCTTAACTGCGGAGTTCTGATGGAATCCGGTGCATTAGTGCTGGTATGATCGCATCCGTTAGTACATGTAAAGCAATCGCTAATATGCTTTTGCGCTGACTCATGCCCTCTTTTGTCGTGGACCCCACTTGATTAATGGGCTTTTTGGGCATGCTTGGACGGGCATCTACACTGAGAAAATCGCATTAACCACGTCCGAAATGATCGAATCGGAACCTGTAATTTGGTATGTAAAAGAAAACGACTCGGAAAAGGGCCTAAACAGCGGAATTTGGGGATTTTAAAACTTACCCGTGGTTTTCAGACCTTGGGCAAGCCGAAGAGCACTCCTGGGGCTTTCCGAAAAGGTGCTGAAGGCGGCCTGGTGCCATACGGTCCAGAAGTTACGTCGTTCCAAAGGTACGATGTTATTTTTGAAGACGGAAGAAAAAGAAAGAAGCAAAAGAAAAAACCAAAAAAAGAGGTGCAACACGAGGACTTCCCAGGAGGTCACCCTACCTAGTACTACTCACGCCCAAGCACGCTTAACTGCAGAGTTCTGAAGGGATCCGGTGCATTAGTGCTGGTATGATCGCACCCGTTAGTACATGTAACGCAATCGCTAATATGCTTTTGCGCTGACTCATGGCCTCTTTTGCCGTGGACCCCACTTGATTAGTGGGCTTTTTGGGCATGCTTGGACGGGCGTCTACACTGAGAAAATCGCGATAACCACTCCGAAATGATCGAATCGGAACCTGTAATTTGGTATGTAGAAGAAAACGGCCCAGAAAAGGATCTAAACAGCGGAATTTGGGGATTTTAAAACTCACCCATGGTCAAAAGACCTTGGGCAAGCCGAAGAGCACTCTTGGGGCTTTCCGAAAAGGTTCTGACAGCGGTGTGGTTCCATACGGTCCCGAAGTTACGTCGTTCCAAAGGTACGATGTTATTTTCGAAGACGGTAGAAAAAGAAAGAAGCAAAAGAAAAAAACCAAAAAAAAGAGTGCAACACGAGGACTTCCCGGGGGGTCAACCATCCTAGTACTACTCTCGCCCAAGCACGCTTAACTGCGGAGTTCTTATGGGATCCGGTGCATTAGTGCTGGTATGATCGCACCCGTTAGTACATGTAACGCAATCGCTAATATGCTTTTGCGCTGACTCATGGCCTCTTTTGCCGTGGACCCCACTTGATTAATGGGCTTTTTGGGCATGCTTGGACGGGCGTCTACACTGAGAAAATCGCAATAACCACGTCCGAAAAGATCGAATCGTAACCTGTAATTTGGTATGTAAAAGAAAACGGCCTAGAAAAGGGTCTAAACAGCGGAATTAGGGGATTTTAAAACTCACCCAAGGTCTTAAGACCTTGGGCAAGCAGAAGAGCACTCTTGGGGCTTTTCGAAAAGGTGTTGACGGCGGCGTGGTTCCATACGGTCCAGAAGTTACGTCGTTCCAAAGGTACGATGTTATTTTCGAAGACGGAAGAAAAAGAAAGAAGCAAAAGAAAAAACCAAAAAAAAAGGGGTGCAACACGAGGACTTCCCGGGAGGTCACCCATCCTAGTACTACTCTCGCCCAAGCACGCTTAGCTGCGGAGTTCTGATGGGATCCGGTGCATTAGTGCTGGTATGATCGCACCCGTTAGTACATGTAACGCAATCGCTAATATGCTTTTGCGCTGACTCATGGCCTCTTTTTGCCGTGGACCCCACTTGATTCATGGGCTTTTTTGGGCATGCTTTTACGGGTTTCTACACTGAGAAAATCGCGATAAACCACGTCCGAAATGATCGAATCGGAACCTGTAATTTGGTATGTAAAAGAAAACGGCCCAGAAAAGGGTCTAAACAGCAGAATTTGGGGATTTTAAAACTTACCCATGGTCTTCAGACCTTGGGCAAGCCGAAGAGCACTCTTGGGGCTTTCCGAAAAGGTGCTGACAGCGGCGTGGTTCCATACGGTCCAGAAGTTACGTCGTTCCAAAGGTACGATGTTATTTTTGAAGACGGAAGAAAAAGAAAGAAGCAAAAGAAAAAAACCAAAAAAAGGGGTGCAAACACGAGGACTTCCCGGGAGGTCACCCATACCTAGTACTACTCTCGCCCAAGCACGCTTAGCTGCGGAGTTCTGATGGGATCCGGTGCATTAGTGCTGGTATGATCGCACCCGTTAGTACATGTAACGCAATCGCTAATATGCTTTTGCGCTGACTCATGGCCTTTTTTGCCGTGGACCCCACTTGATTCATGGGCTTTTTGGGCATGCTTGGACGGGTTTCTACACTGAGAAAATCGCGATAAACAACGTCCGAAATGATCGAATCGGAACCTGTAATTTGGTATGTAAAAGAAAAACGGCCCAGAAAAGGGTCTAAACAGCGGAATTTGGGGGATTTTAAAACTTATCCATGGTCTTCAGACCCTGGGCAAGCCGAAGAGCACTCCTGGGGCTTTCCGAAAAGGTGCTTACGGCGGCCTGGTGCCATACGGTCTAGAAGTTACGTCGTTCCAAAGGTACGATGTTATTTTTGAAGACGAAAGAGAAAGAAAGAAGCAAAAGAAAAAACCAAAAAAAGGGGTGCAACACGAGGACTTCCCAGGAGGTCACCCTACCTAGTACTACTCTCGCCCAAGCACGCTTAACTGCGGAGTTCTGATGGGATCCGGTGCATTAGTGCTGGTATGATCGCACCCGTTAGTACATGTAACGCAATCGCTAATATGCTTTTGCGCTGACTCATGGCCTCTTTTGCCGTGGACCCCACTTGATTAATGGGCTTTTTGGGCATGCTTGGACGGGCGTCTACACTGAGAAAATCGCGATAACCACTCCGAAATGATCGAATCGGAACCTGTAATTTGGTATGTAAAAGAAAACGGCCCAGAAAAGGGTCTAAACAGCGGAATTTGGGGATTTTAAAACTCACCCATGGTCAAAAGACCTTGGGCAAGCCGAAGAGCACTCTTGGGGCTTTCCGAAAAGGTGCTGACGGCGGCGTGGTTCCATATGGTCCAGAAGTTACGTCGTTCCAAAGGTACGATGTTATTTTCGAAGACAGAAGAAAAAGAAAGAAGCAAAAGAAAAAAACCAAAAAAAAAGGGGTGCAACACGAGGACTTCCCGGGAGGTCACCCATCCTAGTACTACTCTCGCCCAAGCACGCTTCGCTGCGGAGTTCTGATGGGATCCGGTGTATTAGTGCTGGTATGATCGCACCCGTTAGTAAATGTAACGCAATCGCTAATATGCTTTTGCACTGACTCATGGCCTCTTTTGCCGTGGACCCCACTTTATTCATGGGCTTTTTGGGAATGCTTGGACGGGTTTTTACACTGAGAAAATCGCGATAACCACTCCGAAATGATCGAATCAGAACCTGTAATTTGGTATGTAAAAGAAAACGGTCCAGAAAAGGGTCTAAACAGCGGAATTTGGGGATTTTAAAACTCACCCATGGTCTTAAGACCTTGGGCTAGCAGAAGAGCACTCTTGGGGCTTTCCGAAAAGGTGCTGACGGCGGCGTGGTTCCATACGGTCCAGAAGTTACGTCGTTCCAAAGGTACGATGTTATTTTCGAAGACGGAAGAAAAAGAAAGAAGCAAAAGAAAAAACCAATTAAAGGGGTGCAACACGAGGACTTCCCGGGAGGTCACCCATCCTAGTACTACTCTCGCCCAAGCACGCTTAGCTGCGGAGTTCTGATGGGATCCGGTGCATTAGTGCTGGTATGATCGCACCCGTTAGTACATGTAACGCAATCGCTAATATGCTTTTGCGCTGACTCATGGCCTCTTTTGCCGTGGACCCTACTTGATTCATGGGCTTTTTGGGCATGCTTGGACGGGTTTTTACACTGAGAAAATCGCGATAACCACTCCGAAATGATCGAATCAGAACCTGTAATTTGGTATGTAAAAGAAAACGGCCCAGAAAAGGGTCTAAATAGCGGAATTTGGGGATTTTAAAAATCACCCATGGTCTTAAGACCTTGGGCAAGCCGAAGAGCACTCTTGGGGCTTTCCGAAAAGGTGCTAACGGCGGCGTGGTTCCATACGGTCCAGAAGTTACGTCGTTCCAAAGGTACGATGTTATTTTTGAAGACGGAAGAAAAAGAAAGAAGCAAAAGAAAAAAAACCAAAAAAAAGGGGTGCAACACGAGGACCTCGCAGGAGGTCACCCTACCTAGTACTACTCTCGCCCAAGCACGCTTAACTGCGGAGTTCTGATGGGATCCGGTGCATTAGTGCTGGTATGATCGCACCCGTTAGTACATGTAACGCAATCACTAATATGCTTTTGCGATGACTCATGGCCTCTTTTGCCGTGAACCCCATTTGATTCATGGGCTTTTTGGGCATGCTTGGATGGGTTTTACACTGAGAAAATCGCGATAACCACGTCAGAAATGATCGAATCGGAACCTGTAATTTGGTATATAAAAGAAAACGGCCCAGAAAAGGGTCTAAACAACAGAATTTGAGGATTTTAAAACTTACCCATGGTCTTAAGACCTTGGGCAAGCCGAAGAGCACTGTTGGGGCTTTCCTAAAAGGTTCTGACAGTGGCGTGGTTCCATACGGTCCAGAAGTTACGTCGTTCCAAAGGTACGATGTTATTTTCGAAGACGGAAGAAAAAGAAAGAAGCAAAATAAAAAAACCAAAAAAAAGGGTGCAACACGAGGACTTCCCGGGAGGTCACCCATCCTAGTACTACTCTCGCCCAAGCACACTTAACTGCAGAGTTCTTATGGGATCCGGTGCATTAGTGCTGGTATGATCGCACCCGTTAGTACATGTAACGCAATTGCTAATATGCTTTTGCGCTGACTCATTGCCTCTTTTGCCGTGGACCCCACTAGATTCATGGGGTTTTGGGCATACTTGGACGGGCTTCTACACTGAGAAAATCGCAATAACCACGTCCGAAATGATCGAATCGTAACCTGTAATTTGGTATGTAAAAGAAAACGGCCTAGAAAAGGGTCTAAACAGCAGAATTTGGGGATTTTAGAACTCACCCATGGTCTTAAGACCTTGGGCAAGCCGAAGAGCACTCTTGGGGCTTTCTGAAAAGGTGCTGACAGCGGCGTGGTTCCATACGGTCCAGAAGTTACGTCGTTCCAAAGGTACGATGTTATTTTAGAAGACGGAAGAAAAAGAAAGAAGCAAAAGAAAAAAACCAAAAAAAAGGGTCCAACACGAGGACTTCCCGGTAGGTTACACATCCTAGTACTACTCTCGCCCAAGCACGCTTAGCTGCGGAGTTCTGATGGGATCCGGTGCATTAGTGCTGGTATTATCGCACCCGTTAGTACATGTAACGCAATCGCTAATATGCTTTTGCACTGACTCATGGCCTCTTTTGCCGTGGACCCCACTTGATTCGTGGGCTTTTTGGGCATGCTTGGACGGGTTTTTACACTGAGAAAATCGCGATAACCACTTTGAAATGATCGAATCAGAACCTGTAATTTGGTATGTAAAAGAAAAACGGCCCAGATAAGAGTCTAAACAGCAGAATTTGGGGATTTTAAAACTCACTCATGGTCTTAAACCTTGGGCAAGTCGAAGAGCACTCCTGGGGCTTTCCGAAAAGGTGCTGACGGCGGCCTGGTTCCATACGGTCCAGAAGTTACGTCGTTCCAAAGGTACGATGTTATTTTTGAAGACGGAAGAAAAAGAAAGAAGCAAAAGAAAAAAACCAAAAAAAGGGGTGCAACACGAGGACTTCCCAGGAGGTCACCCATCCTAGTACTACTCTCGCCCAAGCACGCATAACTGCGGAGTTCTGATGGGATCCGGTGCATTAGTGCTGGTATGATCGCACCCGTTAGTACATGTAACGCAATCGCTAATATGCTTTTGCGCTTACTCATGGCCTCTTTTACCGTGGACCCCACTAGATTCATGGGCTTTTTGGGCATGCTTGGACGGGCTTCTACATTGAAAAAATCGCAATAACCACGACTGAAATGATCGAATCGTAACCTGTAATTTGGTATGTTAAAGAAAACGGCACAGAAAAGGGTCTAAACAGCGGAATTTAGGGATTTTAAAACTCACCCATGGTCTTAAGACCTTGGGCAAGCCGAAGAGCACTCTTGGGGCTTTCCGAAAAGGTGCTGACACCGGCGTGGTTCCATACGGTCCAGAAGTTACGTCGTTCCAAAGGTACGATGTTATTTTCGAAGACGGAAGAAAAAGAAAGAAGCAAAAGAAAAAAACAAAAAAAAAGGGGTGCAACACGAGGACTTCCCGGGATGTTACCCATCCTAGTACTACTCTCGCCCAAGCACGCTTAGCTGCGGAGTTCTGATGGGATCCGGTGCATTAGTGCTGGTATGATCGCACCCGTTAGTACATGTAACGCAATCGCTAATATGCTTTTGCACTGACTCATGGCCTCTTTTGCCGTGGACCCCACTTGATTCATGGGCTTTTTGGGCATGCTTGGACGGGTTTTTACACTGAGAAAATCGCGATAACCACTCCGAAATGATCGAATCAGAACCTGTAATTTGGTATGTAAAAGAAAACGGCCCCGAAAAGGGTCTAAACAGCGGAATTTGGGGATTTTAAATCTCACCCATGGTCTTAAGACCTTGGGCAAGTAGAAGAGCACTCTTGGGGCTTTCCGAAAAGGTTCTGACGGCGGCGTGGTTCCATACGGTCCAGAAGTTATGTCGTTCGAAAGGTATGATGTTATTTTCGAAGACGGAAGAAAAAGAAAGAAGCAAAAGAAAAAAACCAATTAAAGGGGTGCAACACGAGGACTTCCCGGGAGGTCACCCATCCTAGTACTACTCTCACCCAAGCACGCTTAGCTGCGGAGTTCTGATGGGATCCGGTGCATTAGTGCTGGTATGATCGCACCCGTTAGTACATGTAACGCAATCGCTAATATGCTTTTGCGCTGACTCATGGCCTCTTTTGCCGTGGACCCCACTTGATTAATGGGCTTTTTGGGCATGCTTGGATGGGTTTTTACACTGAGAAAATCGCGATAACCACGTCCGAAATGATCGAATCGGAACCTGTAATTTGGTATGTAAAAGAAAAAAAGCCCAGAAAAGGGTCTAAACAGCCGAAGAGCACTCTTGGGGCTTTCCGAAAAGGTGCTAACGGCGGCGTGGTTCCATACGGTCCAGAAGTTACGTCGTTCCAAAGGTACGATGTTATTTTTGAAGACGGAAGAAAAAAGAAAGAAGCAAAAGAAAAAAACCAAAAAAAAAGGGTGCAACACGAAGACCTCCCAGGAGGTCACCCTACCTAGTACTACTCTCGCCCAAGCACGCTTAACTGCGGAGTTCTGATGGGATCCGGTGCATTAGTGCTGGTATGATCGCACCCGTTAGTACATGTAACGCAATCGCTAATATGCTTTTGCGCTGACTCATGGCCTCTTTTGCCGTGGACCCCACTTGATTAATGGGCTTTTTGGGCATGCTTGGACGGGCGTCTACACTGAGAAAATCGCATTAACCACGTCCGAAATGATCGAATCGGAACCTGTAATATGGTATGTAAGAGAAAACGACCCAGAAAAGGGTCTAAACAGCGGAATTTGGGGATTTTAAAACTTACCCATGGTCTTCAGACCTTGGGCAAGCCGAAGAGCACTCCTGGGGCTTTCCGAAAAGGTGCTGACGGCGGCCTGGTGCCATACGGTCCAGAAGTTACGTCGTTCTAAAGGTACGATGTTATTTTTGAAGACGGAAGAAAAAGAAAGAAGCAAAAGAAAAAAACCAAAAAAAGGGGTGCAACACGAGGACCTCCCAGGAGGTCACCCTACCTAGTACTACTCTCGCCCAAGCACGCTTAACTGCGGAGTTCTGATGGGATCCGGTGCATTAGTGCTGGTATGATCGCACCCGTTAGTACATATAACGCAATCGCTAATATGCTTTTGCGCTGACTCATGGCCTCTTTTACCGTGGACCCCACTTGATTAATGGCCTTTTTGGGCATGCTTGGATGGGCGTCTACACTGAGAAAATCCATTAACCACGTCCTAAATGATCGAATCGGAACCTGTAATTTGGTATGTAAAAGAAAACGGCCCAGAAAAGGGCCTAAACAGCGGAATTTGGGGATTTTAAAACTTACCCATAGTCTTCAGACCTTGGGCAAGCCGAAGAGCACTCCTGGGGCTTTCCGAAAAGGTGCTGACGGCGGCCTGGTGCCATACGGTCCAGAAGTTACGTCGTTCCAAAGGTACGATGTTATTTTTGAAGACGGAAGAAAAAGAAAGAAGCAAAAGAAAAAAACCAAAAAAAGGGGTGCAACACGAGGACCTCCCAGGAGGTCACCCTACCTAGTACTACTCTCGCCCAAGCACGTTTAACTGCGGAGTTCTGATGGGATCCGGTGCATTAGTGCTGGTATGATCGCACCTGTTAATACATATAACGCAATCGCTAATATGCTTTTGCGCTGACTTATGGCCTCTTTTGCCGTGGACCCCACTTGATTAATAGAATTTTTGGGCATGCTTGGATGGGCGTCTACACTGAGAAAATCGCCTTAACCACGTCCGAAATGATCGAATCGGAACCTGTAATTTGGTATGTAAAAGAAAACGGCCCAGAAAAGGGCCTAAACAGCGGAATTTGGGGATTTTAAAACTTACCCATGGTCTTCAAACCTTGGGCAAGCCGAAGAGCACTCCTGGGGCTTTCAGAAAAGGTGCTGACGGCGGCCTGGTGCCATACGGTCCAGAAGTTACGTCGTTCCAAAGGTACGATGTTATTTTTGAAGACAAAAGAAAAAGAAAGAAGCAAAAGAAAAAACCAAAAAAAGAGGTGCAACACGAGGACTTCCAAGGAGGTCACCCTACTTAGTACTACTCTCGCCCAAGCAAGCTTAACTGCAGAGTTCTGAAGGGATCCGGTGCATTAGTGCTGGTATGATCGCACCCGTTAGTACATGTAACGCAATCGCTAATATGCTTTTGCGCTGACTCATGGCCTCTTTTGCCGTGGACCCCACTTGATTAATGGGCTTTTTGGGCATGCTTGGATGGGCGTCTACACTGAGAAAATCGCGATAACTACTCCGAAATGATCGAATCGGAACCTGTAATTTGGTATGTAAAAGAAAACGGCCCAGAAAAGGGTCTAAACAGCAGAATTTGGGGATTTTAAAACTCACCCATGGTCAAAAGACCTTGGGCAAGCCGAAGAGCACTCTTGGGGCTTTCCGAAAAGGTTCTGACGGCGACGTGGTTCCATATGGTCCAGAAGTTACGTCGTTCCCAAAGTACGATGTTATTTTCGAAGACGGAAGAAAAAGAAAGAAGCAAAAGAAAAAACCAATTAAAGGGGTGCAACACGAGGACTTCCCGGGAGGTCACCCATCCTAGTACTACTCTCACCCAAGCACGCTTAGCTGCGGAGTTCTGATGGGATCCGGTGCATTAGTGCTGGTATGATCGCACCCGTTAGTACATGTAACGCAATCGCTAATATGCTTTTACGCTGACTCATGGCCTCTTTTGCCGTGGACCCCACTTGATTAATGGGCTTTTTGGGCATGCTTGGATGGGTTTTTACACTGAGAAAATCGCGATAACCACGTCCGAAATGATCGAATCGGAACCTGTAATATGGTATGTAAAAGAAAACGGTCCAGAAAAGTGTCTAAACAGCAGAATTTGGGGATTTTAAACTCACCCATTGTCAAAAGACCTTGGGCAAGCCGAAGAGCACTCTTGGGGCTTTCCGAAAAGGTTCTGACGGCGGCGTGGTTCCATATGGTCCAGAAGTTACGTCGTTCCAAAGGTACGATGTTATTTTCGAAGACGGAAGAAAAAGAAAGAAGCAAAAGAAAAAAACCAAAAAAAAGGGGTGCAACACAAGGACTTCCCGGGAGGTCTCCCATCCTAGTACTACTCTCGCCCAAGCACGCTTAGCTGCGGAGTTCTGATGGGATCCGGTGCATTAGTGCTGGTATGATCGCACCCGTTAGTACATGTAACGCAATCGCTATTATGCTTTTGCGCTGACTCATGGCCTCTTTTGCCGTGAACCCCATTTGATTCATGGGCTTTTTGGGCATGCTTGGACGGGTTTTACACTGAGAAAATCGCGATAACCACGTCCGAAAAGATAGAATCGGAACCTGTAATTTGGTATGTAAAAGAAAACGGCCCAGAAAAGGGTCTAAACAGCGGAATTTAGGGATTTTAAAACTTACCCATGGTCTTAAGACCTTGGGCAAGCCGAAGAGCACTCTTGGGGCTTTCCGAAAAGGTGCTGACAGCGGCGTGGTTCCATACGGTCCAGAAGTTACGTCGTTCCAAAGGTACGATGTTATTTTCGAAGACGGAAAAAAAAAGAAAGAAGCGAAAGAAAAAAACCAAAAAAAAAAAGGGTGCAACACAAGGACTTCCCGGGAGGTCACTCATCTTAGTACTGCTCTCGCCCAAGCACGCTTAACTGCAGAGTTCTTATGGGATCCGGTGCATTAGTACTGGTATGATCGCACCCGTTAGTACATGTAACGCAATCGCTAATATGCTTTTGCGCTGACTCATGGCCTCTTTTGCCGTGGACCCCACTAGATTCATGGGGTTTTTGGGCATACTTGGACGGGCTTCTACACTGAGAAAATCGCAATAACCACGTCCGAAATGATCGAATCGTAACCTGTAATTTGGTATGTAAAAGAAAACGGCCCAGAAAAGGGTCTAAACAGCGGAATTTGGGGATTTTAAAACTCACCCATGGTTTTAAGACCTTGGGCAAGCAGAAGAGCACTCTTGGGGCTTTCCGAAAAGGTGCTGACAGCGGCGTGGTTCCATACGGTCCAGAAGTTACGTCGTTCCAAAGGTACGATGTTATTTTCGAAGACGGAAGAAAAAGAAAGAAGCAAAAGAAAAAAACCAAAAAAAAAGGGGTGCAACACGAGGACTTCCCGGGAGGTTACCCATCCTAGTACTACTCTCGCCCAAGCACGCTTAGCTGCGGAGTTCTGATGGGATCCGGTGCATTAGTGCTGGTATGATCGCACCCGTTAGTACATGTAACGCAATCGCTAATATGCTTTTGCACTGACTCATGGCCTCTTTTGCCGTGGACCCCACTTGATTCATGGGCTTTTAGGGCATGCTTGGACGGGTTTTTTACACTGAGAAAATCGCGATAACCACTATGAAATGATCGAATCAGAACCTGTAATTTGGTATGTAAAAGAAAACGGCCCAGAAAAGGGTCTAAACAGCGGAATTTGGGGATTTTAAAACTCACCCATGGTCTTAAAACCTTGGGCAAGTCGAAGAGCACTCCTGGGGCTTTCCGAAAATGCGCTGACGGCGGCCTGGTTCCATACGGTCCAGAAGTTACGTCGTTCCAAATGTACGATGTTATTTTTGAAGACGGAATAAAAAGAAAGAAGCAAAAGAAAAAACCAAAAAAAGGGGTGCAACACGAGGACTTCCCAGGAGGTCACCCATCCTAGTACTACTCTCGCCCAAACACGCTTAACTGGGGAGTTCTGATGGGATCCGGTGCATTAGTGCTGGTATGATCGCACCCGTTAGTACATGTAACGCAATCGCTAATATGCTTTTGCGCTGACTCATGGCCTCTTTTGCTGTGGACCCCACTAGATTCATGGGCTTTTTGGGCATGCTTGGACGGGCTTCTACACTGAGAAAATCGCAATAACCACGTCCGAAATGATCGAATCGTAACCTGTAATTTGGTATGTAAAAGAAAACGGCCTAGAAAAGGGTCTAAACAGCGGAATTAGGGGATTTTAAAACTCACCCAAGGTCTTAAGACCTTGGGCAAGCAGAAGAGCACTCTTGGGGCTTTTCGAAAAGGTGTTGACGGCGGCGTGGTTCCATACGGTCCAGAAGTTATGTCGTTCCAAAGGTACGATGTTATTTTCGAAGACGGAAGAAAAAGAAAGAAGCAAAAGAAAAAACCAATTAAAGGGGTGCAACACGAGGACTTCCCGGGAGGTCACCCATCCTAGTACTACTCTCGCCCAAGCACGCTTAGCTGCGGAGTTCTGATGGGATCCGGTGCATTAGTGCTGGTATGATCGCACCCGTTAGTACATGTAACGCAATCGCTAATATGCTTTTGCGCTGACTCATGGCCTCTTTTACCGTGGACCCACTTGATTCATGGGCTTTTTGGGCATGCTTTTATGGGTTTTTACACTGAGAAAATTGCGATAACCACGTCCGAAATGATCGAATCGGAACCTGTAATTTGGTATGTAAAAGAAAACGGCCAAGAAAAGGGTCTAAACAGCAGAATTTGGGGATTTTAAAACTTACCCATGGTCTTCAGACCCTGGGCAAGCCGAAGAGCACTCCTGGGGCTTTTCGAAAAGGTGCTGACGGCGGCCTGGTGCCATACGGTCCAGAAGTTACGTCGTTCTAAAGGTACGATGTTATTTTTGAAGACGGAAGAAAAAGAAAGAAGCAAAAGAAAAAACCAAAAAAAGGGGTGCAACACGAGGACCTCCCAGGAGGTCACCCTACCTAGTACTACTCTCGCCCAAGCACGCTTAACTGCGTCGTTCTGATGGGATCCGGTGCATTAGTGCTGGTATGATCGCACCCGTTAGTACATATAACGCAATCGCTAATATGCTTTTGCGCTGACTCATGGCCTCTTTTGCCGTGGACCCCACTTGATTAATGGGCTTTTTGGGCATGCTTGGACAGGCGTCTACACTGAGAAAATCGCATTAACAACGTCCGAAATGATCGAATCGGAACCTGTAATTTGGTATGTAAAAGAAAACGGCCCAGAAAAGGGCTTAAACAGCGGAATTTGGGGATTTTAAAACTTATCCATTGTCTTCAGATCTTGGGCAAGACGAAGAGCAATCTTGGGGCTTTCCGAAAAGGTGCTCACGGCGGCCTGGTGCCATACGGTCCAGAAGTTACGTCGTTCCAAAGGTACGATGTTATTTTTGAAGACGAAAGAAAAAGAAAGAAGCAAAAGAAAAAACCAAAAAAATAGGTGCAACACGAGGACTTCCCAGGAGGTCACCCTACGTAGTACTACTCTCGCCCAAGCACGCTTAACTGCGGAGTTCTGAAGGCATCCGGTGCATTAGTGCTGGTATGATCGCACCCGTTAGTACATGTAACGCAATCGCTAATATGCTTTTGCGCTGACTCATGGCCTATTTTGCCGTGGACCCCACTTGATTAATGGGCTTTTTGGGCATGCTTGGACGGGCGTCTACACTGAGAAAATCGCGATAACCACTCCGAAATGATCGAATCGGAACCTGTAATTTGGTATGTAAAAGAAACCGGCCCAGAAAAGGGTCTAAACAGCGGAAATTAGGGATTTTAAAACTCACCCATGGTCAAAAGACCTTGGGCAAGCCGAAGAGCACTCTTGGGGCTTTCCGAAAAGGTGCTGACGGCGGCGTGGTTCCATATGGTCCAGAAGTTACGTCGTTCCAAAGGTACGATGTTATTTTCGAAGACAGAAGAAAAAGAAAGAAGCAAAAGAAAAAAAACCAAAAAAAAAGGGGTGCAACACGAGGACTTCCCGGGAGGTCACCCATCCTAGTACTACTCTCGCCCAAGCACGCTTCGCTGCGGAGTTCTGATGGGATCCGGTGTATTAGTGCTGGTATGATCGCACCCGTTAGTAAATGTAACGCAATCGCTAATATGCTTTTGCACTGACTCATGGCCTCTTTTGCCGTGGACCCCACTTTATTCATGGGCTTTTTGGGAATGCTTGGACGGGTTTTTACACTGAGAAAATCGCGATAACCACTCCGAAATGATCGAATCAGAACCTGTAATTTGGTATGTAAAAGAAAACGGTCCAGAAAAGGGTCTAAACAGCGGAATTTGGGGATTTTAAAACTCACCCATGGTCTTAAGACCTTGGGCTAGCAGAAGAGCACTCTTGGGGCTTTCCGAAAAGGTGCTGACGGCGGCGTGGTTCCATACGGTCCAGAAGTTACGTCGTTCCAAAGGTACAATGTTATTTTCGAAGACGGAAGAAAAAGAAAGAAGCAAAAGAAAAAACCAATTAAAGGGGTGCAACACGAGGACTTCCCGGGAGGTCACCCATCCTAGTACTACTCTCGCCCAAGCACGCTTAGCTGCGGAGTTCGGATGGGATCCGGTGCATTAGTGCTGGTATGATCGCACCCGTTAGTACATGTAACGCAATCGCTAATATGCTTTTGCGCTGACTCATGGCCTCTTTTGCCGTGGACCCTACTTGATTCATGGGCTTTTTGGGCATGCTTGGACGGGTTTTTACACTGAGAAAATCGCGATAACCACTCCGAAATGATCGAATCAGAACCTGTAATTTGGTATGTAAAAGAAAACGGCCCAGAAAAGGGTCTAAATAGCGGAATTTGGGGATTTTAAAAATCACCCATGGTCTTAAGACCTTGGGCAAGCCGAAGAGCACTCTTGGGGCTTTCCGAAAAGGTGCTAACGGCGGCGTGGTTCCATACGGTCCAGAAGTTACGTCGTTCCAAAGGTACGATGTTATTTTTGAAGACGGAAGAAAAAGAAAGAAGCAAAAGAAAAAACCAAAAAAAGGGGTGCAACACGAGGACCTCGCAGGAGGTCACCCTACCTAGTACTACTCTCGCCCAAGCACGCTTAACTGCGGAGTTCTGATGGAATCCGATGCATTAGTGCTGGTATGATCGCATCCGTTAGTACATGTAACGCAATCGCTAATATGCTTTTGCGCTGACTCATGCCCTCTTTTGCCGTGGACTCCACTTGATTAATGGGCTTTCTGGGCATGCTTGGACGGGCGTCTACACTGAGAAAATCGCATTAACCACGTCCGAAATGATCGAATCGGAACCTGTAATTTGGTATGTAAAAGAAAACGACTCAGAAAAGGGCCTAAACAGCGGAATTTGGGGATTTTAAAACTTACCCGTGGTCTTCAGACCTTGGGCAAGCCGAAGAGCACTCATGGGGCTTTCCGAAAAGGTGCTGCCGGTGGCATGGTGCCATACGGTCCAGAAGTTACGTCGTTCCAAAGGATTGATGTTATTTTTGAAGACGGAAGAAAAAGATAGAAGCAAAAGAAAAAACCAAAAAAAGAGGTACAACACGAGGACTTCCCAAGAGGTAACCCTACCTAGTACTACTCTCGCCCAAGCATGCTTAACTGCAGAGTTCTGAAGGGATCCGGTGCATTAGTGCTGGTATGATCGCACCCGTTAGTACATGTAACGCAATCGCTAATATGCTTTTGCGCTGACTCATGGCCTCTTTTGCCGTGGACCCCACTTGATTAATGGGCTTTTTGGGCATGCTTGGACGGGCGTCTACACTGAGAAAATCGCGATAACCACTCCGAAATGATCGAATCAGAACCTGTAATTTAGTATGTAAAAAAAAACGGCCCAGAAAAGGGTCTAAACAGCGGAATTTGGGGATTTTAAAACTCACCCATGGTCAAAAGACCTTGGGCAAGCCGAAGAGCACTCTTGGGGCTTTCCGAAAAGGTGCTGACGGCGGCGTGGTTCCATATGGTCCAGAAGTTACGTCGTTCCAAAGGTACGATGTTCTTTTCGAAGACAGAAGAAAAAGAAAGAAGCAAAAGAAAAAAACCTAAAAAAAGGGGTGCAACACGAGGACTGCCCGGGAGGTCACCCATCCTAGTACAACTCTCGCCCAAGCACGCTTAGCTGCGGAGTTCTGATGGGATCCGGTGCATTAGTGCTGGTATGATCACACCCGTTAGTACATGTAACGCAATCGCTATTATGCTTTTGCGCTGACTCATGGCCTCTTTTGCCGTGAACCCCATTTGATTCATGGGCTTTTTGGGCATGCTTGGACGGGTTTTACACTGAGAAAATCGTGATAACCACGTCCGAAATGATCGAATCGGAACCTGTAATTTGGTATGTAAAAGAAAACGGCCCAGAAAAGGGTCTAAACAGCAAAATTTGAGGATTTTAAAACTTACCCATGGTCTTAAGACCTTGGGCAAGCCGAAGAGCACTCTTGGGGCTTTCCGAAAAGGTGCTGACAGCGGTGTGGTTCCATACGGTCCAGAAGTTACGTCGTTCCAAAGGTACGATGTTATTTTCGAAGACAGAAAAAAAAGAAAGAAGCGAAAGAAAAAAACAAAAAAAAAGGGTGCAACACAAGGACTTCCCGGGAGGTCACCCATCTTAGTACTGCTCTCGCCCAAGCACGCTTAAATGCAGAATTCTTATGGGATCCGGTGCATTAGTGCTGGTATGATCGCACCCGTTAGTACATGTAACGCAATCGCTATTATGCTTTTGTGCTGACTCATGGCCTCTTTTGCCGTGAACCCCATTTGATTCATGGGCTTTTTGGGCATGCTTGGACGGGTTTTACACTGAGAAAATCTCGATAACCACGTCCGAAATGATAGAATCAGAACCTGTAATTTGGTATGTAAAAGAAAACGGCCCAGAAAAGGGTCTAAACAGCGGAATTTAGGGATTTTAAAACTTACCCATGGTCTTAAGACCTTGGGCAAGCCGAAGAGCACTCTTGGGGCTTTCCGAAAAGGTGCTGACAGCGGCGTGGTTCCATACGGTCCAGAAGTTACGTCGTTCCAAAAGTACGATGTTATTTTCGAAGACGGAAGAAAAAGAAAGAAGCGAAAGAAAAAAACCAAAAAAAAGGGTGCAACACGAGGACATCCCGGGAGGTCACCCATCTTAGTACTGCTCTCGCCCAAGCACACTTAACTGCAGAGTTCTTATGGGATCCGGTGCATTAGTGCTGGTATGATCGCACCCGTTAGTACATGTAACGCAATTGCTAATATGCTTTTGCGCTGACTCATTGCCTCTTTTGCTGTGGACCCCACTAGATTCATGGGGTTTTTGGGCATACTTGGACGGGCTTCTACACTGAGAAAATCGCAATAACCACGTCCGAAATGATCGAATCGTAACCTGTAATTTGGTATGTAAAAGAAAACGGCCTAGAAAAGGGTCTAAACAGCAGAATTTGGGGATTTTAGAACTCACCCATGGTCTTAAGACCTTGGGCAAGCCGAAGAGCACTCTTGGGGCTTTCTGAAAAGGTGCTGACAGCGGCGTGGTTCCATACGGTCCAGAAGTTACGTCGTTCCAAAGGTACGATGTTATTTTAGAAGACGGAAGAAAAAGAAAGAAGCAAAAGAAAAAAACCAAAAAAAAGGGTCCAACACGAGGACTTCCCGGTAGGTTACACATCCTAGTACTACTCTCGCCCAAGCACGCTTAGCTGCGGAGTTCTGATGGGATCCGGTGCATTAGTGCTGGTATTATCGCACCCGTTAGTACATGTAACGCAATCGCTAATATGCTTTTGCACTGACTCATGGCCTCTTTTGCCGTGGACCCCACTTGATTCGTGGGCTTTTTGGGCATGCTTGGACGGGTTTTTACACTGAGAAAATCGCGATAACCACTTTGAAATGATCGAATCAGAACCTGTAATTTGGTATGTAAAAGAAAACGGCCCAGATAAGAGTCTAAACAGCAGAATTTGGGGATTTTAAAACTCACTCATGGTCTTAAACCTTGGGCAAGTCGAAGAGCACTCCTGGGGCTTTCCGAAAAGGTGCTGACGGCGGCCTGGTTCCATACGGTCCAGAAGTTACGTCGTTCCAAAGGTACGATGTTATTTTTGAAGACGGAAGAAAAAGAAAGAAGCAAAAGAAAAAACCAAAAAAAAATGGGGTGCAACACGAGGACTTCCCAGGAGGTCACCCATCCTAGTACTACTCTCGCCCAAGCACGCATAACTGCGGAGTTCTGATGGGATCCGGTGCATTAGTGCTGGTATGATCGCACCCGTTAGTACATGTAACGCAATCGCTAATATGCTTTTGCGCTTACTCATGGCCTCTTTTACCGTGGACCCCACTAGATTCATGGGCTTTTTGGGCATGCTTGGACGGGCTTCTACATTGAAAAAATCGCAATAACCACGACTGAAATGATCGAATCGTAACCTGTAATTTGGTATGTTAAAGAAAACGGCACAGAAAAGGGTCTAAACAGCGGAATTTAGGGATTTTAAAACTCACCCATGGTCTTAAGACCTTGGGCAAGCCGAAGAGCACTCTTGGGGCTTTCCGAAAAGGTGCTGACACCGGCGTGGTTCCATACGGTCCAGAAGTTACGTCGTTCCAAAGGTACGATGTTATTTTCGAAGACGGAAGAAAAAGAAAGAAGCAAAAGAAAAAAAACCAAAAAAAAGGGTGCAACACGAGGACTTCCCGGGAGGTCACCCATCCTAGTACTACTCTCGCCCAAGCACGCTTAGCTGCGGAGTTCTGATGGGATCCGGTGCATTAGTGCTGGTATGATCGCACCCGTTAGTACATGTAACGCAATCGCTAATATGCTTTTGCACTGACTCATGGCCTCTTTTGCCGTGGACCCCACTTGATTCATGGGCTTTTTGGGCATGCTTGGACGGGTTTTTACACTGAGAAAATCGCGATAACCACTCCGAAATGATCGAATCAGAACCTGTAATTTGGTATGTAAAAGAAAACGGCCCCGAAAAGGGTCTAAACAGCGGAATTTGGGGATTTTAAATCTCACCCATGGTCTTAAGACCTTGGGCAAGTAGAAGAGCACTCTTGGGGCTTTCCGAAAAGGTTCTGACGGCGGCGTGGTTCCATACGGTCCAGAAGTTATGTCGTTCGAAAGGTACGATGTTATTTTCGAAGACGGAAGAAAAAGAAAGAAGCAAAAGAAAAAAACCCAATTAAAGGGGTGCAACACGAGGACTTCCCGGGAGGTCACCCATCCTAGTACTACTCTCACCCAAGCACGCTTAGCTGCGGAGTTCTGATGGGATCCGGTGCATTAGTGCTGGTATGATCGCACCCGTTAGTACATGTAACGCAATCGCTAATATGCTTTTGCGCTGACTCATGGCCTCTTTTGCCGTGGACCCCACTTGATTAATGGGCTTTTTGGGCATGCTTGGATGGGTTTTTACACTGAGAAAATCGCGATAACCACGTCCGAAATGATCGAATCGGAACCTGTAATTTGGTATGTAAAAGAAAACAGCCCAGAAAAGGGTCTAAACAGCCGAAGAGCACTCTTGGGGCTTTCCGAAAAGGTGCTAACGGCGGCGTGGTTCCATACGGTCCAGAAGTTACGTCGTTCCAAAGGTACGATGTTATTTTCGAAGACGGAAGAAAAAGAAAGAAGCAAAAGAAAAAACCAAAAAAAGGGGTGCAACACGAAGACCTCCCAGGAGGTCACCCTACCTAGTACTACTCTCGCCCAAGCACGCTTAACTGCGGAGTTCTGATGGGATCCGGGGCATTAGTGCTGGTATGATCGCACCCGTTAGTACATGTAACGCAATCGCTAATATGCTTTTGCGATGACTCATGGCCTCTTTTGCCGTGGACCCCACTTGATTAATGGGCTTTTTGGGCATGCTTGGACGGGCGTCTACACTGAGAAAATCGCATTAACCACGTCCGAAATGATCGAATCGGAACCTGTAATATGGTATGTAAAAGAAAATGGCCCAGAAAAGGGCCTAAACAGCGGAATTTGGGGAATTTAAAACTTACCCATGGTCTTCAGACCTTGGGCAAGCCATAGAGCACTCCTGGGGCTTTCCGAAAAGGTGCTGACGGCGGCCTGGTGCCATACGGTCCAGAAGTTACGTCGTTCTAAAGGTACGATATTATTTTTGAAGACGGAAGAAAAAGAAAGAAGCAAAAGAAAAAAACCAAAAAAAAGGGGTGCAACACGAGGACCTCCCAGGAGGTCACCCTACCTAGTACTACTCTCGCCCAAGCACGCTTAACTGCGGAGTTCTGATGGGATCCGGTGCATTAGTGCTGGTATGATCGCACCCGTTAGTACATATAACGCAATCGCTAATATGCTTTTGCGCTGACTCATGGCCTCTTTTACCGTGGACCCCACTTGATTAATGGCCTTTTTGGGCATGCTTGGATGGGCGTCTACACTGAGAAAATCCATTAACCACGTCCTAAATGATCGAATCGGAACCTGTAATTTGGTATGTAAAAGAAAACGGCCCAGAAAAGGGCCTAAACAGCGGAATTTGGGGATTTTAAAACTTACCCATGGTCTTCAGACCTTGGGCAAGCCGAAGAGCACTCCTGGGGCTTTCCGAAAAGGTGCTGACGGCGGCCTGGTGCCATACGGTCCAGAAGTTACGTCGTTCCAAAGGTACGATATTATTTTTGAAGACGGAAGAAAAAGAAAGAAGCAAAAGAAAAAACCAAAAAAAGGGGTGCAACACGAGGACCTCCCAGGAGGTCACCCTACCTAGTACTACTCTCGCCCAAGCACGTTTAACTGCGGAGTTCTGATGGGATCCGGTGCATTAGTGCTGGTATGATCGCACCTGTTAATACATATAACGCAATCGCTAATATGCTTTTGCGCTGACTTATGGCCTCTTTTGCCGTGGACCCCACTTGATTAATAGAATTTTTGGGCATGCTTGGATGGGCGTCTACACTGAGAAAATCGCCTTAACCACGTCCGAAATGATCGAATCGGAACCTGTAATTTGGTATGTAAAAGAAAACGGCCCAGAAAAGGGCCTAAACAGCGGAATTTGGGGATTTTAAAACTTACCCATGGTCTTCAAACCTTGGGCAAGCCGAAGAGCACTCCTGGGGCTTTCCGAAAAGGTGCTGACGGCGGCCTGGTGCCATACGGTCCAGAAGTTACGTCGTTCCAAAGGTACGATGTTATTTTTGAAGACAAAAGAAAAAGAAAGAAGCAAAAGAAAAACCAAAAAAAGAGGTGCAACACGAGGACTTCCAAGGAGGTCACCCTACTTAGTACTACTCTCGCCCAAGCAAGCTTAACTGCAGAGTTCTGAAGGGATCCGGTGCATTAGTGCTGGTATGATCGCACCCGTTAGTACATGTAACGCAATCGCTAATATGCTTTTGCGCTGACTCATGGCCTCTTTTGCCGTGGACCCCACTTGATTAATGGGCTTTTTGGGCATGCTTGGATGGGCGTCTACACTGAGAAAATCGCGATAACTACTCCGAAATGATCGAATCGGAACCTGTAATATGGTATGTAAAAGAAAACGGCCCAGAAAAGTGTCTAAACAGCAGAATTTGGGGATTTTAAACTCACCCATTGTCAAAAGACCTTGGGCAAGCCGAAGAGCACTCTTGGGGCTTTCCGAAAAGGTTCTGACGGCGACGTGGTTCCATATGGTCCAGAAGTTACGTCGTTCCCAAAGTACGATGTTATTTTCGAAGACGGAAGAAAAAGAAAGAAGCAAAAGAAAAAACCAATTAAAGGGGTGCAACACGAGGACTTCCCGGGAGGTCACCCATCCTAGTACTACTCTCACCCAAGCACGCTTAGCTGCGGAGTTCTGATGGGATCCGGTGCATTAGTGCTGGTATGATCGCACCCGTTAGTACATGTAACGCAATCGCTAATATGCTTTTACGCTGACTCATGGCCTCTTTTGCCGTGGACCCCACTTGATTAATGGGCTTTTTGGGCATGCTTGGATGGGTTTTTACACTGAGAAAATCGCGATAACCACGTCCGAAATGATCGAATCGGAACCTGTAATATGGTATGTAAAAGAAAACGGTCCAGAAAAGTGTCTAAACAGCAGAATTTGGGGATTTTAAACTCACCCATTGTCAAAAGACCTTGGGCAAGCCGAAGAGCACTCTTGGGGCTTTCCGAAAAGGTTCTGACGGCGGCGTGGTTCCATATGGTCCAGAAGTTACGTCGTTCCAAAGGTACGATGTTATTTTCGAAGACGGAAGAAAAAGAAAGAAGCAAAAGAAAAAAACCAAAAAAAAGGGGTGCAACACGAGGACTTCCCGGGAGGTCTCCCATCCTAGTACTACTCTCGCCCAAGCACGCTTAGCTGCGGAGTTCTGATGGGATCCGGTGCATTAGTGCTGGTATGATCGCACCCGTTAGTACATGTAACGCAATCGCTATTATGCTTTTGCGCTGACTCATGGCCTCTTTTGCCGTGAACCCCATTTGATTCATGGGCTTTTTGGGCATGCTTGGACGGGTTTTACACTGAGAAAATCGCGATAACCACGTCCGAAAAGATAGAATCGGAACCTGTAATTTGGTATGTAAAAGAAAACGGCCCAGAAAAGGGTCTAAACAGCGGAATTTAGGGATTTTAAAACTTACCCATGGTCTTAAGACCTTGGAAAAGCCGAAGAGCACTCTTGGGGCTTTCCGAAAAGGTGCTGACAGCGGCGTGGTTCCATACGGTCCAGAAGTTACGTCGTTCCAAAGGTACGATGTTATTTTCGAAGACGGAAGAAAAAGAAAGAAGCGAAAGAAAAAAACCAAAAAAAAGGGTGCAACACAAGGACTTCCCGGGAGGTCACTCATCTTAGTACTGCTCTCGCCCAAGCACGCTTAACTGCAGAGTTCTTATGGGATCCGGTGCATTAGTACTGGTATGATCGCACCCGTTAGTACATGTAACGCAATCGCTAATATGCTTTTGCGCTGACTCATGGCCTCTTTTGCCGTGGACCCCACTAGATTCATGGGGTTTTTGGGCATACTTGGACGGGCTTCTACACTGAGAAAATCGCAATAACCACGTCCGAAATGATCGAATCGTAACCTGTAATTTGGTATGTAAAAGAAAACGGCCTAGAAAAGGGTCTAAACAGCAGAATTTGGGGATTTTAGAACTCACCCATGGTCTTAAGACCTTGGGCAAGCCGAAGAGCACTCTTGGGGCTTTCTGAAAAGGTGCTGACAGCGGTGTGGTTCCATACGGTCCAGAAGTTACGTCGTTCCAAAGGTACGATGTTATTTTCGAAGACAGAAAAAAAAGAAAGAAGCGAAAGAAAAAAACAAAAAAAAAGGGTGCAACACAAGGACTTCCCGGGAGGTCACCCATCTTAGTACTGCTCTCGCCCAAGCACGCTTAAATGCAGAATTCTTATGGGATCCGGTGCATTAGTGCTGGTATGATCGCACCCGTTAGTACATGTAACGCAATCGCTATTATGCTTTTGTGCTGACTCATGGCCTCTTTTGCCGTGAACCCCATTTGATTCATGGGCTTTTTGGGCATGCTTGGACGGGTTTTACACTGAGAAAATCTCGATAACCACGTCCGAAATGATAGAATCAGAACCTGTAATTTGGTATGTAAAAGAAAACGGCCCAGAAAAGGGTCTAAACAGCGGAATTTAGGGATTTTAAAACTTACCCATGGTCTTAAGACCTTGGGCAAGCCGAAGAGCACTCTTGGGGCTTTCCGAAAAGGTGCTGACAGCGGCGTGGTTCCATACGGTCCAGAAGTTACGTCGTTCCAAAAGTACGATGTTATTTTCGAAGACGGAAGAAAAAGAAAGAAGCGAAAGAAAAAAACCAAAAAAAAGGGTGCAACACGAGGACATCCCGGGAGGTCACCCATCTTAGTACTGCTCTCGCCCAAGCACACTTAACTGCAGAGTTCTTATGGGATCCGGTGCATTAGTGCTGGTATGATCGCACCCGTTAGTACATGTAACGCAATTGCTAATATGCTTTTGCGCTGACTCATTGCCTCTTTTGCCGTGGACCCCACTAGATTCATGGGGTTTTTGGGCATACTTGGACGGGCTTCTACACTGAGAAAATCGCAATAACCACGTCCGAAATGATCGAATCGTAACCTGTAATTTGGTATGTAAAAGAAAACGGCCTAGAAAAGGGTCTAAACAGCAGAATTTGGGGATTTTAGAACTCACCCATGGTCTTAAGACCTTGGGCAAGCCGAAGAGCACTCTTGGGGCTTTCTGAAAAGGTGCTGACAGCGGCGTGGTTCCATACGGTCCAGAAGTTACGTCGTTCCAAAGGTACGATGTTATTTTAGAAGACGGAAGAAAAAGAAAGAAGCAAAAGAAAAAAACCAAAAAAAAGGGTCCAAACACGAGGACTTCCCGGTAGGTTACACATCCTAGTACTACTCTCGCCCAAGCACGCTTAGCTGCGGAGTTCTGATGGGATCCGGTGCATTAGTGCTGGTATTATCGCACCCGTTAGTACATGTAACGCAATCGCTAATATGCTTTTGCACTGACTCATGGCCTCTTTTGCCGTGGACCCCACTTGATTCGTGGGCTTTTTGGGCATGCTTGGACGGGTTTTTACACTGAGAAAATCGCGATAACCACTTTGAAATGATCGAATCAGAACCTGTAATTTGGTATGTAAAAGAAAACGGCCCAGATAAGAGTCTAAACAGCAGAATTTGGGGATTTTAAAACTCACTCATGGTCTTAAACCTTGGGCAAGTCGAAGAGCACTCCTGGGGCTTTCCGAAAAGGTGCTGACGGCGGCCTGGTTCCATACGGTCCAGAAGTTACGTCGTTCCAAAGGTACGATGTTATTTTTGAAGACGGAAGAAAAAGAAAGAAGCAAAAGAAAAAACCAAAAAAAGAGGTGCAACACGAGGACTTCCCAGGAGGTCACCCATCCTAGTACTACTCTCGCCCAAGCACGCATAACTGCGGAGTTCTGATGGGATCCGGTGCATTAGTGCTGGTATGATCGCACCCGTTAGTACATGTAACGCAATCGCTAATATGCTTTTGCGCTTACTCATGGCCTCTTTTACCGTGGACCCCACTAGATTCATGGGCTTTTTGGGCATGCTTGGACGGGCTTCTACATTGAAAAAATCGCAATAACCACGACTGAAATGATCGAATCGTAACCTGTAATTTGGTATGTTAAAGAAAACGGCACAGAAAAGGGTCTAAACAGCGGAATTTAGGGATTTTAAAACTCACCCATGGTCTTAAGACCTTGGGCAAGCCGAAGAGCACTCTTGGGGCTTTCCGAAAAGGTGCTGACACCGGCGTGGTTCCATACGGTCCAGAAGTTACGTCGTTCCAAAGGTACGATGTTATTTTCGAAGACGGAAGAAAAAGAAAGAAGCAAAAGAAAAAAACCAAAAAAAAGGGTGCAACACGAGGACTTCCCGGGATGTTACCCATCCTAGTACTACTCTCGCCCAAGCACGCTTAGCTGCGGAGTTCTGATGGGATCCGGTGCATTAGTGCTGGTATGATCGCACCCGTTAGTACATGTAACGCAATCGCTAATATGCTTTTGCACTGACTCATGGCCTCTTTTGCCGTGGACCCCACTTGATTCATGGGCTTTTTGGGCATGCTTGGACGGGTTTTTACACTGAGAAAATCGCGATAACCACTCCGAAATGATCGAATCAGAACCTGTAATTTGGTATGTAAAAGAAAACGGCCCCGAAAAGGGTCTAAACAGCGGAATTTGGGGATTTTAAATCTCACCCATGGTCTTAAGACCTTGGGCAAGTAGAAGAGCACTCTTGGGGCTTTCCGAAAAGGTTCTGACGGCGGCGTGGTTCCATACGGTCCAGAAGTTATGTCGTTCGAAAGGTACGATGTTATTTTCGAAGACGGAAGAAAAAGAAAGAAGCAAAAGAAAAAACCAATTAAAGGGGTGCAACACGAGGACTTCCCGGGAGGTCACCCATCCTAGTACTACTCTCACCCAAGCACGCTTAGCTGCGGAGTTCTGATGGGATCCGGTGCATTAGTGCTGTTATGATCGCACCCGTTAGTACATGTAACGCAATCGCTAATATGCTTTTGCGCTGACTCATGGCCTCTTTTGCCGTGGACCCCACTTGATTAATGGGCTTTTTGGGCATGCTTGGATGGGTTTTTACACTGAGAAAATCGCGATAACCACGTCCGAAATGATCGAATCGGAACCTGTAATTTGGTATGTAAAAGAAAACAGCCCAGAAAAGGGTCTAAACAGCCGAAGAGCACTCTTGGGGCTTTCCGAAAAGGTGCTAACGGCGGCGTGGTTCCATACGGTCCAGAAGTTACGTCGTTCCAAAGGTACGATGTTATTTTCGAAGACGGAAGAAAAAGAAAGAAGCAAAAGAAAAAACCAAAAAAAGGGGTGCAACACGAAGACCTCCCAGGAGGTCACCCTACCTAGTACTACTCTCGCCCAAGCACGCTTAACTGCGGAGTTCTGATGGGATCCGGGGCATTAGTGCTGGTATGATCGCACCCGTTAGTACATGTAACGCAATCGCTAATATGCTTTTGCGATGACTCATGGCCTCTTTTGCCGTGGACCCCACTTGATTAATGGGCTTTTTGGGCATGCTTGGACGGGCGTCTACACTGAGAAAATCGCATTAACCACGTCCGAAATGATCGAATCGGAACCTGTAATATGGTATGTAAAAGAAAATGGCCCAGAAAAGGGCCTAAACAGCGGAATTTGGGGAATTTAAAACTTACCCATGGTCTTCAGACCTTGGGCAAGCCATAGAGCACTCCTGGGGCTTTCCGAAAAGGTGCTGACGGCGGCCTGGTGCCATACGGTCCAGAAGTTACGTCGTTCTAAAGGTACGATATTATTTTTGAAGACGGAAGAAAAAGAAAGAAGCAAAAGAAAAAACCAAAAAAAGGGGTGCAACACGAGGACCTCCCAGGAGGTCACCCTACCTAGTACTACTCTCGCCCAAGCACGCTTAACTGCGGAGTTCTGATGGGATCCGGTGCATTAGTGCTGGTATGATCGCACCCGTTAGTACATATAACGCAATCGCTAATATGCTTTTGCGCTGACTCATGGCCTCTTTTACCGTGGACCCCACTTGATTAATGGCCTTTTTGGGCATGCTTGGATGGGCGTCTACACTGAGAAAATCCATTAACCACGTCCTAAATGATCGAATCGGAACCTGTAATTTGGTATGTAAAAGAAAACGGCCCAGAAAAGGGCCTAAACAGCGGAATTTGGGGATTTTAAAACTTACCCATGGTCTTCAGACCTTGGGCAAGCCGAAGAGCACTCCTGGGGCTTTCCGAAAAGGTGCTGACGGCGGCCTGGTGCCATACGGTCCAGAAGTTACGTCGTTCCAAAGGTACGATGTTATTTTTGAAGACGGAAGAAAAAGAAAGAAGCAAAAGAAAAAACCAAAAAAAGGGGTGCAACACGAGGACCTCCCAGGAGGTCACCCTACCTAGTACTACTCTCGCCCAAGCACGTTTAACTGCGGAGTTCTGATGGGATCCGGTGCATTAGTGCTGGTATGATCGCACCTGTTAATACATATAACGCAATCGCTAATATGCTTTTGCGCTGACTTATGGCCTCTTTTGCCGTGGACCCCACTTGATTAATAGAATTTTTGGGCATGCTTGGATGGGCGTCTACACTGAGAAAATCGCCTTAACCACGTCCGAAATGATCGAATCGGAACCTGTAATTTGGTATGTAAAAGAAAACGGCCCAGAAAAGGGCCTAAACAGCGGAATTTGGGGATTTTAAAACTTACCCATGGTCTTCAAACCTTGGGCAAGCCGAAGAGCACTCCTGGGGCTTTCCGAAAAGGTGCTGACGGCGGCCTGGTGCCATACGGTCCAGAAGTTACGTCGTTCCAAAGGTACGATGTTATTTTTGAAGACAAAAGAAAAAGAAAGAAGCAAAAGAAAAACCAAAAAAAGAGGTGCAACACGAGGACTTCCAAGGAGGTCACCCTACTTAGTACTACTCTCGCCCAAGCAAGCTTAACTGCAGAGTTCTGAAGGGATCCGGTGCATTAGTGCTGGTATGATCGCACCCGTTAGTACATGTAACGCAATCGCTAATATGCTTTTGCGCTGACTCATGGCCTCTTTTGCCGTGGACCCCACTTGATTAATGGGCTTTTTGGGCATGCTTGGATGGGCGTCTACACTGAGAAAATCGCGATAACTACTCCGAAATGATCGAATCGGAACCTGTAATATGGTATGTAAAAGAAAACGGCCCAGAAAAGTGTCTAAACAGCAGAATTTGGGGATTTTAAACTCACCCATTGTCAAAAGACCTTGGGCAAGCCGAAGAGCACTCTTGGGGCTTTCCGAAAAGGTTCTGACGGCGACGTGGTTCCATATGGTCCAGAAGTTACGTCGTTCCCAAAGTACGATGTTATTTTCGAAGACGGAAGAAAAAGAAAGAAGCAAAAGAAAAAACCAATTAAAGGGGTGCAACACGAGGACTTCCCGGGAGGTCACCCATCCTAGTACTACTCTCACCCAAGCACGCTTAGCTGCGGAGTTCTGATGGGATCCGGTGCATTAGTGCTGGTATGATCGCACCCGTTAGTACATGTAACGCAATCGCTAATATGCTTTTACGCTGACTCATGGCCTCTTTTTGCCGTGGACCCCACTTGATTAATGGGCTTTTTGGGCATGCTTGGATGGGTTTTTACACTGAGAAAATCGCGATAACCACGTCCGAAATGATCGAATCGGAACCTGTAATATGGTATGTAAAAGAAAACGGTCCAGAAAAGTGTCTAAACAGCAGAATTTGGGGATTTTAAACTCACCCATGGTCAAAAGACCTTGGGCAAGCCGAAGAGCACTCTTGGGGCTTTCCGAAAAGGTTCTGACGGCGGCGTGGTTCCATATGGTCCAGAAGTTACGTCGTTCCAAAGGTACGATGTTATTTTCGAAGACGGAAGAAAAAGAAAGAAGCAAAAGAAAAAAAAACCAAAAAAAAGGGGTGCAACACGAGGACTTCCCGGGAGGTCTCCCATCCTAGTACTACTCTCGCCCAAGCACGCTTAGCTGCGGAGTTCTGATGGGATCCGGTGCATTAGTGCTGGTATGATCGCACCCGTTAGTACATGTAACGCAATCGCTAATATGCTTTTGCGCTGACTCATGGCCTCTTTTGCCGTGAACCCCATTTGATTCATGGGCTTTTTGGGCATGCTTGGACGGGTTTTACACTGAGAAAATCGCGATAACCACGTCCGAAAAGATAGAATCGGAACCTGTAATTTGGTATGTAAAAGAAAACGGCCCAGAAAAGGGTCTAAACAGCGGAATTTAGGGATTTTAAAACTTACCCATGGTCTTAAGACCTTGGGCAAGCCGAAGAGCACTCTTGGGGCTTTCCGAAAAGGTGCTGACAGCGGCGTGGTTCCATACGGTCCAGAAGTTACGTCGTTCCAAAGGTACGATGTTATTTTCGAAGACGGAAGAAAAAGAAAGAAGCGAAAGAAAAAAACCAAAAAAAAGGGTGCAACACAAGGACTTCCCGGGAGGTCACTCATCTTAGTACTGCTCTCGCCCAAGCACGCTTAACTGCAGAGTTCTTATGGGATCCGGTGCATTAGTACTGGTATGATCGCACCCGTTAGTACATGTAACGCAATCGCTAATATGCTTTTGCGCTGACTCATGGCCTCTTTTGCCGTGGACTCCACTAGATTCATGGGGTTTTTGGGCATACTTGGACGGGCTTCTACACTGAGAAAATCGCAATAACCACGTCCGAAATGATCGAATCGTAACCTGTAATTTGGTATGTAAAAGAAAACGGTCTAGAAAAGGGTCTAAACAGCCGAATTTGGGGATTTTAGAACTCACCCATGGTTTTAGGACCTTGGGCAAGCCGAAGAGCACTCTTGGGGCTTTCCGAAAAGGTGCTGACAGCGGCGTGGTTCCATACGGTCCAGAAGTTACGTCGTTCCAAAGGTACGATGTTATTTTCGAAGACGGAAGAAAAAGAAAGAAGCAGAAGAAAAAAACCAAAAAAAAAGGGTGCAACACGAGGACTTCCCGGGAGGTTACCCATCCTAGTACTACTCTCGCCCAAGCACGCTTAGCTGCGGAGTTCTGATGGGATCCGGTGCATTAGTGCTGGTATGATCGCACCCGTTAGTACATGTAACGCAATCGCTAATATGCTTTTGCGATGACTCATGGCCTCTTTTGCCGTGGACCCCACTTGATTCATGGGCTTTTAGGGCATGCTTGGACGGGTTTTTACACTGAGAAAATCGCGATAACCACTATGAAATGATCGAATCAGAACCTGTAATTTGGTATGTAAAAGAAAATGGCCCAGAAAAGGGTCTAAACAGCGGAATTTGGGGATTTTAAAACTCACCCATGGTCTTAAAACCTTGGGCAAGTCGAAGAGCACTCCTGGGGCTTTCCGAAAAGGCGCTGACGGCGGCCTGGTTCCATACGGTCCAGAAGTTACGTCGTTCCAAATGTACGATGTTATTTTTGAAGACGGAATAAAAAGAAAGAAGCAAAAGAAAAAACCAAAAAAAGGGGTGCAACACGAGGACTTCCCAGGAGGTCACCCATCCTAGTACTACTCTCGCCCAAACACGCTTAACTGGGGAGTTCTGATGGGATCCGGTGCATTAGTGCTGGTATGATCGCACCCGTTAGTACATGTAACGCAATCGCTAATATGCTTTTGCGCTTACTCATGGCCTCTTTTACCGTGGACCCCACTAGATTCATGGGCTTTTTGGGCATGCTTGGACGGGCTTCTACACTGAAAAAATCGCAATAACCACGTCTGAAATGATCGAATCGTAACCTGTAATTTGGTATGTAAAAGAAAACGGCACAGAAAAGGGTCTAAACAGCGGAATTTGGGGATTTTAAAACTCACCCATGGTCTTAAGACCGTGGCCAAGCCGAAGAGCACTCTTGGGGCTTTCCGAAAAGGTGCTGACAGCGGCGTGGTTCCATACGGTCCAGAAGTTACGTCGTTCCAAAGGTACGATGTTATTTTCGAAGACGGAAGAAAAAGAAAGAAGCAAAAGAAAAAAACCAAAAAAAAGGGTGCAACACGAGGACTTCCCGGGAGGTTACCCATCCTAGTACTACTCTCGCCCAAGCACGCTTAGCTGCGGAGTTCTGATGGGATCCGGTGCATTAGTGCTGGTATGATTGCACCCGTTAGTACATGTAATGCAATCGCTAATATGCTTTTGCACTGACTCATGGCCTCTTTTGCCGTGGACCCCACTTGATTCATGGGCTTTTTGGGCATGCTTGGACGGGTTTTTACACTGAGAAAATCGCGATAACCACTCCGAAATGATCGAATCAGAACCTGTAATTTGGTATGTAAAAGAAAACGGCCCCGAAAAGGGTCTAAACAGCGGAATTTGGGGATTTTAAAACTCACCCATGGTCTTTAGACCTTGGGCAAGCAGAAGAGCACTCTTGGGGCTTTCCGAAAAGGTGCTGACGGCGGCGTGGTTCCATACGGTCCAGAAGTTACGTCGTTCCAAAGGTACGATGTTATTTTCGAAGACGGAAGAAAAAGAAAGAAGCAAAAGAAAAAACCAATTAAAGGGGTGCAACACGAGGACTTCCCGGGAGGTCACCCATCCTAGTACTACTCTCGCCCAAGCGCGCTTAGCTGCGGAGTTCTGATGGGATCTGGTGCATTAGTGCTGGTATGATCGCACCCGTTAGTACATGTAACGCAATCGCTAATATGCTTTTGCGCTGACTCATGGCCTCTTTTGCTGTGGACCCCACTAGATTCATGGGGTTTTTGGGCATACTTGGACGGGCTTCTACACTGAGAAAATCGCAATAACCACGTCCGAAATGATCGAATCGTAACCTGTAATTTGGTATGTAAAAGAAAACGGCCTAGAAAAGGGTCTAAACAGCAGAATTTGGGGATTTTAGAACTCACCCATGGTCTTAAGACCTTGGGCAAGCCGAAGAGCACTCTTGGGGCTTTCTGAAAAGGTGCTGACAGCGGCGTGGTTCCATACGGTCCAGAAGTTACGTCGTTCCAAAGGTACGATGTTATTTTCGAAGACCGAAGAAAAAGAAAGAAGCAGAAGAAAAAAACCAAAAAAAAGGGTGCAACACGAGGACTTCCCGGGAGGTTACCCATCCTAGTACTACTCTCGCCCAAGCACGCTTAGCTGCGGAGTTCTGATGGGATCCGGTGCATTAGTGCTGGTATGATCGCACCCGTTAGTACATGTAACGCAATCGCTAATATGCTTTTGCACTGACTCATGGCCTGTTTTGTCGTGGACCCCACTTGATTCATGGGCTTTTTGGGCATGCTTGGACGGGTTTTTACACTGAGAAAATCGCGATAACCACTCTGAAATTATCGAATCAGAACCTGTAATTTGGTATGTAAAAGAAAACGGCCCAGAAAAGGGTCTAAACAGCGGAATTTGGGGATTTTAAAACTCACCCATGGTCTTAAAACCTTAGGCAAGTCGAAGAGCACTCCTGGGGCTTTCCGAAAAGGTGCTGACGGCGGCCTGGTTTCATACGGTCCAGAAGTTACGTCGTTCCAAAGGTACGATGTTATTTTTGAAGACGGAACAAAAAGAAAGAAGCAAAAGAAAAAACCAAAAAAAGGGGTGCAAAACGAGGACTTCTCAGGAGGTCACCCATCCTAGTACTACTCTCGCCCAAGCACGCTTAACTGGGGAGTTCAGTAGGATCCGGTGCATTAGTGCTGGTATGATCGCACCCGTTAGTACATGTAACGCAATCGCTAATATGCTTTTGCGCTTACTCATGGCCTCTTTTACCGTAGACCCCACTAGATTCATGGGCTTTTTGGGCATGCTTGAATGGGCTTCTACACTGAAAAAATCGCAATAACCACGTCTGAAATAATCGAATCGTAACCTGTAATTTGGTATGTAAAAGAAAACGGCACAGAAAAGGGTCTAAACAGCGGAATTTGGAGATTTTAAAACTCACCCATGGTCTTAAGACCTTGGGCAAGCCGAAGAGCACTCTTGGGGCTTTCCGAAAAGGTGCTGACAGCGGCGTGGTTCCATACGGTCCAGAAGTTACGTCGTTCCAAAGGTACGATGCTATTTTCGAAGACGGAAGAAAAAGAAAGAAGCAAAAGAAAAAAACCAAAAAAAGGGTGCAACACGAGGACTTCCCGGGAGGTTACCCATCCTAGTACTACTCTCGCCCAAGCACGCTTAGCTGCGGAGTTCTGATGGGATCCGGTGCATTAGTGCTGGTATGATCGCACCCGTTAGTACATGTAACGCAATCGCTAATATGCTTTTGCACTGACTCATGGCCTCTTTTGCCGTGGACCCCACTTGATTCATGGGCTTTTTGGACATGCTTGGACGGGTTTTTACACTGAGAAAATCGCGATAACCACTCCGAAATGATCGAATCAGAACCTGTAATTTGGTATGTAAAAGAAAACGGCCCCGAAAAGGGTCTAAACAGCGGAATTTGGGGATTCTAAAACTCAACCATGGTCTTAAGACCTTGGGCAAGCAGAAGAGCACTCTTGGGGCTTTCCGAAAAGGTGTTGACGGCGGCGTGGTTCCATACGGTCCAGAAGTTACGTCGTTCCAAAGATACAATGTTATTTTCGAAGACGGAAGAAAAAGAAAGAAGCAAAAGAAAAAACCAATTAAAGGGGTGCAACACGAGGACTTCCCGAGAGGTCACCCATCCTAGTACTACTTTCGCCCAAGCACGCTTAGCTGCGGAGTTCTGATGGGATCCGGTGCATTAGTGCTGGTATGATCGCACCCGTTAGTACATGTAACACAATCGCTAATATGCTTTTGCGCTGACTCATGCCCTCTTTTGCCGTGGACGCCACTTGATTCATGGGCTTTTTGGGTATGCTTGGATGGGTTTTTACACTGAGAAAATCGCGATAACCACGTCCGAAATGATCGAATCGGAACCTGTAATTTGGTATGTAAAAGAAAACGGCCCAGAAAAGGGTCTAAACAGCCGAAGAGCACTCTTGGGGCTTTCCGAAAAGGTGCTAACGGCGGCGTGGTTCCATACGGTCCAGAAGTTACGTCATTCCAAAGGTACGATGTTATTTTTGAAGACGGAAGAAAAAGAAAGAAGCAAAAGAAAAAACCAAAAAAAGGGGTGCAACACGAGGACCTCCCAGGAGGTCACCCTACCTAGTACTACTCTCGCCCAAGCACGCTTAACTGCGGAGTTCTGATGGGATCCGGTGCATTAGTGCTGGTATGATCACACCCGTTAGTACATGTAAAGCAATCGCTAATATGCTTTTGCGCTGACTCATGGCCTCTTTTGCCGTGGACCCCACTTGATTAATGGGCTTTTTGGGCATGCTTGGATGGGCGTCTACACTGAGAAAATCGCATTAACCACGTCCGAAATGATCGAATCGGAACCTGTAATTTGGTATGTAAAAGAAAACGGCCCAGAAAAGGGCCTAAACAGCGGAATTTGGGGATTTTAAAACTTACCCATGGTCTTCAGACCTTGGGCAAGCCGAAGAGCACTCCTGGGGCTTTCCGAAAAGGTGCTGACGGCGGCCTGGTGCCATACGGTCCAGAAGTTACGTCGTTCCAAAGGTACGATGTTATTTTTAAAGACGGAAGAAAAAGAAAGAAGCAAAAGAAAAAACCAAAAAAGGGGTGCAACACGAGGACCTCCCAGGAGGTCACCCTACCTAGTACTACTCTCGCCCAAGCACGCTTAACTGCGGAGTTCTGATGGGATCCGGTGCATTAGTGCTGGTATGATCGCACCCGTTAGTACATATAACGCAATCGCTAATATGCTTTTGCGCTGACTCATGGCCTCTTTTGCCGTGGACCCCACTTGATTAATGGGCTTTTTGGGCATGCTTGGATGGGCGTCTACACTGAGAAAATCGCATTAACCACGTCCGAAATGATCGAATCGGAACCTGTAATTTGGTATGTGAAAGAAAATGGCCCAGAAAAGGGCCTAAACAGCGGAATTTGGGGATTTTAAAACTTACCCATGGTCTTTAGACCTTGGGCAAGCCGAAGAGCACTCCTGGGGCTTTCCGAAAAGGTGCTGACGGCGGCTTGGTGCCATACGGTCCAGAAGTTACGTCGTTCCAAAGGTACGATGTTATTTTTGAAGACGAAAGAAAAAGAAAGAAGCAAAAGAAAAAACCAAAAAAAGAGGTGCAACACGAGGACTTCCCAGGAGGTCACCCTACCTAGTACTACTCTCGCCCAAGCAAGCTTAATTGCGGAGTTCTGAAGGGATCCGGTGCATTAGTGCTGGTATGATCGCACCCGTTAGTACATATAACGCAATCGCTAATATGCTTTTGCGCTGACTCATGGCCTCTTTTGCCGTGGACCCCACTTGATTAATGGGCTTTTTAGGCATGCTTGGACGGGCGTCTACACTGAGAAAATCGCGATAACCACTCCGAAATGATCGAATCGGAACCTGTAATTTGGTATGTAAAAGAAAACGGCCCAGAAAAGTGTCTAAACAGCGGAATTTGGGGATTTTAAACTCACCCATGGTCAAAAGACCTTGGGCAAGAGGAAGAGCACTCTTGGGGCTTTCCGAAAAGGTGCTGATGGCGGCGTGGTTCCATATGGTCCAGAAGTTACGTTGATAGGGTTCAGGTTTTACCCAAATAAAAACTACTGCAAGTGCACAGCAAAGCAGATGTAGTATAAGGGGTATCGAAATCCCAAGAGAGTAATGCTAACTACACTATCAATTATAGATTTGGACTAGGCTAAGCAAAATATGATGTATGTAATGCGAATGAATAATTAGAAATAAGCAAACGATGATATGATATGTTCTAAGTTCAGGAAGACTAAAAGCGCTAAGCTAGGGTAATTCGCAGGTATGAATCCAAGAATGTAGAATGCAGGGAATCAGGAATGATTAAGAACCGTTTTTAAACATGAATCTCTAATGCATAACTAATCAATTCTCATTGCAGAAGTTATCTATACCTAGATCATAAAGTTTCAAATCTCTTTGCAAACCCTAACAACCTAAGTATGCAGGAATGATCAGATTCAATTGTTTACAAAACTCCTAAGCCAAATCTCTTTGTACTAAGTTGTTTTGCTCATCAAATACTAGTTCAGGTATTGAATAATGCTCTCACATATTTTTAACAACCTATGATTTGCGGATTCCTAGATGATGTGTCTCAGAAATTCGATTTTAAAGCAAGCAGAGATGAAAAACCATGAGATATTCCTAACAGATAGCGATTCTACACTCTTTTCATCAACCTTTGAGAAACCCTAACTTAACTAGCAGTTTACTCAGACATGATTATGAGATCACAAAGCATAACTGAATAAAATTGCATTAAGAGAAAGAGTAAGAAACAAAGAGGGTTCGAAATCTTCTCTAAAGAGTACAGGATTTGTCTCCCCAAAAAGCTCTGAATAAAATCTCTCTCTAGCTCTCTGAATTCTCAAAAACTAAGATAATAGCCAACAATGGCTGAAAAACCTAATAAATAGAAGCTAAACACGATCTGGGGTCTTCATGTAAATACAGAAAACTTCTGGGCCAATTCTGCAATTCTTCTTGATACTTTTAACAAATAGCCACGCTCCTTCCTCTCTGGGTGACAAGCGTCACCAATGGGGTGACGATCGTCACCATTGGTGAATACTTTCTGCTTCGATCTTGGTACTTCGTGGCTTCAACTCAGAATGCTCCAAAAGGTTCCAATATCTCCAATTATGCTCCAGACATGCTTTAACCTGCAAAGACTCTTCTAGGACTCTAAAAAGACTAAAAAGACTCAATAAAAAGGACTTATATCATGGTTAAAAACCATAAAAACCATGATATATCAACTCCCCCAGACTTAGCTTTTGCTTGCCCTCAAGCAAACATCAGATAGAGTACAGGGTCGAGGTTTGAAAACAAGAAACAGTCAGTTAGTCATCAGAAACACCACACTAGTTAAAGCTTTCGAATCCACATACCACAGAGTCAACACAAGATCAAATTTCTACCTAATCATCACAAGCTTAGCAAATCTCTCAAGTCCAGTCTAAATCCCTTCAAGAAATCCGAAATTTCTACTGTTAACTCCTTATTTTTTATCTAAGTGTGAAGTCTCATCAAGGCTCTATCATCTTAATCACTTTACAGATTCTTTTCCCTTCCTAACAACTGAACAAATCAATCTCAACACAGCTCTCCTATTTTCTCTTCCCTTAATCTTTTTCCTTTGAATATTTTCGATTTTTCACTTCTTTTTCTCAACTTTTACAGTCTAAGATATGGTGCTACTCAATACTTGTGTTCCTTGTGAGGAGACAGGTTCTTGAGTGTGTTCACTACTGTTGTTCCTTGTGAGGAGACAAGGTCATGAATGCACCATTCTTTAGACTTAATCTTTTAAAAACTACATCAGGGAAGATCAAAGAGAGACTGTATTTTAACCTTATTGTCAGTGCTTAAAGAGAGAATCAAGATCAATAAGAATCAATCACCAAGACAAGAAATTTAAAGTTCATTAAGGTGGAGCTAACAGCAAATTTTCCAGATTCTCTAAGAACCTAAACCTTCATTGCTAGACTGATCTACCTATGACTTTCAACTTAGTAAGACTTGTAATCAACTACTGTGGCAATGGTTCTTATCAGCAAAAACGTCCTATGGCTAGTTCCAAGAAAAACTAACAGTTTCAAAAATTTTGACTCTAGAAAAATAGGTTTTTTACTCAACTTTAAGACTCTATAAACATGACACAAAGCACACAACGTCAGTAACCACCTCCCCCAGACTTAAACAACACTGTCCCCAGTGTTATTAAGCCAAGAGTTGGTCAGAAAAATGAATGAGAAGTCGAAAAACCAAGTCAGAAAAGTGTTACCTCGCGTGGGGTTGGGTGACGAGCGTCACCAATCTGGTGACGAGCGTCACCACGACCTGTATTGCCCAAATCTTATGTTAGATGTTAATTAACGAAGTGTTTGCATGTGTACTCGAAAGTTAGACTTTTTGAGCATTCAAACACATAATTAACAACATCCAAACATAGCAATAATAACCTGGTTCAACAATCTCACAAAACATCATCAAAGAAACTGACAACTGACTCAAAAGAAACATAAAAATGACTCAAGAGAAAGAAAAATAAAAAGGGCAAAAAAAGGAACAAGTAACCAGATAATGAAGCTTCAATCCTCATCCTCACAAGGCTCAGTAGTGTAGTGGGGGCGGACACAACCACAGTTGCTAAGTGTAGCAACAGCATCCCAGAGTCCCTCAAAGCTATCAATGACATACTCCTGAAAAGCAGCCATATCCATGGGTGTCTGTGGTCGTGGAGGACGCCTGAAGGCAGCAGAAGAGCCACTCTGACGCGTAGAAGGTCCAACATCAGTAGCAGCAGCAGTAGAAGCAGAGGGACCAGCTGTAGCAGCTCTAGCAGGGCGCAGAGTCAAGGGGCGCAGAAGAGTCTGTGCTGGCATGAAGAATAACTGGCGTGGGTCTGTCTGGATAGTAGTGAGGGCTCTCTGTGGCAACTTAATGCCAACATACTCTCCAAAAGTAGTTGTGAAAGTCCAGACAACTCCAGTCTTCATCCAAGTGACATGGCGCAGATACTGCTCATCCATAAGCGATCTATCACTGCGCAGACTGCAAGGGGTAACATCGATCTGGAAATGATGGAAGATCGGTGTCAACAAGCTGCCCACACTCTCAGTCTTCTCCCCTGGACTGGTAAATGGCTTGGTCTTTAAAGAGACCAAATGCTCAGCGAAAACAACACCTAAATTAGCGCGAACCATACTATCAACTGGTATCGAATCATCCAGCATCTCATAAAGTCCGTAGTAAAGGAGAATCAGCTCGCTAACTCGAGTCTTGCTGGGCGCAGACTTGCACAGAATAGTATGACCAAAAAGGTGCAGAAGGTACCTCAAAACCGGATGTCTAACCTCTGTCTGCGTGCTGGTCTTGCTATCATAGACTCCATTCCCGAACTTGGACCAGAATATCCTCATATGGGTCCACTAAGAGGGAAGGAGAACGCCTGTGGGATGGTCAGAGAAGCCATAAATCCCACAAAGCTCCATCAGACTGATCCGGTATCGAATCCCTCGGATCAGAAATGTCATAGTGCCTTCCTGAGCACGCTTTGCCAGCTCATTAGCGTAGTAGACTCGAACTGTAGAGAGGAACTGGCGGACCAAGTCTGGGTACAGATCGTACTGCTGGAATGGCATAGTCCCCATGCCAATGCGCTCCAGAATCTCATAAACCTCCTCAAAGATCCCCATCTTCTGCAGAACAGCAGGATCCGCGAGTCGAGTGGGGATAATCTTAACTCCCAACCACGCATTGTAGAACAGCGTGTCATACTCATCCCACTCCTCCTGAATATCACAGAATACACAGGTATCCCGAGCCACTTCTTGCTTCGGAGTCCCTGCCCAAGCCACTCCTGAGGCTATTTTCCGATCCTCTCGTTTGGGCCATGGGGGCCTGCAAACCGGGTGCTGACTGAAGGAATCTAGAGACCCTGTTGCAGTGCTGGAAGACGAGCTTTGTCTTGGTCGTTTCTCCTGACGAGGCATCTTGCAGATCGTAAAAACCGAGTTGATATTCAGAAAGAGGAGTAAAATCCACACGGATTAGACTCTTGAATCACTCAATTTGGTTAAGAAAATCAGAAGTTATGAAATTCTATATTTATGTGTTCGGTTTTTGAAAAACAGAGATAGCTCGAGGAAGAAGAAGAGAAGGAGTTAAAAACCGTGCTCGATCCTGTCGGGTGACGAGCGTCACCAGAAGGGTGACGATCGTCACCACTTTTTTTTTTTTTTTTTTTTTTTGTAACTGAATAAAATTCTAATTACTAGTTCTAAGCACGAAAATAATTCCTAAGTATTATATCTACAACTTACCAGTGGGTTGCCTCCCACTAAGCGCTCTTTTAAAGTCATTAGCTTGACTTTGGTTGGCTGTTTAGACAGCTGGTGCCTGATCCAGAGACACATTGTGTCCTGCTGGAATCTCTGCTTGTGCCCAGTAATGCTTCACCCTTTGTCCATTGACAGTAAACTCCTCTCCTTTGGAGTTAATCAGGACAATTGCACCATGTGGGCGAGCCTCTTTGACAGTGAAAGGACCTGACCATCTAGAACGCAGTTTACCAGGAAAAAGCTGTAAACGAGAGTTATAGAGTAATACCTAGTCATTGGGCTCGAAATGCCTGGAGATGATCTTCTTATCATGATATGCCTTTGTCCTCTCCTTGTATAACTTGGAGTTTTCATAGGCTAGATATCGAATCTCATCCAGTTCATTGAGCTGAATCAAGCGCCTTTCTGCAGCAGGTTTCAGATCGAAATTCAGCTTCTTGATTGCCCATTCTGCTCTGAACTCCAGCTCTACTGGTAGATGGCACGCCTTGCCATAGAGAAGGTGGAAAGGAGTAGTCCCAAGTGGCGTTTTGTAGGCAGTCCTGTAGGCCCATAATGCATCATCCAGCTTTGCAGACCAATCTTTCCTTGTTTTCCCAACTGTCTTTTCCAGAATTTGCTTGATCTGTCTGTTGGAAACCTCGACTTGGCCACTTGTTTGGGGGTGATAGGGCGTGGCCACTCTGTGCTGTACACCATACTTCTTCAACAGCTTGTCAAAAATCTTGTTGACAAAGTGAGAACCCCCATCACTTATGACAATCCATGGGACACCAAATCTGGGAAAGATAATGGTCTTAAACAGCTTCAAAACCACTGCATCATCATTAGTAGGAGTAGCCAACGCCTCTACCCACTTAGATACATAATTAACAGCAACCAGAATGTATCTATTCCTATAAGATGAGGGAAAAGGTCCCATGAAGTCAATACCCCAACAATCGAAAACTTCAACTTCCAGAATGAAGTTCTGTGGCATCTCATGTCTCCTGCTGATTTTTCCTCTTCTCTGACAAGTATCACAGCTTGTGATGAAGGCTTGGGCGTCCCTGAACATGGTAGGCCACCAAAATCCAGCCTGCAAAATCTTAGAGACAGTCTTGAATGTAGCAAAGTGTCCAGCATAGTCTGATCCATGACAGTGAAAGAGCACGTCCTGAACTTCTTCTTCTGCTAAGCATCTTCTGTAAATACCATCAACACAATGCTTGTAAAGGTATGGCTCATCCCAATAGAATCTCCTAAGTTCTCTCAAGAACTTCTTCTTAGCATATCCTTTAAAATCATGTGGTTCATCCTCTGCAGCAAGATAATTGGCAATATCAGCATACCAGGGTCTCTTTGGATCATGTAAAACATAAACAGGCTCTTCAAAAGCGTTCCCCAAGCTTGCACAAATCGCAGATAAGTGTGGAGATCGGTGACGAGCGTCACCAATGTTGGTGACGAGCGTCACCTCGCTCGTATACTTTTGTCGCGAATGGTCTTGGTTGGTGACGAGCGTCACCCTCCTGGTGTCGCTCGTCACTCCCCTGCAGTTTCGTGAAAACTGCAGGTTTTCAACACTTTCCTCCTGTTCTCTGGTTTCTACTAAGTAAACATTCTCTTCTGGCAAGAAATCATTGATGGGGACCCTGTCTTCGACCTGAATCTGGGATAAATGGTCAGCAACTCCATTCTCAACTCCTTTCTTGTCCTTTACTTCAATATCAAATTCCTGAAGAAGCAAGATCCATCTCAACAGCCTTGGTTTTGCATCCTTCTTCTGCATTAAGTACTTCAGTGCTGAATGGTCAGTATGAACCACGACCTTGGAGCCAACAAGATACTGCCTGAACTTCTCAAAAGCAAACACAACAGCTAACAATTCCTTCTCAGTTGTTGCATAATTCTTCTGAGCATCATCCAAAGTCCTACTTGCATAGTAGATGGCGTGGAGTTTCTTGTCTTTCCTCTGTCCCAGCACTGCTCCAACTGCAAAATCGCTGGCATCACACATTACCTCAAAAGGTAAGTCCCAATCTGGAGGCTGCACAACAGGGGCTGTAACCAACGCCTGTTTGATCTGTTCAAAAGCAGATTTGCACTCTTCTGTGAACTCAAACTTCACATCCTTGCAGAGGAGAGCAGTAAGTGGACGTGCTATCTTGCTAAAATCTTTGATGAACCTTCTGTAGAAGCCTGCATGTCCCAGAAAACTCCTCACTGCTTTGACTGAATCAGGTGCTTGCAGACTTGTCATCACCTCAATTTTCGCCCTATCCACTTCTATACCGTCTCCTGAGACTCTGTGACCAAGTACAATACCATCATGTACCATAAAATGGCACTTCTCCCAATTTAACACCAAGTGTTTCTCTTCGCATCTCTGCAGAACTGCACACAGGTTATCCAAACAGCTCTTGAAAGAAGATCCATAAACAGAGAAGTCATCCATGAACACCTCCATAAACTTTTCTATCATGTCTGTGAAAATCGACATCATGCATCTCTGGAAGGTTGCAGGAGCATTACACAGACCAAAGGGCATTCTGCGATAGGCAAAAGTGCCATAGGGACAGGTAAAAGTGGTCTTCTCCTGATCATCTGGATGGATGGGGATCTGAAAGAAGCCTGAATACCCATCAAGGAAGCAGTAATACTTGTGATTCGCCAGCCTCTCTAGCATCTGATCGATGAAAGGTAGAGGAAAATGGTCCTTCCTTGTTGCTGCATTCAGTTTCCTGTAGTCTATACACATCCTGTGTCCTGTCACAGTCCTGGTTGGAATCAGCTCATCCTTGTCATTCTTTACCACGGTGACACCTCCTTTCTTAGGCACCACGTGCACTGGACTAACCCAAGCACTGTCTGAAATAGGATAGATGATACCAGCCTGCAACAACTTCATGATCTCTTTCTTGACCACATCTTGCAAATTCGGATTTAGCCTTCTCTGATGCTCAACTGATGATTTCGACTCATCTTCTAGGTGTATTCTATGCATGCACAAGTCTGGAGAGATACCTGAAATGTCATCAAGAGAATAGCCAAGAGCTTTGCGAAATTTTCGCAGCTTGCTTAGCAATAGGGTGAGCTCTGCATTGTTCAATGAAGCATTAACAATAACAGGATAGGTGGAGTTTTCTCCTAGGAATGCGTACCTTAGCCCTGCAGGGAGCTGTTTAAGCTCAACTTTTGGTGCTTTTGCTGCTGACCAGTCACCCATTGTGGCGGCTTTTGCAGATGTGGAGACAAGTTCATCCTGTGCAACCAGTTGCATAACTTGTGCAGTAGCATCCATCATCTTTGTGTAGCCTGTTGCAGCAGCATCTAAATGCTCATACTCAGCTGTAGAAGTGGTCAACGCCCTTTCCAAGGGGTCCTCTGAACTCATCTCATGGAGGATCTGATCAGCAATGTTAGTGAGAACATCAACATAAAAAGTCTGTCCATCTATGGTTGGCCTCTTCATCAGCTTGGCCATTTCGAATTTCATCACTAAATCGCCAACATTCAGCTCTATTCTACCCTTCCTCACGTCAATAATAGCTCCTGCAGTGGCCAGGAAGGGTCTGCCAAGAATCAAGGGGTCTTTGGGTTCTTCTCCATACTCTAGAACCACAAAATCAGTAGGGATCATACAATCTCCTATTTTGATAGGAACATCTTCTATCACCCCTTCAGGAACTCTAACTGATCTATCAGCTAGGACAAGAGATATCCTTGTAGTTTTAAAATCAGTCATCCCCAAACTCTTTGCAACAGAGTGGGGCATGAGGTTCACACTAGAACCAAGATCACACAATGACCTCTCAAACTTGTCATTGAAGATGGTGCAGTCTAAAACAAAGCTTCCTGGGTCTGAAAGCTTCTCTGGAACTCTGTTCTGAATCACTGCACTGACCTGCTCGTTGATCATCATAGCTCCAACCTCAAGGCTCAAGTTGTTGGTCACCATTCTCTTCACATACCTCCTAATAACAGGAGTGATCCTTACAGCATCAATCAATGGGATCTCTATTACCAACTTGTCCATGATAGCCTTGCATCTGGCATCCTCAAGCTCCTGCTTAGACTTCTTAGGATGCTTAGGATAAGGTATCTTGGATTTATACACGGTCTCCTTAGCATTATCTGAAGTCTTAGGCGAAACAGCAATATGTGGTGTCTGGTGACGAGCGTCACTGGACTGGTGACGAGCGTCACTCACTTTGGACAAGTCGGGGTCGAGTACTGGATTTGGGTGACGAGCGTCACCCCCTTGGTGACGGTCGTCACCAATAAGTGAAGAATCAGGCTCGGGGTTGTCCTCATTGGGTGACGAGCAACACCCATTATTGGTGACGATCGTCACCAATGGTTCTGCAGCAAAATTTTCTTCATCTTCATACTCTTCTACACCCACGAAGTTTCTTGAGGTTATATCCTTCTGCAACACTGGTTGCAGGTTCCTTCCACTCCTCAATGTGATGGCATTCACGTGGTGTTTGGGATTAGCATCAGTTCTTCCTGGAAGAAATCCTTCTTGCCTCTGAACAGCTCCTGCAGTTTGAGCAACTTGAATATCAAGCTTCTTCATATGAGAGTTCAGACTCTCAATTTTCCCATTCAGGTCCTGATAGAGCGAATCTATCTTGCCATTGAAGTCCACAGTAAGCTTCTGTTGTCCTTCCAGAATCTGTTCTAACATTGCTTCCATTTTGTTCTCTTGTGGAGGTGCTGGTTGATAGGAAGTAGAACCATAGTTTCTGTAATTTCCACTGCTCTGGAATGGCTTCTGATACTCTGTCTTCTGAAAAGGGGGTCTAGGAGTGAAACCAGGCGTGTTCTGTCCTCCTGTAGGGGTGTTTTTCTGGTTGTTGTTGCTGTATCCTCTGTTCCACTGCTGATTCCCATACCTTTGTCCCTGAAATCCGCCAGAGTTGATGAAATTTACATCTCCTGCTCAACTTCCTCTGGAGCTTCGAAAGTCTCTACTTCTGCGGCAAAGTGAACTGACTTCTTCCCTACCAAAAGGCTGTGCATATCATCCAACTTAGCCTTAACTTCAGCAATCTGATTTCCATCAGCTGCACCAGCTTGTTTTATTCTCTGAAAGTCTGCATTTTTAGTGTTGTTGCTGCAGACCAAGTTCTCAATCAGTCTCACCGCCTCCTCTGGTCTGTTGGTGTTGAAGTTTCCACTGCTTGAAGCATCCAGCGCCATCTGATATTTCCAGTCAATGCCTCTGAAAAAGATCTCAAGCAATTGCACCTGACTGAAACCATGATGAGGACAGTCCCTCTGATAAGACTTGAACCTGATCCAAGAAGCCTTAAAAGCTTCAGTAGGGCCTTGTGTAAATGATGCAATTTTCGTCCTCATATCTTCTGATCTGGCATCATCATAGAAATTGTTCAGAAAGGCATTCTTGGTGTCCTCCCAAGTAGTTAGTGAAGCAGGTTCCAGTTGCTTCAGCCAATATGCAGCTTCTCCTCCAAGAGAGTAGGGAAAAAGCTTGCAGAACAGAAAGTCATTGCTAACCCCATTAGCTTTGACACTGGAAGCTAGGTCCTCAAACCTCTCTATGTGATCCATAGGATGCTCATGAGGTAAACCATGGAAGGGATGCTGTCCAACTAGCTGATAGTAGACAGGTTTAACCTCAAAATCGTTCCTCTGGAAAGCAGGAGGTCGGATTGCAGCTCTGTTGGCATAGAACTGATCAGGTCTGTTGTAATCACCTAGAGTCCTCTGAACAAAACGCCCAGCAGCGTTATTGACAGCAGCAGGGACTCCCACGTTCTCAGCCACTTGCTGAACCTGCTGTTCAACAATGACATTCCCCTCTTGATCAATTCTCTGCCCCTCTTCGTTCCTCCTGTTTCCTTCCCTGTTAACCAAGTGACCTTCTGCATCTTCAACCAAGATCAGTGGAGCGACCATTGCAGATTGCTTCTTAGCTTTCCTGTTAGTTCTCTCCAACCTAGCAACCTCGTCGATGCTCAAAGTCACAAGCTCCTTCTCTTTGTTGCTTCTGGTTCTGCGATTAGGCATACACCTGAAACAGGAACAAAGAAAAGTAGCTGAAAATCAGTAAAGAAATAAAAACTTAGACAAAATCCTAATACTAAAAATCGAAAGGCAGCTATTATTCCCCGGCAACGGCGCCAAAAACTTGATAGGGTTCAGGTTTTACCCAAATAAAAACTACTACAAGTGCACAGCAAAGCAGATGTAGTATAAGGGGTATCAAAATTCCAAGAGAGTAATGCTAACTACACTATCAATTATAGATTTGGACTAGGCTAAGCAAAATATGATGTATGTAATACGAATGAATAATTAGAAATAAGCAAACGATGATATGATATGTTCTAAGTTCAGGAAGACTAAAAGCGCTAAGCTAGGGTAATTCGCAGGTATGAATCCAAGAATGTAGAATGCAGGGAATCAGGAATGATTAAGAACCGTTTTTAAACATGAATCTCTAATGCATAACTAATCAATTCTCATTGCAGAAGTTATCAATACCTAGATCACAAAGTTTCAAATCTCTTTGCAAACCCTAACAACCTAAGTATGCAGGAATGATCAGATTCAATTGTTTACAAAACTCCTAAGCCAAATCTCTTTGTACTAAGTTGTTTTGCTCATCAAATACTAGTTCAGGTATTGAATAATGCTCTCACATATATTTAACAACCTATGATTTTCGGATTCCTAGATGATGTGTCTCAGAAATTCGATTTTAAAGCAAGCAGAGATGAAAAACCATGAGATATTCCTAACAGATAGCGATTCTACACTCTTTTCATCAACCTTTGAGAAACCCTAACTTAACTAGCAGTTTACTCAGACATGATTATGAGATCACAAAGCATAACTGAATAAAATTGCATTAAGAGAAAGAGTAAGAAACAAAGGGGGTTCGAAATCTTCTCTAAAGAGTACAGGATTTGTCTCTCCAAAAAGCTCTGAATAAAATCTCTCTCTAGCTCTCTGAATTCTCAAAAACTAAGATAATAGCCAACAATGGCTGAAAAACCTAATAAATAGAAGCTAAACACGATCTGGGGTCTTCATGTAAATACAGGAAACTTCTGGGCCAATTCTGCAATTCTTCTTGATACTTTTAACAAATAGCCACGCTCCTTCCTCTCTGGGTGACGAGCGTCACCAATGGGGTGACGATCGTCACCATTGGTGAATACTTTCTGCTTCGATCTTGGTACTTCGTGGCTTCAACTCAGAATGCTCCAAAAGGTTCCAATATCTCCAATTATGCTCCAGACATGCTTTAACCTGCAAAGACTCTTCTAGGACTCTAAAAAGACCAAAAAGACTCAATAAAAAAGGACTTATATCATGGTTAAAAACCATAAAAACCATGATATATCATACGGCGTTCCAAAGGTACGATGTTATTTTCGAAGACGGAAGAAAAAGAAAGAAGCAAAAGAAAAAAACCAAAAAAAAAGGGGTGCAACACGAGGACTTCCCGGGAGGTCACCCATCCTAGTACTACTCTCGCCCAAGCACGCTTAGCTGCGGAGTTCTGATGGGATCCGGTGCATTAGTGCTGGTATGATCGCATCCGTTAGTACATGTAACGCAATCGCTAATATGCTTTTGCGCTGACTCATGGCCTCTTTTGCCGTGAACCCCACTTGATTCATGGGCTTTTTGGGCATACTTGGACGGGCTTCTACACTGAGAAAATCGCAATAACCACGTCCGAAATGATCGAATCGTAACCTGTAATTTGGTATGTAAAAGAAAACGGCCTAGAAAAGGGTCTAAACAGCGGAATTTGGGAATTTTAGAACTCACCCATGGTCTTAAGACCTTGGGCAAGCCGAAGAGCACTCTTGGGGCTTTCCGAAAAGGTGCTGACAGCGGCGTGGTTCCATACGGTCCAGAAGTTACATCGTTCCAAAGGTACGATGTTATTTTCGAAGACGGAAGAAAAAGAAAGAAGCAAAAGAAAAAAACAAAAAAAAAGGGTGCAACACGAGGACTTCCCGGGAGGTTACCCATCCTAGTACTACTCTCGCCCAAGCACGCTTAGCTGCGGAGTTCTGATGGGATCCGGTGCATTAGTGCTGGTATGATCGCACCCGTTAGTACATGTAACGCAATCGCTAATATGCTTTTGCACTGACTCATGGCCTCTTTTGCCGTGGACCCCACTTGATTCATGGGCTTTTTGGGCATGCTTGGATGGGTTTTTACACTGAGAAAATCGCGATAACCACTCAAATGATCGAATCAGAACCTGTAATTTGGTATGTAAAAGAAAACGGCCCAGAAAAGGGTCTAAACAGCGGAATTTGGGGATTTTAAAACTCACCCATGGTCTTAAGACCTTGGGCATGCAGAAGAGCAGTCTTGGGGCTTTCCGAAAAGGTTCTGACGGCGGCGTGGTTCCATACGGTCCAGAAGTTACGTCGTTCCAAAGGTACGATGTTATTTTCGAAGACGGAAGAAAAAGAAAGAAGCAAAAGAAAAAAACAAAAAAAAAGGGTGCAACACGAAGACTTCCCGGGAGGTCACCCATCCTAGTACTACTCTTGTCCAAGCACGCTTAACTGCGGAGTTCTGATGGGATCTAGTGCATTAGTGCTGGTATGATCGCACCCGTTGGTACATGTAACGCAATCGCTAATATGCTTTTACGCTGACTCATGGCCTCTTTTGCCGTGGACCCCACTTGATTCATGGGCTTTTTGGGCATGTTTGGACGGGCTTCTACACTGAGAAAAACGCAATAACCACGTCCGAAATGATCGAATCGTAACCTGTAATTTGGTATGTAAAAGAAAACGGCCCAGAAAAGGGTCTAAACAGTGGAATTTGGGAATTTTAAAACTCACCCATGGTCTTAAAACCTTGGGCAAAACGAAGAGCACTCCTGGGGCTTTCCGAAAAGGTGCTGACGGCGGCCTGGTTCCATACGGTCCAGAAGTTACGTCGTTCCAAACGTACGATGTTATTTTTGAAGACGGAAGAAAAAAAAAGAAGCAAAAGAAAAAACCAAAAAAAGGGGTGCAACACGAGGACTTCCCAGGAGGTCACCCTACCTAGTACTACTCTCGCCCAAGAACGCTTAACTGCGGAGTTCTGATGGGATCCGGTGCATTAGTGCTGGTATGATCGCACCCGTTAATACATGTAACGCAATCGCTAATATGCTTTTGCGCTGACTCATGGCCTCTTTTGCCGTGGACCCCACTTGATTAATGGGTTTTTTGGGCATGCTTGGACGGGCGTCTACACTGAGAAAATCGCATTAACCACGTCCGAAATGATCGAATCGGAATCTGTAATTTGGTATGTAAAAGAAAACGACCCAGAAAAAGGTCTAAACAGTAGAATTTGGGGATTTTAAAACTTACCCATGGTCTTCAGACCTTGGGCAAACCGAAGAACACTCTTGGGGCTTTCGGAAAAGGTGCTGACAGCGGCGTGGTTCCATACGGTCCTGAAGTTACGTCGTTCCAAAGGTACGATGTTATTTTCGAATAACATCTGACTTTTTTTTTTGTTACTCTTCCATTAGCTAATTACACAATATATAGATCATGGTTCAATCAGTGATTTTTTTTTTAAAAAAACGTAATAACCATAGCAAACAATCAAACATATATATATATATATATGAATACATAAACATGAATTAAACATAAACTGGAAGACTAAAGTAGAGAATTTACTTGCAAGTTTTGGAAAAGATGTTAAATAACAACATCATAATTTTGACATTTATAAAAAAATGGTAAGTAAAAAAGGATAGATAATAACAAACACACAAAATAATATTATGCAATACTTCAAGATAAACTCTACAAAAGATAATAATTATCTTCTAGTTAAAAAATCTGTAATCTACAAAAAATTTTATAAAATCTAAAATCAATATGAAACTCTTTTTTTGTCAAATAATTGTATTGATATTAAAAGAAGATTACAAAATCAATATACAAAATTTTCGAAAACAAATTATTATATTAACAATTTATGCGCCATATAATAAGGATGATACAACATGATGGGAAGTGAATTTTACGATTGCTTTCCGAAATAAAATCCGTTAACGAAAAAATAAATTCGTTTTTTCTTCTCTGTTTGCGATCTTCCTCTAATGCAAATTGTGTGTTTGGCTAGCAATTTTTAGTTACAGCACGTAGTTACACACTGCATGATAAAATCCAAAGCTTCCGTTTGATGAAGTTTTGTTTCTACAAATATATACCAACAATTCCGCATCCAATACCTACTATTAGGGTTTGGTTTTTACTTTGTACTCCTTAACATCAACAGTTTACGTTATCTCCTTCAACTATCGTTTTTCAATTCAGTAGTTATTCTACAGAACCATACCAACAAAAATCCAATAAGTTTTCTTTTCCTTAGAGTTTGCCATTGTAGATATTTCCAAAATCAACAACTTATCGCCCAGGAAAGTGAAGACACGGGGAAACCAAAAGCATACCTTTGATGATGATCAAAGAGAAGAATATATGAAGTTTCAATATCATAAAATGTACTTTGTGAAATGGATTTCCAATTCACATTGATCAAAAGGCGCTTCAGATCAACATCAATCATGGAGATGCTGGGATTCCATATCTGAGCGGTTACACAGTTGAACTGAAGTAAGCCGTGAAGAGGGATCTCTAACGGAAAGAAACCAACACATAAACTCCAGGATAATTGCCGGATTGTGGTCGGAAAAGCAACCTCTCTAAGAGAGAAACAAAAGTACAGGATTTGAAGATGTATCATCAAAAAGATCGCTTTGATAATCAAAATCGGAGACTTTCTTAAAAGAGAAAACCTTAATAAAAGTAAACAAGAAAAAACAAGAGTACAACCAACGCTAGAGCCGGCGTTGGCCGGTGATTATGTCAGAAAAAGAAAACTTTTTGGTTTCGCCTGGAAATCGCCTTTGAGAGAGAGGAGAAAACGAAGTGGTTTTAATATGAAAGTCTTTTTAAATTCATTATTTTAAAAAATCATCAAAACTCTTTTCAATTACACAAACCAATTACAGTCCCAAAATGATTGTGTTTAAAAGCAATTCCTTTTAATTATTTATTTTTTTTTAATTATTTAAAGTTTTTGTTGAGGTTTTAATTACTTCTAACAATATGAGAGTATACAATGTTTGAAACTTGACTTATTTTATTTTTATGAAAAGTATATAATTTTGTATTTTAAATAATAATACCATAATGCAATACCACTATTTGATTGAACTAAAAAATAATCATTAAATAATATTATAATTTAAATTAATTAAAAATAGGGAAAATGACTATCATTTATGTAACGCAAATTTAAACTATTGACATAAACTATGCATTGCATGTTCGATTTTATAAGATTGGTAGTGGTATTTGCCATATACTCTTTTGATTTGGTGAAAAAGGTATCTAAACTAAAAGAGTGTCCAATCTTCTCACTACATATGGAAGAATATGAGAGAAGCAAGAATGAGTTCACCTTCCTCTCTATCTTCCAAATCTCATGTGTGCAGAACATAAATGCAGATAAATTGACACAAAATACTCATAATTACTTTTATCATCTATATATTATGTAAATTCAGTTCTCCCAATTTAACTTACTGGACTGTTGTAAGAGCTAAAGATGTTGACAAAAAAGACTATTATTTTGAGTGAATTTTGTTTCTTTAGAGATAGGTTTTTTACAAAATAAAAAATAATGTTAGAATCCGGTAACATGATGATCGGATGCTCTTATGCCAAATTTAGAAAACAATTTAGAAAATATCATGAGGGTACACTGAAAACCAGAAAAATGTTCAAAACATTATGAAATGAATAAGTAATTGGACACTTGATTCGATCTAAAAGAAATGAGGGATCTACAATGAGCCATCATTTGAAATGTCATTTTTTCTAAAGTAATTCTACTATATCCCATATTAATCTACTATATTTCACTATCCCTCAATTTAGTTTTAACATAAAAAGAAAATAAAATGATATTACTGATAAATATAGTATAACTAGAAATAAATTGTACCCAATGCAGGTTTGGGGTGGTTCAGTCAGGATCAAAGTCAAAGTTACCTTTTTTGAAAACACATAAAAAATATAGTAAATATGAGGGACCATTTAGGATGACCTATAATGACTCCAACAGATGGTTATAGTACATGGTGGTCTATCTTTAAGCAAGCTGTTGAAGCAACCAGAGAAAAACTCGCAAAGCTTGAGATTTCAGGTTTAAATACAGAAAAAGCCGGCTTAGTTTTATTATGGACCCTAGGATTAGGAATTATTTTGGACCCCTGAATTTTATTTCTGTAAGTTTTACTTAATATTTTTTTTTCTTTTAAAAGTTTTTGTATATAAATTTTTTATATTTTTTATGAATACATCGATATATACGTATAAAAAAACTTATTGACCTTTTTATTCTAAATTTTCAAAATATTCATATGGTTTCATAAATTTTTGGACCCATTAATTAATAGAACATAAGGTTGGGTGCCGGGACGTCACACTCCGTGTCCCTTCAAATAAACTCACTGACTACAGATGTACGCTTTTAACGGACTTTGGAAATCCCACATTTTGGTTTCTCACCAATGATCAATACTTCTATTTTATAGCATGACCATCAAGAGGTATTAGAATATTGATATTATCTATTCAACATCTTCGGGTTATATATTGTGAACCACAATACTGATTATAAACACTTTACTCGTGGTCTTAGTTTCTTAAAGGTATAATGTTCATGAAAGAAATATATGTATATAAATCAGTTATCAGCGATCTAAGTTTGTTAGAGGGAGTATATGGTCAAGTGATATTACAATTGTGAGCAATGACACACCGCTTGACATTTTTATCACCAAGTTATTGTATTAGCTTGCTTCACTCCTTTTCTTGTAAAACTACTTTTATTGATATTCACTCAAGCCTTTATGACCTCAAATGGCTTGTATATTGTAATAATTTATAAAACTCGGAAAAAAATATCATTAGTGCTTTTGGAGTATGATTTCACAAAAATTGATATTTGTGCTCTCCATGTTCTTGTTTTCAAGAATTGTTGTATAAATATCCCTTTAATTGTATAGGTGCTTGATTTTTTTTTTTGTCAACTTTATAACTAAAGTGGAAAACCTCTAGAAAACTGGCCATGTTATCTTAAGATCATGGCCCAAAAATATCATTTTAATCTTAATCAATTTTTCCATTCTAATTAATTAGAGTTTTAACGTTTTCGAATCTTATAGAAATATTTTTAGATTATATTTTGCAAATGGAAAATATGAAAAAATGAAGATTTTTGACATCAGTTGATTTCGTATACACGGTCTATTACCGTGTAAATTTCTTTTTTTTCAAGTATTTTAGAGTACGCTATCCACTAAGAAAAGCCATTCCAACAACAAAATGCTAAAATAGGAAAATAGGTCTCACCTTAGTCTCTAGCTCTGTTTGAAAGGATGTGGATCCGTACATTAATAATACAAAGTGTGATAAGAAATTTTCTGGTTCCATATAAAAACCTGTATATTTTATTTGATTTTTGAGCATCATAATTTATCAGTTCCAAGCAACCAGTATTCTAAAATTTTACAGTTTTTTTAGAAGGCTCATGTCTGAATTCATACAATTGTTGGTTCTTTTGCTTTTGCTTATTTTAAATAAACTATTTCTTTGGAACTGAAAACAATTAAATGTTTTGTAAAATAGAAATATACCAATGTATGTATTGACTGCATTCTCTATCGAAATAGTTATCATTCATTTTATGCATAACTAAACTGATTGTTCCCATAACATATAAAATCAGAATCATAAATGTTTGCATATACCACAAGAGATGTTTAGTGAAACATCCAAAAAATGGTGATCATATATGTGAGTATATTAGATTACTATATATAGTGAAACCAAAAACTATCATAAATATTTAACACATTATATCGCTAAACACAAGATAATATAATTTTATTAAGTTTCTTATTATTCAATGTTGAATAATTACACTTTGGGTAATTTTATCATAACATCATTGAAAAAGCTAAAAGAATCAAAATCTTTTGACGTAAAACAATGTTCTCATCTCAAATCAGAGATTTCGCTTTCTTGATTTTTATGAATATATCTTCACAAATTCTCGGTGCATCAAAAGCAGCAATCAGATCCTCATTAGCTCTTTTTTAATTGTGTGATTTAATGTTCGTTAAAGCTTTGTTTAAAGAACTATTAGCATCTTTATAAAGCTCGATGCAATCACGTAACGCTGCCTTATTACCAAGAGAAGCTTTCCTTTCATTGAGAATCGTTTTAGCGATTCTTTCCACGTTAATCGTGTTGAATGCAGCATTCTTCGTTGATGCTATGACCAATCCTTTGATACTTGTTGCACTTTTGCTATGAGGATTCGATTCAAGAGACTTGACGCAAAAATCGTACTTCATATTCTGCTCTTTTGCTGCAGCTTTCTTGCAAGAATCACGAATCAGAGTCTGTGAGGTTGTACATAACGAAAGAAACGAAGAATTTCATTTTTTTAATTTATTTTTCTTTGGGAAGCAGAGAAAGGAATAATCGATTGATGAAGTAAAATTTTGATTTAGTTATTCAATTTATAGTAAAACTGGAACAAAAAATTTCAGAGTAAGAATGCGAATATAGAGTAACGGCTTTTACCATTATGGACGTAACTGTTCATTTGAATTAAATTATATCCTTTTTGTTCATTCATCTTAAAACTATTTCCTTTATAAGATATATAAATCATTGTTTCTAGCATACTCAATCTATATAATAAATATAAAAAATTATAAAATATTCAATTTTAATGATTAGTATTTCTCAAGTTTCAAGTTGACTAGTTTATTTGTTCTATATAGTTCAACATGCAAATCCGGCTTTCCATATAGGCACATTAAATTTAGTCAACTCGTTTTAATGTGTTTCTAAATTTCAAGAATTTTGCGTAGGAGCTTGATTCCTTTTCTTCTTGTTTGATGTCCACCTTAAAATTAGGAGTGTACATTGTTGCATTTGAGCTCTATTTCAGGTCACTAAGGGGTTAATGTAGCACTAGAGGAAAGAGGAGTCAGAATGGAGAAGAAGAGTCCAACCAAAAGCAAACCAATAAGTCTGTAGCTCTGTTTGAAAGGATGTGGATCCGTACATTAATAATACAACGTGTGATAAGAAATTTTCTTGTTCCATGTAAAAAATTCTACATTCCATTTGATTTTTGAGCATTATAATTAGCCAGTTCCAAGCAATCAGTTTTCTAAAATTTTGCAATATATTTTAGCAAGCTCATGTCTGAGTTCATACAACTGTTGTTTTTTTTTGCTTTTGCTTGTGTTTAATAAACTATTTCTTAGGTATTAAATTATTTAAATGTTTTGTAAAATTGAAATAGACCAATGTATGTATCATTGCATTCTCTATCAAAATAGTTATCATTCATTTTTGCATAAATAAACTGATTGTTCCCATAACACATAAAATCAGAATCATAAATGTTTGCATATATGAAAGAGGAGATTTTCTAGAGTTAGAACTACTACTCTCAATATCTCTCTACACTTGCCATTGTAGTATCGAGAGGTTATCAATCCAATCCAAAGGCTAAGGAACATATGAGATGCAGAAAACTTGCTAAGCTAGGCCTAATCATATAAAAAGGAGGGTTCAAACTAACAACCTAAAGTGAACAAAGAAATGCAAAACAGAGCAAACTAGATATGCGAATTAAGACTATAAATAAAAGACAAGACTCAAGGTTATAAGCAATAATGGTCAACTGGCTATAAGAGTGACTTAAAGGGTTTTTTAAACAAGGCAATCATCAAGCATAATCATAAGCAAGCAATTCTCAATATTGCAATCCTAGACAAGGTATCTAAAAGGAATCAGCTTGGCGTCAATAAGCAATTCATATTCAATAATATCAAACCCACTTGTGATGGCGTATTCTTCAACCATGAGCATAAAGAACATAACCATTCTAGCCTAAGAGAAGTACTAAGCAAGTAAACAACTCACACCCAATCAAGAATTCACATCAACCTATCAATCTTGTGAACCATATAGGGACCTAAGTAGCTAATCAACCATTCAAGAACATAGATTTAAGCTCACAGTTGCGTAATCCTAACAATGCTAAACAATGAACAGGATTCAAGCAAAGACATGATCATTCAATGCAAACTATCTAACCATCAAGCAAGAGTCCTAGAACAAGCACTATATAGCCCTAAGCGAATCATCTAGCAAGCTGAACTATCACTTTGGTGTCGCTGAACAAAGGAAACATAGACCAAGCTATACTATCAAACCAAATAGGCGAATCATGCTAAATAACAAGTCATCAAGCCATTAAGCGAACCATTTGCATCAACAAACTATATTCAATCAAAAGGGAGAATCTTTATGAACAATAATCACTTTGCATGAGAAGGAAACAATAGAGAACAGGATAAACAATAGCCTATACACCCTTAATCAACTCATCTCTTAAGCAATGGTTTAGACACTAACTCACACTTTTGATTCATAATAAGAATCTAAAGACAACTTCCCTTCATTGTTATACTAAGCCTTAAGCACAAGTTAAGCAAGACATTACATCAACCAAAACTTCTTTCAAGCATTCTAGTAAACACCCTAAGTGCAATACTAAAAAAGCCTAGGATCTAGCTTTTCTAACAAAGTGGAACTAAGCATTAATAATAATCACATAAGAAGATTTAATCATAGATCTAACAATCTAAACAGCCATGAACATCAAAGGAACCATTTTTGTTCTTCAAAAACCAAGAATCTCTAAAAAGCAAGACAAAAATTCGAAACTAACAAAGGCAATAACAAATGGAAAACAAGACTAGAAGATGAAAGACTTAAGATTAAAAGATGAAAGACATAAATGAAAAGTATAAATAATGATCCAATCTCTTACCCTTAAAAATATTTGTTCTAAGATCTATGAAGAAACTAAAGCACAAGCTTTGGGGGCAAAAGAAAGGATAAAGATAAGAGTTTAGGTCTAGGCTGTTTATAGGAGAGCCTTAAAACGACCTTGGTCAACAAATAAAAAGGTCTACAAAAAGTCAACTTTTTGTCTCGGATAAGTTTGTATCGAGCAAGGACAGGAGTGGTTTTGCTCAATGTAACTCTTCGGTATGGATTGCTGGGTGCAGACCGTATTGCTAAAATCGTCGTATCTTTTCAACCACTGATTGGAATGACCTGATTCCAACTTCATTGGAAAGCTAACTCGACCCTCTTAATTTCTATGAAGGAAGCTGAGGCTGAATCGAACTGTAAAGGCACCGTTCGGGTCGATCAATCAGACGATCAAAATCTGTCTTGCATCTGTCTGAGCATTAGGTGTTTTGCTCGATGTACATGCCCGATATGATATCCATCGGGCATCTTGCTCAGCGTCCGGTTTCAGTCAGCTCGATGTATGGTAGTGGAGATTGTATCGAGCAGAGCTTCGCGAGGTTCTGCTCGATGTGCGTCCTCGATATGATCTCCCTCGCGAAGCTAGCTCGATGTACGAACTATCCACCATGCCTTCTTGAAATTGCTGTAACTTTCTAACCCGGGGTCTGAATGACATGATTCCAACGCCATTGGAAATATCACTGAGCCCTCTACAACGTTTATGAAGGATGTAGAGGCTGAATCTAGTGAAAGGCCTTCGTCCGGATCCATACATTTCGCACCTCCAGTTGCATTCCCCTCCACGGTATAAGTCTTGGATGAGATTTTCAATGCTTTCAGCTCAGTTCTTATGGTCCACACAATTCACCATTCTCCACTAAGTCTCCTAAACTCCATATAAACCTGAAAAAGACTCCAAACCATGCAAAATATGCAATGCCTAGTCTAAAACCTAACATGTCTAATATGGATGCAAAAGGGACAAAATATGATGAATAAATGTATGAAATGAAACAAAACTTGAACTAAATGTATGCTAAAACATGGTAAATTATGAGGTTATCAATATACCACAAGGGATATTAAGTTAAACATCCAAAAATATGGTGATCACATATATGAGCATATTAGATTACTACATATAGTAAAACCAAAAACTATCATAAACATTTAATACATTATATCGCTAAACACAAAATAATGTAATTCTATTAAATTTCTTATTAATAAATGTTGAATAATTACACTTTGGGTAATTTTATCATAACATCATTGAAAAAGCTAAAGGAATCAAAATCTTTTGACGTAAAACATTGTTCTCATCTCTAATCAGAGATTTCGCTTTCTTGATTTGTTTGAATATATCTTCACAAATTCTTGGTGCATCAAAAGCAGCCATCAGATCCTCATTAGCTATTCTGTAATCATGTGATTTAGCGTTTGTTAAAGCTTTGTTTAATGAACTATTAGCATCTTTATAAACCTCGATGCACTCATGTAACGCTGCCTTATTACCAGGAGAAGCTTTCCTTTCATTGAGAATAGTTTTAGCGATTCTTTCCACATTAATCGTGTTGAATGCAGCATTCTTCATTGATGCTATGACCAATCCTTTGATACTTGTTTCACTTTTGCAATGAGGATTCGATTCAAGCGACTTGATACAAAATTCGTAATTCATATTCTGATCTTTCGCTGCAGCTTTCTTGCAAGAATCTCGTATCATAGTTTGTGAGGTTGCACATAACGAAAGAAACGAAGAATTTCATTTTTTTTAAATTTATTTTTCTTTGGGAAGCAGAGAAAGGAATAATCGATTGATGAAGTAAATTTTTGATTTAGTTATTCAATTTATAGTAAAGCTGAAACAAATAATTTCAGAGTAAGAATACGAATATAAAGTAACGGCTTTTACCATTATGGACGTAATTATTCATTTGAATTAAATTATATCCTTTTTGTTCATTCATCTTAAAACTATTTCCTTTATAAGATATATAAATCATTATTTCTAGCATACTCAGTCTATATAATAAATATCAAAAAATTGTAAAATATTCAATTTTAATGATTAGTATTTCTCAAGTTTCAAGTTGACTAATTTATTTGTTCGATATAGTTCAACATACAAATCTGGCTTTCCATATAGGCACGTTAAATTTAGTCAACTCGTTTTAATGTGTTTTTAAAATTTTGCGTAGGAGCTTGATTCCTTTTCTTTTTGTTTGATGTCCACCTTAAAATTAGGAGTGTACATTGTTGCATTTGAGCTCTATTTCAGGTCACTAAGGGGTTAAGGTAGCACTAGAGGAAAGAGGAGTCAGAATGGAGAAGAAGAGTCCAACCAAAAGCAAACTAATAAGTTGCAGGAGGCCATTCCGTGTAGACAGACCGTGGAGGGCACCTCTTTCCCATCCAGAAACTCAACCGTACACCGAGGGACCCGTGCTGTAGCGATCATACCGTGGAGTGAGAGCCATGCAATGATGAACCTCCACGGTGGCAACTGAATCGACGATGGACATCTGTACGTCGATGAGTCTGCTCGGCACAAAGCGCCTCAGGACATACCGACTTCCATACTGACGAGAGCCTCTCTGTGTCCTGCCCGCTGCGTGCCAGACCAAAACTCAGCCAAAGAAAAACACCGAGTCAATTGATCCTGCGAAGCACTTCCAACCGCACCAAGCGCATGCATCGACGAGGGCTACTCCTAATCCTGCTCTACATGACCAATCCAAGTATTGACTTAGTCATTTTTATCCTTCCTTATAAATAGTCTAAACCTAAGAACCTTTGCTTGATCCAAGTTTTTAATTCCTTAAGCTTAAAAATTCTTTCTGTTTTGTTTTCTTTGGAAGAACAAGTTGATCTTGGATAATTTTAATAAATATTTGCTTGACACAAGTCTCTCTCTAATCAGGAGAACCCCTTTTGTAGCTTTCCAGGCGAACAATTTTAGCTTTGGTGCAGTTCTTACTGTCCATATATCGGCTATCCACTTCAATCCATTTGTAGCTTGGTTCACCTTGTTATTTCTTCAAGATCCCGTTTTTGTAGAGTAGATACCGGATTGTGTCTTCAGCCAAAGTAATTTATCAGGTACTCTTGTCTTGCTTGGTCGTAGGGTCAGAATCTTATTCAAGTGAAATGGGAGGATTTGCTGCACCTTTTGCACATCCCACTTCGTAAAATTTGGGAGGAAGAGGTCAGATACCAAGAGCTTGTCTTTATAGTTTATTCGGGTATCGACGTGATTTTTGCAGTTTGCAATGGTGTTTAAACTTATATTTTGTTTCCAGAACAATGCTAGGCCTCCACTTCCTTGTCCCTCCTGTGGCACTACTACATTACTATTGTACCCTAACCCTTTAAAAGCTTTGAGGACGATCATGTCGGCATTCGTTGTCTCAGAGAAGAAGGTGATATCCGGAATGAACTCTTCGCGGATACCTTCCAGCTTTAAAACTGTTTCGAGGTTGCCAATTCCCTGATAGTTCCAAGCCATAATGGTTCAGGAAGAGGAATTGCGGGGAAGTGAAAATCTCCCTTCTTCTTCCCCATAGCTGGTATAATGGTGGTATTTGGTCCAGCTTTGTCATTGCTTGGTGTGATCGGTGATGCTGTCAACCGAGAGCATGTCTTAGCGCCATCACTCATTGTCCCCTTCTTTTGTAAGTTTTTGTTTCTTCTTGGTGGAGTTTGTACCAAGTTTAGCTTTCTGATTTTTTGAGCCCGCTAATTCGTGTTGGCTACTAATAACTTGATTTAGCGGCAGGGGGGGGGGGGGTGGGGGGGGGGGGGGGGTGCCTCTTCTGTTTTTTTTACAGTGGCTATCTCAGCGGTTTAGAGTGGTCCAAACCTAGGTGGGAGACCCGGGGATTATAATGCTCCATATGCCTTAATGAGAACCATTATACCACAAGTCTACCACCTATCAATGTGCAAGACTATGAGATTAGTCTGCATATCATAAAATTGATTAAGCAGAACCAGTTCAATGGTAATACATCAGAGTATCCACTGGAACCACATCAATGAATTTGAATTTTGTTTGCAATACCAAACAATCAATCGAGGCTCCAATATTATGTGAACTACAAGTTATTTCCGTTATCTTTGTGTGATAAGGCATGTAGATGGCTAAAGTCACTGCTTCCAAGCTCACTAATATCATGAAATGAATACAAGGCTTTGTGTTTCACACCCACTTTTACACCTGCTCGGCACCTCCAAACCAAATCCCCATGTACAAGATTTATGATCAATAAAGAGCATATGAATCCTTTTATGAAGGCCGGGACCATTACAGTGAGTATATTATGGACTGCCCTCACCATTGGTTTTACAAAGATATGCATCTTGAACACCTTTAATAAAGGTATTGAGTGAACATTCAAGACATATCTTGATACAGATAACAATTGACACATTATGACTAACAATCTTAAAGAGTATATTGTTGTGAACCATGGCTGGTGTGGCTGTGCGAGAGATGACATTGAAATTTGGAAAGTTGGATAAGTTTGGGGGAGTAGATTTTGAAAGATGGCGAAAGAAGATGCATTTTCTTTTCACGACGCTCAAAGTATTGTACATTCTAATCATGTTATTTCACATTGATATAACGAGTCTGTAGAGGAAACAAGGAAGCAAATTAAATGGGAAAACAAAGACTACATATTTGGTGACCATATTCTAAACGGTATGCCATACCCACTCTTTTATTTTTTTATCAGAATATAGAATCCGTAAAAGAGTTGTGGGATGCGTTAGAATCAAAGTACAAGGTAAAGGATGCTTCTAGTAAGAAGTACGTTGTGAGTAATTTTTAATAATTACAAGATGTCTGATTATATATCAGTTACGAAGCAATACAATGAATTGCTTCGCATCATAGGAAAATTCGTTCAACACAACATGAAGATGGATGAATCCATTTCAGTGGTGAGTATCATCGACAAGTTACCACCTTCATGGAAGGGTTTCAAACACATGTTGAAACACAAAAAAGAAGAATTGTCACTTGTACAACTTGGCAACCATTTATGCATAGAGGAATCTCTAAAGGCGCAAGAGGGAGGAAAACCAAAAGAGGCTTAAGAGCGTTTGTTGAAATTGTAATAAGCTGTCACTTGAGGCGTGATTGTCGGGAAAAGAAGGATAAGAGTCGAGCAGGCTAAAACCGTCTGGGGCAAGGGTCTAAGGATCAAAACCCATTTACTCATCTAGGTCAGAGCTCTCCTTTTGATTTATATTCTAATGTGAATTATGTATCAAAGATTTATGAGGCATTTTATGTGCAAGATGATAAAGCGACGTGGTGGGGTGACTCAGGTGCAACTAACTCATGTTTGCAAAGATTGTGGCTGATTTGAGACATATGAACCTGTTCAAGATGGATTTGTACTTCATATGGGCAACGAGTCAACAATCTCTATCCTAGGCTGTGGAAAAAATGGTGTTAGAATTTAGTTCCAAGAAAACTTCTAATCTTGAAAATGTACTTCATATACCCATAATTAAGAAAAAATTAGTCTCTGGTAGTGTTTTAAATAAGTGTGGTTAAAAAAAGTGGATGAATATGATAAGTATATCTTATTGAACTATGGTGTATTTATTGGATTCTGATATTTCTGTAATGGCATGTTTATGCTTTATTAATATAGTTATCAATTATATTTATATTGCAAGTTCTAGTAAGAATGATATTTCTCTATGGTACACTAGATTAAGTCATGTACATTATAAGCGAAGGATTAATTCCTACTTTTGACATATATATAGAATAGTGTAGCACTTGTTTGTTGAATAAGATAACTAGACAGTCTTTTATAGATCAGGCCTTAGATAGATTTAAGGTTTATAAAACTAAGGTTGAATTGCAACAAAATGGCTTGATTGGGAAATTACACACCGATAGAGGTAGATAATATTATGATCCTGCATATTTTCAATCTGTAGGCATCATTTACGGCTCCTTATACACAAACAAATGGTGTATCAGAGAAGAAAAATAGAGTCCTAAAATAAATGGTTAGTTCCATGTTATCTTACTCAATATTAAATGATGGATTTTGAGGTGAAGCCATGTTAACGGCTTGTTATTTATTCAATAGGGTTCCTAATAAAAGTAACAACCTAACCCCTTATAAAATTTGGTGTAAGAAGAAACTAAACTTAAACTACTTTTGAAATTAGGGATGTAGGGCTGCAGTTTGATTATCCCAACCTAAGATTAAAACCTTGGGAGAAAGGGGCATTAATTGCATCTTTATTGGATATGATGAGCATTCAAAAGCTTATAGGTTCTATGTCATAGAACCTAATGATTTTGTATCAGTTCACACCACAATTGAATAAAAAATGTAATATTTGATGAAAATTGTTTTTCATCCATATCCATAACAAAGAATATAGTTCCTAGTACAAATGGGACTAAAGAAGGAAACGAAACATTTATGCCTTCTGACACAAAGGTTTTTAGGTCTCAGTCAATCACTCCTGTATGTTAATCAATTGTAGTATAGCAAGGGTTTTATGTAAATCCAAATGGGTTTGTTGAAAGCAGAAGAGTTGTGAGCAGAGATCTATAAGTCAAGCAGAGCAAAGAAGAGTTTTTGTTGCCTAAGCAACTTATCTAACAACCTAAAATGATAAACAACTAAACAGAATTCAAAAGAAGCAATCTAGCAATGATCAAAAGAGACAGAACATAGCAAAATAAACAGAGTACTAAGGAAATTCGAAATTCAATAAAAGAGAAAGCAAGTGATAACAGGTTTTTAACGTGCAATCAGGAAGGTTATCAAAACTCAAGCAATACACAGTTGTAGTAAAGCAAGAGGTATCAATCCACACCTAGGGAGCAGGAAGAGCAATGAGAATACAAGGATCTAGTGAATCTAAGCAAATATGATAAATGATTGGTAAAATCTAACAAAACTAAATGAAATGCAAAACAATTTTAAAATCCCTGGAAGAGGGTTAACTACTACGAGGAACAAGCACAAGGTAAAAAATGCAAAGCTACCAAAAACTAAAAATCGACCAGTGAATCGACCACAGGATCGAGCAAAATGGATTGATCTAACACACACCTTAAAGTGATATGACTTTTGATGAACAGAATGCAACTAAATGACAAGCAAATGATGAACAGAGGTTTAAAACACTAAAAGAAAGGGTTTAGGGTCGAGGGTCATATTCAAGGGTATCAAAGATTCAAGCTTTGGTTTGAAAACATTTAGATCTACTCTTTTAAGAAGTTTCTCTAAGCCTTGAAAACAAAACAAGAACCATCTGTGGCGTGTGGTATGGTTCACTTCCTCAATCTCTTCTCCAAACCCATGGCGTTTGGTGGAAAAGGAGATCGAAGAGCAAGAAAGACAGATTTCAAACAATGACCTAACTAATCCCCTTTACAACCTTGGCATGTGGGAAAGGAAAGATTAGCCTCTAGGATCTGGTTTTCCAGGACATCTGAATCCTGTCAAGGTAAGACAGCCTTTGGTTCATAGAGACCTTTTCCAAGGCTCTCTAGGCTTTAAGATCCCAAGATCCTAGAAGAGAAGGTATGAAGTACAAGAAAACACAAAGCTTTGAACTCTTTTAACCCTTTTGAATCACCTCAACCCCAAAACCCGAAACGACTACTCACTAAACATGTTTAAGATCGAATCAAAAGCAATAAACGATAAGCTAAGCATGATTAACGATAGATTAAAGAAAAACTTGTTTGATATTAAAAGATTCAAAGGTTCAAAAACTGAAAAAGCTTAAGCTGTTCTACAATGGCGAATCGCCTAACTTAGAGAGATAAAGGAAAAGACAGAGTGAAGATAAGATAAAGGTGAAGGCTGCTTTTGCCAAAAATGGCTAAACCGTTAGCTCGTCCCCCCTTCGCTAGCCGCCAAGGACAGCTGGACGGATAAGCTCGTCAGGGATCGATCTTGAGATCGACCAATGTACTCGATCATCTTCAGGAATCACCTTGCTCCGCTCGATCTTCTGGTCGATCTGGTTGGAGGGATCGAGTATCTTCCTCGATCTACTTCTTGATCTTTGGACGATCGAGTCTTGGTCTCGATCTGGCTCTCGTTCTGCATGGTGTCATTTACGTCCGTACTCCAGATCGATCTCCTCTCTTGATATCGGTCTTGATCCTTCCTCTTAAATCGACTTGGTGCACTTGATCTTCTGGTCCATCTCATCTAGATCGACCTGCCTTGCTCGATCCGCTACTCGATCTCGGGTACTTTGCATGCCGAGCTAAGTTCTCCAAGTGTCCACGAGCTCCACTTTGAACCTCCTCACGTCCACATAGCCTCCGCAACTCCATAGTGCTCCAAACAACCTGATAATGATGCATATATGCAAGAAATATGCAAAATGCGAATGCAAGGGGACCTAGAACCTAAAATGCAACAAATGGAACAAACTAGCCTATAATGCAAGATGAATGCATGAAAAATTATCCTAAATGCATGCAAAATATGCAGATTATATGGTAATATCAACTCCCCCAAACTTGCCTTTTGCTTGCCCTCAAGCAAACAAAATTCAAGAAGGAAGAGAGGTTTGAAAGTGGAAGCTCAAAACAAAAGTTTTCAATGGAGAAATCGATTCAACGCCCAAGTTATAAGTTCTAAGATGCAAAGAGGTTGTTCTACTTTAAAAACCTTAGCCATACCCATCAAAGCAAGCAATGAACCCTAGCTTAGTCTACACAAGCATTCAAATCAATCAACTCCTTAACATTCATTGAGCGTTTACCAATGGATCAAGTCGTGCACATCAAGCGAAAGCATTTGGTCAAAGGGGTAAGGTCACAAGATGAAAATGATCTCGTTTTAAGAAGGGTATTAAAAATCAAGGGATCACTCAATGAAAGAATCCTATCTTTGGCAAAATGCTAAAGGTAAAGGCACACCTATGCATGCAAGTAAAAACACCCTTCTACCCATTTTACCCAAGATGATCCTAGAACTTCTAAAACCCAAGATTAACCCCTAAATCTACCCTTTCCCAAAGCTTGATCATCTTCACTCTTCACAATGGGGAGAACTTCTCTTAGCTTTGCCGTGTGGTTGACTTCTTCTTTTTTGAACTTTGCTCTTCATTGTTGATTGTTTGGCGCCGCTTTCATCACCTTTGGTAGATAGCTTAGTCAGATTTTTCCTTCCGGTTGACCTCTTCTTAACTTTGTTGTTGCTGGCGCCTTTCTAATAAACCACTAAGAGCATTCTTTTCTATTTTACTTAACCACAATTTACCTGTTCCCCCTTTGCTACTAACCCCACTTCTTTCTTTCATTTGAATACATAAAAACATGAAACTCTTAAACCACTCAAACGACCCTTTCCCCAATCTCCTAACCTAATACCAAGCTCAAAATGCAAGCTGGTGTCTACAAGGGAGCTTCTCCTTGCAAGCCCTATTCCTAACACTTTATGCTAAGATAGGATTGAAAATAATGCAATGAAAGGCCTCACTACTCACGCAAAAGTGTTTAGGCTTGAAAGAAGGTTAGGTTTAAGGCATGGTTAACTGTCCCATTAAGATGAGGATCAGCTACTTGGATTAACAAGAGTGGTAAGAAAGGAAGAAGATAATCCAAGTATGTATAAGGGTAAGCCATGCAATCGCTTTCAATGCACAAACAAGATATTTCAATGTCAAGATTAAGCTTCAAATAAAATGGAGTTGGCATCAAATCAAAGCGAGTTTCAACATAAGACTAGAGTATCAATTGCAAGTAATCAAGGTATGGTGCAGCCTTAACTTCAAACTCACTAGATTCAATCAAACAACAAACAATTTAGGCATTGAAAACAATTCAAACATTGACAACTTAACAAGTGTTTATCATTTACTCCCTATGCAAATGCAGCAACCTAAATGATTTTTAAAATTTCTAGACTCAATCCTAAAATATTCTACAATGCAAGTGCAACTACATGAATTTGTTTTTGAAAAATTTAAAAATTTTACCAATTTTTTGTTCTTTTCTATGCCTTAGAATGTATGCAAGACTCAAAGGATGATAGCATAAAATAAGAAGAAAGAAAACATTTAAAAAATTTTACCAATTTTTTTGTTCTTTTCTATGCCTTAGGATGTATGCAAGACTCAAAGGATGATAACAGAAAATAAGAAGAAAGAAAACATTTTAAAAATTTTACCAATTTTTTTGTTCTTTTCTATGCCTTAGGATGTATGCAAGACTCAAAGGATGATAACAGAAAATAAGAAGAAAAAAAACATTTTAAAAATTTTACCAATTTTTTTGTTCTTTTCTATGCCTTAGGATGTATGCAAGACTCAAAGGATGATAACAGAAAATAAGAAGAAAGAAAACATGTCAACACACCACACACTCCCCCAAACTTGAATGACACCGTCTCGGTGGCAAACAAATCCAAGAGAGTTCAAAACAAAAAGCAAAAACAAAGAAAACATGCGTGGTATATACAAGGGATGGTTGTTGGTACCTCGGAGCTAAGAAGTGTTGGAGCTTGAGGTTGCTCCAGACTTCTTGCTCTTCTTAGGATCATCGTGAACCACTGCCTTGCCTTTGTCCTTTGCAGATCCTTCATGAACCGAGTGGCGAGCAGGTAGGATGGTGTTTCCTTGAGGCTCACGTAAAACGATCCCACCAGTCGATCTCCTCCTCCTCTCGGGCTGCTCGACTTCTTCGCTTACAGCCTTCTTAGGTGAGCTCCCTTGAAGCGCCTTGGCCTTCTTGGCAAGCTTCTTGATTACCTTGCTCTGCCATTTATTGATTTTCCTTTGCATCTCCACAACATAAGCAAGGAATTTCTCGGTCTTAGTCCGCGGCTCAAAGTCGATCTTGGGAAGAACAAAGCTCTCAGGCATCTCATCATCTGAGGCAGGAGACTCTGATCTTGGGCGAGCAGCTTGTTGAAGGGCGGCTGTAGCTCCTAAAGGGGCGAAGCACTCCTATACACTCGGCAAGAACTCGATGTTGCCAACTCCTTACAGCTCGGTTTCCTCCTTGTTTGGTAAGATGCAAACTCGCTTCTCATTCTCGGAGTCGATGTACAGATAGGCAAAGAAGCCCTCGGCTGGCGTGCGTCCCAAGCTGTCTGTGTTCCTCATATAAATCTCATCCATGAAAGCTCTCTCCGGAACAGGGGTGAAGTCTTGAAGCGGTACGCCAGCTTGCACAAACAAGGGGGTGAGAAAGCCTCCTATAAGGGCCGAGCTTGCCTTGCATCGCAAGGCATATGCTTTTTATTTCACCAATGAGGCAGCTAGGATACACCCATAGTTCACGTCATCGCCGAGCTCATCCTCCATTGGATCGTCGTTCTCCTTAGGATCACAAAGCAGATGCTTGACGCCTTGGAACAGGAAGCAAAGCTCGGTCTTTGTGACTGTGGGAGCTACTGACCGTCCGCTGAAGGTGTTAGCAATCAGTTTTAGCGTGTATCTCAGCACCGGACTCCTCACTCTCTTGATCTTTGCTGTATTCGCCTTGTAGTCGTCATTGCTTATGAGGTCCCACAAGTCATTGGCTTGAGTGAAGGAGAGGAACTCAACCTTGTTGGCAGCAGCGTTGAGGCCATAGGCTTGACAAAGCTCCGGGATTGAGAGATGAAAGGCCTGACGTTTGATCTTGAAGGAGAGGTGGCCTTGAGAAGGAGTAGGGATGCTCGGTGTTCTCATATGCGAATTCCAAAGTGGCTAGGAAATCGATTGTCACCTCGGGATAGGTCGGGCAGTCCATCCTTGATAAGCACCGGAGCCCTATGTTCTTGAGGAGTTGATCAAAGTCTCTCAAGATCACCATCTTAGCCAACAGACCTCTGTCCGCGAACTTAGTGGGATCAAACCTCAGCCTCTCTAGCCTCTTCTTGGCTTGCTTTTCTTCTTTGGTCCATTTAACCCTCTCCTGAACCACCACTTCTTGACCTTCTCCTTCTTGTTCTGTCTCTTCTCTCGTTCTTTTGGGAGTCATAGTACCTGAAACACAATTCTCAAGCAAAAGAATGAGCAAAGGCGGCGAATATTGAGAGAAAGACTAGGCAAGAAAGAAAAACTTATAACAATTAGCCAAGATTTTAGGGGATTTTATAAAAATTATGGCTGGATAAAAGAAAAAAAAAATCTAGAGATAGCATCATATCTAGAATTTTTCCTAATATCTAGCTATATCTAAAAATTTTCCTAATCCCCTAGAAAATCATTCCCTAAATCACAACAGAAAAGGATTTTCTTGACAGATTTAAGAAAATAATCACGAAAATACTTTTTAGTTTAGAGGAAAATGAAATGCACAAGTCTTAAAAACTCAAATTCGCTCTCTCTCTCTCTCTCTCTCTCTTTGTTTTGTGAAAATCGGGCTTTCAAAGTGAAGAAACAAAAGAGAGAAAGAGAGGTTTTAAAGACAAGAAAATTTTGGACACATGCAAGAGTGATTTCTGACAAAAGCTTGGTCAAGGCACATCTTTCATGGTCAAAGATTTCTGCATTGACCAAGATTTGTATTTAAAAACAGGAGGGAAAGAAGAAAAGAGGGAAAAAAAATTGTTACCTCAGCACGAGATCGAGTCCATTTGGTCGATCTAGGACTCAATCTCATGCCCATAATGGCTAGGATCGAGAGGTTTGATCGATCATGGACTCGATTCAGATTGCATCGAGTCTTAGATCGATTGTACCCTCTCGTTCTTTGACTTTGGTCAACTAGGCTGCACTCCTTGGATCGAGTCACGTGATCGATTTGGGGGTCGATTTGGCTTAGATCGAGTTGGGGATCGAGTTGACTGATCGATATGTCTTTGAAGGATCTTCTCGAGAGAAATTAGATCGGTCAATCCAGATTTGGACCGATCAATCCAAACTCCAAGAATTTCCCGAGATATTTTAGATCGGTCGATCTAGATGGAACCGATCGATCCGAACTCATCTAGATCGACATTGTCTACTCGATCTCGTCTAGATCGACTGGCTCCTCTCGATTCACTAGCTCAATCTAGTAAAGATCGAGCTAGGATAAGTCGATCTAGCACTCGATCTCTAGCCTATACCTAGCCCTTCTCGCCTCTTTTGGACTCCAAGATCACACCTAACAATCCTTTATCCAATCACCTACACACTTAAACATTAAAAGCATAAAACTGAAGTAGAAATAATGCAAAAATATGTACAGGATAGACATGAGAATGCCTCCCAAGTGCGCTTTCTTTAACGTCTTTAGCTAGACTTTACTTGGTTTAGGCCTGAGGGGGGTCTTGAAGAAGCACGGATGTGCTCTCCTTGCTGTAACCATCCGCCAAGTAAGGCTTAACCCTGTGTCCATTGACCGTGAAGGCATTCCCGCTCTTGCCAACCAATGTAATTGCTCCATAGGGTAGAACCTCTTTGATCTCAAACGGTCCACACCACCTTGATTTGAGCTTGCCCATGAACAGCTTCAACCTTGAGTCGTAGAGTAGCACCAGACTGCCTTCTTTTAACTCCTTGTGAACAAGCTTCTTGTCATGAACAGCCTTAGTTCGCTCCTTGTAGATCTTAGCACTGTTGTATGCATCTAGCCGTAGCTCATCAAGCTCATGTAGCTGAATCAACCGCTTCTCCTGAGCTGTCTTGAGGTTGTAGTTGAGCTGCTTCACTGCCCATAGTGCCCTATGCTCCAACTCAACAGGAAGATGACACGCCTTGCCATATAGGAGAGTGAAAGGAGTCGTGCCTATAGGGGTCTTGAAAGCGGTTCGGTAAGCCCACAAAGCATCGTCTAGTTTGACCGCCCAATCCTTTCTAGTAGCCCCAACTGTCCTCTCGAGTATAGCCTTGATCTGCCTGTTAGAGACCTCTACTTGCCCACTCGTTTGAGGATGATAAGGTGTTGCTACCTTGTGCTTCACACCATACTTCCTCAAGAGACTTTCAAACACCTTGTTGATAAAGTGGCTTACCGTCACTGATTACTACCTTGGGGACTCCAAACCATTGGAAGATGATGGTCTTGAAGAGCTTGATCACCACCCTTGCATCATTTATTGGGAAAGCTATAGCCTCAACCCACTTAGATACATAATCAACCGCCACTAAGATGAACTTGTTGCCGTAAGAAGATGGGAACGGTCCCATGAAATCTATCCCCCAAGCGTCGAAGACATCAACCTCAAAGATAGGAACCTGAGGCATCTCGTTTCTCTTGGTGATGTTCCCTGCCCATTGACAAGCTTCACAACTTTTGACAAACTCGTGAGCGTCCTTGAAGATAGATGGCCACGAGAAACCCGCTTGTAACACCTTCGTAGCAGTCTTGAAGGAGGCGAAATGACCACCATATGAAGAGCCATGACAATGTAGAAGTATGTCCTTAGCTTCTTCCCTTGTAACACATCTTATATACAAGCTGTCCACTCCTCTTTTGTACACGTATGGCTCATCCCAAAAGTAATGAGAAATGTCTCTCATGAACTTCTTCCTGTGGTAATGATCAAGGTGAGTAGGCTCCTCTCCACAAGCCAAGAAGTTCACTATATAAGCATACCAAGGTAAGTCTTCTTCCTTGAAACTCAAAACTTCTTCAAACTTGTCTTTAAGCTTCTCACATACCGCCGTGGTGATCATCATGAGCTGCTCTTCAGGAAGTGAATCGTCAAGTGGCAAAGCTTCATTGACTGTCATCCTTGAGAGGTGATCAGCAACACCATTCTCTATCCCCTTCTTGTCTTTTATCTCCATATCAAACTCTTGTAGAAGGAGAATCCACCCTAAGAGCCTCGATTTAGTGTCTTTCTTGGAATAGATGTACCTCAAAGCTGCGTGATCTGTATAGACAACAACCTTATAGCCTACGAGGTATGATCTGAACTTCTCAAAGGCGAACACAACAGCCAGCAACTCCTTCTCGGTTGTAGCATACTTCACTTGCGTGTCATCCAAGGTACGGCTGGCAAAGTAGATAACATGCAACCGCTTGCCTTTCCTCTGACCAAGAACAGCTCTGATATGCTCAAATTAACCCTTAGAGCTACTCTCTCAAATTAAGAGATCACGGTAATACTTAGGGATCGAATCCACAAGGACTTAGATTGTTGTACACTAGATTCTAGGTTCAAATCAAGCTAAGGAAAACTAAATAAATGTAATGCAAGTAATAAAAATAAAGCAGCAAATCGATTGTGAGGAGGTTTTAAAGCAAAGAGAGAAACGCTAGGCCTTGGGAAATTCGCAGGTGAATCCAAATTGCAAATCTAGACAGAATATTAGGAGTTTATTAAGCACTGTTCTTGAACTTGAAACACTAATATAAAATCAATCAACTTCCGCTGCAGAGATTTTCTATGTCTAAATCCTAGAATCCCAAATTCCTTTGCAAATCCTATTAATTCAAACAAGCATTAAAATCAGGTTCAATTGTTCACAAAATCCTAAACCAAATTCCTTTGCAGATAGGAATTTTGCTCATCTAAGATTAGTTCTGGTGATTAACAATGTTTCCACATCTATTAAACAACCTAAGATCAAATTCTAGGTCATGAAGCTAGAATAAGCATTAAACACAAATCCAGATGAAGAACTCTAATGATTTTATCCTAACAATTCAATTCAACCTAGCAATTCATCATCACCTTTGAAAAACCCTAAACCTAACAAGCAAACTACTCAGACATGATCAATGAAACAGAAATCATAATTTGAATAGAAAGCATAAGAGAAATCAATAGAAGAAATAAGGGAGTTCAAAATCCTCTCTAAAGGAGAATGATTTATCTCTCCAAAAACTCTCTAAAAATCTCTCTCTTAATCTCTCAATAAAATAAAGCTTAAGTCTAAACAATGACCATAAAAATCCTTTTATAGACCCAGAACACGATTTGAGACGAAACTGCAAATATATAAAACTTCTGGGCGAACTTGTAAGTCTTCAGAAATCTTTAAAAACTCAGGCAAGATTTGTGCACTTTTGGTGTCGATCGACACCAAGACTCTAGTGTCTATCGACACGGGATTTGCACTCGCACTGAACAATTTCTGCTCGAGTGTACAATTTTTGCACGACTTGATTTCTTCAACAACATCTTCTGTTTTGCTCCTGAATACTCCAATATCTCCAAATAAGCTCCAAACATATCCAAACCTGTAAAGACTCAAAAAGATTCGAAAATAACAAAAAGACTCTATAAACAGGACTTATATCATGGTCAAAAACCCATAAAAAACTATGATATATCAACTCCCCCAGACTTAGCTTTTGCTTGCCCCCAAGCAAACAGAAAACTAAATACAGAGTCGAGGTTTGAAAACACGGGAACTCACCTTCTCATAGATCATTGCTTTGACTGTTCATCTTGTAATCCACACACTGCATTTCTTAAACCAAATCGAACCACCATGTACTTCGCTTTAGACATTCACAGCATCCCAGATTCAACACATAAATTCATAGCATTGTCCAATAACTATCATTGCTAAACTTCATCAGCAGCCTAAATGTTCAAGAACTTTCTAGATTCAGTCTCATACTATACCTAAATAAATTTGCACTGCAATCTATCAACCTTTGGTACTCTTTCTCTCCCCCAAACTTATTATATTATTCAGGTGTACGTAAATAATGGTATCACCGGATAATCCTAACCTTACTTCCACCTGTGATCATCTCTTTAAAATGAAATACTGGGATCATTGGAAATTTTCCTACCCTTCACTCAAAGAGAATCATCTCAAATTTTCAAAATTTATCACATTATTTCTTTCTTTTTATTTAACTATCAAGGGAGAAGAGTACCATCACTTTTCAAACATTGCAGGCAATATTTCAGGTATGAATGAGGAATCAAGCTCTATGAATATCAGACTTACTAACTTAGCCTTTTGAAGCTTAAGTTAAGTGGAATTTGCTGGAACTATGGATGTTTCTAGTTAACTGGTCAGCCTAAGGATTTTTCATTAGTCAGAAACAGGTATTAATCATGCAGCAATGGTCACTCAGATGAAACAATCATCACAAACAATCAAGAGAAAGATCCTAGTTCCCAACTAGTTTTGACTCAATAAAACAAATTTTGGACTAACTCAATACTGACTCTCAAAAACAAACACAACGTCAGTAACTACCTCCCCCAGACTTAAACAACACTGTCCCTAGTGTTATCAAGCCTGAAGTAGGTGAAAAGAAGAATCAGAACTCAGTGAACAGAGGTTTTCGAGAAACATACCTTGTAGGTCGGATGAACGAGTGATATAATGTGAAAGAGCACAAAAATCCAACCAGTTTAGGCTTTTGAATCACTCAAAAAGCTCAAGTAACGCAAAAGTTATGGATGATTGAACTTTTGGAGTTGCAGTCCCGTCAAGGTGTCGATCGACACTAGGTGGGTGTCGATCGACACTGTTCACTGTCGACCTCGGTCGATATCCGTCCGTCTCGAGGCAAAATTTTTTTTTTTGTTTTTTTTGAAACACAAAAACCAGTTAGTAAAAACTAAAATTAAGACTAAGTATGTACACTTACCAGTGGGTTGCCTCCCACTAAGCATTTGTTTTCAGTCATTAACTTGACTTGGATGTTGGAATTTAGTCAGACTGATCATGAAAACTTGTTGCAAAACAAGCTCCACATTCAGATACTTTCAGCTTCAAATTCTGCTCAGAAATCTTTTCACAGCACCTTGTCCTTTCTCCTTCATCTCAGATGTAAGAACTGCTCTAAACCTTGAGAAGGGCTTTGAAGTTCCTTTGCACTTCACCTTATACTCAATTGTGTTGCCATCACAGCTCTCAGGTATCAAAGTCACTTGAGGATCTTCTTTGATCTTTTTGCTATGCACTGTCTCAGTCACTTTCACCCTTTTACTAGCTTCCCTTGTTGTCATATCAGGATTTCTACCTTTGACTTCATCAGCTTCCCTCTTATCACAAGGTTTTTCCTTAAAAGCAACTGCGAGCTTATCTCTAGTGGTCACAGTAATGCATGAAACATGTTTCGTGGTTCCACTAGGAGGGATGGCCTTGTAGAAGACGTTTTTAGCAATGTTAGAGAAGGAGATTCTCTTATTAGGCAAGTCTACAACTGCACCCACTGTAGCCATAAATGGTCTTCCAAGAATCAAAGGCATTTCAGAATCCTTATCCATCTCCACAACCTGAAAATCAGTAGGTACTAGACAATCTCCCACTTGAATAAGTAAGTCTAGAATTATACCATATGGAGTTGTGGTGGAAGAGTTGGCAAAAGCAAGAGTCATCTGAGAAGGATTCATATCAGCAATTCCTAACTTCTCTGCAATATTCTTTGACATGAGATTCACACTAGAACCAGAATCACAGAGAGAATGTTCAAACTCAACTCCCCCAATGGAGCATGGAACAACAAACATCCCAGGATCTTCAACCTTAAGCAGTTGCTTCATTGGGAGTGGTGTAGTCCTTGCTTTGTTAAAGAGTTCTTCAATCTCTTCAAGACTTTCTCTGCAATACTTAAAGAAATTACCCAAAGGATATCTCTCCCAAGCTTCTGCAAATGAGATGTGCTTGGAAATCTTTTTCACCCTCTTGTTAAAATCAGCTAGCTTTTCATCACTAATAGGCTTTCTTAAATGCTTTGGTGGAAGAGGATATGGAACCTTAGGAGTGTAGACACGTTCTATGATAGATTTAGGTTGAGTTTTGGTTTCCAGAATGTTGCCCAATTTTTGCACGTCGCTGCCCAATTTTTGCACGCTTCGAATAGGGTGTCGATCGACACCAGGACCTTGTGTCGACCTTCGCATTGATCCGTGTCGATCCTGATCGATAACTCTTCGTCAGAATTCGAGGTGCACAAAATTTGCACGGGTGTCGATCGACACCCTCGGATCTGCACACCCAAAATCGCACAAATTTTGCACGGGTGTTTCTGCAGTAAGACAACTTTTCAGCACTGGATTCACCTCTTTTGCATTTCTCACTGTGATGGCATTGACATAATGTTTTGGGTTAGTATCAGTCTTTCCAGGAAGAAAACCTTCTTGTCTCTTGATAGACTCAGCAGTTTGGGCAATTTGAGAATCCAATTTCCTGACATGGGTGTTTAAAGACTCAACTTTCCCATTCAAATCAGTATACAAGGCATCAATCTTCCCATTAAAGTCCACAGTGATCTTCTGCTGACCCTCTAGCAGCTGTTCAAGCATAGCTTCCATCTTACTTGAGGCTGATGGTGCAAGAGGTGGCTGATAAGAAGAGGAACCATAGTTCCTAGTGAAATTGTTGCTCTGAAAAGGCTTCTAGTAATTGCCAAACTTTTGACCTTGAAAACCAGCTCCATTGATAAAGTTAACAGCTTCTTCCTCAGCTGGTTCGAACTGCCCCACTTCAGCAGCAATTTGGACCGATTTCTTACCCACCAGAAAGTTATGAACAGAGTCCAACTTAGCCTTCAGTTCTGCAGCAAACTGATTACTATCCACACTTCCAGCAAGCTTCTTCCTCTCAAAGTCTGCATTCTTGGTACTATTGCTAGATGCCAAGTTCTCAATCAATATGATTGCATCTGCTGGAATCCTGGTGTTGAAGTTCCCATTGCTAGCAGCATCTAGAGCCATCTGGTACCTCCAATCAACGCCCCTGAAGAAAATGCCAAGTAGCTGCACCTGATTGAAACCATGGTGTGGACAGTCTCTCTGATATGACATGAATCTCAACCAAGCAGCCTTGAAAGCTTCAGCTGGTCCTTGAGAAAAGGAGGCAATTTTCGTTATGAACTCTTCAGACCTTACATCATCATAGAAATTATTGAGAAATGTGTTCTTGGTGTCCTCCCAAGTAGTCAAAGAGCCAGGCTCTAGTTGTTTCAGCCAATAGGCTGCATCTCCTCCAAGAGAATAAGGAAACAGCTTGCAGAACAGGAAGTCATTGCTAACTCCATTAGCCTTGACACTTGAAGCCAAGTCCTCAAACCTCTCTATGTGATCCATAGGATGCTCATGTGGAAGACCATGGAAAGGGTGTTGTCCTACTAGCTGGTAATAAGCAGGCTTCACTTCAAAGTCATTCCTCTGAAAGGCAGGAGGGCGGATTGCAGCTCTATTTGCATAAAACTGATCAGGCCTATTGAAATCTCCAAGAGTCCTCTGTTGAAAACGCCCAGCAGCATTCCCAGCAGCTTGTTGTTGCACATTCTGCGCAACTGGTGGCACAGCTTGTTCCTCAATCACAGCGCCATCATCAGCAAGTCGCTGTCCTTCTTCATTTCGCATGTTGCCCTCTGCATCTACAACAGACCATCTTCACCTTGAATCAGCACCAATGGAGCAACCATCTTAACAGGTTTGTCTGCTTTCCTGTTTGTTCGCTCTAAACGTGCTAGCGTCTGGTTGTCCAAGTCGATCAGCTCCTTTTCCTTGTTGCTTCGAGTAATGCGATTAGGCATGCACCTGAAACAGACAAGAAAATATCAGTAACAAAAATAAAAACTTAGACAAGATTCTAAACTAAAATCTATAGGCAACAATTAAGTCCCCGACAACGGCGCCAAAATTTGATATGCTCAAATTAACCCTTAGAGCTACTCTCTCAAATTAAGAGATCACAGTAGTACTTAGGGATCGAATCCACAAGGACTTAGATTGTTGCACACTAGATTCTAGGTTCAAATCAAGCTAAGGAAAACTAAATAATTGTAATGCAAGTAATAAAAATAAAGCAGCAAATCGATTGTGAGGAGGTTTTAAAGCAAAGAGAGAAACGCTAGGCCTTGGGAAATTCGCAGGTGAATCCGAATTGCAAATCTAGATAGAATGTTAGGAGTTTATTAAGCACTGTTCTTGAACTTGAAACACTAATATAAAATCAATCAACTTCCGCTGCAGAGATTTTCTATGTCTAAATCCTAGAATCCCAAATTCCTTTGCAAATCCTATTAATTCAAACAAGCATTAAAATCAGGTTCAATTGTTCACAAAATCCTAAACCAAATTCCTTTGCAGATAGGAATTTTGCTCATCTAAGATTATTTCTGGTGATTAACAATGTTTCCACATCTATTAAACAACCTAAGATCAAATTCTAGGTCATGAAGCTAGAATAAACATTAAACACAAATCCAGATGAAGAACTCTAATGATTTTATCCTAACAATTCAATTCAACCTAGCAATTCATCATCACCTTTGAAAAACCCTAAACCTAACAAGCAAACTACTCAGACATGATCAATGAAACAGAAATCATAATTTGAATAGAAAGCATAAGAGAAATCAATAGAAGAAATAAGGGAGTTCAAAATCCTCTCTAAAGGAGAATGATTTATCTCTCCAAAAACTCACTAAAAATCTCTCTCTTAACCTCTCAATAAAATAAAGCTTAAGTCTAAACAATGACCATAAAAATCCTTTTACAGACCCAGAACACGATTTGAGGTGAAACTGCAAATATATAAAACTTCTGGGCGAACTTGTAAGTCTTCAGAAATCTTTAAAAACTCGGGCAAGATTTGTGCACTTTTGGTGTCGATCGACACCAAGACTCTAGTGTCGATCGACACGGGATTTGCACGCGCACTGCACAATTTCTGCTCGAGTGTACAATTTTTGCACGACTTGATTTCTTCAGCAACATCTTCTGTTTTGCTCCAGAATGCTCTAATATCTCTAAATAAGCTCCAAACATATCCAAACCTGTAAAGACTCAAAAAGATTCGAAAATAACAAAAAGATTATATAAACAGGACTTATATCATGGTCAAAAACCCATAAAAACCATGATATATCAAGCTCCTATGGTGTAGTCACTCGCGTCACACATGATTTCAAACGGTAGACTCCAGTCCGGTGCTTGTATTATTGGCGCGGATACAAGAGCTTCTTTGATAGTCTTGAAAGCATGAAGACAGTCCTCATCAAACACAAACTCAGCTTCTTTGCATAACAACCGTGTGAGGGGCCTTGCTATCTTGGAGAAATCTTTTATGAATCTCCTGTAGAAGCCTGCGGGACCTAGGAAACTCCTTATACCCTTGACATTAACCGGCGGCTCAAGACTAATTATGACCTCAACCTTGGCTTTATCAACCTCTATGCCCTTCTATGATATCTTGTGGCCAAGCACGATCCTTTCCTTCACCATGAAGTGGCACTTCTCCCAGTTAAGCACAAGGTTTGTCTCTTCACAGCGCTTAAGTGCCTTGCAAAGATTCAGCAAACAAGGAGAAAAGGATGCACCATATACAGAGAAGTCATCCATAAACACTTCTACCATCTCCTCTATAAGATCTGAGAAGATTGACATCATACACCGCTGAAACGTAGCCGGTGCATTACACAACCTGAATGGCATCCTTCGATATGCGAAGGTACCGTAGGGGCATGTAAAAGTCGTCTTCTCTTGATCGTTAGGATGGATTGGTATTTGAAAGAATCCACTATAACCATCAAGAAATCAATAATAAGGATAGTTAGCAACCCTCTCTAACATTTGATCAATAAAAGGAAGAGGAAAGTGATTCTTTCTAGTAGCAGAATTTAGCTTCCTATAGTCTATACACATACGGTGACCAGTTATAGTCCTAGTAGGTATCAATTCATCTTGTTCATTTCTAATGACCGTGATCCCTCCCTTCTTAGGCACCACGTGGACAGGAGATACCCACGTGCTGTCATTTATGGGATAGATCACGTCAGCCTCTAACAACTTAATAATCTCTTCCTGGACTACTTCTTTCAAGTTCGGATTTAAGCGCCTTTGGTGTTCAATAGAAGAAGAGTTCTCATTATCTAAGTGAATCCTATGAGTGCAAAGCATTGGTGAAAGACCCTTGATGTCACTTAGAGAGTACCCAATGGCCTTCCTAGACTTTCTCAGCTCATTTAGGAGCAAGTGCAACTCATCATCACTTAAGTTCTCATTCACAATCATGGGGTAGGTATCATTAAGCCCTAAGAAAGCATACCTTAGCCCTTTTAGGAGCTCCTTTAGGTCCACCTTTGGGGCTTGCAGCTCGCTCCAGTCATCCTCGTGGCTAGTGTTGGCGTTCCCGTCCTCAGTAGCCTCCTTTAAACCCGAGACATGAGCTTTAAGACTGCCTTCTTGAACCGTTGTCCCCTCAGAGATCGAGTCATCCAGTCGATCTTTGATTCGTTCTGGTCCGGATCGACCAATTCCACTCGATTCACCTACAGGAGATCGAGTCCTTGACTCGTTCTCTGAACTGATCGATTGGCTTCTCACGATCTTCCCATCATTCTCTTCTTGATCTTCTTGTCGATTGCTGTCTTGGATCGAGTAATCTTCTCGATTTCCTGATCGATCTCTAGGCATCCGCCTTCATCTTCTTATACAACTTTACTAGAGTCGAGGAGATTAACGTACTCTTGAGTCTTCTTACTCAGAAAACCAAACTCCCATGGCTCCTTAGTCAATGCCAGCTTCAAGTGATCCTCTTGTGCCAACTCTTCTAGCAATTCATCCGCCAAAGCATCCAACGTCTCTATGTAGAATGCTTGTACTTCAATGGTCGGCTTCTTCAGGACCTCGTTGATATCAAAATCCAGCTTAATGTCTTTGCCAAGGTGTAGAGCTATTTTTCCATTCTTGACATCAATGATTGCTCTGGCGGTTGCTAGGAACGGTCTTCCAAGTATAAACGGATCCTTAGGTTCTTCATCCATCTCAAGCACAACAAAGTTAGTTGGTACATTGACATCGCTTATCCTCACTGGAAGATCTTCTAGCATACCCACTGGAAGTCTCACGCTTCTGTCAGCTCACACATGGGAGATCCTACACTCTTTGAACCGTGTGAAAACGAGCTTCTTTGCTATAGAATGGGGCATGAGATTTATACTTGCTCCCAAATCTCATAAACAGCTCTCAAACTTCAATGGACCCAAAGCACAAGGAATGGTGAAGGATCCTGGATCTCCTAGCTTCTTAGGCACTATTTCTCTGTGAATAATGGCACTACACTCTTCACTAAGCACCAAGACTTCTTTACTTTCCTTGTTCTTCTTTGTAAGGGTGTCTTTGAAGAACTTAGCACACTTCGGCATCATAGCTAGGCAATCAACAAGAGGAAGCTTGATCTCAACGTTCTTTAGATGCTTCTCAAACAAGAGTCTATGCTTCTCTATCAACTGTTTCTTGAAGCGGCCAGGAAAAGGAAGCTTAGGTACATACTGTGGAGGCACATAAACATCTTTCTCTTTAGTAGCTTGCTCCACTTTCTTCTTTGGTTCATAGAGACCTTTTCCAAGGCTCTCTAGGCTTTAAGATTCCAAGATCCTAGAAGAGAAGGTATGAAGAACAAGAAAACACAAAGCTTTGAACCCTTTCAACCCTTTTGAATCACCTCAACCCCAAAACCCGAAACGACTACTCACTACACATGTTTAAGATCGAATCAAAAGCAATAAACGATAAGCTAAGCATGATTAATGATAGATTAAAGAAAAACTTGCTTGATATTAAAAGATTCAAAGGTTCAAAACTGAAAAAGCTTAAGCTGTTCTACAATGGCGAATCGCCTAACTTAGAGAGATAAAGGAAAAGACATAATGAAGATAAGATAAAGGTGAAGGCTGCTTTTGCCAAAAATGGTTAAACCGTTAGCTGGTCCCCCCCCTTCGCTAGCCGCCAAGGACAGCTAAACGGATAAGCTCGTCAGGGATCGATCTTGAGATCGACCAATGTGCTCGATCATCTTCAGGAATCGCCTTGCTCCGCTTGATCTTCTGGTCGATCTGGTTGGAGGGATCGAGTATCTTCCTCGATCTACTTCTCGATCTTTGGACGATCGAGTCTTGGTCTCGATCTGGCTCTCGTTCTGCATGGCGTCATTTACGTCTGTACTCCAGATCGATCTCCTCTCTTGATCTGGGTCTCGATCCTTCCTATTAAATCGACTTGGTGCACTCGATCTTCTGGTCAATCTCATCTAGATCGACCTGCCTTGCTCGATCTGCTACTCGATCTCGGGTACTTCGCATGCCAAGCTAAGTTCTCCAAGTGTCCACGAGCTCCACTTTGAACCTCCTCACGTCCACATAGCCTCCGCAACTCCATAGTGCTCCAAACAACCTGATAATGAGAAATATGCAAAATGCGAATGCAAGGGGACCTAGAACCTAAAATGCAACAAATAGAACAAACTAGCCTATAATGCAAGATGAATGCATGAAAAACTATCCTAAATGCATGCAAAATATGCAGATTATATGGTAATATCAGCAAGTTCCTAGATGTGGTTATTGATTTTGGGGAATCTAGAGACTAACTAAGGTTGTTTCAATTAGTATTGATCAAGCAAACAAGTTAGCAATGGTGGTTCCTAGACATAGAGTTCACAAACAAGCAAGCTAAGTCCAATCTCTTGTAAAATAGCCCTTTACTAAACACCTTAGCAAGATCTAACTTTTATTAGTGCTAAAACATCTAGCAAGCAATATCAACCAACTCTATTCATGTCAAAATACTCCTCAAACAGTCAATCTCTTGAGCCAAGGCCAGCAAATCCTCTATCAATCAAGATCAGCATTTCATCAAGATCCTAAATTCGAGATAAGTGTGATCAAGACAAATCTAGCTTATAAACAGATTAATAGAGAGGAACCCATGAAATTAAACACTAAACAAACTTTAATCAATCCCTAAACCCCCTTAATCTATTACATCTAAGAACCCTAAGCAAACTACTCACTAATACTCATGTTTAACACCAAATCACAAGATGAAAAGATGTTAATCATGATTAAAAGAGAGATTAGAGAGAAATTAATGGCAAATACAAACTTATATTAAATAAAACATGAAATTTGTCTTACAAACCCAGAAAATAATCTCAAGAACAGTGTTATGAGGTGACTTGTCGAAAATCCCAGAAAAAGGATAATTATACATAAAAGAAGGAAGCCCTAAAGTAATGGCAAAAGTGTAATAAAAACAAGGCTCGGACTGGGTTCTTTATCGGTCAGTTGTGACCGATAGGAATGATCGATAGGGATCCTATCGGTCTGGAAGATGGCCAATAGGGTGACCGAAATATAACTGGTGCACTACTATTGGTCACTTCACTTACCGTTAGGCCTGGTCGATAGGAAACCTATCGGTCATTCCTTGACCGATAGGCCTTGTGCCTTGGTCGATAGGCTCAGTAGAGATCGTCTGCCTTGGTCCCTTTTGCTCCTCTTGGTCCAGCTAGCTTCCTGGATCATCCCCAAAGCTCCTCCAATGCTCCTCTTAGCTCATAAGTACCTAAAAACATCCACAATGCACAGAAAATGCAAACTATATCATAAATGCAACCTAAGTCTATAAGGAGAAGAAATTGAGACAAAAGATAAGGAAAACATGCAAAAGAGAACCAAAACATGAACTAAATGCAAGCCTAAATGGTGTAAATACAAGAGATATCAACACCCCCACATTTGCCTTTTGGTTGTCCTCAAGCAAATAAGAACAAATGAGAGAGTGAGGTTTGAAGGTGGGCATTCAAATCCAAAAGTGCAAAGGTAAAGAGATGGTATCAATGCTTAAGTGCCTAGTTGTGGGATGAAAACATAATCAGCTATACTTTAAAGAACCTAGCCATGCTCATCATGTTTAAAAATGACCTCAAATCTCAACTTAGGCAAATGCTCAAATCAATCAACTCTTTAACATTCAATTAAGCTCAGAACATGAATTATGCTTATGCAAATCAAGTGAAGACATTTGGTTCAAAGGGTAAGGTTATGAGATAAAAATGATCTCATTCAAGCTAAGGGTTTTCAAACACAAGGGATCACTCAATGAAAAAGATTTCATCTTAGGCAAAATGCTAAAGGTAAAAGCACACTTATGCATGTAATTCAAAGCTCCCTTCTACCCAAAGATGAATCCTAAATACTTCTAAACCCAAAGTGAACCCCTAAGTCTACCCTTTTCCTAAACTCTACCCTTTACCCTTCTTCATGGCTGGGAAAACTTCTTCTTTTTGGTTGTGTGGCTGCTTCTCTTTGGTTGGGACTTGCTCTTCTTTGTTGCATTGGCACCTTCATCACTCTTTGGTGGATTGCTCTTTGTCTGATTTTTTTTTTCTTCTTTTGACCTTTCTAAGCTTTGTTTCTGGCGCATTTCTTCTTTACACTTAGAGCTTCTACTTCCCTTTACTTAACCACAATGCTAAAATGTTTCCCCTTTTCTACCATTTCAAACTTTTTCCTTTTCTTTCAAAACATATATACATGAAGTTCAAACCACTTAACACTACCCTTTTAACCCAAAACTCCTATCCTAGAATCAAGCTCAAGATGCAAGTTGATATCTACAAGAGAGCTTATTATTGCCAGCCTTATTCCTAACACTTTTTTCCAAGACAAAATCGAAAATGATATGCAAAGGCCTCACAGCTCTCAAGATAGTGTTTAGGCTCAAAAGAAGGTTTTGGTTAAGGGAGTGGATTAACTGTCCCATAAGTATGAGGATCAGCTACTTGGATCAACAAGAGTGGTAGAAAGGAAAATGATGATCCAAATATGGTAGCCATGAATTCACTTTTCAATGCATAAGACATGATAATTAACAGTCTAAATTAAAGTTCCAGTTGATAGAGTTGATTTTCAGAGAACAAATGCTTTCAGTATGAGATGAGATGATCGAAATTAGCTTTCCAAGCATGGTTCAGTCTTAACTTCTAGCTTTCTTATGATGCATCAAACAACTAATCACTTAAACACTGAAATCATCTATAAACTCTAAGCACTTTACAAGGAAATTTCATCATTATACCCTATGGAAATGCAATGCAACCTATATGTCAACACTAGAGCTCTCTTGGCTTGGGGCTCCATAAGGTTTGAAGTGAAACTGCTTTGAGCTGTAATTCAGCACTTCTTCTTCATCAAGCTCATCTTCTTCTTCTTGTGTTTCCCCTTGGCTTTCAGCGCCAGCAGTAGCATCTTCATGGACTTCTTCTTGACCTTCTTCTCTTCTCTCTTCTCTTACTTCTTCTTCAACCTCTTCTTGTTCTTCCTCCTCACTAGGTTCTTCTCTTTCTTCAGGGACAGGGCCGCCTTGGTAGAGCTGATCATCACTTGGATTGAAACTGATGTTGCTCCTGCTGGTGAAGGAGGTAAGCCTTGGATTAGGGAGGAGGACTCTTGCTGGTGTTCTGAAGTCCTTGATGAAGTTGTAGATGTGCTTGCCACTAATGCTCTTCTCAAGGAAGTGGCTTTTCCTGAGATAGTCTATGTCAATCCATAGTGGCTCCAAAGCATCATCTTCATGTTCCTTAAGGTCTACTCTACTAGCTATAAGAATAGCAATCACTACTCCTCCAATGTGGATCTGTGGGTTTTTCTCCTTTTTAACTTTACTTAGAACCCAGCTCTTTTAGGAATAGAGCTGCTCCATCAGCATATACATATAACAAGGGTATCCTTTCGGCGGCTGTAGAGGTCTTCCATCTTCGCTGGTACTCACAAATTCATATATCCCTTGGTAGATCAGGTCTCTCTCCTCTCCTGTGAGATATGTTGTTTCTTTCCTTGCAAAGAGTGTGTTTGCAAGTGCCTTGTGAGCATATCTCACAGCAGGATGCCCCAGGTGCTGATTCCTTGTGGTTCCAGAAATGTATAGCCCAGCTCCAATCTCACACCATAGCATGGCGTGTTGCTTCAGGGAGATATCGAACCTGTTCCACTTGTGGGTATAGGACCTAAGACCAAGAGCTTCAGCGATAGTCAGGAAGGTTGGAGAGAACTTCTGCTTGCCAATCTTGAAAGAGATCCACCCATCTCCATTAGAGAGCTCACTCTCTTCATACCAGACCACCTTGAGAGTAGAGAGAAACTGGTAAGTGAGTTGTTGGTAGGATGGGAGCGGTTTTGCCATGAGGTCTTCAAGTCCCATGTGCTCAAATACTGCCTTGCAGTCCATGTAGATCCCAAGTGCCTTCATTGTGGTAGCACAAGGGTACCTTGTTGGCTTGAAGGTGCACTGGTTGAAAGCCTCCATGAGTTCCATAGACCTTGGCTCATGGTATGAGATTTCTTCCTCTACAGTTTTGCTCTTCTATTTCTGATTGGCGCCTTTATCCTCAACTGGTCTCTTTCCAGCAGCCTTTGATGATTGCTCAGCAGCAGCACTCTTGCCCTTATCTCTTCTGACTCTTGAAGAAGTGGGCGCTTTCTCTTGTGTTGCCTTTTCCTTGTTTCCAGCAGCAGCTCTTGTTTTACCCATGGTACCTACAAAATCAAAGCTTGAAGATACTATAAGTACAAGAACAAAAGTTTGAGAAACCAATAACTGAAAGCCTTAGAATGAATTTCTCTAAGCTAAAAGAAGCTTATCTAGTCACTAAACAAGATTAAACTCCTAAAAAGCAAGAAGAATTCACAAGCTAATAGTTTAAACATGCTAGAGTTCATAAAGATAAAACAATCATTCATGCATGTGAACCTAGCATGGTGGCTCTAAGCAAAAGAGAAAATGATCATGCAAAGAGATATCAAACAAGCAAGAACTGAGATTAAAGAACAGTAAACAAAGCTTTAACAGTAAACTTACTCAATTTAAACATATCCACCATGCAAAACCAAAGCACAACATCTTAAACTAAACAAAACTTGCTCTTAAAACCATAATTTTAACAATTTTAAGCACATGCAAAGTGTAAGAACAAGAAGTGAATAGTTGAGAAAGAAAACCTTAATGAAGCTTTTGAGCACTTAGAAAAGATAAACAAAAGAGAGAGAGAGCTAAAGAATTCGGATTTTGGTGAGAGAAGTAGTAAAATGAAGTGTGAAGAGAAGGGAAGAGATTGTTAGTTTTTAAAGAGTGGGGAACCAAAGGAATCAAAAGTGGGTGGGGGACAAGAATGAAAGGTGCTGAGGAGCTCTGCAAAGTGTCAGGAAGGAGCCAAAATTTGAATTTAAACCTCCTTGGCTCCAAGCCAAAGGAGGGAAAAAGTTTTGAAAATTTTGGACACTTACCTCGCGGGCTATCGGTCATGGTTGACCGATAGGAATGATCGATAGCACTGACCGATACCCTCCTGTGAATCCTATCGGTCACTAGCTTGATCGATACACTGACCGAAATATATCCGATTGTTTTGTATCGGTCACTCTCTAGACCGATAGAGTGACCGAAAAACAACCGATACATTTCCATCGATCAGTCTATGATCGATAGCTTAGACCGATAGGGATTCACTTAGCAGACTCCTTTCCCTATCGGTCACAAGTGATCGATAGGTTGACTGGTAGCATCCTGGCTCTAATACTATCGATCACATCATGACCGATAGCATGACCGATAGGGTCTGTATCGGTCTTGTCTTGACCGATATTGTGATCGATAGTAGCCAGAATGTACCTATTCTTTGTCCCTTAGGCACTTTTTCAATCCCCAAACCGAACTCCTGCTTTTATACACATTTACTAAACATAAAAATAAACTAGAAAGCTTAATATATACAAAGGATACCATGAGACTACCTCCCGAGTGTGCTTGTTTAAAGTCACTAAGCTTGACTTTGTTTACCTCTCTAGTGAGAAGAGGTTGATGGAGCTGGTGCTCCTGCATCCTTCTTCTGGTATACCCAAGTGCCCACTGACATCAACTTCTTTTTCTCACGAGCTGACTTCATGTGCCTCTTCTTTCTGACACTTGGTGTGATTGAAGGCTTCACTCCCTTGGTGATCAAACTCTCATCCTCATTCAAACCATCTTCAAGTTCAGACCCAGTGTCCAGCTTCTGATCTGGCTCCTCAGAGAGAGTGTGACTCATCAAGATCCTCCTTGTGGAGCCTATAGTATGCTGCACATACTCTGGAAGTTGTTGTTGTTCACTTTCCTCTTCAATGATTATTCCACAAAAGACTATGGAGGGACAGACAATTTTGTAGACCTTGAACTCATCAACATTTTTTAGAATAACAGAGCCTCTCTTGAAGTCCAGCTGAGCTCCTGCTGTTGCCAAGAATGGTGTTCGTAGAAGAAGTGACACCTCTCTTGAATAAGTCTTCTCCATAACCACAAAATCTGTTGGCACTAAGCAATTCCCAATCTTCAGAGGGAAATCCTTCACCATGCCCAAAGGTTTTGTTGAGGTGTTATCCACAAAGGTGATAGAGGCTCTGCATGGCTTCAGTTTCTTAATTCCTAAAGTCTGGCTCAAGTGGAGAGACATGTCATTCACTGTTGATCCTGAATCACACAAGGCCCCAACATTGTCTAGCATCTCTAGTTCACAAGTAATGAGGAACTTTCCTGGATTGGAAAGCTTTGTCAATGTCTTTAGTTCCTTGCTTCTAGTAATATCAGCCTCCACATTTTCCAGAATTGGCTCCACTACTTCCAGCTTGTCAAAGACTTCCTTGAGGAACCTGATCTGATCCTTCACTTCAAGCAAAGTGGTTCCATGGGGAAATTTTATTCCAGCATCTTGTATGTCTTTCCTGAACTTTGTGTAGGCCTCCATCCTAGCTTTTGTAAAGTGCATTGTGGGGGTAAGTGACTTTTTGTTTGTAAGCTTGAACTTCAGGGGCTTTACCCTTCTCATTTCTGCTTGAGGAGCTGCCCACTTGGCGATCATATAGCTCCCTGCAGCCTTCGGGATTTTCACTAGCCAAGACCATCAAAGCATGGTGTTCCTCAACAAGTTCTTTGTCAGCTTCACTGAGCTCTGGTTTGGCTTCTTCTTCTGGAGCAACTAAGGCTTTCTCAGCCTCTTCCTTCTCAGCAGCCTCTTGTGCTGCTGTTTCTTGCTCCTCTTCTCTGTTCAAGCTGTCATCTAGTCCTTTGAGGAACTTGTCTACAGTATCTGTAGCTTCTTGATCATCAATGTTGGAATGGGTGACCTCCCCCCCATACTCAGCTCTTAACATGTCCACATGTAACAGGAACTTTTGAAGCATAATGCCAAGCTCTTCCAATGAAGCATCTTCATCATTAAATTTTCTTCATCTTCTTCAGTAAGTAAGTGGTAGAATTTCTGAGGATTTTGCTTACATGCTTCAAGGAGAATATCTTGGGAGCATGGTAATATGTCAAATCCTCTGTTGTCTTATGAGATCTGTGTCCTTGAATCCCAATCATCAAGCTTGGTAAGCTCATCATGAACAAAGTCTAATTTGTTATGCAACTCAGCAAATCCCTGGTTCATCTTCAATGTTTCTAGGAGTTGTAAGTTGAGGAATTGAGTGAGCATGCTCTTGGTATCATCTGCACCATAGGTAGAGTTGTTGTATTGACCTTGAGTGTGAGCTGGAGTGTTTGCAAACTGTGGGTGGGTAGTGTAGCTTTCTGCAAAGTAGTTCATAGGCAGAAGCTCTTGGTGGAAGTTGTTGCACCTTGGATTGTCAAAGCAGGGAATCTTTTGTACTTGTAGAGATGTACCTGAAATAAAAATACTTGAAAAGGAGTGAGTAACCAAATAAAGCTAAAAACTTGATCTTAAAGATTCTACAAACTCTAATGTTTCAAACTCAAAACCCAAATGGCAACAGCGCCAAATTGACATAGAGGTTGTTAGGTCTCAGTCAATCACCCCTCTGTGTTAATCAATTGTAGTATAGCAAGGGTTTTATGTCAATCCAAATGGGTTTGTTGAAAGCAGAAGAGTTGTGAGCAGAGATCTATAAGTCAAGCAAAGCAAAGAAGAGTTTTTGTTGCCTAAGCAACTTATCTAACAACCTAAAATGATAAACAACTAAACAGAATTCAAAAGAAGCAATCTAGCAATGATCAAAAGAGACTGAATAGAGCAAAATAAACAGAGTACTAAGCAAATTCAAAATTCAATAAAAGAGAAAGCAAGTACCTAGATGTGGTTATTGATTTTGGAGAATCTAGAGACTAATTAAGATTGTTTCAAACAGCATTGATCAAGCAAACAAGTTAGCAATGGTGGTTCCTAAACATAGAGTTCACAAACAAGCAAGCTAAGTCCAATCTCTTGTAAAATAGCCCTTTACTAAACACCTTAGCAAGATCTAACTCTCATTAGTGCTAAAACATCTAGCAAGCAATAGCAACCAACTCTATTCATGTCAAAATGCTCCTCAAACAGCCAATTTCTTGAGCCAAGGCCAGCAAATCCTATATCAAACAAGATCAGCATTTCATCAAACACTTGGTGGGCATAAGTGAAAGCCTAAATTCTAGATAAGTGTGATCAAGACAAATCTAGCTTATACACAGATTAATAGAGAGAAACCCATGAAATTAAACACTAAACAAACCTTAATCAATCTCTAAATCCCTTTAATCTACCATATCTAAGAACCCTAAGCAAACTACTCACTAATACTCATGTTTAACACCAAATCACAAGAGGAAAAGATGTTAATCATGATTAAAAAAGAGATCAGAGAGAAATTAATGGCAAATACAAAATTATATTAAATAAAGCAAGAAATTTGTCTTACAAACCCAGAAAATAAACTCAAGAACAGTGTTATGAGGTGACTTGTCGAAAATCCCAGAAAAAGGGTATTTATACATAAAAGAAGGAAGCTCTAACGTAATGGCAAAAGTGTAATAAAAAAAAGGCTCAGACTGGGTTCCTATCGGTCAGTTGTGACCGATAGGAATGATCGATAGGGATCCTATCGGTCTGGAATATGACCGATAGGGTGACCAAAATATAACTGGTGCAGTGCTATCAGTCACTTCACTGACCGATAGGCCTGGTCGATAGGAAACCTATCGGTCACTTCTTGACCGATATGCCTTGCGCCTTGGTCGATAGGCTCAGCAGAGATCATCTGCCTTGGTCCCTTGTGCTCCTCTTGGTCCAGCTAGCTTCCTGGATCACCCCCAAAGCTCCTCCAATGCTCCTCTTAGCTCATAAGTACCTAAAAACATCCATAATGCATAGAAAATGCAAACTATATCCTAAATGCAACCTAAGTCTAAAAGGAGAAGAAAATGGGACAAAAGATAAGGAAAACATGCAAAAGAGAACCAAAACATGAACTACATGCAAGCCTAAATGGTGTAAATACAAGAGATATCACCTTCTAACGTGTCACATATGCTCCATAGGATCAAACGAGAGATGGTTGAAAAATCTTTCAGTTCTGATTATCAAATTTATTTATTGAAGACTCAAGAAATGAAATTGGCTTCCAATAGTCATAGTGCTGTCATATTGATAACGATCCTAGGACTTATGGTGAGACTATGAAGTCTCAAGACGTTGCAATCTGTAAAGAAGCAATAAATGATGAGATGGATTCCATCATGGATTCCATCATGGGAAATAATATGTGGGTTTTATCAGATCTCCCACCTGGTTACAAGTCTTTGGGCTGCAAGTGGATCTTCAAAAAGAAGATAATGTTGATAGAACTATTGATAAACTTAAAGCTAGATTGGTTATTAAAGGCTTTATAACAAAGAGAGGGTATTGATTATTTCGATACATATGCTCCAGTTGCTAGGATCTCCTCTATACCGTTATTGATGCTTTGGCGGCTATAAATAATTTTTGTGATTCACCAAATGGATGTCAATACAGCATTCTTGAATGGTATTTTGGAAGAAGAGGCGTATATGAAGTAACCTGGAGGTTTTATTATGCCTGGTAATGAGCATAAGGTGTGTAAGTTGATAAATTCATTGTATGAGCTAAAGAAAGCACCTAATATGTGGCATCAGAGATTTTATGAGATTGTCTTATCAAGTGGATTTAAGTTAGTCACTCGGATAAGTGTTAATATACCAATTTGATAAGTTTGGTGATGGAGTAATCATTTGCTTATATATTTATGGCAGGTTGAGAGTTGGTACCGGCCTTAGACAAGTAGAGCTTATAAAAGCATTTTTGTCATCTAGTTTTGCCATGAAAGACTTGGGGGATGCATATGTGATTCTTGGAATTTGAATCAAGCGTGAAGGTAAATGACTATTTTTGACACAATCTCGTTACATTGAGAAAGTGATTGAGAAGTTCAAATGTCAGAAATGTTCTCCAATGAGCACTCCCATGGATGCGAGTTTGAAGCTTATACCTAACATGGGACAAGCAGTGTCACAACTCTAATATTCATAAGTAATTGGCTGTTTAATGTATGCCATGACAAGCACCAGACCATATATAGTTTATGTTGCAGGAAGTTTGAGTAGATACACTAGTAATCCTAGTACTCAACATTTGTAAACCTTAAGAAGAGTGCTTAGGTACTTGAAAGTAACCATGAATTATGGTTTGTGTTATAATGGATTACTTTCGGTCTAGGATGTTCATATGGAAGTTAGATCAAAAATGTGAAAGATGATTCTAGTGGTTGGGTGTTTTTTTTTGGAGGAGGTACCACTTCATGGGCTTCTAAAACGCAATATTGCATTATAACTTCAACTATGAATTCAGAATTTGTAGCATTAGCGGCTGCCGGTAAAGAGGCAGAATGGCTAAGAAAATTAGTTTATGAGATTTCATCATGGCCGAGACCATCATCACTGATATCAATCCATTATGATAGTCAAACTACCTTGGCTAATGCCTATATCCAAAGTGTGTAGTGGTAAGTCGCAAAAACTGGGTGTTAGACATAGTGTAGTACATGAGCTGATCACTCATAGGATGATTAACATATAATTGTTTGGTAAGCATAATCTAGCGGATCATTTGCCATAATGATTAGCTAGGGATTTGGTAACTAAGTCGGCTAAAGGGATGTAGTTAAAACCCATTTGAAATCTTTGTGATGGGATTCCCAACTCCCCTTTAATACGGCATTAGAGGCTAAATTCAATGTGGAAAGCTCACACTTAAAGATTGAAGCACATGTTCATATCATTTCAAGGTACGTGCTTGGACTTGCAAGAAAGGGATAGGCTGAAGTTTTCTTCTCAATAAATATTTTGAAAAAGTGTATTTTGATGGTGCATGATTAAAGTATCTACATATATAAGTGTGAAGTATAGCCACTTCAAGAAGCTAGAATTTAACTTTATATACACTCATGAATGTACACATAGCTTATAATAGTGTCAAATATAAACACTTAGAGTATTGTGGAAATTTGTGTGTGTACTATTTTCATATGCCCAAATGTGTTGAGAGGATTCAGTCCATAGGATATCCTATTCTCGGGCATTCTAAATGTGTAGTATTACTAAGATGAAAATTCAATCATTACGATATTTTCATTTTATGCATAAGTTTTGATATATTTTGTTTATTAAGTGAATCTATAGGGCTGAATGGTATGTAGCTTTTTCACGTTTTCACGTTTTGAAAATGTGATTCCACTAAATGCATACCATTCATAATAGTAAGTACTGAATGATAAAAAGTGAAAATCAACACGCTATTTTTCAATTCATTCTGCACGTTTTAAATTTAAAACTAGTTTAGAGAAAATATATTCATCTAATAAATATTGGCTTTTTAGCATTTCGAGTTTATTCAGTTTTCAGTTTACCCATCCTATTGATTCCGCTAGTTTATTATTCAACTATTCCGCTATTCAGCTATTAAGTTGACATACCAGTCAAACACATAGGGAGGAATGTTGAAAATTTAAGTGTTGTTGCAACTATTAATGAACCACTACAACTACTTAAACGAACATTTGTAACTGTTTAAACTAATCATTGCAACTGTTGAATGAATCATTGCGATTGTTGAATAAATCATTGTAATTGTTGGGGTTTATGAGTATAACCTTCAGTGACCAACCATTACAATTGATGGTGATCAATCAGTGCAACCTGATCAACCATTGTAATTTTTTGAAATTCTCTTTGATTTCCTATAAAAAGAATTATGAGCATTGCAAATTAAATCACAATAAACAGAAAACAACAAGAAACAAAAAAATAAGAAAGAGAAAAGCAGAGAGAGATTTACTATTCCAAAGAATCATGAAAGATCTTTGATAAATACATATCAACACTAAAATTCTAGTGTGTTTCTTGTATCTTTGACCAAAACAAAAAATATTTTTGATTATCATAAAACAGATTTTATGTAATATAAGATTTGATAAGAATCGAAATATTTTTTTTTTAAAATGTACTCATGCGCGATCAAGTTCACAATCAATCATTCTGGATTACCAATAACCAACATATGCTAGATTTGCTCCAGATTCATCTGAACTCAATGGGGAAAGCTATAAATAACATTTTTTCAAAAAAAAAAAACTAAATATAAAACGTGATTAAGATACTATAGTAGTTTTCATCGTTTTATAATTATTGAATGAAAAATTTATTAATTTCACTTTCTCCGCTAACAATTATTCATTTATTGTGATATTCAGATCCAATAATGTTGTACAATAAAGTCAACTTGGACAACGTCAACAATCTAAGGAAAAACATACAGTATCCTAGATTAAATCTCCTTGTTTAGCAGTAACATCTTCTCTTCTCCAACATTTTGTTACGCATGAATCTTGTCACTTGGTAGTGGCCCGGGTTACATCTGTTCAATGTCTGGTCATAACCTTTTTTTTATCTGTGAAAATCTTCGTATGATGAAGATCCGTTTGAATCAGCACTTTCAGATTCTCTTTGTTGGGAAGTTGAACCTACGAAGCAAAACAAGTCAGAAAGCGGAATCCAATGGCAATGAACATACTGAGAATAAAATATCAGTCAAAAAATATTACAAGATGTGAGAAGCGTTGAGGGCTTCTTCTACTAACCTCTTTGAGAACCTAAACGAAATTTCTTAGTGTGTCGTGTGATGAGCCTCTTAGCTTTTGTTATAGTTAGTTGCCTAGCGAAAGGAGAGAATTCTAAATCACTGTCAGTGTCACGCCACTCCCCGTGGAAGTCATTTTCTCCTTCACCTCTCATAGTTCTTAAGACAAATACTTTGGCCTTGCGCCTTTGGGTATTGAAGAGTCCTCGAATAGAAGTTACAAAACCATCCCCTGCTCCATCATTGTCACTTGGATTAAGTTCATCTTCAGTAGACTCACGATTGCTCTGGGATTTGTCTTGAGATTTGTATCTGAATTTAGTTTCCTGAAAATTTGATTTTAAAAAAACTAATTTACTAACTTGTCTTGTCCAAATAATCTAAACATCATAATGACTATACTAGCGTAAACATGTTCGTGAATTACAAATTAGAAAAACTTGTGCATAAATGATATTCCTTCCATTCCTGGTATTATGATGCTTTAAGATTTATTATTTTTTGACAAAAAAAAAGATTTATTTTTTCCAAAATATTGATTTATTGAATCATATTTAATATATTTCTTTTTCGAAAAATAATTGATAAAATTTTTTTGAATTAAAAAATATGAAAAGTTATTATTAAATTGAAAAAAAAATTAAAAGTAATTTAGAAATGTTTAATTTTCAGAACTAGAAAGAGTATAACTTACTTGCAATCCAGTAACAGACTTCAGTACTCCACGTCTTATGTGTTTTTTAACTTGTGAAAAAAGTCTCTTTCAAGTCCCAGTAAACTCAACACAGACAAATGCATCCATCAATAATTTGAGGTCATTTGTAACAAATCTTGAGCCCTCATAGGAAACTAGAAGCTCCACCTGAGGTAAACAGCGATTAAAGAAATCGAATTTCTGATCTTAAATTTACAAAGTAGTAGGAGAATTTGGCCAACTTACCTGACTTATTTTAATGTTGTGAAACTCCATCATCCCTTCTTGTGCTTCTCTGGCCTTCTTTTCTTCATGAGAAGAGAGGTCAAACTTGACTGTTTTTCTTCTTTTGAGCTTCTGTTTAGAAGAATCCGCCGGGTGGTCATTGGAAGATGACTCGACGCAAGAATGAGATTGTAGAACAAGTTCATTAGCTACAGATTCCGCCACATCTTCTTCCCAAGTCTTATCGAAAGATGATGTTCCTCTCAATTCTTGAGCATTGCTTTGTGACTTCACTGTGGCAGAAGCAGAGAGAAATGCAGAGCTCACTCGAGATGCCTCAACATATTTAGTGGAGTGGCTAGTTGTTCCAGAAGATTCATGACTTGCTACCCCTTTCTTCGAACATCTTGAACCAGCTATTGTTGAAATTTTCCAAACTTCCTGCAGGAGACAAGGTTAACCAAAAAGTATATATCTAGACATAAATTTATTTTTCACCCACATGCTAAACTGTGATGCTATTTGTGACCTGTCGTCTTTGTGAATGTTGTTCTTTTTCTGGGAAGAAGTACTCCCACATCATTTTGTACATTGCCTCTGACAAATGGATTTTGAGAGGGTAAATCTCCACCTATAAACGAATTTAAAACTTCACTAACCAGCGAACATAATTCAGGGCGAACATAATTCAGGGAATAACTGAATTGGAAGATATCAAACCAAACCAAATGGAAACGGATTTAACACTTCACACAACAAGCGATCATATAATTCATTGTCGCCTGGGCAAATTATCCAGAATCCCAAATAACTGAACCAAGCCAGACTGAATATGATGATATCAATCTGAACCAAACCGAAAGCCATATAAATATTCAAATGGATCCTACATTTCTCAGTCCGAAAAACCGAAACTGAACATATAGTCGAATTGATACCCAAGATAAAGAAAATACAATTATGTATACCCAAAATAATAGGTATATTTATATTTATAATAACTAAATCAAATATATTAGTAATGTTTAGACCCGATTAACTAAAATATCTAAAACGTTGTAAAAAAAAAGAAAACTCAAATATCTAAAAATCTTCAGTTATATTTGTTAAAAATAAATGTATTTCTGTAAAATTTAACAAATTTTACTTAGATGAATTTTAAAATAATTTAAGATAAATTTCCAGTAATTCAAGTACTCAGATTTGAACCTGAATGGAAAGGATTAAATCCAACCCGCCAAAAGAAAAATTTCGGAATTGATCCTAAATCATACTAGTATTTAAACATATATGAATTGGTTATATCCAAAAGAATCGAGTCGAACAGGAATAATACTCGATTGCGCACGCCTAATTCATTGAAAAGATAAAAACATAGTCGAAACATCAAAACCATTGATTCATTTTTTTTCTGGTCGAAAAAATCCAATGATTCCTAGGAAGAATAATATAAGCTTCCTTAAGTGTGTCATTTTTTCAAATGTACTAACAAACGATGGAAGAGAAAAAGAAAGCAACGAAAGATGCTTACATGGAAAAGCTCAAGAGGATATATTTCATCTTTTGGCGCTGCCTGCTTTGCATCCACACGTAGCATTACTTTTCTGCAAATAAAATTACAGATCGCTTCGAGTAAAATCTCACTAATCAGAACTGATACAAAGTCTAAGTATAAGGAAGATAGTTCCTAACAACAAAAATATGTGGTAAGAGAAAGGAAGCACAATTCAAAACATACTTTCCCCACTCGGGTGGAGGATTCCATGCTAATCAAAGACTATCCGACTTTGCATAAGGTAGACAGTTCCAAACAACAAAATACTTGGTGGTGAATCGAACAACACCAATGTCTTTGTAGTCCCGATCAAAGTCAAAAATCTGCATGTGTGGATACAATCAGATATGTACTGAATTTTAATTTAAAGCAACAAAAGTAATTAATATATGGTGGTGGACAAGAAAGCATGAGGTATAAACTTACCATGTCATTTATCTATGCCTCAGCAAAGGATTTATCATCTACAAGCATGCTCCACACAACTCTATTAATTTTCAAGGAAATGCGCATAGTATATGATGCACTTTTGTTCTTCTCCTTTTCCATTAGTTGCAGCTGGGCATCCTTCGCTCGCACCGTTCTTAAAGATACATAAGCCATCTTTATAGACTTTTGTGCATATAAGAGCTCTTTCTTTAGTCTTTGAACCTAAATCAGACCAGCAAAAATTGCAACATCAGCTTTATATTGTCACACAAATAATTTCTTGGGTGGTGGCTATGTGATATATTAAGAGCTGAAATGAAGGAAACATACTTTTATACAGACTATCATCCGAATATAACATCCAAATATACATCCTTTCTTAGATTCTTACCAGTATGGATCTTTTGGTACTAATCATCCACAAGTCACTTTCCGAGTCCATATGTGTGTCTTCCATATTGTCGGAGCAATGAGACAATTTTCTGATATCATCAAGCAGCAACTTTAGCTCCTGCTGTTTCTTTTTAAGTTCGTATGGAACTACGGCATCCACCTCCTCTTCAACAACATCATCTTCAATGAGACATTGGAGACTACTTTTCTGAGGCCTGAATCACAAAAAGAACTCCTTCTTAATGCTACAAAATGTCCTAAAAACAAACCGAAATATTTGTAGTTTAACCCTAATATCATCACTAAGTTAAAGTCATGGCTTTAGAATGCATTTGGATTCTAAAAACGCCTTGTGCTTATATCAAGCAAGTTTCTGCAAACAACAAGAAAAAGTGGACAATATTGCCATGTGAAATATACTCACTTTGGAAGCCTTGCAAAGAGAAGGTTGGCCAAAACGTCCAATAAAACCTGGAATTGACGAGATGTCATTGTAGCTTTGAATTAAAAGTGAGCTCTTCTAATGGTCTCACCTATAAGAGCATAAATAAGAATTAAGTTACGTACGAAGAAGATAATAATCAGGTTACTTGTCTAGAAAGAGCTGAAACAAAAAGAAAATCATTTTGTATACGTCAAAGGTAAACGCAGAACACTCTATTTAAGAATTTGCATCTCATTGCAAGATCCAATGCATAAAACATCTTAGATTTCCATGTACATACTTTTAGATGTTACTTTGAATTTCAACTAGATAGATTCATATACGAATTGTGAGGCAAATAGAGATTCAAGAAACTACAAGTTGTTACCTTCAAATCTTTGGTTACATCTTTGTGTCTAGTATACCACAAATACATGTCACAAGGCATGAAAATTCTCTCAAGTAAAGCCCCAGTACGTGATATTTCTGCATATTTCATGTATTTTGCATACATATAAGCTAGTTTCTTATGTATATATACTGCATTTTAGGCTAGTTTGCATCACTTTAGGTCCTAGAGTGTTCTTGCACCAGCATATGCACGTTTCTTGCATTTTGCATCGCATTCAGATTGTTTTCGGCTACTTTGGAGTCTTGGAGGGTTCGTGGACGTGCTAAGACTCGTGAGGAAGTTCGTGGGAACTTGGAGAATTTAGGAATGCTTGCTAAGGACCAGAGATCGAGAAGCGGATCGAGCATGGCCAGTCGATCTAGATGAGATCGACCAGAAGATCGAGTAGTCCATCCGATCCAAGGGAACTGATCGAGACGGAGATCGAGTGAAGCGATCGATCAAGGAGTACGAACGTAAATGATGCCATGCAGAGCGAGAGTCAGATCGAGTCCACCACTCGATCCTCCAAAGATCGATTCCAAGATCGAACGAAGCACTCGATCCACCGAAGAAGATCGAGACACAGATCGAGCTGAAGTCATGATGTCCGAAGATGATCGAGCGAGATGCTCAATCTCGAGGTCGATCTCAGTGCACTTTAACCGTTTTTGGCCCCTAGCGAGGGGGGGACCATCGAGCTGTTTGGCCTATTTCGGGAATGCGGGCGATCAGGCTTTTTCATGGACGTTTTTTCACTTTATCATTTTTCATCTTTTTCTCTCTGTTCGAAGGCGATTTCGCCATTTGTTAGACTTTGAAGCTTTGTTCTTGAATATTGAATCGTTTAAGCTTTAAGTAATCGTTTTTCATGTCTATAAGTTCATCCTTTATGCTTTGCTTGGTTTACTTTATGTGTAGTGAGTAGTTTCATCGGGTTTTGGGGTTGAGAGGATTCAAAGGGGTCGAAAAGGTTTCCAAAGTTTGGTGTTTTCTTGTTCTTCATAGCTTTCTCTTTTAGGATGTCGAGCTCTTAAGACTTAGAGATTCTCACGCCAAGATCTTTATGATCAGAGAGACTTCTTACCTTGACAGGATCCAGAGGTCTCTGAAAATCGCATTCTAGAGACTAGTTACCCTTTCCCAAACACCATGGTAGTTTAGGGGACTAGTTAAGCCGCGTGTTTGAAATCTGAGTCCTCTGCCCTTCAATCTCTTTTTCCGCCAAACGTCATGGGTCTGGAGGAGAGAATGAAGGAGTGATCCATACCACACGCCATGGATGGATCTTGTTTTGTTTTCAAGGCTTAGAGAATCTCACAAAGTGAGTAGATCTAGAGTTTTCAAACCAAGCTTGAACCTTTGAAACCTTTGAACATGAATCTCAACCCTGGACCCTCTTTCTTAGTATTCTTACATCTCTGTTAATCATTTGCTTGCTATCTGTTGGCATCCTGGTCATTAGTTTCGTTTCTGTTAAACCGTTAGACGAGATCGATTGTTGTTGCTCGATCTAGTGGTCGATCTTGTGGTCGATCCACTAGTCGATATTTATAAATTCATAGCTTTGCATTTTAATCATTCTGTTTGTTCCTCGTGGTAGTTCATTCGTTCCTGGTATTTTAAAAATAGTTTTGCTTTGCATTTAGTCGTTACATCTAGTTTTTAGGATTTTTACAAAACCGTTCATCATTTGCTTAGCTTTACTTCATCCTTGCATTCTCATTGCACTTTCTAGCTCCTAGGTGTGGATTGATATCTCTCTTGCTCACTATACTACATCTATGTGTGCATTAGAGCTTTGATAACCTCCTCTTGCATTGCATCACTTCCTTAAGAGATTAAAATCCTTGTTATCAAATGGCGCCGTTGCCATCTTAGGAGTGTTTAGGAAGCATTGAGATTTGGGGTTTAGTAAAGACTAAGCCTTTGTTTTTCTTTTGGTTACTGATTTATCTACTCTAAAACTTGTGTTTCTCAGGTACATGAATCTACGTTCAAGGGGAGACAACAATCTACTTCAACCCTTGGACAACATTCATCAACTCGGACATTCAAGACAGCGAAGAGTTAGAGAGCAAGCTAGAGTTTTTGAGGAGATTGTTCAGCAAGGTTCAGTGGATTTTGAAGCAATGGCTGAGAACGAACATCCAGAAGGACCTCCTCCAGCTCACTGAGCAGTGTGAAGGGGTAATGGAAACCCCCAACACGCGGCTAGACCCCCACGGATCATAGGAGCGGGAGATGCTCCCAATACTCATCACAATAGGTTTGGGATCACTCCTCCTCCTGTACAGAACAACAACTTCGAGATTAAGCCAGGATTCATCTCAATGGTGCAAAACAATAAGTTTCACGGGCTAGCAATGGAAGATCCCTTGGAGCACTTTGATAACTTCGAGCAAGTATGTGGGATGATCAAGATTAATGGCATATCCAAAGATGCTTTCAAGCTGCGTCTCTTTCCATTTTCTCTTGGAGACAAGGCTAGACATTGGGAGAAGACCCTTCCACAAGGCACCATTACATCTTGGGCTGAGTGTAAGAAGGCGTTCTTTTCAAAGTTTTTCTCTAGCACCAGAACAGCAAGGCTGAGAAGTGAGATCAGCGGCTTCACTCAAAGGAACAATGAGACGTTCAATGAAGCCATGAAGCGGTTCAAAGACTATACCATTCAGTGTCCTCACCACGGCTTCAGCGAAGAGACTCTACTAAGCACTATCTACCGCGGCGCTTCACCAAAGATTCGCTTGTTGCTTGACACAGTGAGTAAGGGTAACTTCCTTGGTCAAGAGGTAGAAGTGGGCATGGAGCTGATTGAGAACTTGGCATTGAGTGACGGCAATTATGCTGAAGATTATGACCGTGCACCGAGAGGTTCTGAGCTAGAGTCTCACAAGAAAGAGCTTAAATCATTGCATGAGAAGATTGACAAGCTGGTGTTGGCTAATCAGAAGCATATTCACTTTGTTGGTGACGCGGATGAAACCTTAGAGGAGCTTGAGTTAAGTCACGAAGAAGCCAATTGGGTGGCGGGTCAAAACAACTACAAACCTCAAGGGTATTCACAAGGCTACAACCAGAACAACAATCTCTCATACCGCAGCACCAATTTCGTGAACCATAAAGATCAAGTGTACCCTGCTAAGCAAGGAAAGCCTTTCGTACCATACAACAAAGGTTTTCAGCCGAGTGGTGGCTTCCAAGGGCAAGGGCAGAGCAACTTCCAAGGGCAACAGCAAGGAAACAAGGTTTATATGCTAATGTACCCTCCGGGCTTTGTTCCTCAACAAAAACCGATGCAACAACAACAAGTTGATCCTGTCCAAGCTATGTTTCAACAATTGATTCAAGGGCAAGCATCTACAAATCAGAAGTTTGCCGAGATGAACACTCGTTTAGACTCGTCTCTCACGGATTTCTCTACTCAGATCACCAACTTGAATAACAAGATCAAGCAGCTAGAGAAGGGAAAGGCGAGTACAAGCGGTCAGAATAACTTACTGGGCAAGTGTGTGCAGAATCCCAAGGAATACACTAATGCCATTACGCTACGGAGTGGGAAAGAGCTGGCACCTACGGTTACTCCCAAGATCAACGAGGACGTTGTAGTTCAAGAGGGGGAGGGTAAGCTTTCAGCCGATGATGAGATCAACTTTGACAATGTTTGGATTCAAGGACCGAGGAGAGGCGAGAAAGCGGTTGTAGAGAAGAAACCGGAGCAAGCTGCTAAGGAGAAGGACGTTTATGTGCCTCCACCGTATGTACCTAAGCTACATTTTCCTGGCCGTTTCAAGAAGCAACTCATAGAGAAGCATAGAATCTTGTTTGAGAAGCATCTTAAGGACGTAGAGATCAAGCTACCCCTCGTGGACTGCCTTGCAATGATGCCTAAGTGCGCCAAATTCTTCAAAGACACGCTTGTTAAGAAGAATAAGGAAAGCAAGGAAGTACTTGTTCTTAGTGAGGAATGTAGTGCTGTGATACACAAGGAGATAGTCCCTAAGAAGTTGGGAGACCCTGGAAGGTTCACTATACCTTGCGCTTTAGGTCCTTTGGAGTTCAAGAGTTGCCTTTGTGATCTCGGAGCTAGTATAAATCTGATGCCTCATTCCGTAGCAAAGAAACTTGGCTTTACCCGGTTCAAAGATTGTAGAATCTCGTTGGTACTGGCTGACAGGAGCGTGAGGTTACCCGTGGGTTTGCTTGAGGACTTGCCAGTGAGAATCAGCAGTGTAACCGTGCCTACGGACTTCGTTGTGTTGGAAATGGATGAAGAACATAAGGATCCACTCATTCTCGGTAGACCGTTCTTAGCCACCGCCGGAGCCATCATAGACGTCAAGAATGGGAAGATAGCTCTGCACTTGGGTAAAGATATAAGGCTGGACTTTGATGTCAATGAAGTTTTGAAGAAGCCTACGATAGAAGGGCAAGCTTTCTACATTGAAACGTTGGATGCCTTGGCGGATGAGTTGCTAGAAGAGTTGGCTCAGGAGGATCATTTGAAGCTGGCATTGACTAAGGAGCCAGGGAAGTTCGGTTACTTGGATCAGAGGACTCAGGAATACGTTAACCTGCTTGATTCAAGGAAGGTTGTGCTAGAAAATGAAAGCGCTTGCCTAGAGATCGACTCCGAGATCGATGATGTTACTCGATCCAGGGGTCAAATCGACAAGACAATCGAGAACACAACTCGATCCGGTGCAACAATCGACAGTCAGATCGAGGAAGGTGATCGATCCAGGAAATTAATCGAGTCCGAGATCGAGAGATGCCTTCCGATCAGTTCGGGGTGTAATCCAGAGATCGACCCAGCGTCTCGATCTCTCACTCGATCCATATTAAATCGAGTGAGTGAATCGAGCAAAACTGCTCGATCTAGACGACATCGAGAGCAAGATCGACTGGAAGACTCGATTTCAGAAGGGACAACGGTTCAAGAAGGCAGCCTCAAGGGTCATGTATCGGGTTCTAACGAAAGTTCCAAGGAGGAAAACAACAGCAACAGCCACAAGGATGATTGGAGCGAGCTGTTAGCCCCAAAGGTGGACCTTAAGGAGCTCCCAAAAGGGCTAAGGTATGCTTTCTTAGGGCTTAACGAAACCTATCCCGTGATTGTGAATGAAAAATTAAGTGATGATGAGTTGCACTCGCTCTTAACTGAGTTGAGAAAGTATAGGAAGGCCATTGGGTACTCTCTAAGTGACATCAAGGGCCTTTCACCAATGCTTTGCACTCATAGGATTCACTTGGATAATGAGAACGCCTCTTCTATAGAACATCAAAGGCGTTTGAATCCTAATTTGAAAGAGGTTGTGAAGAAAGAGATTCTTAAGCTATTAGAAGCTGACGTGATCTATCCCATAAGTGACAGCACGTGGGTTTCTCCCGTACACGTGGTGCCTAAGAAGGGAGGGATCACGGTCATTAAGAATGACAAAGATGAGCTTATACCTACTAGGACTATCACAGGACACTGTATATGTATTGATTATAGGAAGCTTAATTTTGCCACTAGAAAGGATCATTTTCCCTTGCCTTTTATTGATCAAATGCTTGAAAGACTTGCTGATCATCTCTACTATTGCTTTTTTGATGGATATAGTGGGTTTTTCCAAATACCAATCCATCCAAATAATCAGGAAAAGACGACCTTTACATGCCCTTATGGCACCTTCGCGTATCGAAAGATGCCATTCGGGTTGTGTAACGCACCGGCTATATTTCAGCGGTGTATGATGTCGATCTTCTCTGATCTAATAGAAGAGATGGTAGAGGTGTTTATGGATGACTTCTCGGTCTATGGTGCGTCCTTTTCTGCGTGTTTGTTGAATCTTTGAAAGGTACTAAAGCGTTGTGAGGAGACAAACTTGGTGCTTAACTAGGAGAAATACCACTTCATGGTGAAGGAAGGGATCGTGCTTGGCCATAAGATATCAGAGAAGGGCATTGAGGTTGACAAGGCTAAGGTTGAGGTCATGATGAGTCTTGAGCCGCTGGTTAATGTTAAAGGAGTGAGGAGTTTCTTAGGACACGCTGGCTTCTACAGGCGCTTCATCAAGGATTTTTCTAAGATTGCACGCCCTCTTACACGGCTGTTGTGCAAGGAAGCTGATTTTGTCTTTGATGAGGAGTGTTTGCAAGCTTTCGTGACCATCAAGGAAGCTCTAGTATCCGCGCCTATAGTGCAAGCACCGGACTGGAATCTACCGTTCGAGATTATGTGTGATGCTAGTGACTACGCCATGGGAGCCGTTCTAGGTCAAAGGAAAGATAAGAAGCTGCATGTGAATTACTATGCTTCAAGAACCTTGGATGACACGCAAACAAGGTACACTACCACGGAGAAGGAGCTATTGGCAGTAGTGTTTGCCTTTGAGAAGTTCAGATCATACCTTGTGGGTTCCAAGGCCATTGTCTATATAGATCACGCGGCTTTGAGGTACATCTACTCCAAGAAAGACACTAAGCCGAGGCTTTTGAGATGGATTCTTCTTCTTCAGGAGTTTGATATGGAGATCAAAGACAAGAAAGGGATAGAAAACGGCGTTGCTGACCATCTCTCTCGGTTAAGAATCAACGAGTCTCTACCTTTAGATGATTCGCTCCCCGAGGAACAACTCATGGCGATCACTACGGCTGTTTGTGGAAACCTAGAAGGGCGGTTTGAGGAGGTTCTGAGCTTCAAAGAGGAGGATCTTCCTTGGTACGCGGACATTGTGAACTACTTGGCATGTGGGGAAGAGCCTTCGCATCTTGACAACTATCACAGGAAGAAGTTCATGAGGGACGTGAGCCATTACTTTTGGGATGAACCCTATTTATACAAGAGAGGTGTTGACAGCCTATACAGAAGATGTGTGACAAAAGAGGAAGCAAGAGATATCATCTTTCATTACCATGGCTCTTCGTATGGCGGGCACTTTGATTCATTCAAAACCGCCACTAAGGTCTTGCAAGCCGGTTTCTGGTGGCCGTCCATCTTCAAAGATACCCATGAGTTCGTGATGAGTTGCGAAGCTTGTCAACGAGCAGGGAACATTACTAAGAGGAACGAGATGCCTCAAGTTCCCATCTTTGAGGTAGACGTCTTTGACACGTGGGGCATAGACTTCATGGGGCTGTTTCCCTCATCCTACGGCAACAAGTTCATCCTAGTAGATGTTGATTACATCTCTAAATGGGTTGAGGCAATTGCTTCCCCTACAAACGACTCTAAGGTGGTGATCAAGCTCTTTAAAAGCATCATTTTCCCGAGGTTTGGAGTACCCAAGGTGGTGATAAGCAACGGAGGAAGCCATTTCATCAAAAAGTTGTTTGAAAACCTTCTAAGGAAGTATGGCGTGAAGCACAAGGTAGCTACACCTTACCATCCTCAAACGAGTGGCCAAGTGGAGGTCTCTAACCGACAGATCAAGGCAATACTTGAGAGAACAGTTGGGACAACTCGGAAGGATTGGGCGGTGAAGTTAGATGACGCTTTGTGGGCTTACCGGACTGCTTTCAAAACGCCCATTGGTACTACTCCTTTCACTCTCCTCTACGGCAAGGGATGTCACCTCCCCGTTGAGCTGGAACATAGGGCATTGTGGGCTGTGAAGCGGCTGAATTTTGATCTGAAGATGGCTCAGGAGAAGCGCGTGATCCAGTTGCACGAACTTGATGAGCTAAGGCTGGATGCTTACGAAAGCGCTAGGATCTACAAGGAGCGTACCAAGGCTGCTCACGACAAGAAGTTGGTACCCAAGGAGCTTAAGGAAGGGAGTTTGGTGCTGCTTTACAATTCAAGGCTCAAGCTCTTTCTAGGGAAGCTGAAATCCAGATGGAGCGGTCCGTATGAAATCAAGGAGGTATTGCCCTACGGAGCTGTCACGTTGGTCGGCAAGAGTGGGAATGCATTCACAGTGAACGGACACAGGGTTAAGCCATACATGGCGAGTGCATTTGACAAGGAGAGCACCTCAATGCTTCTCCAAGACCCACCATCTGCCTAAACCAAGTAAAGTCTAGCTAAAGACGCTAAAGAAAGCACACTTGGGAGGCATTCCCATGTTTATCCTGTATATATTCTTGCTTTATTTCTTTTCCAGTATTATGTTTTTATCTTCTGAGCGTGTAGGAACAAGTATGAGGGATTGCAAGCCATGATCTTAGATCCAAAAGGAGTTAGAAGGGGCGAGTATATGCTAGAGATAGAGTGCTAGATCGACTCATCCTGGCTCGATCTTTTCTAGATCGAGCTAGTGAATCGAGAGGATTTAGTTGATCTAGACGAGATCGAGTAGACAGATCGTATGACACAGTCGATCACGAGAGGACGAACACCGTATACGTTTAGCCTTAAAAGCAAACGAGAGGTGGATTGACTGAGTCACTCGATTCTCAAGGCTAGATCGAATAGTCTACTCGATCTGCCACTCAATCCAAGCTTAAATCGACCCCTGAATCGAGAACGTGGCTCGATCATGAGGACTTAGCCGTCGTGCCAAAAATTCAAAGAACGAGAGGTGTTATCGATCCAAGACTCGATTCAATTCGAATCGAGTCCCAAATCGAGCAACCCTCTCGATCCAAGCCATTATGGGCATGAGATCGAGTCTCAGATCGACCAAAAGGACTCGATCTCGTGCCGAGGTAACATTTTCTTTTCCCTCCTTTCCTCTTTCCCTCCGGTTTTTAAATTCAAAAAGTGGTCAAGACAAGCATCTTTGACCACAAAAGATGTGCCTTGACCACAGTTTTTGTCAGAAAACCGCTTCTTTTACCCATGGTTTTGTTTTTGTTAGCCTTTAAATGTTTTCAACTATTTTTACACTCTCTCATTCTTGTTTTCTCGAGTTGTTAAGCAAAAGAGAGTGTGAATTCTTTTTTTGTAAAGGCTAGCAGTATCTTTTTCAATCCTTGCAAAGGTATTTTCGAATCTTTAAGAAAAATCTTCAAGAAAATATCCCTTTTTAATTGCTTTGATTGTTTTAGATGCTTCTCTCTTTCTCTCATCATAGAGAAAATAGCTTGATAATAGGAAAAAATCTAGATTTCTCTCTATCTCTAGATATGAGTCTCTATCATTTTGTTATAATTATTATAAATTCCCCAAAATTCTAGGGTATTAGTTATAGGTTTTCTTCTTTGCTTCTCTCTTTCTCTCATCATATCGTCGTTTTGCTCATTGCTTTGCTTGAGAAACTTGTTTCAGGCACAATGGCTCCGAAAAGAACAAGAGAAGAGACAGCACAAGAGGGAGGAAACCAAGAAGTGGCTGTTCAGGAGAGGGTTCGTTGGAGTAAGGATGAGAAACGGGACAAAGAATGGCTTCAAAGGCTGAGGTTCGAGGCAACTAAGTTTGCGGACAGAGGGTTGCTGGCCAAGATGGAGATTCTAGGAGATTTTGATCAGCTCCTCCAGAAGATAGGGCTGAGGTGTTTGTCACGGATGGATTGCCCAACCTTTCCTGAAGTGACAATCGACTTCCTTGCCACTTTGGAGTTTGTGTACGAGAATCCTAGCGTCACAATTCCTTCTCAAGGCCGCCTTTCCTTCAAGATAAAACGCCAAGCCTTCAGTCTCTCAATCCCCGAGCTTTGCCAAGCTTATGGTCTCGATGCAGCTGCCACAAAAGTGGAGTTTCCCTCCTTCACTCAAGCAAACGATTTTTGGGATCTCATCACCAATGAAGACTACAAGGCGAATACCGCGAAGATCAAGAGAGTGAGGAACCCGGTGCTGTGTTACACCTTGAAGCTAATGGCCAACACCTTTAGTGGTCGGTCCATAGCCCCCACAGTGACCAAGACAGAGCTTTTCTTTCTGTTCCAAGGCCTTAAGCATCTTCTTTGTGATCCGGATTAGAACGATGAGCCGTTGGAAGACCAGCTCGGAGATGACGTGAACTATGGGTGCATCCTCGCCGCTTCATTGGTCAAGTACAAGGCGTATGCCTTGAGATGCAAGGCAAGCTCGTCACTCATTGGCTGTTTCCTCACACCCTTGTTTGTGCAAGCCGGCGTGCCGCTTCAGAACTTCACTCCCGTTCCGGATAGAGCCTTTATGGACGAGATATACCTAAGGAACACTGACAGCTTGGGACGCATGCCAGCCGAGGGCTTCTTTGAATACTTATTCATTGACGAGGAGAATGAGAAGAGGGCGTGCATCTTGCCAAACCAAACCGAGACCGAGCTGTTGGGGGTTGGGAATATCGAGTTTCTCCCAACCGTAGAGGAGTGCTTTGCTCCTCTAGGAGCCGCGGCAACCATTCAGCAAGCTACTCGCCCTAGATTGGAGTCTCCAGCCACGGATGATGAGATGCCCGAAGCCTATGTCCTCCCTAAGCTTGATTTTGAGCCACGGACCATGACAGAAAAGTTCTTTGCTTCTGTTGTGGAGATGCAAAGAAAGATCAACAAGTGGCAGAGCAAAGTCATCAAGAAGCTTGCCAAGAAGGTCAAGGCGCTTCAAGGAGCTTCACCAAAGCCGGCTGCAAGTGAGGAGGTTCAACAGCCCGATAAGAGAAGGCTTTCAACCGGTGGAGTTGTCATCCGTGAGACTCAAGGCAGCAACATTCAGCCGGCGCGTCTCTCTCTCCAAGAGCCAGGCTCCAAAGGCAAGGCCGTAGTATCTAGCTCGTCTGGAACATCCTCAAGTTCCAGCCGAGACTAGACCCGAGGTAACAACAACCTTCCATTGTACATACCGTTCATGTTTTCTTGATTTTTGCTTTGTGTTTAGAGCTCTCTCGAACATGTTTGCCACTGGGACGGTGTCATTCAAGTTTGGGGGAGTATGTGTGTGGTTTGACATATTTATTTTGCTCTTATTTTATCTTTCCATCCCTTGAGTCTTGCATACATCTAAGGCATAGAAAAGAAAAGGAAAAAATTGGTAAAAATTTTAAAAATTTTTAAAAACATTCATGTAGTTGCATTCACATTGTTAAGTATTTTAGGATTGAGTCTAGAATTTTTAAGCATCTAGGTTGTTTACATTTGCATAAGGGGTTCAAGTTTTCTTAAAAAGGTGTTTTAAACTCATGAATTGTTTCAATGCCCTAGTTAGTAGTTCTCTAATGCTTTGCTCACGCTTTGAAAGTAAGTCCTTACCATGCTTGGATCGCTTGTTTTGATTTTCGTGACTTGAATCGAACTCTCATGATTTGAAACTTGTCCTAATAAATGAGAACCCTAATTTGAATTCTTAAATATCATTCTTATACATTTGAAAATGAACACATGGATCTTAAAAATATTTAGGCTCTCTTCCTCCTTTTACCACTCTTTGTGAGCCTAAGTAGAACTCTCACCATCACCCTTACCTTTCTTTGAAGCCAAGTTTTCGTGTGTGACATCATTGTGAGGCCTTTTTCGGTTTGAACTTAGCATAACGTGTTACGTTTAGGCGACATGATTAGGTTCTCATATGATTGCTAGCTTTGCATTTTGAAGCTAGTCTAGGGCTTAGGATAAGTTTGGGGGATCAATAGGAATGCTTACTTGTTTATATGCTTGCGGTTTCAAAGAGTTTTGGTGTTTGAAGTGAACAAAAGGTTTTAAGTGAAAGGTTTTGTGTTTAAAATGTATAATGCTCTAATAATTTCAGAAGATAGCTCTCTCAAAATAAAAATAAAAAAGAGGAAAAAGAAAAGAGCCTAAGTGCCAAAATAAAAAGAAAAGAAAAAGAAAGAAAAAAAATAAGAGAGCTATCAATAAGAAAGAAATAAGGAGCTTAATATTTTCAAACCTTTTCACTAGCTTAAAAGAGTTAAGATGTTTTCTATTTTGATTTGGGGTTTGCTAAGCTTTTGCTTTGGAGATAAGGGTAGATTCTAGTAGGGTGAGTGAGCTGAAAAGAAAGAAAATGAGAGGGGTTTTAGGATCATTGTTAGCTTGCATGGGTAGATGAGAATCTGATCATGTATGCATCAATTGCCTTTACCTTTAGCATTATGCATAAAGTTCTTACCATTTTCGAGAGAAACCCTTGCTTAAAATAAACCCTCTTTAAAATGAGATCATTCTATGCTCATAGCCTTCACCCATTAGCCAAATGTGTTTTGCTTTAAAGTGCATAAGTTTGATTCATGGTTCGGTCATTAATGAATGTTAAAGGATGAGTTTCTTTGATTGTTTGGAATAGGAGAGTCATGATTTGAAATTTTTTGTGTGATGAGTATGGCTAAGTTATTTGGAAAATGAGTGTGTGCATTGCAATTTAGAACTAGTAACTAGGACGTTGAGATTGTTTCATTTGAAAGATACCTTTGCAAGAAGCTTAAACCTCCGTTTGTTTTAAAACCCCTCTCCCTTCTTGAATTATGTTTGCTTGAAGGCAAGCAAAAGGCAAGTTTGGAGGAGTTGATATTGCTGCATATTTCATGTATTTTGCATACATATAAGCTAGTTTCTCACGTATATACATTGCATTTTAGGCTAGTTTACATCACTTTAGGTCCTAGAGTGTTCTTGCACCAGCATATGCATGTTTCTTGCATTTTGCATCGCATTCAGGTTGTTTTCGGCTACTTTGGAGTCTTGGAGGGTTCGTGGACGTGCTAAGGCTCGTGAGGAGGTTCGTGGGAACTTGGAGAATTCAGGAATGCTTGCTAAGGACTAGAGATCGAGAAGCGGATTGAGCATCGCCGGTCGATCTAGATGAGATCGACCAGAAGATCGAGTAGTCCATCTGATCCAAGGGAACTGATCGAGACGGAGATCGAGTGAAGCGATCGATCAAGGAGTACGGACTTAAATGACGCCATGTAGAGCGAGAGTCGGATCGAGTCCACCACTCGATCCTCCAAAGATCGAACGAAGCACTCGATCCACCGAAGAAGATCAAGACACAGATCGAGCTGAAGTCACGATGTCCAAAGATGATCGAGCGAGATGCTCGATCTCGAGGTCGATCTCAGTGCACTTTAACTGTTTTTGGCCGCTAGCGAGGGGGGACCATCGAGCTGTTTGGCCTATTTCGGGAAGGCGGCGATCAGGCTTTTTCATGGACGTTTTTTCACTTTATCATTTTTCATCTTTTTCTCTCTGTTTGAAGGCGATTTCGCCATTGTTAGACTTTGAAGCTTTGTTCTTGAATATTGAATCGTTTAAGCTTTAAGTAATCATTTTTCATGTATATGAGTTCATCCTTTATGCTTTGCTTGGTTTACTTTATGTGTAGTGAGTAGTTTCATCGGGTTTTGGGGTTGAGAGGATTCAAAGGGGTCGAAAAGGTTTCCAAAGTTTGGTGTTTTCTTGTTCTTCATGGCTTTCTCTTTTAGGATGTCGAGCTCTTGAGGCTTAGAGACTCTCACGCCAAGATCTTTATGATCAGAGAGATTTCTTATCTTGACAGGATCCAGAGGTCTCTGAAAATCGTATCCTAGAGACTAGTGACGCTTTCCCAAACGCCATGGTAGTTTAGGGGACTAGTTAAGCTGCGTGTTTGAAATCTGAGTTCTTTGCCCTTCAATCTCTTTTTCCGCCAAACGTCATGGGTCCGGAGGAGAGAATGAAGGAGTGATCCATACCACACGCCATGGATGGATCTTGTATTGTTTTCAAGGCTTAGAGAATCTCACAAAGTGAGTAGATCTAGAGTTTTCAAACCAAGCTTGAACCTTTGAAACCCTTGAACATGAATCTCGACCCTGGACCCTCTTTCTTAGTATTCTTACATCTCTGTTAATCATTTGCTTGCTATTTGTTGGCATCCTGGTTATTAGTTTCGTTTCTGTTAAACCGTTAGACGAGATCGATCGTTGTTGCTCGATCTTGTGGTCGATCCACTAGTCGATTTTTATAATTTCATAGCTTTGTATTTTAATCATTTTGTTTGTTCCTTGTGGTAGTTCATTTGTTCCTGGTATTTTTAAAATATTTTTGTTTTGCATTTAGTCGTTGCATCTAGTTTTTAGGATTTTTACAAAATCGTTCATGATTTGCTTAGCTTTACTTGATCCTTGCATTTTCATTGCACTTTCTAGCTCCTAGGTGTAGATTGATATCTCTCTTGCTCATTATACTACATTTTTGTGTGCATTAGAGCTTTGATAACCTCCTGTTGCATTGCATCACTTCCTTAAGAGATTAAAAACCTTGTTATCAGTACGCTTCAATTTTGGTGAGTTTCTGCAAATTTTTGGGAGCCACTGCAAACCAGCATGTGGGTCAACATCAGTGGGAGCAACATGGGCCTGCACATGCTCTAAAATCACCGAAAAATCCATCCGTGTCAATGTCATTTCGGTAATACATTCTGGAGTGCTAAGAACCTTGTCACTCATTTCTTCACCAACACGTAATATTGATTGAAATGATCGTGCTAGAACGCGACCACTAACTGCAGCAAGCAGAAACCGACCCTGCTATCCATCAAAGTCAGCTTTATTAATGAGTAAATAAACTCCTTTTACACTCAAAACAATAAAATGTTTATGAGGCAGTTCTGCTTGTTCCCCCAGACTGTACAGCTCATGATATCTCTCCTTAAACTTTGACATTTAGTGGAAGCCCCATTAGTCCTAGTCCAGTGGTTAATTAAAAAATCACTAATGTTTTTATAACAGGAGATCTAAGCTTCGACTCCCATAAGATATGATTTCTGCGAGTTATATTGGAGGCAAATAGAGAAGAAAAACATGTTGCAAGAAGAACTGTTCATCGTGGACTTGCATATCTATTGTGGATATTTGTGGAATAGATAAATTGTCCATTAGGAAAAAAAATATATATCTTTATGATTGTCTTCATAATTTGATATTTAATGATATAAGTCCCCAAACTTATTTTCGCTTGCCAATTCCATTACTGAGATTAAGAATCATAAATCATAATCAGTCCACTCAATCGCATTTAAGGAATAACGATTACACCTGAGCCCAGCAATCCAATTGGGTCAAAACACGACTTTTTCAATTCAATTTTGAGCCAATTGGATCACTAGGCTCAAGTATTAGATAGATAATCACTATTTTTTAAACGTGAACGCAATTTAAGTTTTTTAATTTTGGCGGTGGAATTAGCAAGCAGAAACTAAATTTAAAGGCTCATGTCATTTAATATCAAAGTTTAGGATGATATAACATAAGCTTTATAGTGTGGAGAACCGGCTGATAGAAAAGGTTAGAGACAGTTAATCTTACAAGTATATAATAAAATTTTAATTTTAAAAAAAATAAATAAATATTTCAAAAAAATTTATAAGTTTTATAAAGTTTATCAAATGAGAAAAGATTCTCATTTCTCTCTCAATACTTTTTCAAGTTTTGATAGTCAAATATCCATTTAAAAACTCCAATTGAAGATGCTCTAAAATAGGTGATGGTGTTGAATGCACAGTACTAAACATAATTGCTTACTTACATTAGCCTCTTCTGAGTGAAGATTGAATTGTGGTTTAATGACATTCACCATGAAATGAATAGTGTCTTCATTCACCATGAAATGAATAGTGCCTTCTTCTTGAGATCCACTTGTCTCAACTTTACCTAGATGTAGATCAAAGTCTAAAGGTAATTAAGTAAATGATCCATCATGATCAAAGCAGCAAGTTCATTATATATCCAGAAACATCAGCTTGTTGAGAAAATTTGAGTAAGAAGAAAAAAAAAATAAAAAATCTGAAACCAAACATACCAACTTTTTTGTTTTCTCCAGGGCTTGAAGAAGAACTTGAAATTTCCTCTTGGCCTTTTTGCTGTTCTTCAAGATTCTTTCCTGACGAGAAGGAGGAGGTATAAGAGGTTCTAATGTTTCCGATATTCCACCAACAAAAGAAGAAACAACGTCCCTGTTCTCAATCGTCCACAAGAGTTTGAGGCCATAGACAAAGACCCGCTGACAATCGTCAGAAAGGACAACATTGTATCCATCATCATCACTCTCAGTTCCATTCTCAAACTCAGACCACACATTCTTCGTCTCGATATTTCTTCTTCCACCCTTTTGCCATGTCAATAGTCTTTCAGGATCAGCGTTTGGGGACTGCCTTCTCACGGTAAAAGAATCACAAGACAATAGAAACCCTTTATCGCGATGCTTATGCTCTTCTTTTCTAATAAAAGCCTTAGGCATATGAAGGTCAAAACCCTGATATACAAGGCCAAGTGCATCCCGCTTGCATTCAAATGTATACTTTTGCTTACCACGACGATAACATAGTTTGCATTTTAGCTTTTTGATATCAAAGGTCAATCCCCTGGCAGGGTCATCAGAGTCACAAGGCATGTATTTTATTAGAAAAGGAGTGGCATCTACACGGACCATAAGTCATCATCTGATCTAGAGATAAGTTTTTGTCTTTTAATGTTTCTGCAACTCTTGGGACTTTAAATCTAGGCCACGTGGAGAAAGAACGTAACTTGTGAGGAGGGTCGCAATACATATCGCATAAGTTGAGTATCCATGCCAAATCATGATCTCCAAGATTCATTGTTGGTGGTGGAGGAGATAAGCTCTCATGCTGGTCTTTGTGTGTAAAAGAAAAGCTCCACTGAAGCGAGAGTGATGTTGATCTGAATGGATCAAGAACATTCAAAGAATCCTCGCAATCCCAGTCCATTGTAAGTTCGAGGTTAAACACCGGAGCTTCGAAAAATTTGGGCTGCAAACGAAAACTCCTAAAGAGTAACGACTAATCAAACTCTCGAGACTGCTTAGTTTTATCTCAAAGTCTTCAGCATTAACAGACACACCACCATCTGACGGTTGAAAATCAATAGGACCAGTGACTATCTGAAGTTTATTTTGAGTCTCATAAGGATCTGTTGTAGCAAGAACATTCCACTTCGATTCAGAAAAAGATAAACAGATATTTCCATGAACGTAGTTTCTCATATAATCCCACCAAGGTAAGCTTTGTTCCTCTTTGGCCACTTGTGTGACACTTGGGTTCCTAGGACTCAGAGCCACTGTGAACGCATAGCTAATGTCTGCAAAAGCTGGCTCATATCTAACTCCAAAGGAAACTTCTCCTTGTCAAAGAATACAGGCAGTTCCACATATGTCTTCATCGGCCGAGTTGTGCCACTGCCTATAGAAATTTGTGACTGGAAACTCATCGAAGAGAACAAGTACAAGAAGTAAATGGTTAGTTAAGTCAAGTGAGATGATAACAAATATTAATCATAAAAGCATTTCTATCAATTGTCTTTCATCTATATTTCTCACAAGTATGAAAACGAAAACAAAAACAAAAATATTTTAGTGATAGTTAAGTGATCCACCCAAAATATCTCAAATAAAATATCTTAGTAAAATATTATTGTATTTGCTTTCACATTTGTGAGAGACTTTATTGAAAGACCCATTGATGAAAATGCTCTAGCAAATTAAGGAAATAATGATACCTGCTGAGCAATGGGAAAAGCAACAATGCGACCTTCACATTTGCCACCAATGCCAGAGAAGAGAGGAAGTGTGTAATTTCTTAACTTGACTACCAAGCTTCCCGTTTTCAACCTAACATTGCTTCCACTTATTTCATCACAAATAGGATCAAACTTTTTCAAGACTTCCATCAAACCAGCATCGTCGCCGCTACAAACAGCCGTCAAGCTTAAATCAAAATCCGTGGCACATACAGAGAGAAGAGAGGTTCTAGCAGCACTTAGCTTAAAACCTGCCTGGAATCCCTCACTACAAGAACCTGAACCCTCCGAGGGAACTAAGCCACGGTACGCCTGGTAATACGATTGAAATGACCGTTCGTAAACCTATTCCTTCACGCTATCATGGACGTCAGTTTCAATCCAATCAAAAAACATTTTTCTTTTGTCCGAATGTTCACTTGTTTCTGCACCTTTGTGAATAAATTCTTCAAGAATTTTCAATCTTACAGCCAATTCGCAAGCTTCTTTCTTCATCAGCTGATAGTGTTCATCAAGCCAACCCTGAATTGGTTCTTCCTCAATATAAGCGGTTAGCCTCCGTATGCAAAGTCTTATGCGGCCAAAACTTGGACAAGATTTCTTAGGCTTCAAGCTTTCTCCCTTTCCTGGAAAAATATTTTTTCCTTTAGATACAGTTCTAAGCCTCAAGCCATGCAACATCTCTTCGACTGAATCAGCGACGGCGCACAACTGTAGTCTATATGGCATGCAAACTTGCACATCACTTCCTTGTACTACCCAGTCCCAAAGACCACTAGTCATTCCATGGACTGCATCAGACGAATCCAAGGAGGCAGTAGGGATTCTTGATATTTGCATTCTTGTCGTTTTAAATAACCGAGATCCGTCAAAAGCGAGCGTAAGCCCTTCAAGAAGCACTCCTACGGACGCATCCACAGAAAAAAACTGATTGTGCCTCAAATTTAGCCTCCTCACCATCTCCTACCTTAGCTGAGATCAATGAGAAAAATAGATTCTTTACTCTTCTCCTCGTCAACAGAATTGCATTCTTGTTCTTTAAGCTTTGGTGCATAAACCAGCGATCTCAATCGCGAAAAGAGTTCATGAAAAGATAGATGGACTTCAGGTGTCCAACCTAGTAAAATATCAGTAGCACTTAAAAGATAACAAACGTTAAGACCACCAGATTGATGTGTGAGCTTCGCGTTGTGCAGATCGAACAATATGACCTTCGAACAAGGTTTATGCTCTTGGTGTATAGATTCTGCTCTTAAAACTTCAATTTGGGTTGAGTGTTTATCCTTAATGAGAGAGAAACTAAACTGTGTTACTTCAAGAGAGACAGAGTACTTCACTCTTGTACATTCTTCTAATGAAGCAGTAGAGAGAATGCTCGAAGTGCTTGGTGTGTCGTAATTTTCGGATTTAGGATCGTACATAATTTTATCATCACAGAAGCTGACACAGCAATGTTCAAGATTAAGGTTCACAAGCCTTGTTCCTTTGTCAGATGCATTGGATAGTTGCACTCCTCCAGTCTTATTCGTCTTTTCCCCGGCAACAGATGATGTCTTAAAGAGAGCTTTCAAGGACATAGCATTTGTTATGAGAGATTCAACAAGCTTGAAAGATAAAGAAATATCCATTGTAGTCATGCCTACTGAGAGTGCTAATTCACTTCTGAAACTTCTTCTTCCCCAATCCAAGCTAATCTTTGATATATACATCAACAAACATTCTTTGTACTCATCTGCCAAATGCAGATTCAGTTCACCAAGTTTAACATTGATGGATGTGCCTATACCCGAACTGTTATTTGCCAACACATGTAGTGACTGCAAACGAAACTGCATACAAAACAAAATTCTGCTTAGCATTGAGTAAAACAACCTTACATATTTTTCTTTTAAATCAACAAATACAAAAAATTGCTTCTTAATTATAAACACGATAATGAAAAGTTCAATAAACAAAGTTTACACTCCCTATGTTTCTAAAAGATAACTTTTTATAGAGTTTTCGCATATACTAAAAAAATTAAGAGATAATTTTTAAAATAACCACTTGACAATTTTATTATAAAACATGTAATTAATAAATAAATAAACTTTCAATACCAAATAATTTTCTATGATTTTAAACCAATAATATTTTTTTTAATAACCAATTTCAATAAATACTTCTTGAAATCTACTATAGTTTTGATATATTTGCTCAATCACCGAAGATATAGGTGGGTAAGGTTACTTACATGATACACAGGCAAATCATCGATACCATATAGCATAACAGCCATCTCAGGGGATGAAACTGTGCTTCTCCACATAATTTTTTTCATGTAATCAGTTTTCGGTTTCTCGAGAGTGTGAGTTTCCTCCTGAAGCACCGGTTTTCTTTTTTTTTTTGGTCAAAACGATTATCAATTAAAAGAGCAGAGTTTATGCTCCAAAGGGAGAGCTTACAACTAAGGCAGATAGAGCCGCTTTTGCGAGTGAATCCGCAGCAGAATTCTCTGATCGGCCAATTGAATTAAAGGAGATACAAGAGAAAAAAGAGATAGAATCCTGAATATCTGAGAGGACCCCTGCAATTTCTGGCAGAAATTCTTCAGATTTAATCAAGGATATGAGGATTTGGGAGTCCGATTTCACTTGGAAACGGGAGATTCCCATTGAAGTGGCAGAATTAAGTGCCTCTCTGATTGCAAGGGCTTCTGCTGCTAATGTCGTCGGGACGAAGAGTCTTGAGGAGGAGCCTTGCCGAATCTGGACTCCTTTCTCATTCTGCAGTATCCACCCCATTCCTACGGCTAGAGAGTGCGATTGCCAGGCCCCGTCTGTGAAGCATCTGAAGGTGCTTGGGCCTAACGGGGGTTTTTGTTGGGCTACTTTGGTTCGACCCGCCGGTTTTTGTTGGGCCTGCTGCCATTCCTTAGCGAGTTGAATAGCTTTCGTGACGGTAAACTCCGGAGATTGTGAAGCATCTTCGAAAATCAGCTTGTTCCGGGCTAGCCAGATGTTCCAGATCAGCCAAGGGTATAGCGGTGTCGTCGTTAGTCCCACGGGTGGGAGCGTGATCGATCGCTTTGACTGTTGGAGAAGTGAGCGCTCTGAGGGGTTTGGTAGGCTAGCATCTGGGAGGTTTGTGATCGGCGCAGACGACCACACCCGTTGTGCGAAGGGGCAAGTCCACAAGGTGTGGACGATTGACTCTGGAGCATTGCAGTGTTTGCATGCGAGGCTATCAGCGAGCCCTCTGGTTTCCAGTGATGATCCAACAGGTATGGTGCCTCTCATAATTTTCCAGAGGAAGGACTTTATTTTCGGGGGGATACTCAGGTTCCAGATACTGGCTTTCCAGTTGAACTGTTCTTCTATATGGTTTTCCAGGTTCATTCATGCAAGGTTGTATCCTGTTTTCACCGAGTATTCACCTGATTTCTCTGGGAGCCAGACTAGTCGGTCAGCAGGTCGTGATCTTCCTGTGAGTATCTGTCGAATTTGTTCCTCATACTGAGGTAAGTACATTCGGATTGCTCCTAAATCCCAGTCATTTGTTTCCTGACATAGTAGGTCCTTGACTCTCAGATTTATTGCAGAGCGAGGTGGTGGACTAATAGGGGACAGGGTTGCACCGTCGAGAGCCACGGATGATCCCATACACTAATCTCGGATCCTGTACCTGTTACCCAACTCGCTCCCAGTTTAATAATCTCACGGCCAGCTAAGATTCCTTGCCAGCCATGTGATGGGTTTGACGAAAGAGAGCACTCCATTAAGGAGGAATGGTGACAATACTTGCCCAGAAGAACCTTACCAAGAAGGGAGTTTGGTGGACGAATAAGCCGCCAGCTTAGCTTTGCCAACATAGCTTCGTTGTAAGTTTCGATGTCTCTAAATCCTAGACCGCCGTTTGATTTTAGGAGGGTGAGCTTTTCCCATGCTATCCAACAGATCTTTCTTTGGTCTGGCTTTGAATCCTAGAAGAATCTTATTAAGACTGATCGGATTCTCTTGCAGAGCGATAGTGGAAGTTTGAAGCACCGGTTTTCTATTTTCAAAGAAATGAAGGCGCAACAATGGCTCTAGTCTAGAAATGAAAAGATTGCATCGGGTACCTCCTAGCTTTATCTCAACTTCAGCTCTAAGAGGCAGAACCGGCTGAAAAGAGAAGATAGCCATCAAGATAATATGTAACAACAACATAGACTTACATGGTTTAAAAGAGTATAACTCAAAATGATGCATACAACATAGCATAGTGACCGTACGTTCTTCGTAAGTGCTTATGATACAAGAGCATTAATGTACCTTTCCTTTATATATAAAGTTACCAATGTCTTGCAAGAAATAAAAGAGCCCATGATCTCATAGGCAAAGTGAAGAACAAAACTATAAACGAAAATGTACGTATCAGATTTTGCTTATTCAATTAGGTTATTTGTTTAAATAGTTTTTTTTTGGCAATTTTAATGCGAAAACATAACTATTCATAGGAAAAATAGTAAAAAGAATCAACTACTTTGCATTTAGTCTGCTGTTAGTCTGTTATTAATTTGGTTTTAGTTTGACATTAGTCTGTATTTAGTATATTTTCAATTGTATGATGAATTAATCTGTAATTAATTTGTATTTAGTTTGTCATTAATTTGCAAATTTGCATTCAGTATGTTGTTAGTGTGCTATGAATTTACTTTTAATCTGCATTTGGTCTATTTTCATTTATATGCTGAATTATTTTACATTTAGTTTATAATTAATCTGCAAAAAAATAGATAAATGGGTATTTTAAATATTTTTTAAAAAGATTTATTTTCATAATTTTCCCTTATATATAAGTCGATACTTGACATTACATTCTCATTTTTGATCATTATGGGTCATTTTCTATATTTAAACTGAATTCCACTTTATTTTTATACTTATTGTAATACTTTACTCTATTTTCAAATCTATACTATAATAATAAATGGGATTATTCCCAAAATAGAATAAACTCTGTTCACTACTTTATTTTATACACATTACTTTATTTTAGAGTAAAAGATGTTTTAAAATAAAAAGTAGAAAAATATACGGGAGATAGTGTGTAATTTTAAGAAATCGTTTGGAAAATCCTTTATATATTAAAAGAGAAACATTTTTAAAAAGTAACCTTATTTTTGTAAGTATTTACAGTGATGCCACTATGCTGATGTGTCAACCCCACATTCATTCTCAGCTAATTTTTTTAAAAAGATTTAGATTACTAGACTAATTACATGATATGCCATTGTATATTATAGGTCCATAAATATGTTATGTTTTATTTTTTTAAATAAATTCAAATACAATAATATTAGAATAAATAATTTAATAAAATAAAATTTTTTTAATTCTAATTATAATATATACTAAATTTATTATATAATAATTTTAAAATGTTATCCATATATTTTATTATAAATTCATAATAAAATATATAATATTTTTTAACATTTACTATTTTTATAATTCATAGCAAAATATATAATACTTTTAATGTTTACTACTTTTAAAAAATATGTTTATTGATTATTCATAAAAAATATTCTTATAAAAACAACTGAAAGCTTTTATTAGAAAATAACAAAATATATAACACTTTACTAATTTTTAATAATTTTATTAGAAATATGTTTATTAATTGTTTATTAAAAATATTCTTATAAATACAACAGAATAATTAAAAATAATATTTTATTTTTCTCAAAATCTAATCAGAAAATATAAAAGAAAGCCATAATGATTTTATTCACATATTGTTGTAATTATAGCATGCATGGAAATAATTGTGAAAACATATATAATACTTCAAGCTAAATATTTTTAAGTTTATATCTTTTAACAATTCATAATAATATATACAAAAATATATTATTAAAAATATATGTTATTTTCGTCAGAAATATTAATTACAAGAAAAAAGTCATAATGACGAATTTCCAAAATTATTATGATATATATTATTAATATTCTGATTTACTATATAAGAAAATATGATATATTCCATTATGGTTTAATTTATATATGATTCTTAGATAACAAATATGATATATAGCATTATTGCTTACCTTTTCTTTGGTAAGATAATATCAATATTAATTTTTTATTTATCAAATACAGTATCAAATTTTTAGCAAGATTTGTTCATTTTTTTTTCGTAGTTTATCAGCTTTGAAACAATCAACTTAATTACTGTAATTTTTTTATAAATTGATAATATTGTGATTTCAATATTTTATTAATTTATAAAATTATAAATTTATCGGCTTTGGAATTAAATAAATTATTTAAAATAATTAATTAAAAATATATTTGTTTTAAAAGTTAATGATATCTTTAAATATATCATTTTTAAATTGTAGATAAACCATAACATTAAAAGCAAACCATTATATATTTATATTTTAATAAATTATCATAGTTATATATTTATATAACATTATTTTATGGTAATTATTAATTTATGATATTAATGAAACCTATTTACATAGATTTTCCTACACAAATATTATCCTATCGATTTGTATCATATTTTGAACAAGTCCAATTTGGAACTAGGAAAATTTATTAATTTATTTAACTAATCATATTTAATAGATAACAAATTATTTAACTAATAATATTTAATTATTTAAAAGTCAAAAGTAATTAAATATGTACATAAATATTGTATACTTAAATTTTGGACATTGGTGAAAGTAATGAATCATATCATCAATTACAGGATATAGAAAATTTATATGATAACTTTATATTTTTACCCAACTATATTATGTGTTATGCATGCTACTTAGTTTTTAAATTAATTTACATTACAATTAAATTATCTAATATTTTATAAAAAAAATTATATTGTCAATGTTATAGTATAATATTATATAAAATTTATATTAATGTAATTATATTATATAATTTTAAAATTATAATAAATCTAAATAAATAATAATTATTTCACTTCGCACAGATGCTGTTTATTACGTAGTATAAATATATAATGTTAGCGGTTTCAAAACTGAATTGGCATCTCGATATAAGACATCAAATCAACTTTCATCATCTCTAACACAGGCGATTCAGCTTCTCTAAAAAGCTGCAAATATAACAAGCAAGCATAGCATCAACGGAACATCAAATACATGAACGAACTTCCATAACACAAAATGTTCAACAAAAAATAAACTTCCATAACACGATCATACATGAATCTCACTGAGTTCCATCTGAACATCAAGCCGTGTACTCTCTCCCCTGTGTCTTCAATAGATTTTGATATAACACTCCTTAATTGAATTCCTGTGAGTTTATTCTCAGCAATAAGATCATGTTCTCGACTCACACATCTGATATCCAGATTGGGTAAGCTGAAGGAAACCTGCTTGGCGGGACCAAACTGTCAGGAAACCTAACCTAACAATCCAGTGAAAAAGGATAAACAAAAATCATAATAACCAGTGCCAGTCCAATAATTTTTTTTTGTAATGTAAAAAAAAAACAGGCACCTTAAAAGTTCATAAAATAATCAAATTCCCAACAAACAATCATAATTAATAAGAGATTTGTAAAATTAAAAAAAAATTGACCGCTGTAAATATTTTTTCTAGCTCCGCCATATTGGTAGATCTGGAGATCCATTGGGCAAGTTATGGGAAATATGGTAAAGGGCGGTACAAAATATATCAAAGTTCTCTGTATGTGACACTTGATTTGTGCTCCCTTAAGGACAAATCTTTGCCAAAACAATTGATAGAATTGAAATGCAAATTGTATTATATAGAACACTTAAATGGCAATGACTCCAAACAAGCAAATGCTTTTGAGCTGTTGATTCTCTATTAAGAAAGCAAATGGTACTGAACAAGAAAATACTTCTTGGATGCTGCAAGTGTATTAGCATTTCTCCCAGAAAACAAAAAATTGTAAAAATCATCCCCAGCAGATGAAATTCAACAACCTATACTCTCATATAGCCAAAAAATAATAAATTAATTTTCTATTTCAGGATAATCTTTTTGATTATGACAACGACTCACAGAAGACAGATAAATATTTGGCTGAGTAAGAATTAAACCTGACTTTTTCAGGAAAACTACACACAGAAACAACCAATTAACTTTTTATTATGAATTAAACCTGACCTTTTCAGGAAAAGACGACAAATACTTTGCACGATGTTCTTTCTGAGGTTTCTTCGCAGATGAGGCAGCAGTAGTTGAAATTCCAACTTCCTCTTGAACAGAAGCTGATGATTTTTTGCTTTCAGAAAACAAATCCTCGTCCAAATTTATACTGACATCTCCCAATGCAATTTCCATGTTTCGTATAATCGTACCTACTGCCCTATATTCATGAGAATCAACAAAAAAATGGCAACAGTGAGCAAACCACTTTATTAAAAAAAAAAAACAGTGAGCAAACCACTAATTGGATATAGACTGATTTTCTGTAGCATATGAGAGAGTGAAAGTTTCCAAAAATAGTGTACAAAACTAATCCATTTTAGGAGGATTTACTTCACGCAAGAATCAAATACTAATGACAGTACCTCTCATATCCAAATTGGGAAGAAAGAGTGAGTTTGTCACAAGATAAAGAAGCAGAGGATCTCATCACAACTTCAAGATCACATATCAAGACTTGCATTTTTGGTTCTCCAGAAAGAAAACCAAAGCCAAATTTGATTTCACTAGTTGATACTGACGCAATGGCACCCTCTAAAAAACACTCAAACCAGCAGCAAGTCATCACATAGAAAGTGTTTTATCAAACAAAAAAAAGCCTAAATAATGTAAAAATGATCAATCAGTAGAAACACAATCAATCATCCAAAAATGATACTACCACAGTGCCAACAAGATTGTTTGATAAGTTCTTAGTTTCATTGTGTAAATAATGTAAAAAGGAAAAACGACAACCACTACACGCTTTTACAGAAACATTCTTTCTCAGCTACAGAGAAAACACTTGAAAGTTCTTTTTTCCTTTGACAATTATTACGAAAGAGAGAAGGAGAGAGTTTGAAAGAAAGCTTGCATGGGAATGATGAATTTCTCATTCTAACTGCAAAATTCTCTGTACAATTATCATATAAATGACTACACAGTATGATAACTTAACAGGCTCATCTGACCAACCAAACCACCATAAACCGGTATACAAACTCCAATAACACACTGCTTTGACACCTGAGAAGTAATAAGTTTACAAAATTAGCAGGCTGTATATGATGCTCTCCTTTTCAAACTTCACCATGACATCCTCAAGGCATAACCAACCGCCAACGCAGAACCCAATAGATGCTTCTAGCACTCGACTAAGCATCCATGTAAACAACCGGTAACAAAGACTGGAGAAAATTTGAAAATATAAGCGACCATCTTACTACTACTAGATCAAGTAAATTACAGAAAGAAGAAAATGCAAAGTGCAACATATAATACATAATGAAAGGGAACACCCGTAATCATCAATTTATTTTAGTAGCAGTTTAGAGACAAATCCTTGAATAAAAATTAGAAGAATGTTGATCCAAGAATTTCTAATATTTCGACTAGTATGAGCTGATTTGATTAGATTTCATCTGTATAATTAGCATCAACCCCAGAGTTCAAAAGCAGAGAACATAAATTCCAAAACAATAACCAAATAAAAGTGATAAATTTGGAGGAGTTTCTCTCATCTTTATTCATTAATTAATAGGCTTATTTATACAAACCCTATAACTTGTTTAGCAAGTTCTTTACATATTCAATATAGGAAATCTACATATTTAACAGTAAGGTAATATAGATACTAATGTTAACTTTTCTAATAACGAGGAAGAAACATGTTCATGTCGATCTCGTCATCCCGAGATCTCCCAATACCCTCCCGCAAGCTCATACATGGTAACACGTATGAGATTGGACAAATCTTCAGATCGTCTTCACAGTGTTTATACCCAACCTTCGGGTCATCAATGGCATTATACCTCGCCACAAGGTTTTCGATTCGGTGGAAAATACATCATTATCGTAGTGTTGTGTATTTCCATCGTCTCGTCATCATATCACCATGTGAACTGAATGAACCCAACAATTGATATGTTCATAGTCCACATAAACTTCAATCACATCATCATCACCGCCGAATCAGTATATATCTGTTGGAGTCATCATCATAACCAATAGCATCCAAGTTGCAAGCATAAGAAACCTGGTTGTACTAAGTCACAAAATAATAATAACAACGTAGCTCTCATACGAAGTAAATAAAAACTTATTTTTTTTTTTTAGGTTCATAATAAAATAATCAAAAATAAGTAAAACTAATTTAGAATCCAAAAAGAACAACATCACGTAAACTTTGAAAACCAACGAAAACCTTAAGAAATCAAAGCACATAACTTTTTTTTTTTTAAGATATAGTAGTAACCAAAAAAAGAGAATAATAAATATTAGCAAAAAACCTGAATTTCTTGAGAAGTTTGGACAAGCACGTCCTCCTCTCTCCTTTTTTTTTTGGTAAGAAATCAAAACTATATAGTTAAAGAAGAAAAATTAATAGAAAGATAGATCTGCAGCAGTAGGCAGCCAATGATCGAACAAAGTCTTTTATATGTGACTATTGCTCTAAAAATAACAAAACTCAAACCCATAGGAATTGGATCTTAGCTCTGATACCATGATAAATTTGGAGGAAACCTTAGTAGTATAATAGTTTCTCTCATCTTTATTCATTAACTAATAGGCTTATTTATACAAACTCTATAATTTGTTTAACAAGTTCTTTACATATTCAATATAGGAAATCTACATATTTAAGAGTAAGGCAATATACACACTAATGTTAACTTTCCTAATAATAATAATAATAATAATAATAATAATAATAAGGAAATATGTTCACGTCGATCACTGTCATCCCGAGATCTTCTCAATACCCTCCCGCAAGCTCATACGTGGTAACACAGATGAGATTGGACAAATCATCAAGTCATCTTCACGGTGTTTATACCCAACCATTAGGTCATCAATGGCATTATACTTCGCCACAAGGTCATCAATTCGATGGAAAATACATCATAATCGTAGTGCTGTGTATCTCCATCATCTTGTCATCATGTGAACTGAACGAACCCATCAATTGATTCATGTTCATAGTCCACATAAACTTCATCACATCATCATCTCACTGGATCAGTATGTACGATATCCGTATGAGTCATCATCTTTGTGCCTATCATCGAATTCGTAGTTGATAAATAGCCACAAGAAAACCTGAAAAAGAAAGTCGCTGAACCTGAACGAACCTTAAGCTCATGCTCATAATTCACAGGAATATCGCATCACCAATCACTATTTATTTATTTTTTTTTTTTTTTTATTTTTTAATAGCAAAACCAAAAAGATTAATAAAATATTAATCAGAAAACCATAATTTCTTGAGATGTTTGGGCAACACGTACCCCTCTCTCTCTCTTTTTTTTTTTTTGAAATCAATAGGTAAAAAAATAAAATAATAATAAGATAAATCTGCAGCAGTAGGCAGTTAAGAATCGAACAAAGCCTTTTGTATGTGACTATTGCTCTGAAAATAACAAAATTTAAACCCATAGGAATTGGATCTTAGCTCTGATACCATGATAAATTTAGAGGAAACCTAAGAAGTATAATAGTTTCTCTCATCTTTATTCATTAACTAATAGACTTATTTATACAAACTCTATAACTTGTTTAGCAAGTTCTTTACATATTCAATATAGGAAATCTACATATTTAACAGTAAGGTAATATACACACTAATGTTAACTTTCCTAATAACGAGGAGGAAATATGTTCACGTCGATCTCGTCATCCCGAGATCTCCCAATAAAAAGCAGAGGACTCACATGAAGATCATCCAAAAAGTGATGGTAACAATCAGAAACCCGAAGTAGAAGTTAGTAGGTGAAGGCGCCATTTCCACCCCGTAGAGAGAACTCTGCCAGGTAACCATTATTTTTACCAGCAGATGAGAACCAAGTCAAAATTCTGCAAGAATGTGAGAAAACAGAGCTCCTCCGTTGAAGATAGATTCGTTTAGCAAGGTTTTAAAAAGTCTTTTAGTCAACTGTCATTCATTATGCTTTCTCATCAGAAGCTTAATTAAAGAACATAATATATATGTGTACTTATTTGAAACGTGTATTTTTAAATTATCCATGATGTATTTAATAATTTAATTATACAGATATATCTACTATACATTAAAGTAGAAACATTCCTAGCCATTATTGCTGAGGTGTAAGCACCATGATTTTTCTGAGAATTAATATTTATTTAATTCAGTAATCAAAAATATATTTTTATTTAACTAAAAATTAGAAACGAAATAAATTAATAATTTTCATAAAAAATGCCGATCCTACAATATATTCTATTAAATGTAAAAATCTATTTTACAATATGTTAACTAATCAAATTAATTACAAATCTTTAAGAATATTTGTTAGTTTAGAGTATCATTTATGTGTTATGGAAATATTTTAAACATGTTTAAATTAAGGAAATTATGTAAACACGTTTAAATTAAGGAGATTATTTAAACATATTTAAGTTAAAGTAATTATTTGATCATATTTAAATTAAGGAAACTCTTTAATCATATTTAAATTAGGAAATTATTTATTTGGTTAGAAAATCAAATATTCTTTACAAATATAATATATTTCATAAAATATCTACAAAAAAATAACCGAATTGGAAACTAACTAACTCAACAATAATATATATTTTTGTTAAGATTTGATCGTGATTTAAGTATAATAAATATTTATGCACGATATTTTTAATATTACAAAAACTCTTTCACCTATAAATATTAGTCAAGTAATAGTTTCAGTTTTCACATATCGTCTTCAGCTAATTTTATAAATTTTAATGTGATTTTTTTTTTGTATCTCAGATGATGGTTCGAGTTTGAATGAATAGACATTTTATTGGTAAAGCTCATCTGCGATATTCTATTATTGATGTAAAAATAGTAATTATTCTCTCTTTTTTTTGTTTTTTTTTTAAAAATACTCTATGTCCTTCTTTATATCTCTTTGTATATTACTAGGTTTAAACCCGTACTACGTTGCGAGATACTATATCATAAAAACAATTTATACATATTTTTTTATATATTTTTGTTTTTTATCTAGTTTCATATTTTGATTAAAATATAGATTGTAAATAAATTGTTAGTCAAAATATCTTTTTGGTTCAAGATCTCCTCTTCCGTATAGAATGATCAAGTGACTTCCTTATATGTTTTTGTAGCTTTAGATGTTTTAATTTAATATCTTATCTTCTGCTCAAAATCAAATAAAGTCTATATAATAAATTACATCGAATCAAAGTAAAAATCAAATTATTTATTAAATATGAAAAGGTAGACATTAATTTTAGTTTAAAATTATGAATTATATAAAATTTATAAGATATAATTTCACGTGTTAGTATTTCATGAGTTTCCTTATAATATTTATGTTGTGTTATTTATTTTTTGAAAATTTTATGTTTTGTTATAGTCTGAATGTTGGAAGAATATTTTATCAACTTCATCAAACTAACGCTTTAAATATTTTTACTTTGTCATACGACAATAGCTGAAAAATTAAAAAACAATTACTTTGATCTTAAATTTTGTAAATTTGTCTAAAAACTAAATTTTTGAGTTTTAGCAAAAAAATAAATATTTTAGTTATTTTTTTAATTTTATATTATCATATAAAAATAAAATATTATAGAATTTATCATTTTTATGTGCATATATTTTTGAAATTTTATATATATTTTAATATAATTAAGTTATTTTTATACTGTAAATAAGTATTATATTTTTTGTTTTGGTTATCACTTTCTGCGGATGTTTTTTTAAATTTTATATATTTTTAATATAAAAAATTTATTTTTTATAATGTAAATAAATATTATATTTATTTTTTAGTTATCATAAGTTTTTTTATTTAGGCCTAATATTCAAAAGCATTCACATGAATCATATAAGATGATTTCTTAAAAATTAGATAAACTTATGAAAATCATCACGATGAACCAAATTAGACCATTTTGATGGAGATGTTTCAGTCCAAAAAAGCAAATATTTAAAATAATTTAAATTAAAAAACAAAAAACTAATTAAATCACATTTTTCACCAAAACTGACAAAATCATGTTTTCCAACAAAATCACAAAATTATACTTTTCAAGCAAAATATGAAAACATTGTATTTTGTTTCCAAACTGGTAAAATAACATTTTCAGGTAAAATCAAGAAATCGTGTTTCCTGCAAAAACTAAAAAATTGCATTTTCCTACTGCAATCAAGATTTTGCATTTTTCTGTCAAAACTCAAAACAAAAAATTAAAACCCCAAGATTGAAAAATAAAATATCATGAAAAAATATACTTTCTCCATCTTATTTCCGAGATTTATTTTCACGGTTTTAGTATTTGTCTAACAATCCTGAACTAAAAATTATTCACACTTGACTCTACAATATGTTGTGAATGAAAGATCCAAGAGTTTTCCCCTAAAAAAATGAAGATAGTTTTCAAAAGAGCATTATTTAAAATGGATTGTTATGTAGTGTTTTGTTTTCTCAACTGGTTAAATCTTAAACTTCTCGACAACAATTTAATAGTACAGATTCATAATTTTATTCTGATGGCTGGATGTTGTATGAGGACATACTTGAGAATTTGGATTCTATAAATAAATCCATTCTTTGCAAAAAAAATAAAAGGTGGCAACTCTTTTTTTGATATTCTCTTTTTATAGTTTATACTTAAATACATTTTTTATAATATGTTTTTCTTTTCTTTTTGTATAACTCATTTGATAAATATTATAATTATTGTTAATAGAAATCTTATTATGCTGTTGTTTCAAAATTATTGAACACTTCAACACAAAAATAATTTTCAGTGAAATATTATTTCTATCTAGAATTTTCAAAATTAGTAGAACTTTAGCTCTTTTACACGACTTCTTTCCTTTTAATACCTTTTCCCATAAAGAATACAATTGCTCTTACAATAATTGATATATGCATTGTTAGCATCAATAAACTCGGTACATAATTTTCTTAAAACGAATGGCAAGAAAATAAATGAACTATGCTAAACTCGATCATAAAGCACATACCATCTTCCTCTACAATTTCATAGTAGCATTAAAGCTATTGACTTGTTTCTAATAACGTACATCATATCCCTAAATTACAATTACAGTCATATAAAAAAAAAAGAAAAAACAATTACCGTAAGAAATCATAAATTTCAAATAACATAGACCACTATAAATCAAATCAAAACTCAAAATATCTATGCCTATGTAGCAAGAATTCGGCTTCTCCACAAACTCAGATTATTAAGCTATGAATTCAGAAGAAATTGTCACATGAAAGACCACATTGGTGTCTCTATGTTGTTAAGTAAAACAACGAACTACTGGAAAATGCTCCTTAAAGATGTATTGCATTTCATTAATCATTTCGTCCCTTTTTATGTCGAACTAAGTTTGTTCCGGCTCATCCACTAATCCAATCTCCAAATGAGGATGTTGTTAGATTCTCAGTCAAAGTATACGAATTGAAAATTTAAAGTGAAAACTGAAAAAACTTAAGATCCATCCACTTCTGATCATAAACTCAATTCTGCATAATTGTTCATATGAATCACTATATGTCAATTTCGCTACAAGAGGAAAAAAAATCTCTCTCTTCATCCTTAAACTCCACTTTGCAGAAAACATGTCACTATTTATACAAATAAAATATAATCTACAAAAACCAAATCAGTAAACTTAACTAAATAAAAACCCAAAAAAATACATGCTCATCTCTAGCAAGTCCAAACAATACAAAATACAATGAAGCCCAAAATATAAACCCATAACATGTGTAACCAATTAAACTAAACAAAACAGGTGTATGTGGAAGAGATGAACTATGTGCATCTTCCATCTTTTATGCCGCCGCTGACAACAACAATCATCGCCGATCTGTGTCTTTTAAAGAATCTTAGTTGAAGCTGCTTGATAAAACCACCGCTTCTTCCTCTTATATTTAATCGCCGGAAGATATAAAACCCGCTCACCTTTCTCATCAAAAGCTACGCACATAAACTCACCAGGAAAAATGATACAGAGAATTGACCGGACCTCCAGGAGACACCATCTCTTGCAAAACCATAACCCTGACTCCTCCAACTATGACCCATTCTTTCGATCTCTCTTTATAACTCTCGATTTGCTGCTTTTCATATAGAGGCTCCACTTTTATCCTATCGACAAAATGATTTTAATTTCTGAAAAGAAAAAAAAAACCCAAGCATAAATGATAAATGATGACAAAGAGAAGTTAATTATAATTTTCTAGAATTCAACATAAACACATGCAATATAGTGTTTAAAAAAAAAATTGTTTTAGTAAAACAAACACATAAACAAATCGATAGCCCATACAAACTCTTTTTTAAGCCCAATCACTAATCCTTTTTAAATCTATATGTATTATTGTTTTGTTCTGATTGGTTTTTAATTTTGCTGATGTGTCAACTTTAAAAAGCTTCAAAATGCTGAAGTGTCATCAGCAGGAGAGACTTATGAATTATTGTTGTGTTGATTGCATGTATGATCTTGGAAAAAAAGACTAGTTTCATAATGAAGTTTGTGAAAATGAGACAAAAAGAGGTAAAACTCTATGCTATACAAATAAAAAAAATCATGTTTTTTTTTTGCTTTTTAGAAATTCAAAGGTTTTTATTTTCTTGGATATTTGAAAAGGCTATTAATTTATATAAACTATTATTAATTTAGAAATATAAATAAAACATCTTTGATTAGATCTAATATTTATTATTATTCCCAAATAAATAACTAAAAGTTCATAATTAAGTAAATACAAGATATTCAATATTAGAAAAAAGAAATATCTATATCAATATAAACTTAACGAAATTTAAGGATTATAAGATTTGACAAAGAATATTAAGAGAACATTAAAATAGCTAAATACACTACAATAAACATATTTACTTAATGAAATCTTATTTTATTAGAATTTCAAAAATATTTATTTCCATAATATCCACTAATTAACATTTAGATCCTAAATTATATAAAAACAAGTTTGCAAGAAACTTAATAATATATATATATATATTTCTTAAAAGAAAAATTTATTATATTATATTTGACTACCAATTATACATGGTAAAATGTTCTCTATGATTAAAAATAAAATTTAAATTTATTTATGGAACTCAAAATGTTCAAAAGTGGCATCACAAAATAGATACAAATATATGGTATAAAATCAATATAAATTGATATATATATATACATAAATTAAAATTAAAATTATTTTATTTTTTTATTAATATTTTTAATCATACTATTTGATAATTATTTTTGTGATAAATATTACATCCGCACGAACGTGCGGGTAGTAACCTAGTCAATGATAAAAATCAAAGCTATATTGCTTATCCTTATCCTAATCTTTTCCATTATAAGTTTAACTGTGGCATTTAAGGACTTTAAGTAGGCGTTTTAGAGGGTGTTATTGATTCTTGTATTTTAATAGATTTGGAAATCTAAACTAATTTTAATGTTTTTGGTTCTATAAAATTAAAACTTATATTCAAATTCAGTGTTACTGGTTCTATGATTTCAAAATTCATATTAAATTTTGTGTTATTAGTTCCATAATTTTAAAATCCAAATATTTTAAGAATTTGATTTTAACTGAGTTTTAATGGATTTAGAGATATTATGATGACTAAAATATAAATACCAAAATACAGAATTCAGTCTTATTATTTGGATTGATTTGAATATTTTTTATATTTGTTTGCCATGTCATTTTTTTTCTTGTTTAAAACCAATTAAGATCAAACATAGGATTCATCATTTTTTCCAGTGGTATTAACAACATACTCATACCTAAAAGTTCAATATTAAAAAAAATGATTTTCACCAATTTTAACCATTTTTTACGATTTGACATTAAAATAGAAAAAGAATATGGTACTGCATCGTTTGTAGGAACCAGATGAAAGAAAAAAGTTTCAGAGAAGTCCTTAGAAATCTCTCTTGTAGATCATATATTGAAAGTTAGAATTCTTGGGAAGCGTGGATGGAGGTTCGTCGAAACGTTCTTAACTAAGCTTCCTATTTTTTACGAAAATTCAAATATTTTTTCACCAATCTTAACCATTTTTTACAATTTGACATAAAAATAGAAAAAGGATATGGTAGTGCATCGTTTGCAGGATCTGGATGAAAGAAAAAAGTTTTAGAAAAGTCCTCAGGAATCTCTCTTGTTGATCATATGTTGAAAGTTGGAATTCTTGGGGAGCGTAGATGGAGGTTCGTTGAAAGGTTCTTAACCAAGCTTCCTATATCTATCGAGTATGATGATGCATCAGATTTACACTGAAATATATGTGTACAGGTCATTACAGACGCAGGGAAATCACAAAAGAAGAAAGGACCAATATACATTCAAGACAAGAGCCTAAGCTTCAAAACATTCTGATCAAGTACTTCTATACATGATTTTTTTTAATGTATTGGTAACTTTGCAGTGGTAAACTTGTATCGTTTATCATACTCATGTTAAACTTATATATTTACATACATTGATGATAAATTTGTAAATTTGTCTATATACATACCATGATGGTAGACTTGTACATTTATATATAATGAATTATCTTACAATGAATAAAAACAGCCATTTTATTTTAAATGATTATCTTGAAACAAAACTACACTGATGATATTATATTTTTTATATAGTGAAAATAATTTTATTATAAAAAAAATTCAAAAAAAAGAAAATAATCAAATGCAAATAGAATCAAAAATGAAACATAAATTACAAATTTACCATGAGAAAAAGTTTATCTAGCTGCTGCCGGTCATCGATGGGGTCCTGGCCTCAATCGACGATGACATCAACTCCACATCACCTTCAATTTCTTCTCTCCTCCCCGAAAACACTATCCCAGCCTTGGTCCACCAAAGCCTCACTCCAAAAGCTTATGTTTAAGATTGTGAACAAAATAGTCACAATTAAAATTCCGATAGAGATATTCGCAACAACAAATCCACTCTGGAAAAGCTTTGTAGTAGGTTACTTTATTGGTGATGCGCTTCATGTCGGTAAAATACATGTTACTGTTAGTCGTATTTGGTCAGTACTGGATACTCTCACAAAGTTTGATGTCCGGTTTATTAGAAAATACTGTGTTGTTTCGTATTGAAAATAATCAGACGATGATATTGGCTTACCACACAAGTCCTTTGGGTGGTAAATTATTGGACTCCAGACACTGTCTAGATTCTCCCGGCTTATCGACAATGTCCCTATGGATCAAATTTAAATATGTCCCAAGTTACCTCTTCTCAACTGCAGGCTTAAAGTTCCTAGGAAATATTACGGGTAATTTTGTGAAGCTTCATCCTAATACGGGACGATGTACTATGTTCGACATGGCACGACTGCTGGTGAAAATGAATCTCCATAAGCAACTAACAGAGTGTATCTACTTTACGAACCATGTTACAAGTGAAAGTAGATGTATGCTACCCTTGGTTACCGCCAATTTGTAGTGTCTGCCAGAAATGTGGTCACCAAAAAAGGAGTGTTAGGGAAATTATGTGAGTATATTCCAGAAAACAGCTATGGTTATTCCTGCAGTCAAAGTGATTGAAGCTTTGATCAAGAATCTAGAGGAATCATCAGTTAATAATACACATTCACCACGGATTGGTGAGAATAAAGGCCCTCTTGCTCCAGCGATCTCAGAGAAAATCAACACTATAGTGTCAACTGAAGGGGATACATAATGGAAAACAATATCAAAGAATAGGCGATCTCCGACAACAATTGGAGACAAAACCTCTGGCTCCAATATAGACTGTCTTAGCCAATGTCTTGGAGGATTCAGAAGTTATGGAAACTGGGGATAAAGAAGATGATGAAAGAAGGTGAAGTTATTGGGTAAAAAATTGGCACATTCAAACCTATGGGTGATACTCGAGGTTCGAGAGTTCAGCAAATAGAAAAATCAATCGAGAAAACTCCAAAAAAGCAGATTGCACAAACTAGCGAACCAAGGTTACTTCAAAATCAAAACAAAAAGTGTTCTTACTGAAACTATGGCGTCTCTCTTTGTTTGGAATATTCGTGGATTCAATTCACCACACAAACACGAGCTGATTCGACATTAGGTGCTGACAGAGAAACCACTTTTTGGATGCATAATAGAAACACGTGTTCAACAAGAGTTCCATCAGAGGATTCTGTAGGCTGTTTTTCCAGGTTCGAATTTAATTACAAACTATGCGTTACATAGACTGGAAGATTATGGTTTTGTTGGTCTGATTTTGTGGAGGTAACTTAACTACATAAAAGTGCAGAAATTTTAACTTTAGGTAAGAGATTCTGGAGATGTTTTCACGTATTCTGAAATCTAAGCTTCAAATATTTAGTTCGATCAGAGGCACTTATGGGAAGATATAAAGGTTACCATAAGGGCTTACAACCAGTTGGCAATTCCGTGGATACTCATCGGTGATTTGATATATCATGGTTTTTATGGTTTTTAACCATGGTATAAGTCCTTTTTATTGAGTTTTTTTTGGTCTTTTTAGAGTCCTAATAGAGTCTTTGCAGATTATAGCATGTTTGGAGCACAATTGGAGATTATGAAGCTTTTTGGAGCATTGCAAGATACAACTACGAAGTGTGCAACTCAGAAGGCGAATGTTGGCTTGGGTGACGCTCGTCACCCGTAGATGGGAAGTATCGTGGCTTGTTTTTAAAAGATGGAGGATTATCTGCAGTTTTGGCCCAGAAGTTCTAGTATTTGCGAAAATGCCTCAGCTCTTGTTGTCGGGGAGTAATAGCTGCCTATCGATTTTAGTATTAGGATTTTGTCTAAGTTTTTATTTGTTTACTATTTTTCTGCTACTTTTCTTTGTGCTGGTTTCAGATGTATGCCTAATCGCAGTACCAGAAGCAACAAAGAGAAGGAGCTTGTGACTTTGAGCATCGACAAACTCGCTAAGTTGGAGAAGACCATCAGGAAAACTAAGAATCAGTCTATAATGGTTGCTCCACTGATCTTGGTTGAAGATGCAGATGGTCACTTGGTTGACAACAAGGGAAAAAGGAGGAATGAAGAAGGGCAGAGACTGGATCAAGATGGGAATGTCATAGTTGAACAGGCGGTTCAACAAGTGGCACCAGACGTTGGAGCTCCTGTTGCTGCTAATAACGCTGTTGGGCGTTTGTTCAGAGGACTCTAGGAGATTACAACAGACCTGACCAGTTCTATGCCAACAGAGCTGCAATCCGCCCTCCTGCTTTCCAGATAAATGATTTTGAGCTCAAGCCTGCTTATTATCAGCTGGTGGGTCAGCATCCTTTCCATGGCTTACCACATGAGCATCCTATGGATCATATTGAGAGGTTTGAGGATTTGGCTTCAAGTGTCAAAGCTAATGGAGTTAGCAATAACTTCCTATTCTGCAAGCTATTTCCTTACTCACTTGGAAGAGATGCTGCTTAATGGCTGAAGCAGCTGGAGCCTGGCTCGCAGACCACTTGGAAGGACACCAAGAATGCTTTTCTGAACAATTTCTATGATGATGCTAGATCAGAGGACCTGAGGACAAAAAATGCATCATTTTCCCAAGGTCATACTGAAGCTTTTAAAGCTTCATTGCTGAGATTCAAGTCTTATCAAAGGGACTGTCCTCATCATAGTTTCAATCAAGTGCAGTTGCTTGGTATTTACTTCAGAGGAATCGATTGGATGTATTAGATGGCGTTGGATGCTGCTAATAATGGGAACTTCAACACAAACCTTCCTGATGTTACAATAACTCTGATTGAAAACTTGGCCTGCAGTAACAGCACCAAGAATGCAGATTTTCAGAGGATGAAACAAGCTGGTTTGAATGATGGGAATCAGATTGTTGAAGTTAAGGCTAATCTGGACAGTATGCACAGCCTTCTGGTGGGAAAGAAATCAGTTCAATTTGCTGGAGAGGTGGAGACTTTCGAAAATTCTGAAGAGTTTGAGCAAAAAGATGTTAATTTCATCAATGGAGGAGGTTTTCAGAGTCAAAGATTTGGGAATCAGCAGTGGAACAGAGGTTTCAATGGCAATAATCAGAAAAACACCATCACAGGAAACAAGAACTCTTCTGGTTATATTCCAAAGCCACAGTTCCAGAAGATTGAGTTTCAGAAACCATACCAGAACAGCAGCAACTTCAACAGGAACTATGATTGTTCTTCCTACCAAACTGCACCTCCACAAGACAATAAGATGGAAGCTATGTTAGAACAACTCCTAGAAGGACAGCAGAAGATGACAGTGAACTTCAATGACAAGTTGGATGCGCTATAATAAGACTTGAATGGGAAAATTGAGAGCCTGAACTCTTATATGAAGAAGCTGGATGTTCAGGTTGCTCAAACTGCAGGAGCTGTTCAAAGGCAAGAGGGATTCCTTCCTGGAAGGACTGATATCAATCCCAAGCACCAATTTAATGCCATCACAGTCATGAGTGAAAAAGAGCTCGAAACAGTGCAGATAAAGAGGCTGAGTGCAGAGCAAATGGTGCAACTGAATGAGTTTGAAGATGAAAACTTTGCAGTCTCAGAAGCTAGTGACGAGTGTCACCAAGGGGGTGTCGCTCGTCATCCACTTTTCACAAGCCCGACACTCATAGATCGCCACAGGTCAGTGACGAGCATTACCCCCTGGTGATGATCGTCACCCACCCCAGAACGAAGCTGTTTCGCCTGTAACTGCAGATAACAGCAAGGAACAAGCTTATAAACCCAAAACACACTTCCCCAAGCATCCTAGGAAGTCTAAACAGGAGATAGAAGAAGCCAGATACAAGGCTATGATAGACAAGCTGATGGTTGAGATTCCTCCTGTTGATGCAGTCAAGCTTTCACCTGCACTAAGAAGGTATGTCAAGAGAAAGATTGTGAATGGTGTAAGCCCTGAGGAAGGAGCATTGATTACCAGAGACATTAATGCAATTCTCTTGGGTAAAATTCCAAAGAAAAAGAAGAAGGTGATTGTTTCTGAACAAGTCAGTGCCACCACTCAAAGCAGAATTCTAGAGAAGCTACCTGATCCAAGAAACTTTGTGCTTGATTGCTCAATCTCAACATGACGTTTTCCCCATTCTCTTTGTGATCTAGGGTCAAGTATTAACTTGATGCCTTCCTCTGTTGGTTCTAGACTTGGAATGACTGATTTCAAGCCAGCTGAGATCTCTCTTATCCTAGCTGATAAATCCATAAGAACTCCAGAGGGTATCTTAGAAGATGTTCCTGTTAACATTGAAGGCTGCATGATTCCCACAGACTTTGTGGTTTTGAAATATGCTGAAGAACCTAAAGATCCTCTTATCATGGGGAAATCATTCTTAGCTAATGCTGGCACCATAATTGATGTGAGAAAAGGGAAGATATAGCTTGATCTTGGTGATGTTGTCATGAACTTTGACATGGATATGCTTAGAGGGAAATCCACCATTGATGGTCAGACCTTTTCTGTAAGGACTGTTAGAATTTGCGGAATAGATGATTTAAGAATTGATTAGAATGATGAACAAGAACAAAGGTAAGAACAAGAGAGTGAGAGAGTGAATTAAGGATAAGTATATTTCCTTAAGTTTGTTATTACATTTGATAGATAACACCTATTTATAGATTCTACACATTGTAAGCTAACGGCTTTAAAAGGGAAAACAATAAGAATAAACAAATGTGTAGATCCCAAAGGTGAAAGTGACCGGTCATGCTTGACTTCCAACGTCCACTTGCTTAAGTTGGTCATGTGACCTTATCTTCTTTGCTTAGATATTTTATGACCGTTGTAGGGGTGACAAAGGGTGAGGAATCCGTGACTTGTACTCCACTCTTGTTTGTGCTTCTTCCTTGAGCTTCACGGTTGTGACATGTACGGACACTCCTCTAACTTGATCATTTTGACACTCCCCCTCAAGCTTTAGCCATGGTGAATGGTAAAGCTTGGAGCCATGAATGATCACCTCATTAAAAACCTCAATGTAGAAAACCTCATGGGACAAAACTACATTGAGGGAAAAAAAGTGTGATATCCACGGCTAGGTGAGCTCAAGCGGAGATGTCAACGAGTCCCATCTTAGAGTGAATGAACTCGCATGTCTTCTGGTTGGCAGCCTTGGTGAAGATATCTGCTAGTTGATCTGAGCTCTTTGTGTAGCATGGCAGAATGACTCCAAGTTGGACTTGTTCCCTGACTTTGTGACAATCCACCTCTATATGCTTAGTTCTCTCATGGAAGACCGAGTTTGATGCAATATGCATAGCTGCTTGATTATCACAATGCATTGTGATCGGTGTGCTTGTCTCACATCCGAGGTCTTTAAGAAGGTTCCTTAGCCACATTAGCTCGGTTGTTAGCCTCCTCATAGCCCGGTACTCAGCTTCAGCACTAGAACATGCAACTACATTTTGCTTCTTACTCTTCCAAGTAACTAGATTCCCACCAATGAATGTACAATAGCCAGTAGTTGATCTTCTATCTACACGGTCTCCTGCCCAGTCTGCATCACAATATCCCACTATCTCTGAGCTTCCGTTGCAACCCATCCAAATGCCATGACCAATTGTTCCTTGAACATAGCTGAGAATGCGCTTGACCATGCTCCAGTGATACAACTTTGGGGCTTTCATGTGTTGGCTAACCTGATTCACAGCAAAACACAAGTCAGGTCTAGTTATGGTAAGATAGATTAGCTTACCAACCATCCTGCGATATTGTGTGATATCTTCAAAGGGTTCATCCTCTAGCTCCCCCTTTCGGTCCACTTTGTAGCTATCTTCAAGAGGAGTTTTAGCTACTTTATCTCCAAGGTCTCCTGTTTCACTCAACATATCAAGCATATATTTTCTTTGTGAGAGAAACAAGCTTTCTTTAGATCTATAAACTTCAATACCTAAGAAGTAATTTAGTTCACCTAGATCTTTAATATCAAAAACTGTCTTTAAATAGTCTTTAGTAGCTAGAATGTTTACCTTGTCATTCCCAGGGATGATTATATCATCTACATAAATGAGAATGACTACTATACCTTCTTGGCTGGTGAGAGTGAATAAGGTGTGATCAGCTTCTGAGCGGCTGAATCCCCTATCAAATAGAACTCTGCTTAGCCGGTGGTACCATGCTCTTGGTGATTGCTTAAGACCGTATATAGCCTTTCTCAGCCTTAACACTTTGCCACAAGTGATGTCCTCTTCCACTCCTGGTGGTGGAGTCATATAGACTTCCTCCTCAAGCTCTCCTTGTAGGAATGCATTCTTCACATCCATTTGCCAAAGATCCCATTCTAGATTAACTGCAAGTGAGATGACCACTCTAACCGTGTGAAGCTTAGCCACTGGTGCAAAGGTGTCTCCATAGTCTTCTCCATAGGTCTGAGTGAAGCCCCTAGCAACTAGCCGAGCCTTATACCTTTCTATTTCACCATTGCTCTTGTATTTGATAGTGAAGACCCATCTTGAGCTCACTGTTTTCTTCCCTTTGGGCAATGTAGCCTCATCCCAAGTGTGATTCTTCTCCATAGCACCCCTTTCCTCGCTGATTGCATCACGCCACACCTCATACTCTATTGCTTCTTCATAGGTTTTAGGTACCTGACCTTGCTCCAATGCTACTAGGAAGGCTTGATGCTCCTTTGGAAACCAAGCAAAAGAGCAAGTTACTTGAGTACGATGGGCTACTGCATTGCCATTGTAGTACACCCTTGTGTTAACCCAATTTGATGGATCCTGCCTTTCCCTTGAGCTCCTCCTTAGAGCTGCTGGAGCAGGAGCTTGTTCTGCTCGTTGTTCTGCTTGTTGTTGTAAGCGCTCTAAGCGTTGGCTCCTTCTTAGCGGTACAACATGAGGAGAGGATCTAGGGTGCTCCGGAGATTGAGCTGGTGTGGGGCTTTCCAGAGGTGCTTCTGCTTGATCATGAGCATTTTCTTGGGTCTCCAAGTCTGTTTGTTCATCATTTACCCCCTCAGGATCAACGGCAGGAGCACTGGTAGGTGTCGTTACTCCAAGATGATCTAAGATGAGCCGTAGGCTAGCTGCTCTATCAGAGGTAGAGGTAGAGAGCCCTTGTAAGTCTTCCCACGGTTGTTTGGAGTAGAAGATTTCTGACTCTAGAAACTTGACATCACGAGAGACTATGTCCCGGCGTGTATCATGGTTGTAGCATTTGTACCCCTTCTGAGTAGTAGAGTAGCCAATGAACATACATCTCATGCTCTTAGCTTCCAGCTTTGTCCTATGATCCTCTGGAATAAAGGCAAAACACACACAACCAAACACCCGTAAGTGATCAAGAGAGGGTTTAGTTGAGTTGAGTACCTCATAGGGTGATGAATCATGAAAAACTTTGGTAGGGATTCGATTAATCAAGTAGCAAGCTGTAAGAACAGCATCGCCCCAAAACCGCTTTGGTACATTATGTTGAAACATCATGGATCTCGCCACCTCCATTAGATGTCTGTTCTTCCTCTCAGCCACACCATTCTGTTGAGGTGTGTAGGGGCAACTAGTTTGATGAATGATTCCATGTGAGGTGAGATGTTCTCTGAAAACATTGCTGGTGTACTCGCCCCCATTATCTGATCTAAAAATCTTAATCTTGGCATTAAAATGGTTAGTTATATGGTTTTGAAATTTTTTAAATGCCTCAAAGACTCTATCCTTTGATGGAAGGAGAGTTACCCAAGTATACTTAGATTTTTCATCTATAAAAGTGACAAAATATTTGTTTTGATCTCTAGATTCACATGGTGATGTCCATACATCTGAATGCACTAAATCAAAACATTTTTCATAAATAGTAGATGACTTGGGAAAAACAGTTCTACAATGTTTTCCTAAGATACAGGCCTCACATTCATCATTTTTAAAACTAACTTTATGTAATAGAAGACTCAATATACGAACATGAGGATGACCTAGTCTAGCATGCCAAATTGCATTATTAGCAGAAGCTACAACATTATTAGTAGATAAAAACTTAGTGTCTTCAAGAACATAGAGATCATCCTTAGTAGTCCCTTTTCCAAGCATTTTGCTGGTTTTAATATCCTGAAAACACACATCATTAGGTCCAAAGATAGCAATACAATCTAAGTCAGTTGTAGCTTTCTTAACAGATAATATAATAGAGGTAAATGTTGGCATATAAAACGCTTTAGATGATCTATTAAAGAGTTTTAAATCTCCTATGCCTTTAATAGGCACATTTTCCCCATTAGCAATCTCAACATTCCCTACTGTTAGCTTTATATTACTAATCAGGTTTAAGTTACTAATCATATGATGTGAAGCGCCTGAATCTACAATCAATGATTTAGTCCTTAGAGTATATGAAGAACTATAGGAATTACCATAATGCTTCATTACATGAAAGGAGGTACCAAGGGTGTTACCAGATTCTTTAAGCACTTTGATCAGGGCATCTAAGTCTGATCTTGTCACGAACTGAGAGGAGTTAGCTGCTCCTTCTTCTCCAGAGGTTGTCTTAGAGGTTTCTCCCTTATGAGTGGCGTTCTCAGCTGCATAGCTAGCCTTTCCCTCTTTCCACTTGCTTGGCTTGAGATGTGGGTGAAGGATCCAGCACCTTTCTTTGACATGCCCCTTTTTCTTGCAATGTTCACAGAATGAGCTTCTCCTTTCATCAAACTGGTAAGCGCCCTTGTTAGCTGAAACGAGTTCCCCCTTTCCTCCAAATAAGCCAAGTGATCCTTGCTCCTTTTGGATTTGAGAACACACTTCTTCAAGGGTTGGCAACCATTCTGCTCTAAGGAGATGCTTGATGAGATCATTGTAAGTTGAGCTGAGGGTCATGAGCAATCCAAAGACTTTGTCTTGCTCTCTTCTGTCGTTCAGGACTTGAGGGTCAAATGTACTTGGCCTTAGCATCTCCAGTTCTGCCCATAGTGCTCTGAATTTTCCAAAGTGTTTGGTAAACTCCATATTTTCTTGCCTTAGCTCATTGATAGCCTTCTTGACTTCAAATACACGGCTGATATGAGATGTTACCAAATGCTTGCTTCAGGGTCTCCCATAGCTCTTTGGCGGTTTCACAGTATGAGTAAGCCTCCAAGATCTCATTGCTAAGGGAGCTTTGTAGTAGAGCAAGAACGGTCTGATCTTCCTTGTACCATTGGGTCTCTTCGGCTGGGACAATGGCGGCTCCGGCGGCTGGTGGTGCTGCTAGAGGAGCATCGCTTAACACATGATTCCAAAGACCTCTTCCACACAAGGCGGTTCTTGTGGTTCTTGACCACAGCAAGTAGTTAACCCCTTTAAGGGTAACTTGTAAAGCCAATGGCTTGTTGTTCTCCATGGCCATGTTTTGATTCTATGGACCTATGGGCAATGCTATGGACCAGTGGTCAATAGGTTTTAAGATGATTTTGTGAGAGAAATGAGGAATGAGCGAGTGATAGTATGGGTGATTAGGAGTGTTTAAGGTGTTTTTGGAGTTTAGGAAATTGGTTTAGTGGTTTTGTTTGAGAGAAAGCAGGTTATGGACCGTTGGGTAAAGAGTTTGGGAATTTTCTGAAAAACTTGAGAGAGATAACGAGTAGAGAAGAAGTAGAGAAGATGAGAATCAGAGTTTGTGATCCAAAAATCTACATAACTCGCTCTGATACCATGTTAGAATTTGTGGAATAGATGATTTAAGAATTGATTAGAATGATGAACAAGAACAAAGGTAAGAACAAGAGAGTGAGAGTGTGAATTAAGGATAAGTATATTTCCTTAAGTTTGTTATTACATTTGATAGATAACACCTATTTATAGATTCTACACATTGTAAGCTAACGGCTCTAAAAGGGAAAACAATAAGAATAAACAAATGTGTAGATCCCAAAGGTGAAAGTGACCGGTCATGCTTGACTTCCAACGTCCACTTGCTTAAGTTGGTCATGTGACCTTATCTTCTTTGCTTAGATATTTTATGACCGTTGTAGGGGTGACCAAGGGTGAGGAATCCGTGACTTGTACTCCACTCTTGCTTGTGCTTCTTCCTTGAGCTTCACGGTTGTGACATGTACGGACACTCCTCTAACTTGATCATTTTAACAAGGACTTCCATAGATGAAAAGCCAGTCATGGAGCATTCAAAAGACATTACTGTTGGATATGTCAATGAACCAGATACTAGTGGGAAATAGAACAAGATGGCTCTTCGAGGAGCAATATCTGAAACTTCTGTGAAAGCTGTTGGGTTTGAGAACTGGAGTGAAGAACATATCTTCAAAACTAGGCTCCAAAAAGAGGTTCCAATCAATGAAAAATTGCTAAAGGAAGAGGAGTTTGTGATGGAGGCAAGGATTTCAGAGCTGAACTGTAGGAAAAATGCAGAATCTCGAACTGTAGGATCAGTGACGCTCGTATGAGCGACATGATCTTTCACCTACAAGTACATCCTCTGCTGTCAAACCAAAAATTCAACATTACACAAACCAAAAACCTGCAACTAACCAAAAGTATGCACTTCCTGGAACCAGTTCCAAACCTCTTAATCTCATCAATAAGAACTTAAAATGTGCAAAAGATGCTTCACACTTATGCAAGCAACGAGATTCTCATAGAAAGCTTAGTGTTTCTTTTGATGATTCTGCAGGAAAAAGAAATATCCCACCAACAGTCACAACCCGCCCTGCTGATGTTTCTCACTTCCTTGGAAGAGTTCATGCATCTGCTGCTTATACACCCCCATGGATGAGGAGACATTCTTCTCCAAGGCATTCACTGCCACTTTCTGATCCACCAGCTGTCTAGACAGCAATCAAAGTCGAGCTAATGACGTTAAATAAGCACTTGGTGGGAGGAAACCCACTGGTAAGTTATCTAGCTATCATACTCTATTTTCATTTTTAACATAAAAAAAGAGAAGAAGAGCAGAGTTATTTGAGCAGAGTAGATCTCTACACCGGGTGACGATCGTCACCAGTAGTGGGTGACGCTCGTCACACTATCCCTTCGCGAGGTACTACTATCATCTCTGCTCATTGCATTTTGTTTCTTCTATTTGGACCAAATCTTGGCTTAATAACACTCGGGACAGTGTTGTTTCAGTCTGGGGGAGGTGGTTACTGACGTTGTGTACATTGTGTTTGATTTTTAGAGTCTTAAAGTTGAGTCAAAAACCTGTTTTATAGAGTCTTATATGAACCATTGGCAAAGTAGTTGATTACAAGTCTTACTAAGTTAAAAGTCATAGGTAGGTCAGTCTAGCAATGAAGGTTTAGATTCTTAGAGAATCTGGAAAATTTGCTGTTAGCTCCACCTTAATGAACTTTAAACTTCTTGTCTTGGAGCTTGATTCTCATTGATCTTGATTCTCTCTTTCAGCACTGACAAGTATGTTTAGATGCAGTCTCTCTTTGATCTTCCCTGATACAGTTTTTAAGAATTTAAGTCAAAAGAATGGTGCATTCATGATCCTGTCTCCTAACAAGGAACAACAGTAATGAACACACTCAAGAACCTGTCTCCTCACAAGGAACACAAGTATTGAGTAGAACCATATCTTAGACTGTAGAAAAACTAAGAAAAAGTTGAAAAATCAAAAATATCAGAAAAAAAGATCAAGGGAAGAGAAAATAGGAGCGCTGTGTTGAGATTGCTTTGTTCAGTTGTTTATGAAAGAAAATGAATCTGTAAGTGATTTAGATGATAAAACCTTGATGAGATATCACACTTAGATAAAAATAAGGAGTTAACAGTAGAGATTTCGGATTTCTTGAAGGAGCTTGAACTGGATTTGAGAGATTTGCTAAGCTTGTGATGATTAAACTGAAATTTGATCTTGTGTTGGCTATGTGGTATGTGGATTTGAAAATGTTAACTAATGTGGTGTTCCTGATGTTTAGCTGACTGTTTCTGTTTTCAAACCTCGACCCTATTCTTTGTCTGATGTTTGCTTGAGGGCAAGCAAAAGCAAAGTCTGGGGAAGTTGATATATCATGGTTTTTATGGTTTTTAACCATGGTATAAGTCCTTTTTATTGAGTCTTCTTAGTCTTTTTAGAGTTCTAGTTAGAGTCTTTGCAGGTTATAGCATGTCTGGAGCACAATTGGAGATTATGGAGCTTTTTGGAGCATTGCAAGATATAATCACGAAGTGTGCAACTCAGAAGGCGAATGTTGGCTTGAGTGACGCTCGTCACCACTCAAAAGTGACGCTCGTCACCCGTAGATGGGAAGGATCATGACTTGTTTTTAAAAGATGGAGGATTATATGCAGTTTTGGCCCAGAAGTTCCTGTATTTGCAAAAAGGCTCCAGCTCGTGTTTTAGCTTCTATATATTAGGTTTTCAGCCATTGTTGACTTTTATCTTAGATTTTAGAATTCAGAGAGCTTTAGAGAGAGAGTTATTCAGAGCTTTTTGGGAAGACAGATCATGTACTCTTTTGAGAAGATTTCGAACCCCTTTAACTTTTACTCTTTCTCTTTAATGCAATTTTATTCATCTTTGCTTTGTGATTCCATGATCATGTATGAGTAATCTGCTAGTTAAGTTAAGCCTTTTCAAGGGTTGATGATGAGTTTGTAGAAATCGCTATCTGTTAGGAATATCTTTTGGTTCTTCATCTCTACTTGTTCTAAAACCGATTTTCTTAGACACATTATCTGGAAATTCGAAACATAGGTTGTTTAATTGATGTGAGAGCATTATTGATAGCCTGATCTAGCAATAGATGAGCAAAACGACTTAGTGCAAATAGATTTGGCTTAGGAGATTCGTGAACAATTGAACTTGATCATTACTCCATGTTTAGATTGTTAGGATTTGCAAAAAGATTTGAAACTCTGTGATTTAGACATAATTAATTTCTGCAATGAGAATTGATTAGTTATATATTTTTGATTCATGATCAAGACGGTTCTTATTCATTCCTGATTTCATGCATTCTACATTCTCGGATTCAACATGCGAATTGTCCTTACTTAGCGCCTTTAGTTTTCTGAGTCTTAGATCAATCAAAATCGCTTGCTTTCATTGTTTTAGTTATTTCGCATTACATACACTATTGATCGCTTAGCTAAATCCGAACTTAAATTCTATAATGTAGTTTACTTACTCCCTTGGGATTCGATAACCCCTTATACTACAACTGTTTTGCTGTGCACTTGCAGTTGTTTTATTTAGATAAAACCTGAGCCCTATCAAATTTTTGGCGCTGTTGTCGGGGAGTAATATCTGCCTATCGATTTTAGTATTAGGATTTTGTCTAAGTTTTTATTTGTTTACTAACTTTCTGCTACTTTTCTTTGTGCTGGTTTCAGGTGTATGCCTAATCACAGTACCAGAAGCAACAAAGAGAAGGAGCTTGTGACTTTGAGCATCGACAAACTCGCTAAGTTGGTGAAGACCATCAGGAAAACTAAGAATCAGTATATAATGGTTGCTCCACTGATCTTGGTTGAAGATGCAGATGGTCACTTGGTTGACAACAAGGGAAAAAAGGAGGAATGAAGAAGGGCAGAGACTAGATCAAGATGGGAATGTCATAGTTGAACAGGCGGTTCAACAAGTGGCACCAGACGTTGGAGCTCCTGTTGCTGCTAATAACGCTGTTGGGATGTTTGTTCAGAGGACTCTAGGAGATTACAACAGACCTGACCAGTTCTATGCCAACAGAGCTGCAATCCGCCCTCCTGCTTTCCAGAGAAATGATTTTGAGCTCAAGCCTGCTTATTATCAGCTGGTGGGTCAGCATCCTTTCCATGGCTTACCACATGAGCATCCTATGGATCATATTGAGAGGTTTGAGGATTTGGCTTCAAGTGTCAAAGCTAATGGAGTTAGCAATAACTTCCTATTCTGCAAGCTATTTCCTTACCCACTTGGAAGAGATGCTGCTTAATGGCTGAAGCAGTTGGAGCCTGGCTCGCAGACCACTTGGAAGGACACCAAGAATGATTTTCTGAACAATTTCTATGATGATGCTAGATCAGAGGACCTGAGGACTAAAATTGCATCATTTTCCCAAGGTCCTACTGAAGCTTTTAAAGCATCATTGCTGAGATTCAAGTCTTATCAAAGGGACTGTCCTCATCATGGTTTCAATCAAGTGCAGTTGCTTGGTATTTACTTCAGAGGAATCGATTGGATGTACTAGATGGCGTTGGATGCTGCTAGTAATGGGAACTTCAACACAAACCTTCCTGATGTTGCAATAACTCTGATTGAAAACTTGGCCTGCAGTAACAGCACTAAGAATGCAGATTTTCAGAGGATGAAACAAGCTGGTTTGAATGATGGGAATCAGATTGCTGAAGTTAAGGCTAAGCTGGACAGTATGCACAGCCTTCTGGTGGGAAAGAAATCAGTCCAATTTGCTGGAGAGGTGGAGACTTTCGAAAATTCTGAAGAGTTTGAGCAAAAAGATGTTAATTTCATCAATGGAGGAGGTTTTCAGAGTCAAAGATTTGGGAATCAACAGTGGAACAGAGGTTCCAATGGCAATAATCAGAAGAACACCATCACAGGAAACCAGAACTCTTCTGGTTATATTCCAAAGCCACATTTCCGGAAGATTGAGTTTCAGAAACCATACCAAAACAGCAGCAATTTCAACAGGAACTATGATTGTCCTTCCTACCAAACTGCACCTCCACAAGACAATAAGATGGAAGCTATGTTAGAACAACTCCTAGAAGGACAGCAGAAGTTGACAGTGAACTTCAATGACAAGTTGGATTCGCTATAATAAGACTTGAATGGGAAAATTGAGAGCCTGAACTCTCATATGAAGAAGCTGGATGTTCAGGTTGCTCAAACTGCAGGAGCTGTTCAAAGGCAAGAGGGATTCCTTCCTGGAAGGACTGATATCAATCCCAAGGACCAATTTAATGCCATCACAGTCATGAGTGAAAAAGAGCTCGAAACAGTGCAGATAAAGAAGCTGAGTATAGAGCAAATCGTGCAACTGAATGAGTTTGAAGATGAAAATTTCGCAGTCTCAGAAGCTAGTAACGAGTGTCACCAAGGGGGTGTCGCTCGTCATCCACTTTTCACAAGTCCGACACTCATAGATCATCACAGGTCAGTGACGAGCGTTACCCCCTGGTGATGATCGTCACCTACCCCATAACGAAGCTGTTTCGCCTGTAACTGCAGAGAACAGCAAGGAACAAGCTTATACACCCAAGACACGCTTCCCCAAGCATCCTAAGAAGTCTAAACAGGAGATAGAAGAAGCCAGATGCAAGGCTATGATAGACAAGCTAATGGTTGAGATTCCTCCTGTTGATGCAGTCAAGCTTTCACCTGCACTAAGAAGGTATGTCAAGAGAATGATTGTGAATGGTGTAAGCCCTGAGGAAGGAGCATTGCTTACCAGAGACATTAGTGCAATTCTCTTGGGTAAAATTCCAAAGAAAAAGAAGAAGGTGATTGTTTCTGAACAAGTCAGTGCCATCACTCAAAGCAGAATTCCAGAGAAGCTACCTGATCCAATAAACTTTGTGCTTGATTGCTCAATCTCAACAGGACGTTTTCCCCATTCTCTTTGTGATCTAGGGTCAAGCATTAACTTGATGCTTTCCTCTGTTGGTTCTAGACTTTGAATGACTGATTTCAAGCGAGCTGAGATTTCTCTTATCCTAGCTGATAAATCCATAAGAACCCCAGAAGGTATCTTAGAAGATGTTCTTGTTAACATTGAAGGCTGCATGATTCCCACAGACTTTGTGGTTTTGAAATATGCTGAAGAACCTAAAGATCCTCTTATCCTGGGGAAAACATTCTTAGCTAATGCTGGCACCATAATTGATGTGAGAAAGGGGAAGATATAGCTTGATCTTGGTGATGTTGTCATGAACTTTGACATGGATATGCTTAGAGGGAAATCCACCATTGATGGTCAGACCTTTTCTGTAAGGACTTCTATAGATGAAAAGCCAGTCATGGAGCATTCAAAAGACATTACTGTTGGGTATGTCAATGAACCAGATACTAGTGGGAAATAGAACAAGATGGCTCTTCGAGGAGTAATATCTGAAACTTCTGTGAAAGCTGTTGGGTTTGAGAACTGGAGTGAAGATCATATCTTCAAAACTAGGCTCCAAAAAGAGGTTCCAATCAATGAAAAATTGCTAAAGGAAGAGGAGTTTGTGATGGAGGCAAGGATTTCAGAGCTGAACTGTAGGAAAAATGCAGAATCTCAAACTGTAGGATCAGTGACGCTCGTCACTGACCCGGTGACGCTCGTCACCAACCTGGACTCAAATGAGCGACATGATCTTTCAGCTACAAGTACATCCTCTGCTGTCAAACCGAAAATTCAACATTACACAAACCAGAAACCTGCAACTAACCAAAGGTATGCACTTCCTGGAACCAGTTCCAAACCTCTTAATCTCATCAATAAGAACTTAAAAGGTGCAAAAGATGCTTCACACTTATGCAAGCAATGAGATTCTCATAGAAAGCTTAGTGTTTCTTTTGATGATTCTGCAGGAAAAAGAACTATCCCACCAACAGTCACAACCCGCCCTGCTGATGTTCCTCACTTCCTTGGAAGAGTTCATGCATCTGCTGCTTATACACCCACATGGATGAGGATACATTCTTCTCCAAGGCATTCACTGCCACTTTCTGATCCACCAGCTGTCTAGACAGCAATCAAAGTCGAGCTAATGACGTTAATCAAGCACTTGGTGAGAGGAAACCCACTGGTAAGTTATCTTGCTATCATACTCTATTTTCATTTGTAACATAAAAAAAGAGAAGAAGAGCGGAGTTATTTGAGCAGAGTAGATCTCCCCACCGGGTGACGATCGTCACCAGTAGTGGGTGACGCTCGTCACCCTATCCCTTCGCGAGGTACCACTATCATCTCTGCTCATTGCATTCTGTTTCTTCTATTTTGACCAACTCTTGGCTTAATAACACTGAGGACAGTGTTGTTTCAGTCTGAAGGAGGTGGTTACTGACGTTTTGTACATTGTGTTTGATTTTTTAGAGTCTTAAAGTTGAGTAAAAAACCTGTTTTATTGAGTTAAAATTTTGAAACTGTCAGTTTTTCTTGGCACTAACCACATAACATTTATGCTTATAAGAACCATTGCCAAAGTAGTTGATTACAAGTCTTACTAAGTTGAAAGTCATAGGTAGATCAGTCTAGCAACGAAGGTTTAGATTCTTAGAGAATCTGGAAAATTTGTTGTTAGCTCCACCTTAATGAACTTTAAACTTCTTGTCTTGGGGCTTGATTCTCATTGATCTTGATTCTCTCTTTCAGCACTGACAAGTATGTTTAGATGCAGTCTCTCTTTGATCTTCCCTGATACAGTTTTCAAGAGTTTAAGTCAAAAGAATGGTGCATTCATGATCCTGTCTCCTAACAAGGAACAACAGTAATGAACACACTCAAGAACCTGTCTCCTCACAAGGAACACAAGTATTGAGTAGAACCATATCTTAGACTGTAGAAAAAATAAGAAAAAAAGTTGAAAAATCAAAAATATCAGAAAGAAAAGATCAAGGGAAGAGAAAATAGGAGAGCTGTGTTGAGATTGCTTTGTTCAGTTGTTTATGAAGGGAAATGAATCTGTAAGTGATTTAGATGATAAAACCTTGATAAGATATCACACTTAGATAAAAATAAGGAGTTAACAGTAGAGATTTCGGATTTTTTGAAGGAGCTTGAACTGGATTTGAGAGATTTGCTAAGCTTATGATGATTAGACTGAAATTTGATCTTGTGTTGGCTATGTGGTATGTGGATTCGAAAGCGTTAACTAATGTGGTGTTCCTGATGTTTAGCTGACTGTTTCTGTTTTCAAACCTCGACCCTATTCTTTGTCTGATGTTTGCTTGAGGGCAAGCAAAAGCTAAGTCTGGGGGAGTTGATATATCATGGTTTTAATGGTTTTTAACTATGGTATAAGTCCTTTTTATTGAGTCTTTTTGGTCTTTTTAGAGTTCTAGTAGAGTATTTGCAGGTTATAGCATGTCTGGAGCACAATTGGAGATTATGGAGCTTTTTGGAGCATTGCAAGATATAACCACGAAGTGTGCAACTCAGAAGGCGAATGTTGTCTTGGGTGACGCTCGTCACCACTCAAAATTGACGCTCGTCACCCGTAGATGGGAAGGATCGTGACTTGTTTTTAATAGATGGAGGATTATATGCAGTTTTGGCCCAGAAGTTCTTGTATTTGCAAAAACTCCCCAACTCGTGTTTTAGCTTCTATATATTAGGTTTTCAGCCTTTGTTGGCTTTTATCTTAGATTTTAGAATTCAGAGAGCTTTACAGAGAGATTTATTCAGAGCTTTTTGGGGAGACAGATCATGTACTCTTTTGAGAAGATTTCTAACCCCTTAACTTTTACTCTTTCTCTTTAATGCAATTTTATTCAGCTTTGCTTTGTGATTCCATGATCATGTATGAGTAATCTGCTAGTTAAGTTAAGCCTTTTCAAGGGTTGATGATGAGTTTGTAGAAATCGTTATCTGTTAGGAATATCTTTTGGTTCTTCATCTCTACTTGTTCTAAAACCGATTTTCTTAGACACATTATCTGGAAATTCGAAACATAGGTTGTTTAATAGATGTGAGAGCATTATTGATAGCCTGATCTAGCATTAGATGAGCAAAACGACTTAGTGCAAAGAGATTTGGCTTAGGAGATTTGTGAACAATTGAACCTGATCATTACTGCATGTTTAGATTGTTAGGGTTTGCAAAGAGATTTGATACTCTTTGATTTAGACATAGTTAACTTCTGCAATGAGAATTGATTAGTTAAATATTTTTGATTCGTGATCAAGACGGTTCTTATTCATTACTGATTTCATGCATTCTACATTCTCGAATTCAACATGCGAATTGTCCTGACTTAGCGCTTTTAGTTTTCTGAGTCTTAGATCAATCAAAATCGCTTGCTTTCATTGTTTTAGTTATTTCGCATTACATACACTACTGATCGCTTAGCTTAATCCGAACTTAAATTCTATAGTGTAGTTTACTTACTCCCTTGGGATTCGATAACCCCTTATACTACAACTGCTTTGATGTGCACTTGCAGTAGTTTAATTTGGATAAAACCTGAGTCCTATCATGATTACAATGAAGTTTTAACATCCTGTAAGCACTCAAGAGGATATGACGCCACTATAAATCAACTTGCGATGCACCATTTCCAAAATCTCGTAAACGCCTATGAAATCTTGGACCTACCTATAGTGGGCTCAATTTTTATATGATGGAAATCCTATAAGAAAGAATTTAGGCAGAGCCCTTGTCAATGGGAGTTGGCTGCAGATATTTTCACAGTCTTACAAAAAAACTGAGGTTGAAGGCATCTCTGATCATGCTCCTTGCTTCCTTCGTTTGTTGCAGCAAGTCTTGGTAACTTGAAAATCTTTTAAATATTTCAATTATCTGACTGACCATCCGCAGTTCCTTTTGACTGTTGAAAGGATATAGATTGGGAACTCCCCTTTACACCACTCCGAAGCTGCTCTCCATAGGTTTTACAAACAACTAAAGGCACACAAATTCGATATCAAGGCTCTGAACATGACACAATATATGGACCTACCTAACTGCACAAAGCAAGCTTATGTAGAGCTCTTTGATTTGCAGCAACAAGTACTAATCAACCTTACTCCTGATTTTACTGTAGCAGCTACATAGGCTTCTGATAAATTGTATTATCTTTCCTTTGTGGAGGAGAATTTATATAAACACAGGTCTTGTACCAAGTGGCTTCAAGTAGGGGATTATAATTCGTCATTTTTATCACTAGGTAGTGATGGATCGTCAAGCTAAATACGGTATCAATTTGTTGGTCAATAATACAGAAGATGTTCTCACAAAGATATATGATATTAAGCGAGAAGCAGTATCTCATTTCCAACGGTTTTTCAGACCCAATCACACGATTGAGTAGATATCATGATAAAGAAAAAATGATGTAAACTGATATAATCTGAATCGATGTTCCTGAAACATAAATTCGGTGCTCAAATGAAGAGATTCCAATGAAGAAGAATATAATCTCAAATAGGATGAACAATTCGTAAGAAACAGAGAAGAAGATCCAAGGAAGAAGATGAAATTAAACCTGATTTTTTTTCTAAATTGTCGTGATTTTTCTTACCTTCGGTCATTTTAACGATTCAGGTTCAGCTACTTTTGATCACAGCCATTGATCTCTCTTTTAATCTCAGCCATCCATCACATCACTTATTCTATATAGAAAATCTCCCCTTTTTGAAAAACCTTGGCCTCTAGGTTGCAAACGATCTCAATTACATTTTTCCAACAAGCATGTTTGCTGACTTTTCTTTCTCTAACAGTACCACACAGAAAAGTAGATTTTCATGTCCATTTGTGCATACAAGTTGAGAAGGGATCCTTTATACATTCTTAATTATGAGTGAGCTTGGAACGAAAACAAATCTTCATCTTATAGAGATAAGATCAATCCCGTTTGAATCAATGAATGAGTTATTCCATGTGCGGACAGAGCTCTAGCCATGGTGCTTTTCTTGTATTTAAACCACCAAGTTTTACACAACTTCCTCTTTCCCAAGATTGAATCCCAACTGTTGCTAACAAGCAAGTCTATATATGCGCATCTTCATCTTCAAGCTCTGAAGTGTTATTCTATTTTGTTTGTCTTCAACGGGATCAGCTTTGGCCATTGTCATGAGCTGAACCGTTGAGTGATTCAACACTCTTTTGTAGCAGATCCAAGAAACGAACTGAATCATTCCCTCTGTCATTTTCCTTTATTAACAGCCAAAAAAACTTCTTTTGGTGGTCATTCTTTTGAAGCTGTTGCAATAAACTCAGCCCGCTATCACACTAAAGATATTTTCTGTCAATATCCAAAAATCTTGTGCAACAAAAACTTCACCAGGTTCCCACACCCAATGGACATGTTTACCCATAAAATCTCACTGAATAACCACCTTTGTACGAACTCCTTTCATGCTCCAAGTGTAATAATCAGAAACTTCAGAAAAAAGCATTAACAAATATTTGTGCAAATTTGCTCAATTTCTAAGTTCTCCTTGTTCTCATCTGAATTCTCCACTTCCATATATTCGTCCACTTTTAACAATCTTTTTGCCCCAATGAAATTCACTTCTGCAGAAAACGAGAAGTTATTTGGTTAGGAGACTTGTTCCTTAACTTTGTCAGAGAATGCACGATAGCTCATCAAATTTTCTTTCTCTTTGCTTTGTTGCTTAGACTCTGTAATTGTTCAAGAAGAAGATGTAGTCTTATATGGATGAGTTGATTCATATAACCTTCCCAACATCAAACATTGCTGCACTGTTTGTGGTTGAAACATGCAAATGTTTATTTGAGTGTCCAATCTTAATTCAGACAAATACATACCAACTAGATGCTCTTCCGATAGTTTCACCCTAGTTTTAAGCAGCTCAAAACAATTGTGATACTCAAAAATCCTATTAGTTTCTTTCAATTGCTTCAATTCAGCAATGGGATGATGCCTCTGATATTTGCATTATTTTTCTTGTGTTTTCATGATAGTTAGGATAGAGTCATTGCACTTAGGTCTTAGTTAATGTCTTGTTTCCACCCATGTAGATTTAGGATGCATTATTTTAGGGTTTTGCATCGTCTTGCATGTTTAGAGCTGTTTTTCAGGTACCTAGACTATCATGGAAGTTAGACAAGGGAATGGAGGCATCCGGGGACAAGAAATGATAATAGAGGAGGAAGTAGATGTTATCTTGCAGTGCATCGAGGAACGTCCACGACCACAAGACGTGGCGAGCAGCACGAAGTTTGCAGCACGACCAAGTATAACGGGTAGAAGCAGATGCATAGGGGAGAAGCCGTGGTGATACCCCAAAAATCGTGCTCACAATCCGTACCAAGACGTCAGCACACCCACCACAATCTTCTTCAGAGGCATGATCCCGTGAAAACTCTACGCACCAATGAACTACCCATTTCAGGCAAGTGGTCCCAAAAGCAAACTACGGCGACCACCCCTTATCTCCTCTCCTATTTATACGCTTAACACAGAGGTTTTTACTCTCAAGTCAATCACCCCTCTATGTTAATCAATTGTAGTATAGTAAGGGTTTTATGTCAATCCAAATGGGTTTGTTGAAAGCAAAAGAGCTGTGAGTAGGAATCCTTAAGTCAAGCAGAGCAAAGAAGTGTTTTTGTTGCCTAAGCAACTTATCTAACAACCTAGAATGATCAATCACCAAAGAGAATTCAAAAGAAGATAGTTTAGCAATGATCAAGAAGGAAATCAGAGCAAAATAAACAGAGCACTTAACAAATTCGAAATTCAATAAAAGAGAAAGCAAGCTCCTAGATGTGGTTATTGATTTTGGGGAATCTATAGACTAACTAAGGTTGTTTCAAACAGCATTGATCAAGAAAACAAGTTAGCAATGGTGGTTCCTAGACATAGAGTTCACAATCAAGCAAGCTAAGTCCAATCTCTTGTAAAATAGCCTTTTACTAAACACCTTAGCAAGACCTAACTCTCATTAGTGCTAAAACATTTAGCAAGCAATAGCAACCAACTCTATGCATGTCAAATTGCTCCTCAAACAGTCAATATCTTGAGCCAAGGCCAGCAAATCCTCTATCAAACAAGATAAGCATTTCATCAAACACTGGGTGGGAATAAGAGAAAGCCTAAATTCTAGATAAGTGTGATCAAGTCAAATATAGCTTATAAACAGATTAATAGAGAGAAACCCATGAAATTAAACACTAAAGAAACCTTAATCAATCCCTAAATCCCCTTAATCTACCACATCTAAGAACTCTAAGCAAACTATTCACTAATACTCATGTTTAACACCAAATCACAAGAGGAAAAGATGTTAATCATTATTTGATACAAACTTAGAGGCTGAAGCTGATGTTCCAACAATGAGGAAAGCTCCAAGAACAAGATCAGGAACTAAAGATTTAGCTGAGAGCTTCAACCAAGTAGTAGAGACGCTGATCACTTCCCAACACTTAGAAGATGTCACTACTCAACTTAGCCAACTGAGCATCGCCAAAGAAGCAGCAATGGTGAGGGCACGTCTAAACGAGGAAGGTATTCCCAACAAGCAAGAAGACTCCCTAAACAAGGAAGGCATTCCCAACGAGCAAGAAGACTCCCGAAAAAAGGAAGACCTTCCCAAAGAGCAAGAAGACGGTTCAAACAACATCAATGGTCTTCACATCAAAAGCATAGCTTATACACCTGGATGGCCAATGATTCATGCTAACAAAGAAAAAGAAGAAGGTGATTGTTTCTGAACAAGTCAGTGCCACCACTCAAAGCAGAATTCACGAGAAGCTACCTGATCCAAGAAACTTTGTGCTTGATTGCTCAATCTCAACATGACGTTTTCCCCATTCTCTTTGTGATCTAGGGTCAAGTATTAACTTGATGCCTTCCTCTGTAGGTTCTAGACTTGGAATGACTGATTTCAAGCCAACTGAGATCTCTCTTATCCTAGCTGATAAATCCATAAGAACCCCAGAAAGTATCTTAGAAGATGTTCCTGTTAACATTGAAGGCTGCATGATTCCCACAGACTTTGTGGTTTTGAAATATGCTGAAGAACCTAAAGATCCTCTTATCCTGGGGAAATCATTCTTAGCTAATGCTGGCACCATAATTGATGTGAGAAAAAGGAAGATATAGCTTGATCTTGGTGATGTTGTCATGAACTTTGACATGGATATGCTTAGAGGGAAATCCACCATTGATGGTCAGACCTTTTCTGTAAGGACTGTTAGAATTTTCGGAATAGATGATTTAAGAATTGATTAGAATGATGAACAAGAACAAAAGTAAGAACAAGAGAGTGAAGGTGTGAATTAAGGATAAGTATATTTTCTTAATTTTGTTATTAAATTTGATAGATAACACCTATTTATAGATTCTACACATTGTGAGCTAACGGCTCTAAAAGGGAAAACAATAAGAATAAACAAATGTGTAGATCCCAAAGGTGAAAGTGACCGGTCATGCTTGACTTCCAACGTCCACTTGCTTAGGTTGGTCATGTGACCTTATCTTCTTTGCTTAAATATTTTATGACCATTGTAGGGGTGACCAAGGGTGAGGAATCCGTGACTTGTACTCCACTCTTGCTTGTGCTTCTTCCTTGAGCTTCACGGTTGTGACATGTATGGACACTCCTCTAACTTGATCATTTTGACACTCCCCCTCAAGCTTTAGCCATGGTGAATGGTAAAGCTTGGAGCCATGAATGATCACCTCATTAAAAACCTCAATGTAGAAAACCTCATGGGACAAAACTACATTGAGGAAAAAAGAGTGTGATATCCACGGCTAGGTGAGCTCAAGCGGAGATGTCAACGAGTCCCATCTTAGAGTGAATGAATTCGCATGTCTTCTGGTTGGCAGCCTTGGTGAAGATATCTGCTAGTTGATCTGAGCTCTTTGTGTAGCATGGCAGGATGACTCCAAGTTGGACTTGTTCCCTGACTTTGTGACAATCCACCTCTATATGCTTAGTTCTCTCATGGAAGACCGAGTTTGATGCAATATGCATAGCTGCTTGATTATCGCAATGCATTATGATCGGTGTGCTTGTCTCACATCCGAGGTCTTTAAGAAGGTTCCTTAGCCACATTAGCTCGGTTGTTAGCCTCCTCATAGCTCGGTACTCAGCTTCAGCACTAGAACATGCAACTACATTTTGCTTCTTACTCTTCCAAGTAACTAGATTCCCACCAATGAATGTACAATAGCCAGTAGTTGATCTTCTATCTACACGGTCTCCTGCCCAGTCTGCATCACAATATCCCACTATCTCTGAGCTTCCGTTGCAACCCATCCAAATGCCATGACCAATTGTTCCTTGAACATAGCTGAGAATGCGCTTGACCATGCTCCAGTGATACAACTTTGGGGCTTTCATGTGTTGGCTAACCTGATTCACAGCAAAACACAAGTCAGGTCTAGTTATGGTAAGATAGATTAGCTTACCAACCATCCTGCGATATTGTGTGATATCTTCAAAGGGTTCATCCTCTAGCTCCCCCTTTCGGTCCACTTTGTAGCTATCTTCAAGAGGAGTTTTAGCTACTTTATCTCCAAGGTCTCCTGTTTCACACAACATATCAAGCATATATTTTCTTTGTGAGAGAAACAAGCCTTCTTTAGATCTACAAACTTCAATACCTAAGAAGTACTTTAGTTCACCTAGATCTTTAATATCAAAAACTGTCTTTAAATAGTCTTTAGTAGCTAGAATGTTTACCTTGTCATTCCCAGAGATGATTATATCATCTACATAAATGAGAATGACTACTATACCTTCTTGGCTGGTGAGAGTGAATAAGGTGTGATCAGCTTCTGAGCGGCTGAATCCCCTATCAAATAGAACTCTGCTTAGCCGGTGGTACCATGCTCTTGGTGATTGCTTAAGACCGTATATAGCCTTTCTCAGCCTTAACACTTTGCCACGAGTGATGTCCTCTTCCACTCCTGGTGGTGGAGTCATATAGACTTCCTCCTCAAGCTCTCCTTGTAGGAATGCATTCTTCACATCCATTTGCCAAAGATCCCATTCTAGATTAACTGCAAGTGAGATGACCACTCTAACCGTGTGAAGCTTAGCCACTGGTGCAAAGGTGTCTCCAATAGTCTTCTCCATAGGTCTGAGTGAAGCCCCTAGCAACTAGCCGAGCCTTATACCTTTCTATTTCACCATTGCTCTTGTATTTGATAGTGAAGACCCATCTTGAGCTCACTGTTTTCTTCCCTTTGGGCAATGTAGCCTCATCCCAAGTGTGATTCTTCTCCATAGCACCCCTTTCCTCACTGATTGCATCACGCCACACCTCATACTCTATTGCTTCTTCATAGGTTTTAGGTACCTGACCTTGCTCCAATGCTACTAGGAGGGCTTGATGCTCCTTTGGAAACCGAGCAAAAGAGCAAGTTACTTGAGTAGGATGGGCTACTGCATTGCCATTGTAGTACACCCTTGTGTTAACCCAATTTGATGGATCCTGCCTTTCCCTTGTGCTTCTCCTTAGAGCTGCTGGAGCAGGAGCTTGTTCTGCTCGTTGTTCTGCTTGTTGTTGTAAGCGCTCTAAGCGTTGGCTCCTTCTTAGCGATACAACATGAGGAGATTATCTAGGGTGCTCCGGAGATTGAGCTGGTGTGGGGCTTTCCAGAGGTGCTTCTGCTTGATCATGAGCGTTTTCTTGGGTCTCCAAGTCTGTTTGTTCATCATTTTCCCCCTCAGGATCAACGGCAGGAGCACTGGTAGGTGTCGTTACCCCAAGATGATCTAAGATGAGCCGTAGGCTAGCTGCTCTATCAGATGTAGAGGTAGAGAGCCCTTGTAAGTCTTCCCACGGTTGTTTGGAGTAGAAGCTTTCGGACTCTAGAAACTTGACATCACGAGAGACTATGACCCGGTGTGTATCATGGTTGTAGCATTTGTACCCCTTCTGAGTAGTAGAGTAGCCAATGAACATACATCTCATGCTCTTAGCTTCCAGCTTTGTCCTATGATCCCCTGGAATAAAGGCAAAACACACACAACCAAACACCCGTAAGTGATCAAGAGAGGGTTTAGTTGAGTTGAGTACCTCATAGGGTGATGAATCATGAAGAACTTTGGTAGGGATTCGGTTAATCAAGTAGCAAGCTGTAAGAACAGCATCGCCCCAAAACCGCTTTGGTACATTATGTTGAAACATCATGGATCTCGCCACCTCCATTAGATGCCTGTTCTTCCTCTCAGCCACACCATTCTGTTGAGGTGTGTAGGGGCAGCTAGTTTGATGAATGATTCCATGTGAGGTGAGATGTTCTCTGAAAACATTGCTGGTGTACTCGCCCCCATTATCTGATCTAAAAATCTTAATCTTGGCGTTAAAATGGTTAGTTATATGGTTTTGAAATTTTTTAAATGCCTCAAAGACTCTATCCTTTGATGGATGGAGAGTTACCCAAGTATACTTAGATTTTTCATCTATAAAAGTGACAATATATTTGTTTTGATCTCTAGATTCACATGGTGATGTCCATACATCTGAATGCACTAAATCAAAACATTTTTCATAAATAGTAGATGACTTGGGAAAAACAGTTCTACAATGTTTTCCTAAGACACAGGCCTCACATTCATCATTTTTAAAACTAACTTTAGGTAATAGAAGACTCAATGCACGAGCATGAGGATGACCTAGTCTAGCATGCCAAATTGCATTATTAGCAGAAGCTACAACATTATTAGTAGATAAAAACTTAGTGTCTTCAAGAACATAGAGATCATCCTTAGTAGTCCCTTTTCCAAGCATTTTGCTGGTTTTAATATCCTGAAAACAGACATCATTAGGTCCAAAGATAGCAATACAATCTAAGTCAGTTGTAGCTTTCTTAACAGATAATATAATAGAGGTAAATGTTGGCATATAAAACGCTTTAGATGATCTATTAAAGAGTTTTAAATCTCCTATGCCTTTAATAGGCACATTTTCCCCATTAGCAATCTCAACATTCCCTACTGTTGGCTTTATATTACTAATCAGGTTTAAGTCACTAATCATATGATGTGAAGCGCCTGAATCTACAATCAATGGTTTAGTCCTTAGAGTATATGAAGAACTATAGGAATTACCATAATGCTTCATTACATGAAAGGAGGTACCAAGGGTGTTACCAGATTCTTTAAGCACTTTGATCAGGGCATCTAAGTCTGATCTTGTCACGAACTGAGAGGGGTTAGCTGCTCCTTCTTCTCCAGAGGTTGTCTTAGAGGTTTCGCCCTTATGAGTGGCGTTCTCAGCTGTATAGCTAGCCTTTCCCTCTTTCCACTTGCTTGGCTTGAGATGTGGGTGAAGGATCCAGCACCTTTCTTTGACATGCCCCTTTTTCTTGCAATGTTCACAGAATGAGCTTCTCCTTTCATCAAACTGGTAAGCGCCTTGGTTGGCTGAAACGAGTTCCCCCTTTCCTCCAAATAAGCCAAGTTATCCTTGCTCCTTTTGGATTTGAGAACACACTTCTTCAAGGGTTGGCAACCGTTCTGCTCTAAGGAGATGCTTGATGAGATCATTGTAAGTTGAGCTGAGGGTCATGAGCAATCCAATGACTTTGTCTTGCTCTCTTCTGTCGTTCAGGACTTGAGGGTCAACTGTACTTGGCCTTAGCATCTCCAGTTCTGCCCATAGTGCTCTGAATTTTCCAAAGTGTTTGGTAAACTCCATATCTTCTTGCCTTAGCTCATTGATAGCCTTCTTGACTTCAAATACACGGCTGAGATTAGAGATGTTGCCGAATACTTGCTTCAGGGTCTCCCATAGCTCTTTGGCGGTTTCAAAGTATGAGTAAGCCTCGAAGATCTCATTGCTAAGGGAGCTTTGTAGTAGAGCAAGAACGGTCTGATCTTCCTTGTACCATTGGGTCTCTTCGGCTGGGATAATGGCGGCTCCGGCGGCTGGTGGTGCTGCTAGAGGAGCATCGCTTGACACATGATTCCAAAGACCTCTTCCACACAAGGCGGTTCTTGTGGTTCTTGACCACAGCAAGTAGTTAACCCCTTTAAGGGTAACTGGTAAAGCCAATGGCTTGTTGTTCTCCATGGCCATGTTTTGATTCTATGGACCTATGGGCAATGCTATGGACCGGTGGTCAATAGCGTTTAAGATGATTTTGTGAGAGAAATGAGGAATGAGCGAGTGATAGTATGGGTGATTAGGAGTGTTTAAGGTGTTTTTGGAGTTTAGGAAATTGGTTTAGTGGTTTTGTTTGAGAGAAAGCAGGTTATGGACCGTTGGGTAAAGAGTTTGGGATTTTTCTGAAAAACTTGAGAGAGATAACGAGTAGAGAAGAAGTAGAGAAGATGAGAATCAGAGTTTGTGATACAAAAATCTACATAACTCGCTCTGATAACATGTTAGAATTTGCGGAATAGATGATTTAAGAATTGATTAGAATGATGAACAAGAACAAAGGTAAGAACAAGAGAGTGAGAGTGTGAATTAAGGATAAGTATATTTCCTTAAGTTTGTTATTACATTTGATAGATAACACCTATTTATAGATTCTACACATTGTAAGCTAACGGCTCTAAAAGGGAAAACAATAAGAATAAACAAATGTATAGATCCCAAAGGTGAAAGTGACTGGTCATGCTTGACTTCCAACGTCCACTTGCTTAAGTTGGTCATGTGACCTTATCTTCTTTGCTTAGATATTTTATGACCGTTGTAGGGGTGACCAAGAGTGAGGAATCCGTGACTTGTACTCCACTCTTGCTTCTGCTTCTTCCTTGAGCTTCACGGTTGTGACATGTACGGACACTCCTCTAACTTGATCATTTTGACAAGGACTTCCATAGATGAAAAGCCAGTCATGGAGCATTCAAAAGACATTACTGTTTGGTATGTCAATGAACCAAATACTAGTGGGAAATAGAACAAGATGGCTCTTCGAGGAGCAATATCTGAAACTTCTGTGAAAGCTGTTGGGTTTGAGAACTGGAGTGAAGATCATATCTTCAAAACTAGGCTCCAAAAAGAGGTTCCAATCAATGAAAAATTGCTAAAGGAAGAGGAGTTTGTGATGGAGGCAAGGATTTCAGAGCTGAACTGTAGGAAAAATGCAGAATCTCGAACTGTAGGATCAGTGACGCTCGTCACTGACCCGGTGACGCTCGTCACCAACCTGGACTCAAATGAGCGACATGATCTTTCACCTACAAGTACATCCTCTGCTGTCAAACCGAAAATTCAACATTACACAAACCAGAAACCTGCAACTAACCAAAGGTATGCACTTCCTGGAACCAGTTCCAAACCTCTTAATCTCATCAATAAGAACTTAAAAGGTGCAAAAGATGCTTCACACTTATGCAAGCAACGAGATTCTCATAGAAAGCTTAGTGTTTCTTTTGATGATTCTGCAGGAAAAAGAACTATCCCACCAACAGTCACAACCCGCCCTGCTGATGTTCCTCACTTCCTTGGAAGAGTTCATGCATCTGCTGCTTATACACCCCCATGGATGAGGATACATTCTTCTCCAAGGCATTCACTGCCATTTTCGGATCCACCAGCTGTCTAGACAGCAATCAAAGTCGAGCTAATGACGTTAAACAAGCACTTGGTGGGAGGAAATCCACTGGTAAGTTATCTTGCTATCATACTCTATTTTCATTTTTAACATAAAAAAAGAGAAGAAGAGCAGAGTTATTTGAGCAGAGTAGATCTCCACACCGAGTGATGATCATCACCAGTAGTGGGTGACGCTCGTCACACTATCCCTTCGCGAGGTACCACTATCATCTCTGCTCATTGCATTCTGTTTCTTCTATTTTGACCAAATCTTGGCTTAATAACACTCGGGACAATGTTGTTTCAGTCTGGAGGAGGTGGTTACTGACGTTGTGTACATTGTGTTTGATTTTTAGAGTCAAAAACCTGTTTTATTGAGTCAAAATTTTGAAACTGTCAGTTTTTCTTGGAACTAACCACAGAACATTTATGCTTATATGAACCATTGCCAAAGTAGTTGATTACAAGTCTTACTAAGTTGAAAGTCATATGTAGGTCAGTCTAGCAACGAAGGTTTAGATTCTTAGAGAATCTGGAAAATTTGCTGTTAGCTCCACCTTAATGAACTTTAAACTTCTTGTCTTGGAGCTTGATTCTCATTGATCTTGATTCTCTCTTTCAGCACTGACAAGTATGTTTAGATGCAGTCTCTCTTTGATCTTCCTTGATACAGTTTTTAAGAATTTAAGTCAAAAGAATGGTGCAGTCATGATCCTGTCTCCTAACAAGGAACAACAGTAATGAACACACTCAAGAACCTGTCTCCTCACAAGGAACACAAGTATTGAGTAGAACCATATCTTAGACTGTAGAAAAAATAAGAAAAAAGTTGAAAAATCGAAAATATCAGAAAGAAAAGATCAAGGGAAGAGAAAATAGGAGAGCTGTATTGAGATTGCTTTGTTCAGTTGTTTATGAAGGGAAATGAATCTGTAAGTGATTTAGATGATAAAACCTTGATGAGATATCATACTTAGATAAAAATAAGGAGTTAACAGTAGAGATTTTGTATTTCTTGAAGGAGCTTGAACTGGATTTGAGAGATTTGCTAAGCTTGTGATGATTAAACTGAAATTTGATCTTGTGTTGGCTATGTGGTATGTGGATTTGAAAGTGTTAACTAATGTGGTGTTCCTGATGTTTAGCTGACTGTTTCTGTTTTCAAACCTCGACCCTATTCTTTGTCTGATGTTTGCTTGAGGGCAAGCAAAAGCAAAGTCTGGGGGAGTTGATATATCATGGTTTTTATGGTTTTTAACCATGGTATAAGTTCTTTTTATTGAGTCTTTTTAGTCTTTTTAAAGTTCTAGTAGAGTCTTTGCAGGTTATAGCATGTCTGGAGCACAATTGGAGATTATGGAGCTTTTTGGAGCATTGCAAGATATAACCACGAAGTGTGCAACTCAGAAGGCGAATGTTGGCTTGAGTGACGCTCGTCACCACTTAAAAGTGACGCTCGTCACCCGTAGATGGGAAGGATCGTGACTTGTTTTTAAAAGATAGAAGATTATATGCAGTTTTGGCCCAGAAGTTCCTGTATTTGCAAAAAGGCTCCAGCTCGTGTTTTAGCTTCTATATATTTGGTTTTCAGCCATTGTTGGCTTTTATCTTAAATTTTAGAATTCAGAGAGCTTTAGAGAAAGATTTATTCAGAGCTTTTTGGAGAGACAGATCATGTACTCTTTTGAGAAGATTTCGAACCCCTTTAACTTTTACTCTTTCTCTTTAATGCAATTTTATTCATCTTTGCTTTGTGATTCCATGATCATGTATGAGTAATCTGCTAGTTAAGTTAAGCCTTTTCAAGGGTTGATGATGAGTTTGTAGAAATCGCTATCTGTTAGGAATATCTTTTGGTTCTTCATCTCTACTTTTTCTAAAACCGATTTTCTTAGACACATTATTTGGAAATTCGAAACATAGGTTGTTTAATTGATGTGAGAGCATTATTGATAGCCTGATCTAGCAATAGATGAGCAATACGACTTAGTGCATATAGATTTGGCTTAGGAGATTCGTGAACAATTGAACTTGATCATTACTCCATGTTTAGATTGTTAGGGTTTGCAAAGAGATTTGAAACTCTATGATTTAGACATAGTTAATTTCTGCAATGAGAATTGATTAGTTATATATTTTTGATTCATGATCAAGACGGTTCTTATTCATTCCTGATTTCATGCATTCTACATTCTCGGATTCAACATGCGAATTGTCCTTACTTAGCGCTTTTAGTTTTCTGAGTCTTAGATCAATCAAAATCGCTTGCTTTCATTGTTTTAGTTATTTCGCATTACATACACTATTGATCGCTTAGCTAAATCCGAACTTAAATTCTATAGTGTAGTTTACTTACTCCCTTGGGATTCGATAACCCCTTATACTACAACTGTTTTGCGGTGCACTTGCAGTTGTTTTATTTGGATAAAACCTGAGTCCTATCAAGTTTTTGGCGCTGTTGTCGAAGAGTAATATCTGCCTATCGATTTTAGTATTATGATTTTGTCTAAGTTTTTATTTGTTTACTAACTTTCTGCTATTTTTCTTTGTGCTGGTTTCAGGTGTATGCCTAATCGCAGTACCAGAAGCAACAAAGAGAAGGAGCTTGTGACTTTGAGCATCGACAAACTCGCTAAGTTGGAGAAGACCATCAGGAAAACTAAGAATCAGTATATAATGGTTGCTCCACTGATCTTGGTTGAAGATGTAGATAGTCACTTGGTTGATAACAAGGGAAAAAGGAGGAATGAAGAAGGGCAGAGACTGGATCAAGATGGGAATGTCATAGTTGAACAGGCAGTTCAACAAGTGGCACCAGACGTTGGAGCTCCTGTTGCTGCTAATAACGCTGTTGGGCGTTTGTTCAGAGGAATCTAGGAGATTACAACAGACCTGACCAGTTCTATGCCAACAAAGCTGCAATCCGCCCTCCTGCTTTCCAGAGAAATGATTTTGAGCTCAAGCCTGCTTATTATCAGCTGGTGGGTCAGCATCCTTTCCATGGCTTACCACATGAGCATCCTATGGATCATATTGAGAGGTTTGAGGATTTGGCTTCAAGTGTCAAAGCTAATGGAGTTAGCAATAACTTCCTATTATGCAAGCTATTTCCTTACTCACTTGGAAGAGATGCTGCTTATTGGCTGAAGCAGCTGGAGCCTGGCTCGCAGACCACTTGGAAGGACACCAAGAATGCTTTTCTGAACCAATTTCTATGATGATGCTAGATCAGAGGACCTGAGGACTAAAATTGCATCATTTTCCCAAGGTCCTACTGAAGCTTTTAAAGCTTCATTGCTGAGATTCAAGTCTTATCAAAGGGACTGTCCTCATCATGGTTTCAATCAAGTGCAGTTGCTTGGTATTTACTTCAGAGGAATCGATTGGATGTATTAGATGGCGTTGGATGCTGCTAGTAATGGGAACTTCAACACAAACCTTCCTGATGTTGCAATAACTCTGATTGAAAACTTGGCCTGCAGTAACAGCACCAAGAATGCAGATTTTTAGAGGATGAAACAAGCTGGTTTGAATGATGGGAATCAGATTGCTGAAGTTAAGGCTAAGCTGGACAGTATGCACAGCCTTCTGGTGGGAAAGAAATCAGTCCAATTTGCTGGAGAGGTGGAGACTTTCGAAAATTCTGAAGAGTTTGAGCAAAAAGATGTTAATTTCATCAATGGAGGAGGTTTTCAGAGTCAAAGATTTGGGAATCAGCAGTGGAACAGAGGTTCCAATGGCAATAATCAGAAGAACACCATCACAGGAAACCAGAACTCTTCTGGTTATATTTCAAACCCACAGTTCCAGAAGATTGAGTTTCAGAAACCATACCAAAACAGCAGCAATTTCAACAGAAACTATGATTGTCCTTCCTACCAAACTGCACCTCCACAAGACAATAAGATGGAAGCTATGTTAGAACAACTCCTAGAAGGACAGCAGAAGATGACAGTGAACTTCAATGACAAGTTGGATTCGCTATAATAAGACTTGAATGGGAAAATTGAGAGCCTGAACTCTCATATGAAGAAGCTGGATGTTCAGGTTGCTCAAACTGCAGGAGCTGTTCAAAGGCAAGAGGGATTCCTTCCTGGAAGGACTGATATCAATCCCAAGGACCAATTTAATGCCATCACAGTCATGAGTGAAAAAGAGCTCAAAACAGTGCAGATAAAGAGGCTGAGTGCAGAGAAAATCGTGCAACTGAATGAGTTTGAAGATGAAAATTTTGCAGTCTCAGAAGCTAGTGACGAGTGTCACCAAGGGGATGTCGCTCGTCATCCACTTTTCACAAGCCCGACACTCATAGATCGTCACAGGTCAGTGACGAGCGTTACCCCCTGGTGATGATCGTCACCCACCCCAGAACGAAGCTGTTTCGCCTGTAACTGCTGAGAACAGCAAGGAACAAGCTTATAAACCCAAGACACCCTTCCCCAAGCATCCTAAGAAGTCTAAACAGGAGATAGAAGAAGCCAAATGCAAGGCTATGATAGACAAGCTGATGGTTGAGATTCCTCCTGTTGATGCAGTCAAGCTTTCACCTGCACTAAGAAGGTATGTCAAGAGAATGATTGTGAATGGTGTAAGCCCTGAGGAAGGAGCATTGCTTACCAGAGACATTAGTGCAATTCTCTTGGGTAAAATTCCAAAGAAAAAGAAGAAGGTGATTGTTTCTGAACAAGTCAGTGCCATCACTCAAAGCAGAATTCCAGAGAAGCTACCTGATCCAAGAAACTTTGTGCTTGATTGCTCAATCTCAACAGGACGTTTTCCCCATTCTCTTTGTGATCTAGGGTCAAGTATTAACTTGATGCCTTCCTCTGTTGGTTTTAGACTTGGAATGACTGATTTTAAGCCAGCTGAGATATCTCTTATCCTAGCTGATAAATCCATAAGAACCCCAGAAGGTATCTTAGAAGATGTTCCTGTTAACATTGAAGGCTGCATGATTCCCACAGACTTTGTGGTTTTGAAATATGCTGAAGAACCTAAAGATCCTCTTATCCTGGGGAAATCATTCTTAGCTAATGCTGGCACCATAATTGATGTGAGAAAGGGGAAGATATAGCTTGATCTTGGTGATGTTGTCATGAACTTTGACATTGATATGCTTAGAGGGAAATCCACCATTGATGGTCAGACCTTTTCTGTAAGGACTTCTATAGATGAAAAGCCAGTCATGGAGTATTCAAAAGACATTACTGTTGGGTATGTCAATGAACCAGATACTAGTGGGAAATAGAACAAGATGGCTCTTCGAGGGGCAATATCTGAAACTTCTGTGAAAGCTGTTGGGTTTGAGAACTGGAGTGAAGATCATATCTTCAAAACTAGGCTCCAAAAAGAGGTTCCAATCAATGAAAAATTGCTAAAGGAAGAGGAGTTTGTGATGGAGGCAAGGATTTTAGAGCTGAACTGTAGGAAAAATGCAGAATCTCGAACTGTAGGATCAGTGACGCTTGTCACTGACCCGGTGACGCTCGTCACCAACCTGGACTCAAATGAGCGACATGATCTTTCACCTACATATACATCCTCTGCTGTCAAACCGAAAATTCAACATTACACAAACCAGAAACCTGCAACTAACCAAAGGTATGCACTTCATGGAACCAGTTCCAAACCTCTTAATCTCATCAATAAAAACTTAAAAGGTGCAAAAGATGCTTCACACTTATGCAAGGAACGAGATTCTCATAGAAAGCTTAGTGTTTCTTTTGATGATTCTGTAGGAAAAAGAACTATCCCACCAACAGTCGCAACCCGCCCTGCTGATGTTCCTCACTTCCTTTGAAGAGTTCATGCTTCTGCTGCTTATACACCCCCATGGATGAGGATACATTCTTCTCCAAGGCATTCACTGCCACTTTCTGATCCACCAGCTGTCTAGACAGCAATCAAAGTCGAGCTAATGACGTTAATCAAGCACTTGGTGAGAGGAAACCCACTGGTAAGTTATCTTGCTATCATACTCTATTTTCCTTTTTAACATAAAAAAAGAGAAGAAGAGCAGAGTTATTTGAGCAGAGTAGATCTCCCCACCGGGTGACGATCGTCACCAGTAGTGGGTGACGCTCGTCACCCTATCCCTTCGCGAGGTACCACTATCATCTCTGCTCATTGCATCCTGTTTCTTCTATTTTGACCAACTCTTGGCTTAATAACACTGGGGACAGTGTTGTTTCAGTCTGGGGGAGGTGGTTACTGACGTTATGTACATTGTGTTTGATTTTTAGAGTCTTAAAGTTGAGTCAAAAACCTGTTTTATTGAGTTAAAATTTTGAAACTGTCAGTTTTTCTTGGAACTAACCACATAGCATTTATGCTTATAAGAACCATTGCCAAAGTAGTTGATTACAAGTCTTACTAAGTTGAAAGTCATAGGTAGATCAGATTAGCAACGAAGGTTTAGATTCTTAGAGAATCTGGAAAATTTGTTGTTAGCTCCACCTTAATGAACTTTAAACTTCTTGTCTTGGGGCTTGATTCTCATTGATCTTGATTCTCTCTTTCAGCACTGACAAGTATGTTTAGATGCAGTCTCTCTTTGATCTTCCCTGATACAGTTTTTAAGAGTTTAAGTCAAAAGAATGGTGCATTCATGATCCTGTCTCCTAACAAGGAACAACAGTAATGAACACACTCAAGAACCTGTCTCCTCACAAGAAACACAAGTATTGAGTAGAACCATATCTTAGACTGTAGAAAAAATAAGAAAAAAAGTTGAAAAATCGAAAATATCAGAAAGAAAAGATCAAGGGAAGAGAAAATAGGAGAGCTGTGTTGAGATTGCTTTGTTCCGTTGTTTATGAAGGGAAATGAATCTGTAAGTGATTTAGATGATAAAACCTTGATGAGATATCACACTTAGATAAAAATAAGGAGTTAACAGTAGAGATTTCGGATTTCTTGAAGGAGCTTGAACTTGATTTGAAAGATTTGCTAAGCTTGTGATGATTAAACTGAAATTTGATCTTGTGTTGGCCATGTGGTATGTGGATTCGAAAGTGTTAACTAATGTGGTGTTCCTGATGTTTAGCTGACTGTTTCTGTTTTCAAACCTCAACCCTATTCTTTGTCTGATGTTTGCTTGAGGGCAAGCAAAAGCTAAGTCTGGGGGAGTTGATATATCATGGTTTCAATGGTTTTTAACCATGGTATAAGTCCTTTTTATTGAGTCTTTTTGGTCTTTTTAGAGTTCTAGTAGAGTATTTGCAGGTTATAGCATGTCTGGAGCATAATTGGAGATTATGGAGCTTTTTGGAGCATTGTAAGATATAACCACGAAGTGTGCAACTCAGAAGGCGAATGTTGGCTTGGGTGACGCTCGTCACCACTCAAAATTGACGCTCGTCACCCGTAGATGGGAAGGATCGTGACTTGTTTTTAATAGATGGAGGATTATATGCAGTTTTAGCCCAAAAGTTCTTGTATTTGCAAAAAGGCCCCAACTCGTGTTTTAGCTTCTATATATTAGGTTTTCAGCCATTGTTGGCTTTTATCTTAGATTTTAGAATTCAGAGAGCTTTAGAGAGAGATTTATTCAGAGCTTTTTGGGAAGACAGATCATGTACTCTTTTGAGAAGATTTTGAACCCCTCTAACTTTTACTCTTTCTCTTTAATGCAATAAACTCAGCCCGCTATCACATTAAAGATATTTTCTGTCAATATCCAAAAATCTTGTGCAACAAAAACTTCACCAGGTTCCCACACCCAATGGACATGTTTACCCATAAAATCTCACTGAATAACCACCTTTGTACGAACTCCTTTCATGCTCCAAGTGTAATAATCAGAAACTTCAGAAAAAAGCGTTAACAAATATTTGTGCAAATTTGCTCAATTTCTAAGTTCTCCTTGTTCTCATCTGTATTCTCCACTTCCATATATTTGTCCACTTTTAACAATCTTTTTGCCCCAATGAAATTCACTTCTGCAGAAAACGAGAAGTTATTTGGTTAGGAGACTTGTTACTTAACTTTGTCGGAGAATGCACGATAGCTCATCAAATTTTCTTTCTCTTTGCTTTGTTGCTTAGACTCTGTAATTGTTCAAGAAGAAGATGTAGTCTTATATGGATGAGTTGATTCATATAACCTTCCCAACATCAAACATTGCTGCCCTGTTTGTGGTTGAAACATGCAAATGTTTATTTGAGTGTCCAATTTTAATTCAGACAAATACATACCAACTAGATGCTCTTCCGATAGTTTCACCCTAGTTTTAAGCAGCTTAAAACGATTGTGATACTCAAAAATCCTATTAGTTTCTTTCAATTGCTTCAATTCAGCAATGGGATGATGCCTCTGATATTTGCATTATTTTTCTTGTGTTTTCATGATAGTTAGGATAGAGTCATTGCATTTAGGTCTTAGTTAATGTCTTGTTTCCACCCATGTAGATTTACTCATACATGATCATGGAATCACAAAGCAAAGCTGAATAAAATTGCATTAAAGAGAAAGAGTAAAAGTTAAGGGGTTAGTTAAGTTAAGCCTTTTCAAGGGTTGATGATGAGTTTGTAGAAATCGTTATCTGTTAGGAATATCTTTTGGTTCTTCATCTCTACTTGTTCTAAAACCGATTTTCTTAGACACATTATCTGGAAATTCGAAACATAGGTTGTTTAATAGATGTGAGAGCATTATTGATAGCCTGATCTAGCATTAGATGAGCAAAACGACTTAGTGCAAAGATATTTGGCTTAGGAGATTTGTGAACAATTGAACCTGATCATTACTGCATGTTTAGATTGTTAGGGTTTGCAAAGAGATTTGATACTCTTTGATTTAGACATAGTTAACTTCTGCAATGAGAATTGATTAGTTAAATATTTTTGATTCGTGATCAAGACGGTTCTTATTCATTACTGATTTCATGCATTCTACATTCTCGAATTCAACATGCGAATTGTCCTGACTTAGCGCTTTTAGTTTTCTGAGTCTTAGATCAATCAAAATCGCTTGCTTTCATTGTTTTAGTTATTTCGCATTACATACACTACTGATCGCTTAGCTTAATCCGAACTTAAATTCTATAGTGTAGTTTACTTACTCCCTTGGGATTCGATAACCCCTTATACTACAACTGCTTTGATGTGCACTTGCAGTAGTTTAATTTGGATAAAACCTGAGTCCTATCATGATTACAATGAAGTTTTAACATCCTGTAAGCACTCAAGAGGATATGACGCCACTATAAATCAACTTGCGATGCACCATTTCCAAAATCTCGTAAACGCCTATGAAATCTTGGACCTACCTATAGTGGGCTCAATTTTTATATGATGGAAATCCTATAAGAAAGAATTTAGGCAGAGCCCTTGTCAATGGGAGTTGGCTGCAGATATTTTCACAGTCTTACAAAAAAACTGAGGTTGAAGGCATCTCTGATCATGCTCCTTGCTTCCTTCGTTTGTTGCAGCAAGTCTTGGTAACTTGAAAATCTTTTAAATATTTCAATTATCTGACTGACCATCCGCAGTTCCTTTTGACTGTTGAAAGGATATAGATTGGGAACTCCCCTTTACACCACTCCGAAGCTGCTCTCCATAGGTTTTACAAACAACTAAAGGCACACAAATTCGATATCAAGGCTCTGAACATGACACAATATATGGACCTACCTAACTGCACAAAGCAAGCTTATGTAGAGCTCTTTGATTTGCAGCAACAAGTACTAATCAACCTTACTCCTGATTTTACTGTAGCAGCTACATAGGCTTCTGATAAATTGTATTATCTTTCCTTTGTGGAGGAGAATTTATATAAACACAGGTCTTGTACCAAGTGGCTTCAAGTAGGGGATTATAATTCGTCATTTTTATCACTAGGTAGTGATGGATCGTCAAGCTAAATACGGTATCAATTTGTTGGTCAATAATACAGAAGATGTTCTCACAAAGATATATGATATTAAGCGAGAAGCAGTATCTCATTTCCAACGGTTTTTCAGACCCAATCACACGATTGAGTAGATATCATGATAAAGAAAAAATGATGTAAACTGATATAATCTGAATCGATGTTCCTGAAACATAAATTCGGTGCTCAAATGAAGAGATTCCAATGAAGAAGAATATAATCTCAAATAGGATGAACAATTCGTAAGAAATAGAGAAGAAGATCCAAGGAAGAAGATGAAATTAAACCTGATTTTTTTTCTAAATTGTCGTGATTTTTCTTACCTTCGGTCATTTTAACGATTCAGGTTCAGCTACTTTTGATCACAGCCATTGATCTCTCTTTTAATCTCAGCCATCCATCACATCACTTATTCTATATAGAAAATCTCCCCTTTTTGAAAAACCTTGGCCTCTAGGTTGCAAACGATCTCAATTACATTTTTCCAACAAGCATGTTTGCTGACTTTTCTTTCTCTAACAGTACCACACAGAAAAGTAGATTTTCATGTCCATTTGTGCATACAAGTTGAGAAGGGATCCTTTATACATTCTTAATTATGAGTGAGCTTGGAACGAAAACAAATCTTCATCTTATAGAGATAAGATCAATCCCGTTTGAATCAATGAATGAGTTATTCCATGTGCGGACAGAGCTCTAGCCATGGTGCTTTTCTTGTATTTAAACCACCAAGTTTTACACAACTTCCTCTTTCCCAAGATTGAATCCCAACTGTTGCTAACAAGCAAGTCTATATATGCGCATCTTCATCTTCAAGCTCTGAAGTGTTATTCTATTTTTTTTGTCTTCAACGGGATCAGCTTTGGCCATTGTCATGAGCTGAACCGTTGAGTGATTCAACACTCTTTTGTAGCAGATCCAAGAAACGAACTGAATCATTCCCTCTGTCATTTTCCTTTATTAACAGCCAAAAAAACTTCTTTTGGTGGTCATTCTTTTGAAGCTGTTGCAATAAACTCAGCCCGCTATCACACTAAAGATATTTTCTGTCAATATCCAAAAATCTTGTGCAACAAAAACTTCACCAGGTTCCCACACCCAATGGACATGTTTACCCATAAAATCTCACTGAATAACCACCTTTGTACGAACTCCTTTCATGCTCCAAGTGTAATAATCAGAAACTTCAGAAAAAAGCATTAACAAATATTTGTGCAAATTTGCTCAATTTCTAAGTTCTCCTTGTTCTCATCTGAATTCTCCACTTCCATATATTCGTCCACTTTTAACAATCTTTTTGCCCCAATGAAATTCACTTCTGCAGAAAACGAGAAGTTATTTGGTTAGGAGACTTGTTCCTTAACTTTGTCAGAGAATGCACGATAGCTCATCAAATTTTCTTTCTCTTTGCTTTGTTGCTTAGACTCTGTAATTGTTCAAGAAGAAGATGTAGTCTTATATGGATGAGTTGATTCATATAACCTTCCCAACATCAAACATTGCTGCACTGTTTGTGGTTGAAACATGCAAATGTTTATTTGAGTGTCCAATCTTAATTCAGACAAATACATACCAACTAGATGCTCTTCCGATAGTTTCACCCTAGTTTTAAGCAGCTCAAAACAATTGTGATACTCAAAAATCCTATTAGTTTCTTTCAATTGCTTCAATTCAGCAATGGGATGATGCCTCTGATATTTGCATTATTTTTCTTGTGTTTTTTCATGATAGTTAGGATAGAGTCATTGCACTTAGGTCTTAGTTAATGTCTTGTTTCCACCCATGTAGATTTAGGATGCATTATTTTAGGGTTTTGCATCGTCTTGCATGTTTAGAGCTGTTTTTCAGGTACCTAGACTATCATGGAAGTTAGACAAGGGAATGGAGGCATCCGGGGACAAGAAATGATAATAGAGGAGGAAGTAGATGTTATCTTACAGTGCATCGAGGAACGTCCACGACCACAAGACGTGGCGAGCAGCACGAAGTTTGCAGCACGACCAAGTATAACGGGTAGAAGCAGATGCATAGGGGAGAAGCCGTGGTGATACCCCAAAAATCGTGCTCACAATCCGTACCAAGACGTCAGCACACCCACCACAATCTTCTTCAGAGGCATGATCCCGTGAAAACTCTACGCACCAATGAACTACCCATTTCAGGCAAGTGGTCCCAAAAGCAAACTACGGCGACCACCCCTTATCTCCTCTCCTATTTATACGCTTAACACAGAGGTTTTTACTCTCAAGTCAATCACCCCTCTATGTTAATCAATTGTAGTATAGTAAGGGTTTTATGTCAATCCAAATGGGTTTGTTGAAAGCAAAAGAGCTGTGAGTAGGAATCCTTAAGTCAAGCAGAGCAAAGAAGTGTTTTTGTTGCCTAAGCAACTTATCTAACAACCTAGAATGATCAATCACCAAAGAGAATTCAAAAGAAGATAGTTTAGCAATGATCAAGAAGGAAATCAGAGCAAAATAAACAGCGCACTTAACAAATTCGAAATTCAATAAAAGAGAAAGCAAGCTCCTAGATGTGGTTATTGATTTTGGGGAATCTAGAGACTAACTAAGGTTGTTTCAAACAGCATTGATCAAGCAAACAAGTTAGCAATGGTGGTTCCTAGACATAGAGTTCACAACAGAGCAAGCTAAGTCCAATCTCTGGTAAAATAGCCCTTTACTAAACACCTTAGCAAGACCTAACTCTCATTAGTGCTAAAACATTTAGCAAGCAATAGCAACCAACTCTATTCATGTCAAATTGCTCCTCAAACAGTCAATCTCTTGAGCCAAGGCCAGCAAATCCTCTATCAAACAAGATAAGCATTTCATCAAACACTTGGTGGGCATAAGAGAAAGCCTAAATTCTAGATAAGTGTGATCAAGACAAATCTAGCTTATAAACAGATTAATAGAGAGAAACCCATGAAATTAAACACTAAAGAAACCTTAATCAATCCCTAAATCCCCTTAATCTACCACATCTAAGAACCCTAAGCAAACTACTCACTAATACTCATGTTTAACACCAAATCACAAGAGGAAAAGATGTTAATCATGATTTAATACAAACTTAGAGGCTGAAGCTGATGTTCCAACGATGAGGCAAGCTCCAAGAACAAGATCAGGAACTAAAGACTTAGCTGAGAGCTTCAACCAAGTAGTAGAGACGCTGATCACTTCCCAACACTTAGAAGATGTCACTACTCAACTTAGCCAACTAAGCATCGCCAAAGAAGCAGCAATGGTGAGGGCACGTCTAAACGAGGAAGGTATTCCCAACAAGCAAGAAGACTCCCTAAACAAGGAAGGCATTCCTAACGAGCAAGAAGACTCCCGAAATAAGGAAGACCTTCCCAACGAGCAAGAAGATGGTTCAAGCAACATCAACGGTCCTCACATCAAAAGCATAGCTTGTACACACGGATGGCCAATGATTCATGCTAGCAAAGGGGTTTCCTTATTTAGCATTACACTACTTAAGTGAAAATGCTTCTAAACCGCCTAAGCCGAGGTAAGTCCGAGTTCTTATTTCAATATGGTTTATTCAACTAATAAAGCTCTCTCTTTGGTTGTTTTGGTTCAGCTTTTATTTCATTTAAACATTAGTATAAGGCATTTAAACATTCGTTTTAAGGCATTGTTAGCCAAGTAGTTTAACCTAAGGGTTTTTGTAATCTGTTTCAAGTCCCCTAGAACGGCAAAGCTGTTCAGACTATTTATAAAGTCCCCTCACAGCCGTGTATCATTTAACACATATCAATAAAGAAACGAACTTCTTAGCTAAGTACCAATCTCTTGTTCTCTATAGCCTTGTGTGATTCATTGCTTGAAGAGTTCTTTGTCTTATCAAGGTTTATCACCATAAAGCCTTGTGGCGACTATCGATCCATCATTCTATTTCATCTCACAACTTAGATCTTGCAAATAGAGTTGTACGGCTCTTTGTTTGGTCCCTATCTCGATCTACTTCCTTCCATAGTCCATCCCTTGATTGCAAGCCGAAAGAGTTGAACAACCAGCGGCCCAATCCCATCACCATACACGGTTACTAGCTTGTAGGCGTGTGTCATATGGTATCAGAGCCGAACGGCTCCCTAAACAGGTGTACTCTATCCCTTTTTGCATCATTTCTTTCCAATGTCTCGTTGATTCATTAGATCATTCATTCATCTTCAAAAAAAAAATATATAAAAAGTTTTCTTTGTTTATTGTTTTGATCCGTTTCTTAAAACCATAAAACCCCAAAAGAAGTTTTCATTATTGCATATTTCGTGTTTTGATTCATTTCCACAAAAAAAAAACTAAAATTGTTAAGATGCTTGTTTCTCATATACGGTTTTAAAAACTCTTTCCATATTAGTCATATATCGAGTATTGCTTGCCTTTTGTGTTCTCAATACATCTTGCTTGCATAATCATATTGTGTGGCTTCCTTACTTGTGTAGAACGGTTTAATATCACTAAGTATTAGAACTATAGTTTATAAGCTATTGTTGGCGTATTTAGTTATATACTTTAAGAACCCATTCAACACTTGTTCTTTGAGAGTTTTGTAGAAATACTATGGGAGAAGCAGATCAAGCTGACGTTATGAGACAGATGCTCGAGTCTATTCAAGGCATCAGTGCTAGGATGACTCAACTAGAGCAGCAAATGCCAGCACCGCCCCCTGCTGGAGCTCCCAATGGTCCTAGAAACCGAGAGAGGACTCCCGTACCACGAGGAGAAAGTGAAACTGACGATGACATGCCAAGTTTGGAGGAAGATGATCCTAACCCGAGGCAAAGGAGGTACCATAATCGTCATAGAAGAGGGAGAGATAGAGAAGATGATCAACCATGGCTTGGAGGAAAGGATATCAAGCTCACCGCACCCACATTCGCCGGAAGAGTCAACCCCGAGGCATATGTGGATTGGGAGAGAAGAATGGAGTATATCTTCGACAACTACCAATACAACGACGCCAAGAAGGTCTCCCTAGCTGCTGCACAGCTAACCGAGAATGCTCTTTCCTGGTGGGACAGAGAAGTTTCGGAGAGGAGAAGACATAGACACGACCAAATCACCACTTGGACGGAGATGCGATATCACTTGAGGAAGAGATATGTCCCTTCCTACTATCACCGTGAGCTACAGAAGAAATTCAGAAAGCTCACACAAGGCACTAGATAAGTTGAGGAGTATTTTGAAGAGTTTGAGCTACTCAAGAATCGCTTGGAGACCAACGAGACAGAAGAAACACTCATGGCGCAGTTCATTGATGGATTACATGATCAAAGATCAAGAAAGGTGGAGAGGACCATGTACCGAGACCTTGATGAGCTCCTACACTTGGCTGTACATGTCGAGCAGCACGTCAAGAGGAAGTCAGCCTCTACTGCTAGAGCTAAGCCTGCTTGGAGTTCACAACCGAGGGCCTATGATAAAGGCAAAGCACCATAAGCAGTTTCAAAGTACAAGAAACCGGTGGTAGAAACATCTAAAGCAGCTATTGGCAAATCAAGCAAGCCCCAAAACCAGCGAGCTAGAGATGTTACATGCTTCAAGTGCCAAGGGAGAGGCCACTATGCAAGAGAATGCCTCAACCAGCGAGTAATGTTACTTAAGGAGGATGGCGAATATGAATCGCAGGATGAGGCTGAGGCTACACTTGCTGAAATCGAAGAAGAAGTGACCGACTATCCTGACGAAGGGGAGATACTAGTTACTAGAAGAGTACTCAGCACCTTGTTTGATTCAGAAACACTTCAACGGGAGAACATCTTCCACACACGTTGCACCGTAAACACCAAGGTATGTAGTCTGATCATAGATGGTGGTTCGTGTACTAACGTGGCTAGTAAGTATCTTGTAGATAAGCTAGGGCTCAAGAAGACAAAGCACCCGAGGCCTTATAGACTCAAATGGCTGAATGACGAGACTGAGCTGAAGATAGGGGAACAAGTACTTGTACCTTTCAGCATTGGCACTTATGAAGATCAGGTTCTATACGATGTTGTTCCTATGCAAGCCGACCACATTCTACTTGGCAGGCCGTGGCAGTTTGATAAAGAGACGCTACACAACGGCAGAACCAATTTCTACAGCTTCTCTCACAACAAGAAGAAGTATAGCCTTGCTCCGCTTACCCCTCAAGAAGTCTTCACCCTCCAAAAGGCTATGGACAAAGGAGCTACGGTAAGTAAGACTAGCCTCTACGTTACTCCTAGTAATGTTTTAAAGGCTTTAGAATCCAAAACGCAGGTACTACTCATGATCTTTAGAGAAGGGTTATTTTCAGGTCAAGAGGAGAATGCTTTACCCGCCGAGATGAATGAGCTTTTGGTGAAGTTCAAAGATGTCTTCCCTGATGAGATACCAGCCAGTTTACCACCCATCCGAGGCATTGAGCACCAGATAGACCTTATACCCGGAGCACCTTTACCCAACCGGCCAGCTTATAGAGTTAACCCGGAGGAAGCAAAGAAGCTAGAAGCACAAGTTCAAGACCTTATGTCTATAGGTTACATCCGAGAGAGCTTGAGTCCTTGCACTGTACCGGTCTTGTTAGTGCCAAAGAAGGACGGGTCATGGAGGATGTGTGTAGACTGCCGAGCTATAAACAACATCACCATCAAGTATAGGCACCCCATTCCCCGGCTAGACGATATGTTAGATGAGTTGAGTGGAGCTACAATATTTTCAAAGGTTGATCTCAAGAGTGGCTACCACCAAGTTAGGATGAAAGAGGGTGACCAGTGGAAGACAGCCTACAAGACCAAGAGAGGGCTATACGAGTGGTTAGTCATGCCCTTCGGTCTCACCAATGCACCGAGTACATTCATGAAGCTCATGAATCATGTACTGCGAGCATACATCTGTAAGTCAGTAGTTGTGTATTTTGATGACATTCTGATCTATAGCTCTAGCTTAGATGATCATCTTAAACACATTGAGCAGGTTCTAGAAACGTTAAGGTTAGAGGGCTTATATCCAAACCTAAAGAAATGTACCTTTTGCACTGATCAGTTAGTGTTTTTAGGTTTTGTAGTAAGTTCATATGGGCTTAAAGTGGACGAGGAGAAGATTAAGGCGATTCAGGAATGGCCAACTCCATCTACCATTGGGCATGTTAGGAGCTTTCACGGTTTAGCGAGCTTCTATAGGAGATTTGTGAAAGATTTTAGCACCATTGCCGCCCCCTTAACCTCAGTGATCAAGAAGAATGTTGCATTCTCATGGGGCAAAGAGCAGGAGCTAGCGTTTCAAAGGCTTAAGGATAACCTTACACATGCGCCTGTTTTGGCATTACCTAAAAAATTTTGAAGTTGAATGTGATGCTTCAGGAACAGGAATCGGAGCTGTTCTTACTCAAGGAGGGAAACCCGTGGCTTTCTTTAGTGAGAAACTCAATGGAGTCGCCCTTAACTACCCTACCTATGACAAAGAACAATATGCTCTAGTAAGGTCTCTTGAAACTTGGCAGCATTACCTTTTATCCAAAGAGTTTATTATTCATACAGATCATGAGACCCTCAAGTACTTGAGAGGACAAACTTCTTTGAAAAAGAAACATGTTAGATGGCTTGAGTTCGTGGAGATATTTCCCTATGTAATCAAATACAAGAAGGGAAAGGAGAATGTTGTAGCGGATGCTTTATCCAGGATACATGCCCTCATCTCAACAATGGAGGCTAAGATCATGGGATTTGAGCATCACAAGCTACTCTATGGAGAGGATCCTGACTTCAAAGAGCTTTATAATCAATGTAGCCGAGGAGTTTTTGGTTCTTTTTACAGGCATGATGACTTTCTATTCAAGGACCGCCGGCTATGCTTACCTCAAAGCTCAGTCAGAGAACTCATCATAAGGGAGGCACACGGTGGAGGTCTTATGGGACACTTTGAGATGGACAAAACACTTAGCTTCGTCAAGGAGCATTTCTTTTGGCCCCATCTTAGACGTGACGTTGAGAGGTTCTGCTCCTAATGCATCACTTGCTTAAAGGCAAAATCCAGGTTGCATCCCCACGGTTTATACATTCCTTTACCCATACCTGACCTACCATGGGTAGACATTTCTATGGATTTTGTTTTAGGTTTACCCAAGATCAGAAACAAGGATTCAATCTTTGTAGTGGTGGACCGTTTTTCTAAAATGGCGCATTTCATTCCATGTGCCAAGACTAATGATGCTACTCAGATTGCTGATTTGTTCTTTAAAGAGGTGGTGAGGATTCATGGCCTTCCAAGAACCATTTTTTCTGACCGAGACACCAAGTTCTTGAGCCACTTTTGGAGAACCGTTTGGAGAAAGCCTGGGACTAAGCTTCTTTTCTCAACAACTTGCCACCCACAAACCGATGGACAGACTGAAGCAGTAAACCGTACACTCTCCACCCTATTAAGGGCTATGGTTGGTACAAATTTAAAGAATTGGCTAGACTGTTTACCTTTCATTGAGTTTGCTTACAATAGAGTACCCCATTCGGCTACTAAGCTTTCACCCTTTGAGATTGTCTATGGTTTTAGACCCATTGCTCCTTTAGATCTTACTCCTCTACCGCCGGTGCAACAAGTGAGTCAAGATGGAGTTAGTAAGGCTGAGCTGATGAAGACTATGTTCAAGAAGGTCAAGGAGAACATAGAGAAGAGGAACAAACATTACAAGAAGAATGCTGACAAAGGGCGCCGAGAAGTTACCTTTGAGCCTGGCGATTGGGTTTTGTTGCACATGAGAACCGAGAGGTTTCCAATTCAAAGGAAGTCTAAGCTCTTACCGCGTGAAGATGGCCCGTTCAAAGTCCTTAAAAAGATCAATGACAATGCATATTAGATCGAGCTTCCAGGTGAGTTTAACATTTCAAACACTTTCAATGTATCTGACTTGTTACCATTTGATGTAGGGGAATCAGTTTTAAGGACAGAACCTTTCCAAAGGGGAGAGGATGATACAAACTCAGAGGCTGAAGCTGATGTTCCAACGATGAGGCAAGCTCCAAGAACAAGATCAGGACCTAATGACTTAGCTGAGAGCTTCAACCAAGCAGTAGAGACGCTGATCACTTCCCAACACTTAGAAGATGTCACTACTCAACTTAGCCAACTGAGCATCGCCAAAGAAGCAGCAATGGTGAGGGCACGTCTAAACGAGGAAGGTATTCCCAACAAGCAAGAAGACTCCCTAAACAAGGAAGGCATTCCCAACGAGCAAGAAGACTCCCAAAACAAGGAAGACCTTCCCAACGAGCAAGAAGACGGTTCAAACAACATCAACGGTCCTCACATCAAAAGCATAGCTTATACACACGGATGGCCAATGATTCATGCTAGCAAAGGGGTTTCCTTATTTAGCATTACACTACTTAAGTGAAAATGCTTCTAAACCGCCTAAACCGAGGTAAGTCCGAGTTCTTATTTCAATATGGTTTATTCAACTAATAAAACTCTTTCTTTGGTTGTTTTGGTTCAACTTTTATTTCATTTAAACATTAGTATAAGGCATGTTAGCCACATTTTATTTACATTTTCGTTTTAAGGCATTGTTAGCCAAGTAGTTTAACCTAAGGGTTTTTGTAATCTGTTTCAAGTCCCCTATAAGGGCAAAGCTGTTCGGACTGTTTATAAAGTCCCCTCACAGCCGTGTATCATTTAACACATATCAATAAAGAAATGAACTTCTTGGCTAAGTACTAATCTCTTGTTCTCTAAAGCCTTGTGTGATTCATTGCTTGAAGAGTTCTTTGTCTTATCAAGGTTTATCACCATAAAGCCTTGTGGCGACTATCAATCCATCATTCTATTTCATCTCACAACTTAGATCTTGCAAATAGAGTTGTACGGCTCTTTGTTTGGTCCCCATCTCGATCCACTTCCTTCCATAGTCCATCCCTTGATTGCAAGCCGAAAGAGTTGAACAACCAGCGGCCTAATCCCATCACCATACACGGTTACTAGCTTGTAGGCGTGTGTCATGATTAGAAGAGAGATTAGAGAGAAATTAATGGCAAATACAAACTTAAATTAAATAAAGCAAGAAATTTGTCCACAAACCCAGAAAATAAACTCAAGAACAGTGTTATGAGGTGACTTCTCGAAAATCCCAGAAAAAGGGTATTTATACAAATGAGAAGGAAGCCCTAAAGAAATGGCAAAAGTGTAATAAAAACAAGGCTCGGACTGGGTTCGTATCGGTCAGTTGTGATAAATGGTGTAAATACAAGAGATATCAACACCCCCACACTTGCCTTTTGCTTGTCCTCAAGCAAATAAGATCAAATGAGAGAGTGAGGTTTGAAGGTGGGCATTCAAATCCAAAAGTGCAAAGGTAAAGAGATGGTATCAATGCTTAAGTGCCTAGTTGTGGGATGCAAACATAATCAGCTATACTTTAAAGATGCTAGCCATGCTCATCATGTTTCAAAATGACCTCAAATCTCAACTTAGGCAAATGCTCAAATTAACCAACTCTTTAACATTCAATTAAGCTTAGAACATGAATCATGTTTACGCAAATCTAGTGGAGACATTTGGTTCAAAAGGTAAGGTTATGAGATAAAAATGATCTCATTTTAGCAAAAGGGTTTTCAAACACAAGGGATCACTCAATGAAAAAGATTCCATCTTAGGCAAAATTCCAAAGGTAAAAGCACACTTATGCATGCAATTCAAAGCTCCCTTCTACCTAAAGATGAATCCTAAATACTACTAAACCCAAAGTGAGCCCCTAAGTCTACCCTTTTCCTAAACTCTACCCTTTACCCTTCTTCTTGGCTGGGGAAACTTCTTCTTTTTGCTTGTGTGGTTGCTTCTTTTTGGTTAGGACTTGCTCTTCTTTGTTGATGAAGGTGCCTTCATCACCTTTGGTGGATTGCTCTTGGTCTGATTTTTCTTCTTTTAACCTTTCTGAGCTTTGTTGCTGGTGCCTTTCTTCTTTACTTAACCACAATTATAGACTGTTTCCCCTTTTCTACCATTTAAAACTCTTTCTTTTTCTTTCAAAACATATATACATGAAGTTCAAATAACACTACCTTTTTAACCCAAAACTCCTATCCTAGAATCAAGCTCAAGATGCAAGCTGATATCTACAAGAGAGCTTATTATTGCCAGCCTTATTCTTAACACTTTTTGCCAAGACAAAATCGAAAATGATATGCAAAGGCCTCACAGCTCTCAAGATAGTGTTTAGGCTCAAAAGAAGGTTTTGGTTAAGGGAGTGGATTAACTGTCCCATAAGTATGAGGATCAGCTATTTGGATCAACAAGAGTGGCAGAAAGGAAAAAGATGATCCAAATATGTATATGGTAGCCAGGAATTCAATTTTCAATGTATAAGACATGATAATTAAAAGTCCAAATTAAAGTTCAAGTTGATAGAGTTGATTTTCAGAGAACAAGTGCTTTCAGTATGAGATGAGTTGATCAAAATTAGCATTCCAAGCATGGATCAGTCTTAACTTCTAGCTTTCTTATGATGCATCAAACAACTAATCACTTAAACACTGAAATCATCTCTAAACTCTAAGCACTTTACAAGGAAATTTCATCATTATGCCCTATTCAAATGTAATGCAACCTATATGTCAACACTAGACTCAATCCTATAAGAATGAAATGCAACTATATGCTTTCTTTTTGGTTTGCAAAAATGCAAAATTTTTCAAAATTTTCAATTTTTTTGTGTTTTTCTATGCCTTAGATGAATGCATGATATGCATGTGATTCAAAGTGAAAGAAAATAAAAAACTAAGAAATCAAAACATAAAATCAAACCCCAAATCTCTCCCCCACACTTAAATTACACAGTCCCTTGTGTAATGAAAGCAATGAGAGAGAGAAGCAACAAAATATAATACAGAATTGAAAAAATTTGCAATGGTATAGACAATGGAAAGGATGTGGTACTTTGTTTAATAAGTAGAGTGGTGGGAGGATCCAGATGTCTGAGGAGACTTGCTAGCTCTCCTCTTGTTCCTCCTCTCATAAGTCTTTGAAGATGGCGCTGCTTCTTGTGGTGGGGGAACCCAGCTTGACCATAACTGCTCAGCTTGAGAAGAAGTACCTTGGTGACCCCATTGCCATGTTTGTTGAACCTCAGCAGGGATGGGAGTTTGTTCCCATGCTGATGGAATATGGGACCTTGGCTCATATGATGAAGCCCTTGGTTGTGCCCATGTCCCCCATTGATCACTTGGCTGTGCATGAAAGGTATGTCTTCCATGGGGGTTCTAAACAGCCTCCTCTTCTTCAGTTGGGTCAACTTGTGGCATAGGCTCTTCTTGATGAGAAGTGTGCTCATGAGTGTGACTCTGATGGGAAGCTCCTGCTGATGTAGCTTTTTTCTTCCTGAACTTCCCTTTAACCATTTTCACCAAACTCCTAATGGCTTTGTCTTGCCACTTACACCATTTTTGAAGGGTGTTGATGTGTTCATGAGCAGACTTCATAGAGCTCTCTTGGCTTGGGCCTCCATAAGGTTTGAAGTGGAACTGCTTTGAGCTGTAATTCAGCACTTCTTCTTCATCAAGCTCATCTTCTTCTTCTTGTGTTTCCCCTTGGCTTTCAGCGCCAGCAGTAGCATCTTCATGGACTTCTTCTTCACCTTCTTCTCTTCTCTCTTCTCTTACTTCTTCTTCAACCTCTTCTTGTTCTTCTTACTCACTAGCTTCTGCTCTTTCTTCAGGGACAGGGCCGCCTTGGTAGAGCTGATCATCACTTGGAATTAAACTGATGTTGCTCCTTGTGGTGAAGGAGGTAAGCCTTGGATTAGGGAGAAGGACTCTTGTTGGCTCTTGGAGTTCATTGAGGAATTTGTAGACATGCTTTTCTTGAATACTCTTCTCAATGTAATGGCTTCTCTTAAGATAGTCCATGTCTATCCATAAAGGACCTAGAGCATCATCAACATGTTCTTCAAAGTCCACACTGATATCTCTTGTAATTACATCATTTAGGCTTGCATTTAGTGCATGTTTTGGTTCTCTTTTGCATGTTTTCCTTATCCTTTATCCCATTTTCTTCTCCTTTTAGACTTAGTTTGCATTTAGGATGTAGTTTGCATTTTGTTTGCATAAAAGATGTTTATAGGTACTCATTGAGCTACAAGGAGCATGGAAGATGATGGTGGGTACAGCACAAGACATGAAAAGAGCCAAGAAGAAGGTGCACCTTGTTGAAGCGGCCAGAAACTTCACCTTACAAAACTGGCTCCGACAAAGCATCTCCAACCCGATTCAGCTTCAACAATCTTCACCAATGTTGTATCCCCGTGAGTTAGCTTGCGTCTGGAGTTGGTTTCAGGTAATTCCCATCAGCGGTTAGAAAGTTACAGGAGTTTTCGTCAAACCGCTCAACCCTTTTCGGTCAGAGCACGGAGGACATCGATCAAAAAGTGATCGATACAAGATTTTCGATCAGATGCATCGATCAGCACTGATCGTTATAAACCCGCCGGACTAATTTCGGTCAAGTGAAACGATCAGGTGGTGATCGATATGATTCATATCGACTTAAGATCAGCTCAGATGATGTGTTTGCATTCCGATTTGGCTTCGGCGTCCTTCATCAACGTTGTAGCCACTTGATTTAGCTTTCGTTTGGTTTTAGTTTCAAGTCATTCCCATCAGTGGTTGAAGAGTTACGAGGAATAAAGTGAGCACATGTCCATCTGGAGTTTTTACCGTTGATCTTGACCGACTTGAAGATCAGCTCGAGCGAGTAGCCTCCGTCTCTATTCAGCATCTTCACTGTTCATGAAAGTTGTAGCCACGTGAGTTAGCTTTCAGGAGGACTTGGTTTCAGGCCATTTTGATATGCCGTTCAACAGATATCATAATTTTCGTGAAACCGTTCAACCTGCATTGACCAGCAGAAGCCCATTGATAGGATTCACAACGATCAACCCTGACTGTTGCAACTGATCGATGTGGACCTAGACTGAAGACCATTTATTTACAATTTTGCCATTTTTGCTTAGACTCCTATAAATACTTAAAATCCATAATTTCTTAGAACAATCTTTATCCATCAGTCTCTTCTTCTTTGTTTTAGCCTTTTGATTTTGTAACTTGAATCTTTGCTAGATTTTAATAAAAGTTTGCATTTATCTTCTTGTTTCATCTTCTTAATCATGATTAACTATCTTTTCTTCATAGATTTGATGGTTTTCACCATGATTAGTGAGTAGTTTGCTTTAGGTTTGAGATTATGGCAGATGGGGTGATTTTAGTGATTGTTTAGGTTGATTAGGGCTTAGATCTTCTCATTCCCTTTCTTATATGATTGGGCTTAATGCTTAGTACCTCTTTGTTGGAGAAGTTGATTTTAGGTTTTCACATGCACACCAAGTGTTTGATGAAATTCCTGAATGAAGTTCAATGCTTGAAAATGGTGTTTAGATAATCATGAGTCTTTGCATCTATCATTTATTGCTTGAATGTGCTTATTGCTTAGTACCATATTGATGAGAAATTGCCTTTAGACATTGATTATGCATGATAATGTGAGTTGATGTTTGATATATTGTATAAGAGATTAGTAAGCCTAGCCTAAGAGATTAGATGTCTAGCATGCTAATTGGTTTTATGGAACTCGATTTTAATGCTTGATGATTATATGTTTGAGTAAAGAGATTGGATTAGTCTTTATTAGTGTTCCTTACCTAAGGTTGAGTGTTTAGAATTGCTTGTTTTGATCACCCTAGACATGAACATGAATCACCCTATCACCATTGCCTTGATCTTGAACCATCTTTTAATCTTTGAAGTCTTGCTTTTACATTGTTTTAGTTCAGATTTTACTCTGTTTATGCTCTGTTTCTCTTTGCCATTACTGCTCTTTAATTGCTTTCTTTTGCTTTCTTTTGCTTTTTTGCTTGATCACTTAGGTTGTTAGACATCTAAAACCATTTTTATCTGCTTGAATTAAGATTTCTATTGCATTCTTACTGTTTCATTCTCCCCTTTTGGGTTGATAAAACCCTATGCTATACTACAACTGATTAGTACAAGCTTGGGGTAATTGAATCAAGTCTTAAAAAGTCTTGTATCAATCTGGGTAATTGACAACAAGAGCCTAAAAAACCCTTGTATCAATTTGGCGCCGTTGCCATTAGGGGAATGCTTTGTTCAGTAGGATTTGTAGAAATCTTGAGATCAAGCTTTGTTATTTTTGTTTTTGGTTACTGATTTCTCTTTTGGTCTAGAATTTCTTTTGTAAGTACCACAACACTTGCTCTTAAGTGTACAACTACAACTGAGGTTAAAGGTCAAAGATTTTAGGTTTGCAGAATCAGAATTCAGCTGTTGAAGCATCAAAGAACATCAGAATGCTGCTGGTTTTGGTTTGCAAGGTCCACAAGGTCCTCAAGGAATTCAAGGCTTACAAGGACAGCAAGGTCCACATGGTTTACAAGAAGCTTTGGTTCAAAGACCATTTAGACCTATAGGTGCTGCAGATTTACCATCAAGCTATGCTTCAAGGCAAGGTATTCTTCCACCTATGGAGACTGACCACTATGAGATAAACAGCAGCATGCTTGCTTTGATTCAAGAAAAGAAGTTCTTTGGATTGCCCAACCAAGATCCTCTTGAGCACTTGGATCGCTTCGAGAGGATATGTACTTTGACAAAGCTTAGTGGAGTTTCAGATAATGGTTTGAAGCTCAGATTATTTCCATTCTCTCTTGGTGGTAGAGCTCAAATGTGGGAAAAGTCTTTAGCACAAGGCAGCATCAACACTTGGGAACAATGCAAATGTGCTTTCTTAACCAAGTTCTTCTCTCCCTCAAGAACTGCACATTTCAGGAATGAGATCACAAACTTCAAGCAGTGGTCTAATGAGAGCTTTGGAGACACTTGGGAAAGGTTTAGAAGCTTCACTCACCAATGCCCTCACCATGGCTTCACCAAAGAAATGCTACTATCCACACTCTATAGAGGTGTTCTCCCAAAGATAAGAATCCTTCTAGACACAGCTAGTAATGGTTATTTCCTTGGGAAAGATATTGATGAAGGTTGGATATTGGTGGAGAACATGGCACTAAGTAATTGGGACTATGTTGATGAGTTTGAGCATAATGCAAAAACAGCTGAAGAGAAGTTGGAAACAACAATACACGAGATAAAAGCTATGCAAACAAAGGTGGATATGTTGTTAAATGAAGGCCATTACATTCAACACCATCAAAGGTCTTCTTCTCAACCACTTGGCACCTATAACCAACAGCAAGGGAACATGATACTTCCCACTACTACTATGCAGCTTGCCTTGGCGCCACCTTAACAACAACCAAGCCCTCAGCCACCTCAAGAGTTGGACATCAAGCAGATTCTACTTCAAATGCAACAAGTCCAAACTGCAGAACTTCAAGGAAGCATGGCTGCTGAAATTCAAAGAAGTATGGCTGAAATTCAGAGAAGCATGGCTGCTGAAATTTAAAGAAGTATTTCCTCCACAATCAACAACTTCCAATCCCAAATAGACTCCTTGACTATGCAGCTGAATAAACAAGAGAACAATGCTCAGCCAATCACCTTCAAGAAGTCCTTGCAGCATTGTTATGGTATCTCCTCCACTCCCTAACTGATATTGCTGAGAAAGAAAACTCTATTGCTGAGATTACTCCAAAGGTGACACCCTCTATCATCAATGTGGGCATTGAGTCTAAGTGTGGGGGAAGTGCTTTTCACTTGAGTTCAGCTAGTGATGCCAAGACTGATGAAGAAGACAAAGCCATTGAAGCTGACATGGAGGTCAAACAAGGAGCTGCACCAGCACCACGCCCTCAAGAATCCTTTGAAGAAGGAGCAAACAAAGAAGAAGAAGAGTGGTGGGCGCCACATGAAGTTGTTGATGTACCAAGGAATACTTGATTGAAGTTCCTGATGTTAAAGTGGATACTCAAGCTGCTATCCTTCCTGTTTACCACCCCACTATCCCTTTTCCAGGAAGATTCAAAAAGCAACTAGTACAGAAGTTTCAGACCCTCTATGCTGCTCAAATGGAAATGAGAGGTCTGAATGGTCAAGAGGAGCTTGAGAATCTAAGAGTTAAAACTGGAGCATCTGAGGTTAAGGAGCAGAACATCAAGAAGCTTGGTAATCCAGGAGAGTTTCTAGTCTCTTGTGAGCTTGGTGAATTGGTTGTGGAAGAGGCCATGTGTGACCCAGGTTCAAGTATCAATGTGATGTCTCTTGACTTGGCAAAAGAACTAGGAGTCACCAAGCTGCAACCATATGATTCCACAATTACTTTTGTGGACTCTTCTTCAAGAACACCTATTGGTCTCATTGAAGAGTTTTCTGTGAGGATTGGAGCATGCAAGATACCAACTAATTTTGTTGTGATGGAAATGGCTCACACTCAGAAGCCTTCTATACTACTTGGGACTCTATTTCTGAACACAGCAGGCGCTGATATTGACTTCACTAAAGAGAGTGTCACCCTCGAGAAGGTGAATGGTGGAGTTAGCTATGTAATGAAGCCTCCACCTTCAAGCTTTTGTGGAAGCGTCACTAATGTTGAGAAAGAAGCTGCTAAGAAGCCACCTGATATCAAGGAAGAGCTGAGGGGATTCTAGGCTGAAGTGCTAAAAGAAGATGAAGACCCTCTTGACCACAATGAGTATGATGGTGAAGCCTTTGATGGTGCTTGTCTTCTTGACTTGTTTGATGGAATCAAAGTGAAGCTGTATGGTGGACCAAGAGGACCAAAAAAGAGAGTCAGGAAACCTAAGGAGAAGCTCTACTATGGACCCAACACATTGTTCAAGAAGAAAGGAGAAGGAACTCCAGTTCCACTCCATCATCCCCCATGATCTTAAGGAGCATGACAAGTCAAGCTTAGTGACTCTAAACAAGTACTCTTGGGAGGTATTCCCCTGTTATCCTTGTACATATTATTGCATTTTATGTTTTCTTTTCTGTTTTTCTTTCAATAACAGGAGCAAGTGTGGTCTAAGGCAAGTTGTTCTAAGTTTGTTATAAGTCTGCCAAAACCCCCTCTAAGGTACACAATCCTGCTCCTTTGCTTCTGAATACTTCTGAGTACCTTTTATTACCCTCCTTCAAGCTTCTGTTACACAAGGGACTGTGTAATTTAAGTGTGGGGGAGGGCATTGCATTTGACATTGTGTTCTGTTTTCTTATTTTCTCTTTTACATACTTGAGTCTCATGCATTCATGCATTCATCTACGTGCACTGAAAATCCATGAAATTTTCAAATTTTTTGGAACCAAAAAGATCATTTAGTTGCAATTACATAACTAAGATTGAGTCTAGATGCATTTCATATAGGTTTGCATACATTTGCATAGGGAGTAGATGATAAACACTTGTCAAGTTGTTAATGTTTGAGTTGTTTTCAATGCTTTGGTTATCTGTTGTTTGATTGCATTGAAGTGAGTTTGAAGTTAAGGCTGCACCATATCTTGACTGCTTGCATTGATATTCTTGTCTTACGCTGAAGCTTGCTTTGATTTGATTCCAACTCTATCTTATTAGAACCATAATCCTGACTTTGAGTTATCTTGTTTCTGCATTGAGAGTGATTACATGACTACCCATATACATACTTGGATTATCTTCTTCCCTTCTTAACACTCTTGTTAATCCAAGTAGCTGATCATCATCATTATGGAAGAGTTAACCACACCCTAAACCAATCCTTCTTTCTGGACCTAAACACTATTTTGAGAGTTGTGAGGCCTTGCATTGCATCATTTTCGTTTTTATCTTGGCAAAAAGTGTTAGTAATAAGGCTGGCAAGGAGAAGCTCTCTTGTAGACACCAGCTTGCATTTTAAGCTTGGTATTAGGTTAGGAGTTTGAGAAAGGGTAGTGTAAGTGGTTTGAGATTTAATTGTTTTCATCTTTGAGAAGAAGAAGAAGTATGGGATTGGTAGTATGGGGGAACAATTCATTTTGTGGTTAAGTTAATTAGAATGAAAGCTCTAAGTGTTAAAGAAGAAAGGTGCCAACAACAACAAAGCTTACAAAAGGTTATCGAAAAGGAGAAATCAGACCAAGCAATCCACCAAAGGTTATGAAAATGGCGCCAATCATACAACAAAGAAGACCAAGTTCCAAAAAGAAGTAACCACACAAACAAAAGAAGAAGGAGTTTCCCCCAAATATGAAGAAGGAAAAGATCAAGTGCTTTGGGAAAGGGTAGATTTAGGAATTCCACTTGGGATTTTAGAAGTTATTAGGTTCATCTTGGGTAAAAAGGGTAGAAGAGAGCTTTGACTTGCATGCATAGGTGTGCTTTTACCTTTAGCATTTTGCCTAAGATAGAATCATTTCATTGGGTGATCCTCCGAATTTTTGAACCCTTATTTGAATGAGATCATTTTCATCTCATAACCATGTCCCTTGACCAAATGTTTTATCTTGATTTGCACAAACATGATTCATTGGTTACTGATTAATGAATGTTAAAGAGTTGGTTAATTTGAATGCTTGTGTAGGCTAAGCTAGAGTTCATTGTTTGCTATGATGGGTATAGCTAAAGTTTTTAAAGTAGAACAATCTATATGCATCTTAGAACCTATAACTTGGGCATTGAATCAGTTTTCCCATTGACATCTTTGGTTTTGAGCTCCCACTTTCAAACCTCACTCTCCCATTTGTTCTTATTTGCTTGAGGACAAGCAAAAGGCAAGTGTGGGGGTGTTGATATCTCTTGTATTTACATCATTTAGGCTTGCATTTAGTGTATGTTTTGGTTCTCTTTTGCATGTTTTCCTTATCCTTTGTCCCATTTTCTTCTCCTTTTAGACTTAGGTTACATTTAGGATGTAGTTTGCATTTTCTTTGCATAAAAGATGTTTATAGGTACTCATTGAGCTACAAGGAGCATGGGAGATGATGGTGGGTGCAGCAAAAGACATGAAAAGAGCCAAGAAGAAGGTGCACCTTGTTGAAGCGGCCAGAAACTTCACCTGACAAAACTTGCTCGGACAAACATCTCAAACCCGATTCAGCTTCAAAAGTTTTCACCAATGTTGTCGCCCCGTGAGTTAGCTTGCGTCTGGAGTTGGTTTCAGGTTATTCTCATCAGCGGTTAGAAAGTTACAGAAGTTTTAGTGAAACCGCTCAACCCTTTTCGGTCAGAGCACGGGGGACATCGATCAAGGGGTGATCGATACAAGATTTTTGGTCAAGAGCATCGATCAAGAAGTGACCGATACAAGCATATCGATCAGATGCATCGATCAGCACTGATCGTTATAAACCCGCCGGATTAATTTTGGTCAAGTGCAACAATCAGAGGGTGACCGATATGATTCATATCAACTGAAGATCAGCTCAGATGAGGTGTTTGCGTTCCGATTTGGCTTCGGCGTCCTACATAAACGTTGTAGAAACTTGAGTTAGCTTTCGTTTGATTTTAGGTTCGAGTCATTCCCATCAGTGGTTGAAGAGTTACGGCGAATAAAGTGAGCATATGTCCATCTCGAGTTTTTACCGTTAATCTTGACCGACTTGTAGATCAGCTCGGACGAGTAGCCTCCGTCTCTATTCAGCATCTTCACTCTTCATGAAAGTTGTAGCCAAGTGAGTTAGCTTTCAGGAGGACTTTTTTCAGGTCATTCTGATATGCCGTTCAACAGATATCGCAATTTTCGTGAAACCGTTCAACCTGCATTGACCAGCAGAAGCCCATCGATAAGATTCACAACGATCAACCCTGACTGTTGCAACTGATCGATGTGGACCCAGACGGAAGACCGTTTATTTAAAATTTTGCCATTTTTGCTTAGACTCCTATAAATACTTAAAATCCATAATTTCTTAGAACAATCTTTATCCAGCAGTCTCTTCTTCTTTGTTTTAGCCTTTTGATTTTGTAACTTGAATCTTTGCTAGATTTTAATAAAAGTTTGCATTTATCTTCTTGTTTCATCTCCTTAATCATGATTAACTATCTTTTCTTCATAGATTTGATGGTTTTCACCATGATTAGTGAGTAGTTTGCTTTAGGTTTGAGATTAGGGCAGATGGGGTGATTTTAGTGATTGTTTAGGTTGATTAGGGCTTAGATCTTCTCATTCCCTTTCTTATATGATTGTGCTTAATGCTTAGTACCTCTTTGTTGGAGAAGTTGATTTTAGGTTTTCACATGCACACCAAGTGTTTGATGAAATTCCTGAATGAAGTTCAATGCTTGAAAATGGTGTTTAGATAATCATGAGTCTTTGCATCTATCATTTATTGCTTGAATGTGCTTATTGCTTAGTACCATATTGATGAGAAATTGCCTTTAGACATTGATTATGCATGAGAATGTGAGTTGATGTTTGATATATTGTATAAGAGATTAGTAAACCTAGCCTAAGAGATTAGATGTCTAGCATGCTAATTGGTTTTATGGAACTTGATTTTAATGCTTGATGATTATGTGTTTGCGTAAAGAGATTTATCTTGAATATGTGATTAGAAAAGGAATTAATGCCAAGAGATTGGATTAGTCTTTATTAGTGTTCCTTACCTAAGGTTGAGTGGAATTGCTTGTTTTGATCACCCTAGACATGAACATGAATCACCCTATCACCATTGCCTTGATCTTGAACCATCTTTTAATCTTTGAAGTCTTGCTTTTACTCTGTTTAGTTTAGTTTTTACTCTGTTCTTTCTTTGTTTCTCTTTGCCATTACTGCTCTTTAATTGCTTTCTTTTGCTTCTTTGCTTGATCACTTAGGTTGTTAAATATCTAAAACCATCTTTATCTGGTTGAATTAAGATCTCTATTGCATTCTTACTGTTTCATTCTCTCCTTTTGGATTGATAAAACCCTATGTTATACTACAACTGATTAGTACAAGCTTGGGTAATTGAATCAAGTCCTAAAAAGTCTTGTATCACACACCACTGGCTATTAGAACAGCAGTCACAATTCCTCCAATGTGAAGCTGTGGATTCTTCTCCCTTTTCCCCTTGTTTAAAACCCAGCTCTGATAGGTCAGCAGCTGCTCCATCAGTAATCTCACAAAGCATGGAAAACTGCTTGGTGGGCCTATAGGTGTCCTATTGTCGCTGGTATCCACAAGTGGAAACATTCCAGTGTTCATGAAGTCTCTCTCTTTGCCAGTTAGGTTTGTTGTCTCCTTCCTTGCAAAGAAAGTGTTTGCAAGTGCCTTGTGAGCATATCTCACTGCAGGATGCTTCAGGTGTTGGTTCCTTGTGGTGCCAGCTATGAATTCCGCAGCTCCAATCATCCTCCATAGCTTTGTGTGCTGCTTTTGAGTGATTGAGAACTTGTTCCCTCTTTGTGCATAAGACATCAGCCCAAGCTCTTGAGAGAGGTCAAGGAAAGTTGTTGTGAACTTTTGCCTCCCAAGTTTGAAGGAGATCCATCCATCATGGTTGGGGAGCTCATTCATTTCATAACTGACCACCTTGAGAGTGGAGAGGAATTGGTAAATGAGGTGCTGGTAAGAGGGAAGTGGCCTTGACATCAATTCGCTGAGCCCCATGTGCTCAAAGATGCACTTGCAGTCCATGTAGATCCCATGTGCTTTCATTGTGTTAGCACAAGGGTATCTGGTGGGCTTGAAGGTGCACTGGTTGAAAGCTTCCATGAGCTCCCTAGCACTTGGCTCATGGTGTGGGACTTCCTCCTCCACAGTTTTTCCTTTTCCTATCTGCTTGGGGCCCTTGTCTCCAACTGGTATCTTTCCAGCAGCCTTTGATGAATGTTCAGCAGCAGCGCCCTTGCCCTTATCTCTTCTTGCTCTAGGAGAAGTGGGCGCTTCCTCCTGATGTGACTTCCCCTTGCTTCCAGCAGTTGCTCTTGTTTTACCCATGGTACCTACAAAATCAAAGCTTGAAGATACTATAAGTACAAGAACAAAGGTTTGAGAAACCAATAACTGAAAGCTTTAAAATGAATTTCTCTAAGCTAAAAGAAGTTTATCTAGTCATTGAACAAGATTAAACTCCTACAAAGCAAGAAGAATTCACAAGCTAACAGTTTAAACATGCTAGAGTTCATAAAGATAAAACAATCATGCATGTGAACCTAGCATGGTGGCTCTAAGCAAAAGAGAAAATGATCATGCAAAGGGATATCAAACTAGCAAGAACTGAGATTAAAGAACAGTAAACAAAGCTTTAACAGTAAACTTGCTCAATTTAAACATATCTACCATGCAAAACCAAAGCACAACATCTTAAACTAAACAAAACTTGCTCTATATATTAAGCAATTATAAGCACATTCATTGATTAAGAACAAAAGATGAATAGTTGAGGAAGAAAACCTTAATGAATCTTCTGAGCACTAAGAGAAGATAAATAAAAGAGAGAAAGAGCTAAAATTTTCGTGTTATAAGTGAGAGAAGTAGTGAAATGAAGAGTGAAGAGAAGAGGAGAAGATTGTTGTTTATATAGAGTGGAAAAAGGGGAACCAAAGGAATCAAAAGTTGGTGAGGGAACCAAAGGAATTTAAAGAATGGGGGACAAGAACAAAAGTGCTCAGGAGCTCTGCAAAGTGGCAGGAAGGATCCAAAGTTTGAATTTAAACCTCCTTGGCTCCAAACCAAAGGAGGGAATTTTTTTTTGAAAAATTGAAGCACTTACCTCGCAGGGCTATCGGTCATGGTTGACCGATAGGGTGCGTATCGATCACAAGTGATCAATAGCAATGACCGATACCTTCCTATGAATCCTATCGGTCTCCATCTGATTGATACACTGACCAAAATATATCCGATGGATTTCTATCGGTCAGTGTCTGATCGATAGGTATGACCGATAGGACACTCACTTGCAAACTCTTTTCCATATCGATCACAAGTGACCGATAGGTTGACTGGTGCAATCTGGCTCTACTGCTATCGATCACAAGTGACCGATAGTCATGACCGATAGGGTCTGTATCGGTTATGTCTAGACCAATACGGTGATCGATAGCAGCCAGAATACACCTGTTCTTTGTCCTTTAGGCACTTTTTCAACCCCCAATTCGAATTCCTGCTTCTATACACATTAACTAAGCATAAAAATAAACTAGAAAGCATAATATATACAAAAAATACCATGGGACTACCTCCCAAGTGTGCTTGTTTAAAGTCACTAAGCTTGACTTTGTTTACCTCTTTAGTGGAGGTGAGGAGAAGGAGTCTTGGAACTCCTTGGTGTTGTCTTGCTTCTCTTGACTTTGACAGAGACTCCATTCATCTTGATCTTAGCAAAAGGCATAGTCCTTCCCTCTTGCTCAAGCTTGAAGCAAAACTCTACCTTCTTAGAGACACATGGTTGCAAAACCACTTCTCCTTTGTTAGTAACCAGCTTAATGTCATTCAGATTCTAGTAACTAACCACTTCAAGGACCTCCTTTTCAGTGGTGTCTTCAAACAACTTGGCCAAGCAGCAGCCATCAAAACTTGCTCCAACATAGCCTTCAAACTTTGGTCAATGCTTCCCAACTTTTTTCAACTTCTTGATCTCCATTGAGAAGGCCTGCTCATTTTCTAGCTTATTCCCTTTGGAGTCAAACCTCAGAACTTTCTCTCTGGTCAGTCTCAGCTCTATTGTGCATTCCTTGGCATCAAACACTGCTCCAGCTGAAGCTAAGAAAGGCCTTCCTAGGATGATGGCATTTTTGATCTTCCCTTCAACATCTAGGACCAAGAAATCTGTTGGTATGACTACTCCTTCTATCATCATTGGAACATCTTTGAGAGTCCCAAGTGGTGTCTTTACTGTCCCATCAGCTATAGTTAGAGACAGATTGCTCTCTTGAAGTTGAGTGTATCCAAGAGCTTTAGCAGTAGAGGATGGGAGAAGGTTGATACTTGCTCCAAGATCACAAAGACAGTTCTTGAAAACTGTCCTTTAAGCTCACATGGGAGAGTGAAACACCCTGGATCTCCAAGCTTCTTGATGTTCAGCTCCTTAACCTCAGATGCTCCAGCTTTAGCTCTCAGCTTCTCAAGCTCCTCTTTACCATTCAGACCTCTCATTTCCATTTGAGAGGCATAGAGAGTCTCATACTTCTGTACTAGCTGCTCTTTGAATCTTCCTGGAAAAGGGATAGTGGGCTGATAGATAGGGAGATCAGCAGATTGAGTTACCTTCTTGGCATCAGAGGCTTCAACAAAGTCTTCCCATGTAACATCAACAACCTCATGTGGCGCCCACCACTCTTCTTCTTCCAGTGATTCTTCTTGTGCAACTCCATGGTTAGCATCAACATTCAAAAATTTTCCCACCCCCCCCCCCCCCCCCACTCTGGAGTTCAGTGTCCTCAGTGAACATAGAGAGAAACTCTTCAATGATAGCTTCCTCTTCAGCTGAGAATCTATCTTCTTTAGTTACCATGGCATTGCAGAACTCTTTTGGGTTAGCTTCTGGTTTTCCAGAGAAGTGTCCTTGAGGTTTTGGACCAGCTATACCTTTGTTGTTCTCTAGTGTTTTGACTCTTGCAGCCAACCCATCAAAATTTTTGGTTAGTTCAACATTTACTGAGTATATTGTGGTGGGTATACTTGCAGCTTGCTGTTGTTGTTGTGGTGGGTATACTTGATCCTGTGGATTGGCAACATTGTTGCTTCTGTATGACAAGTTGGGATTGGGTCTGTAGTTCCCATATTCATTGTATCTACCTTGATTACCCAAGTAGTTCATCTCTTCCATTTGGCATGTCTCTTGATCATCAAGCTGAACCATATCACCAACAAAGTGAACCTCTTTCTTCTCCCTTAGCAGCATATCCAGCTTCTCATGCAAGGCCTTGATCTCTTTCCTGCTAGACTCCAGTTCATCTTTAGCACTTCTTGGAGCTCTCTCTATTACAAAAAATCATATTCCTCATTGTAGTTTCCATCAGACTGAGCTAGATTCTCAACAAGCTCCAATCCTTCATCTACATCATTTGACAAGAAGTTCCCATTTGATGCAGTGTCCAGAAGCATTCTTATCTTTGGCAAAGCTCCTCTGTAGATAGTAGAGAGTAGAGAAGATTGTGAGAAGCCATGGTGAGGGCATTGCAGTGTGTATCCCTTGAATCTTTCCCAAGCTTCAACAAAGCTTTCATTGTTCCTCTGTGCAAACCCTGAAATCTCATTCCTGATTCTTGCAGTTCTTGAAGTTGAGAAGAACTTTGCTAAGAAGGCTCTCTTGCACTCATCCCAACTAGTGATGCTTCCTTGGGGCAGGTTCTTCTTCAATTGGTGTGCTTTGTCTCCAAGAGAAAAAGGAAACAACCTCAGCTTGAAGCCATCTTCACTCACTCTATTGATCTTTGTTAAGGAGCATAGTCTATCAAAATTATCAAGATGATCTAGAGGATCTTCAAGTGGAAAACCATGGAACTTACTGCCCTGAACCATTGAAATCAATCCAGACTTGATTTCAAAGTTGTTGTTTTCGACTGCTGGTGGAATGATGCCAGTCCTGTTGTTGTAGGCATTTGGTGCATCACCAGCGCCAATGGGTCTAGCTGCTCTTGGAGCTTGTGCAGTGCCTCTTGGTCCTTGCTCACCTTGTAAGCCCTGAACACCTTGTTGTCCTTGTATACCCTGAGCGCCAGCAGCTCCTTGAGGACTCTGGAATCTGATATCATCCATAACAGGTTCCTGATTGTTCATCCCAAGTCTCTGCAAGTGTTCCTTCCTTTCTTTCTGTCTTCTTGCTCTCTGACCTCTGTCCAACAGATTGATGTTGTCTATGAAGTCTACATGATTGCTTGAACCTTTGGATCTCAAGTTCATATACCTGAAAGACAGCAATGAGAATCAAAGGAGATTAGTAACCAAATAAAACTAAAAACTTGATCTTAAAGATTCTACAAACTCTAATGTTTCAAACTCAAAACCCAAATGGCAACGGCGCCAAATTGGCACAGAGGTTTTTACTCTCAAGTCAATCACCCCTCTATGTTAATCAATTGTAGTATAGTAAGGGTTTTGTGTCAATCCAAATGGGTTTGTTGAAAGCAAAAGAATTGTGAGTAGGAATCCTTAAGTCAAGCAGAGCAAAACAGAGTTTTTGTTGCCTACGCAACTTATCTAACAACCTAGAATGATCAATCACCAACGAGAATTCAAAAAAAGACAGTTTAGCAATGATCAAGAAGGAAAACAGAGCAAAATAAACAGAACACTTAACAAATTCGAAATTCAATAAAAGAGAAAGCAAGTTCCTAGATGTGGTTATTGATTTTGGGGAATCTAGAGACTAACTAAGGTTGTTTCAAACAGCATTGATCAAGAAAACAAGCTAGCAATGGTGGTTCCTAGACATAGAGTTCACAATAAAGCAAGCTAAGTCCAATCTCTTGTAAAATAGCCCTTTACTAAACACCTTAGCAAGATCTAACTCTCATTAGTGCTAAAACATCTAGCAAGCAATAGCAACCAACTCTATTCATGTCAAAATGCTCCTCAAACAGTCAATCTCTTGAGCCAAGGCCAGCAAATCCTCTATTAAACAAGATCAGCATTTCATCAAACACTTGGTGGGTATAAGAGAAAGCCTAAATTCTAGATAAGTGTGATCAAGACAAATCTAGCTTATAAACAGATTAATAGAGAGGAACCCATGAAATTAAACACTAAACAAACCTTAATCAATCCCTAAATCCCCTTAATCTACCACATCTAAGAACCCTAAGCAAACTACTCTCTAATACTCATGTTTAACACCAAATCACAAGAGGAAAAGATGTTAATCATGATTAGAAGAGAGATTAGAGAGAAATTAATGGCAAATACAAACTTTAATTAAATAAAGCAAGAAATTTGTCGACAAACCCAGAAAATAAACTCAAGAACAGTGTTATGAGGTGACTTCTCGAAAATCCCAGAAAAAATGGTATTTATACAAAAGAGAAGGAGCCCTAAAGTAATGGCAAAAGTGTAATAAAAACAAGACTCGGACTGGGTTCCTATCGGTCAGTTGTGACCGATAGGAATGATCGATAGGGATCCTATCGGTCTGCAAGATCACCGATAGGGTGACCGAAATATAACCGGTGCACTGCTATCGGTCACTTCACTGACCAATAAGCCCGGTCGATAGGGATCCTATCGGTCACTCCTTGACCGATAGGTCTTGTGCCTTGATCGATAGGCTCTGCAGAGATCGTCTGCCTTGGTCCCTTTTGCTCCTCTTGGTCCAGCTAGCTTCCTGGATCATCCTCAAAGCTTCTCCATGCTCCTTATAGCTTCATAGGTACCTAAAAACATCCATAATGCATAGAAAATGCAAACTATGTCCTAAATGCAACCTAAGTCTAAAAGGAGAAGAAAATGGGACAAAAGATAAGGAAAACATGCAAAAGAGAACCAAAACATGTACTAAATGCAAGCCTAAATGGTGTAAATACAAGAGATATCAACGCTTGTCCACTAATTTTGTCTCCCATCATGCGAACAACTAATTTTGTTTCTGTTAGCTTTTTCCACCAAACTCTTTCTCTTTCGTTTGAACTCGCCATTATTGCTATTTGTACCTTGTTATTTGAAGTTTAAATCCAGGTATTTTAGTAGTTTCAGTTCTTGCTTTTTATTTACTTAGCTTTGCATTTTTTTGTTCTTCTCACGCTTTAGCCGAGAATAAGATCTTTCACCCTCATGGGTTTTAAGACTCTTCTCATGGCGCCTGAGTAGTTTCCTTAAGGGGTTTAGTGGGTTCCAAAAAGGAAAAGGGGATTTCGGTTCATGTGCTTGCTAGTCATGGACTTAATCTTTGATTTCTTTTTGTTGGTCATGTTTAATGCTTAGTTTAGTCTGATAATCTAGGCTAATAGCTCCCAGGCGGCTTGACACGAACGCCACATGCTTGCTTAGCCAGAACCACCCTCAAGGTGAGACCTTTCCTATCCTAATGAATTAGCTATGTAGGAGGTCTCATGGTTATATAGAGATGGAATTTCATTCTTGCTTGGTTCATTGTACCGTGTTGTGGAAGCTCGTCTATAGTGGTGAATCTTGCAAAAGATCTAGATCCAAACGCCATGAGCTAGGTGTGACTCTATGAACCTGCAAGCTTAACAATACAACTGAGATCTCATGACCCTAATAACATGCTATAACCCCTTCTTTAGCATATTACCTTGCACCTTGCTTTACTATTTTGAACTGTTACTCATCGCTTATTACCGTAGCTTTTACTTATTGCACCTCCCTTTTATATACTGCTTACCATCATTGCTTGAGTGACACGAGCCATATCATAGCTCTTCTCGCGTGTAAAAACCCAAAGACTGGACCGGATCCAACTTTACTTAACCTCCTTAATAATTTTATTGGCCATTACAATCCCCAAACTGGATTGACACCTTAACTTATACGCTATAAATGATTTTAATGTGTTTAAAGGATTTTGTTAACTAGTAGAGTGAAAAACCTGATATCAAATGGCGCTTTTTCCGGTTTGGAATTAGTAACAATAGGATTATTAATAGTATTTAAGGACGAGTTTTTTTTTTCTAAAGTTACTCACTCTCTCTTACTGCCTTGTATTTGTAGGTACATGAACCTCCGGTCATAAGGACCAAAGAACCTGGTTTCCCCTATAGACGGTATTAACTTGCTTGAATGCACAGTACGACTTCGTTCTAAATCTACTTAACGATCAGTCCAAACCGACCGTGAGGGGATGGATATGAACCACCAACACCAAGGACCACAAGGAAACGCTGGGGCTCAAGGCCAGCAAGGACTACAAGCTCCTCAAGGAGTACAAGGAGTAATAGGGCCACAAGGTCAAGACGGTGCTCAAGCTCAACAACGACCTGCTCGTCAGATCAGTGCAGGAGATGCATCAAACACGATCGCCAACCGACACGGGATACAACCCCCACCCGTGGCGAACAATAACTTTAAGATCAAAAGCGGTTGCGGCTTGATCTCGATAGTGTAGAACTACCGCTTCTTTGGCCTCCCCCTCGAAGATCCATTGGACCACCTAAACCAGTTTGACCGTGTCTGTGCCATGACGAAGATAAACGGCGTGAGCGAGGATAGCTTTAAGCTGCGCCTATTTTCTTTCTCTTTGGAAGATAAAGTGCATGCTTGGGAGAAAATTCTTCTCCAAGACTCCAATAGATCTTGGGCAGATTGCAAGAAGGCGTTCCTATCAAAGTTTTTCTCCACTAGCCAAACCGCTCGTCCAAGGAATGAAATAAGTGGCTTCACACAAAAGTCAAACAAGACGTTAAGTGAAGCCTGGGAACGTTTCAAGGGATACCAAATGCAATGTCCCCATCACGGATTCTCGCACGAATCCCTACTCAGCACATTATACCGTGGTGTTCTCCCAAATATCTGAATGCTACTAGACACAGCAAGCAACATGAACTTTATGGCAAAAGACGTAGACGAGGGACTCCAGCTAGTTGAAAACTTAGCCCAATCAGACTCCTCCTACAACAAGGACAATGACAGATAAAATTGGGGAACAACCAAAGAAGACGGAGATGGAAGCCGTAAACTCTTAAAGGACCTCATGAACAAGCTAGACAAGCTCCTACTCGTCCAACACGGAAGGTGAACTTCGTGGGAGAATACACACAACAACACAAAGGTGAAGATGTCCAATATGAGGATGTAAATTTCGCATAAAACGGGTACAACAATTGGCGACCCAATGCCAACATATCTTACTTTAACACAACGTGGCAAACCCACAGGACCAAGCCTATCCACAGAAACACCAAGGAGGATCTAAACCGTTTATAAATTATCACCAAGGCTTCGTACCACGGAACCAATACCAAGACGGGTTCCAGCCACAGGCACAAGCCGCTGCTCCACCCGGTTTTTAACAACAAGAAACCAAGCACCTCCACCAAGCTTTGACTTGGAGTCCAATCTGAAGCAAATATTCCTAGGGAAAACCCACATCTAAACGAACATGCACAAAAGATTAACGGAGGTCCATAACAAACTCGATGGCGTCCACATGAAACTAAACAGCAAAATCAAAACATTGGCTGTGAGGGTGAACTCTATCGAGAACGGGAAAGTAATTGCATTAACCAGTCTACCAGGGAACTTCCCTGGGAAGCCATTAATGAACCCAAAGGAGTATTTCCAAGCAATCACGATCATCGATGACCCTGGGCTGCAATCCTCGATAAACCACTTCCACCAGGCTCAAGTCGATGTGGACATCGATATTCGAAGAATGTGGGGGAGAAGTTTAAGGAAATTGTGACTCGGTTCATGAAGAAGCTCGAAGGGTTGTCACAAGAAAGGAAAGCTGAAACATTTCTAAGCGCCCATAAGCCCCCATTCCCACACACGATAACAAGGAAAAGGCATGAACTCGAAGAGAAAGAGGCTGAATTAGTCGAACTCCTGCATCAAGTGGTGGAAAACCTAAGAAGACTCGACAAACCAAAGCATGTTCCAACATTTCTCTTAGCCCTCAAAGAAAGGCTCTATGCCGAAGCGTGTGCGGTCATGAAATGGGACACAACCACACTTGAAAAGAAGCCAATGGAGGAACATTTAGTGATGCCGAAGCTAGGAGACCCCGGATCATTTATCTTGCCATGCCAACTTGGCAATACCAACTTTGAAGACTGCCTATAAGACCTTGGATCAAGCGTTAATGTGATGTCTCTCACCACGGCCAATCACCTCGGGTACTATCACTACACGGAGCACGATAAGGTGATAGGCGTAGCAGATGGAAGCAAAAGCAGCATAGTGGGAAAGCTTACGGATTTTCCCGTTATGATTGGCAATGTTCTTCTCCCAACCGAATTTGTGGTGATCGGAATGAATGGTGACGATGGAGAGACCCTCATACTCAAGAGGCCATTCTTAGCATCAGCTGAATGCCTATTTGATTACAAAAGCGGATTAGTGGAGTTGCGCCTAGCAAGAAACGTGGTGATGACTTTGACACCAAGAAAGGAAAGGACAAGAGAAAGGAGTGCGTGTGCTCTATGAGATACAAGGAGACCCCAAAAACAGTCAGTGCCCTGTCTTTGGGCATTTGCTACGATGGGATGAGCTTTGATGCGAGTTGTCTCCGGTCCCTGTTTGAAGAACTGACCGTGGAAACCCTGAGGAGCCGAGGAAAGAAGCGATTAACAAAGCGGCCAAGGAAAAAGGGCCAACACTCGGAGCTGTTCTGGACGGTACCTTCTTTAAACCTGTTCTATCTATTAATGGTAAAACGGTATTTAAACCAAGACGCAAGGGAAAGACCGCTTCCTTTGCTTACCTTAGGGTGGAAATGACACTAATTTGACCAATGAAACGGGTAACAAGGTGAGTAAGGAGAGAGTCTCCCTTGTGTCTTTGGCTGAACTTGGTACGATCGTCAAGGAATCTAAGGATCCTCTGATAACAGGATTATTCAGTGCGTGCAAGCAAGGAGGTTATCAAAACTCAAGCAATACACAATTGTAGTAAAGCAAGAGGTATCAATCCACACCTAGGGAGCAGGAAGAGCAATGAGAATACAAGGATGAAGCAAATCTAAGCAAGTATGATAAATGATTGGTAAAATCTATCAAAACTAAATGCAACGATCTAATGCAATGCAAAACAATTTTAAAATCCCTGGAAGAGGGTTAACTACCACGAGGAACAAGCAAAAGATGAAAAATGCAAAGCTACTAAAAACTAAAAATCGACCAGTGAATCGACCACAGGATCGCGCACTGGATCGAGCAGAATGGATCGATCTAACAAAAAAACTTCAAGCAATATGACTTTTGATGAACAGAATGCAACTAAATAACAAGCGAATGATGAACAGAGGTTTAAAACACTAAAATAGAGGGTTTAGGGTTGAGGTTCATATTCAAGGGTATCAAAGATTCAAGCTTTGGTTTGAAAACATTTAGATCTACTCTTTTAAGAGGTTTCTCTAAGCCTTGAAAACAAAACAAGAACCATCCATGGCGTGTGGTATGGTTCACTTCCTCAATCTCTTCTCCAAATCCATGGCGTTTGGTGGAAAAAGAAATCAAAGAGCAAGAAAGACAGATTTCAAACAATGACCTAACTAATCCCCTTTACAACCATGGCATGTGGGAAAGGAAAGATTAGCCTCTAGGATCTGGTTTTCCAGGACATATGAATCCTGTCAAGGTAAGACAGCCTTTGGTTCATAGAGACCTTTTCCAAGGCTCTCTAGGCTTTAAGATCCCAAGATCCTAGAAGAGAAGGTATGAAGAACAAAGAAAACACAAAGCTTTAAACCCTTTTGAATCACCTCAACCCCAAAACCCGAAACGACTACTCACTACACATGTTTAAGATCGAATCAAAAGCAATAAACGATAAGCTAAGCATGATTAACGATAGATTAAAGAAAAACTTGCTTGATATTAAAAGATTCAAAGGTTCAAAAACTGAAAAAGCTTAAGGTGTTCTACAATGGCGAATCGCCTAACTTAGAGAGATAAAAGAAAAGACAAAATGAAGATAAGATAAAGGTGAAGGCTGCTTTTGCCAAAAAATGGCTAAACCGTTAGCTGGTCCCCCCTTTGCTAGCCGACAAGGACAGCTGGACGGATAAGCTCGTCTGGGATCGACCTTGAGATCGACCAATGTGCTCGATCATCTTCAGGAATCGCCTTGCACCACTCGATCTTCTGGTCGATCTGGTTGGAGGGATCGAGTATCTTCCTTGATCTGTGACTCGATCTTTGGATGATCGTGTCTTGGTCTCGATCTGGCTCTCGTTCTGCATGGCGTCATTTACGTCTGTACTCCAGATCGATCTCTTCTCTCGATCCTTCCTCTTGAATCGACTTGGTGCACTCAATCTTCTGGTCGATCTCATCTAGATCGACCTTCCTTGCTCGATCCGCTACTCGATCTCGGGTACTTCGCATGCCGAGCTAAGTTCTCCAAGTGTCCACGAGCTCCACTTTGAACCTCCTCACGTCCATATAGCCTCCGCGTCTCCATAGTGCTCCAAACAACCTGATAATGATGCATATATGCAAGAAATATGCAAAATACGAATGCAAGGGGACCTAGAACCTAAAATGCAACAAATGGAACAATCTAGCCTATAATGCAAGATGAATGCATGAAAAACTACTCTAAATGCATGCAAAATATGCAGAATATATGGCAATATCAACTCCCCCAAACTTTCCTTTTGCTTGCCCTCAAGCAAACAAAATCCAATAAGGAAGAGAGGTTTGAAAGTGGAAGCTCAAAATGAAAGTTGTCAATGGAGAAATCAATTCAACGCCCAAGTTATAAGTTCTAAGATGCAAAGAGGTTGTTCTACTTTAAACCCTTAGCCATACCCATCAAAGCAAGCAATGAACCCTAGCTTAGTCTACACAAGCATTCAAATCAACCAACTCCTTAACATTTATTAAGCGTTAACCAATGGATTAAGTTGTGCACATCAAGCGAAAGCATTTGGTCAAAGGGGTAAGGTCACAAGATGAAAATGATCTCGTTTTAAGAAGGGTTTTAAAAATCAAGGGATCACTCAATGAAAGAATCCTATCTTTGGCAAAATGCTATAGGTAAAGGCACACCTATGCATGCAAATTAAAGCTCTCTTCTACCCATTTTTACCCAAGATGATCCTAGAACTTCTAAAACCCAGGATTAACCCCTAAATCTACCCTTTCCCAAATCTTGATCATCTTCACTCTTCACAATGGGGGAAACTTCTCTTGGTTTTCCGTGTGGTTGACTTCTTCTTTTTGAACTTTGCTCTTCATTGTTGATTGTTTGGCGCCTCTTTCATCACCTTTGGTGGATAGCTTGGTCAGATTTTTCCTTTCGGTTGACCTCTTCTTGACTTTGTTGTTGCTGGCGCCTTTCTAATAAACCACTAAGAGCATTCTTTTCTATTTTACTTAACCACAATTTACTTGTTCCCCCTTTGCTACTAACCCCACTTCTTTCTTTCTTTTGAAAACAGAAAAACATGAAACTCTTAAACCACTCAAACGACCCTTTCCCCAAAACTCCTAACCTAATACCAAGCTCAAAATGCAAGCTGGTGTCTACAAGGGAGCTTCTCCTTGCCAGCTCTATTCCTAACACTTTTTGCTAAGATAGGATTGAAAATAATGCAATGAAAGGCCTCACTACTCACGCAAAAGTGTTTAGGCTTGAAAGAAGGTTAGGTTTAAGGCGTGGTTAACTGTCCCATTATGATGAGGATCAGCTACTTGGATTAACAAGAGTGGTAAGAAAGGAAGAAGATAATCCAAGTATGTATAAGGGTAAGCCATGCAATCGCTTTCAATGCACAAACAAGATATTTTCAATGTCAAGATTAAGGTTCAAATAAAATGGAGTTGGCATAAAATCAAAGCGAGTTTCAACATAAGACTAGAGTATCAATTGCAAGTAATCAAGGTATGGTGCAGCCTTAACTTCAAACTCATTAGATGCAATCAAACAACAAACAACTTAGGCATTGAAAACAATTCAAACATTGACAACTTAACAAGTATTTATCATTTACTCCCTATGCAAATACAGCAACCTAAATGATTTTTAAAATTTCTAGACTCAATCCTAAAATATTCTACAATGCAAGTGCAACTACATGAATTTTTTTTGAAATTTGTTTTAAAAATACCAATTTTTTTGTTCTTTTCTATGCTTTAGGATGTATGCAAGACTCAAAAGATGATAACAGAAAATAAGAAGAAAGAAAACATGTCAAACAAACCACACACTCCTCCAAACTTGAATGACACCGTCTCGGTGGCAAACAAAGTCTAGAGAAGCTCAAAAAACAAAGCAAAAACAAAGAAAACATGTGTGGTATATACAAGGGATGGTTGTTGGTACCTCGGAGCTAAGTAGTGCTGGAGCTTGAGGTAGCTCCAGACTTCTTGCTCTTCTTAGGATCATCGTGAACTACTGCCTTGCCTTTGTCCTTTGCAGCTCCTTCATGAACCGAGTGGCGAGCAGGTAGGATGGTGCTTCCTTGAGGCTCATGTAAACGATCCCGCCAGTCGATCTCCTCCTCTTCTCAGGCTGCTCGACTTCTTTGCTTACAGCCTTCTTAGGTGAGCTCCCTTGAAGCGCCTTGACCTTCTTGGCAAGCTTCTTGATTACTTTGCTTTGCCATTTGTTGATTTTCCTTTGCATCTCCATAACAGAAGCAAGGAACTTCTCGGTCTTAGTCCGCGACTCAAAGTCGATCTTGGGAAGAACAAAGCTCTCGGGCATCTCATCATTCGAGGCAGGAGACTCTGATCTTGGGCGAGCAGCTTGTTGAAGGGCGGCTGTAGCTCCTAAAGGGGCGAACTCGGCAAGAACTCGATGTTGCCAACTCCTTGCAGCTCGGTTTCCTCCTTATTTGGTAAGATGCAAACTCGCTTCTCATTCTCGGAGTCGATGTACAGATAGGCAAAGAAGCCCTCGGCTGGCGTGCGTCCCAAGCTATCTGTGTTCCTCATATAGATCTCATCCATGAAAGCTCTCTCCAGAACAGGAGTGAAGTCTTGAAGCGGTACGCCAGCTTGCACAATCAAGGGGGTGAGAAAGCCTCCTATAAGCGTCGAGCTTGCTTTGCATCGCAAGGCATATGCCTTGTATTTCACCAATGAGGCAGCTAGGATACACCCATAGTTCACGTCATCGCCGAGCTCATCCTCCATTGGATCGTCGTTCTCCTTAGGATCACAAAGCAGATGCTTGACGCCTTGGAACAGGAAGCAAAGCTCGGTCTTGGTGACCGTGGGAGCTACTGACCGTCTGCTGAAGGTGTTAGCAATCAGTTTTAGTGTGTATCTTAGCACCGGGCTCCTCACTCTCTGGATCTTTTCTGTATTCTCCTTGTAGTCATCATTGCTTATGAGGTCCCACAGGTCATTGGCTTGAGTGAAGGAGGGGAACTCAACCTTGTTGGCAGCAGCGTTGAGGCCATAGGCTTGACGAAGCTCCGGGATTGAGAGACGAAAGGCCTGACGTTTGATCTTGAAGGAGAGGTGGCCTTGAGAAGGAGTAGGGATGCTCGGGTTCTCATATGCGAACTTCAAAGTGGCAAGGAAATTGATTGTTACCTCGGGGAAAGTTGGGCAGTCCATTCGTGATAAGCACCGGAGCCCTATGTTCTTGAGGAGTTGATCAAAGTCTCCCAAGATCCCCATCTTCGCCAACAGACCTTTATCCGCGAATTTAGTGGGATCGAACCTCAGCCTCTCTAGCCTCTTCTTGGCTTGCTTTTCCTCTTTGGTCCATTTAACCCTCTCCTGAACCACCACTTCTTGATCTTCTCCTTCTTGTGCTGTCTCTTCTCTCGTTCTTTTGGGAGCCATAGTACCTGAAACACAATTCTCAAGCAAAATAATGAGCAATGGCGGCGGATATTGAGAGAAAGACTAGTCAAGAGAGAAAAGCTTATAACAATTAGCCAAGATTTTAAGGGATTTTATAAAAATTATAGCTGGATAAAAGAAAAGAAAATCTAGAGATAGCATCAAATCTAGAATTTTTTCTTATATCCAGCTATATCTAAAAATTTTCCTAATCCCCTAACAAATCATTCCCTAAGTCACAACAGAAAAGGATTTTCTTGAAAGATTTGAGAGAATAATCACGAAAATACCTTTGAGTTTAGAGGAAAATGAAATGCACAAGTCTTAAAAACTCAAATTCGCTCTCTCTCTCTCTCTCTCTCTCTCTTTGTTTTGTTAAAATCGGGCTTTCAAAGTGAAGAAACAAAAGAGAGATGATATTGCTACATATTGCATGTATTTCGCATACATATAGGTTAGCTTTTCATGCATTTACATCACACTTTAGGATAGTTTGCATCACTTTAGGTCCTAGAGCGTTCTTGCATTAGCATGTGCACGTTTCTTGCATTTTGCATCGCATTCAGGTTGTTTTAGGCTACTTTGGAGTCTTGGAGGGAATGTGGACGTGCTGAGGCTCAAGAGGAGGTTCGTGGGAACTTGGAGAATTCAAGAATGCCTGCTAAGGACCAGAGATCGAAGCGCAGATCGAGCATGGCCGGTCGATCTAGATGAGATCGACCAGAAGATCGAATAGTCCTTCCGATCCACGGAATCTGATCGAGACAGAGATCGAGCGAAGTAATCGATCAAGTGGTACGGACGTAAATGACGCCATGCAGAGCGAGAGCCAGATCGAGTCCACCACTCGATCCTTCAAGGATCAACACCAAGATCGGATGCAATACTCGATCCACCGAAGAAGATCGAGACACGGATCGAGTAGGAGACGCGATGTCCAAAGATGATCGAGCAACATGCTCGATCCAGAGGTCGATTTCAGTCCTTTCAACCGTTTTTGGCCGCTAGCGAGGGGGGGACCATCGAGCGTTCTGGCCCATTTTGGGAAGGCGGCGATGATCTTTTCCCACACACTTTTTCATTCTTATCTTTTTATGCTTTTTCTCTCTGGTTTAGAGACGATACGCCATTGTTAGACCTTGGATCTTTTTCCTTGAATCTAGATATTTTTTAGCTTAATCAATCGTTTTTATGTTTATGAGTTTATCGTTCATGCTTATTTCGGTTATCTCCATGTGTAGCGAGTAGTTTCATTTGGGTTTCGGGGTTGAGAGGATTCACGGGGTCTAAAGGGTTTTCAAGCTTGGTGTTTTCTCGTTCTTAATGGCTTTCTCTTCTAGGATGTTGAGTTCCTAAGGCTTAAAGAGTCTCACGCCAAGATCTTTATGATCAGAGAGGTCTCTTACCTTGACAGGATCCAGAGATCTCTGAAAATCACATCCTAGAGACTAGTTACCTTTTCACAAAAGCCATGGTAGTTTAGGGGACTAGTTAAGCCGTGTGTTTGAAATCTAAGTTCATTGCCCTTCAACCTCTCTTTCCACCAGAAGCCATGGGTTTGGAGGAGAGGATGAAGGAGTGATCCATACCGAAAGCCACTGATGGATCTTGTTTTATTTTCAAGGCTTAGAAAATCTCACAAAGTGAGTAGATCTAAAGTTTTCAACCCAAGCTTGGACCTTTGAAATCCCTGACCATGAATCTCAACCCTATACCCATCTCTCTTAGCATTCTTACATCTTCGTTGATCATTCGCTTGATATTCGTCGCATCCTAGTCATTAGTTTCATTGCAACTTGCATTTTTTTAGATGAGATCGATCGTTGTTGCTCGATCTAGTGGTCGATCTCGTGGTCGATCCACTAGTCGATTTTTAGTAATTCATAGCTTTGCACTTTAATTATTCTGTTTATTCCTCGTGGTAGTTCAATCATTCTTGGTAATTTTAAAATAGTTTTGCATTCCATTTGGTTGCTGCATATAGTTTTTAGGATTTTCACAAAATCGCCTATCATTTGCTTAGTTTTACACTGCCCTTGCATTCTCTATGACCTTTCTATCATCCTAGGTGTGGATTGACACTCACTTGCATACTATACCACAACCTGATTTTGCATTTAAGTTTTGATAGCCTCATTGCATCCTCACCTTGCAAAAATTCAGTTATCAAATGGCGTCGTTGCCATCCTAGGAGTGTTTAGAAAGCATTGAGATTTGGGGTTTAGTAAAGACTAAACATTTACCTTGTTTTAGTTACTAATTTCTCTACTCTCAAACGTGTGTCTTTCAGGTACATGAATCTTCGTTCAAGGGGAGACAACAATCTACTTCAACCCTTGGACAACATTCATCAACTTGGTCAGTCACGGCAAAGAAGAGTACGAGAACAAGCTAGAGCTTTTGAGAAGATTGTTCAGCACGGTTTGGTTAACTTTGAAGCTATGGCTGAACAAGAGCATCCAAAGGGACCTCCTCCAGCTCACGGGGCAGTGGGAAGGGGCAATGGAAACCCCCAACACGCGGCTAGACCCCCAAGGATCATAGGAGCCGGAGATGCTCCCAATACTCATCACAATAGGTTTGGGATCACTCCTCCTCCTGTACAGAACAAAAATTTCGAGATCAAGCCGGGTTTCATCTCCATGGTGCAAAACAACAAGTTCCACGGCTTAGCAATGGAAGATCCCTTGGAGCACCTTGACAATTTCGAGCAAGTATGTAGGATGATCAAGATAAACGGCATATCAGAAGATGCTTTCAAGCTGTGTCTCTTCCCCTTTTCACTCGGAGACAAGGCTAGGCATTGGGAGAAGACCCTTCCACAAGGCACCATCACCTCATGGGCCAAGTGTAAAAAGGCGTTTCTCTCAAAATTCTTCTCTAGCACCAGAACAGCATGGTTGAGAAGCGAAATCAGTGGCTTCACTCAGCGAAACAATCAGACGTTCAATGAAGCCATGGAACGTTTTAAGGATTACATAATCCAGTGTCCTCATCACGGCTTCAGTGAGGAGACCTTACTCAGCACCATCTCTCGCGGATCTTCACCAAAGATCAGGTTGTTGCTTGACACGGCTAGTAAAGGGAACTTCCTTGGTCAGAAGGTAGAAGAGGGCATGGAGCTGATTGAGAACTTGGCATTGAGTGACGGCAACTATGCTGAAGACTACGATTGTGCACCGAGAGGTTCTGATCTAGAGTCTCACAAGAAAGAGTTGAAATCATTGCATGAAAAGATTGACAAGCTGGTGTTAGCTAACCAGAAGCATGTTCACTTTGTTGGTGAAGCGGATGAGAACCAAGAGGAGCTTGAGTTGAGCCAGGAAGAAGCCAATTGGGTGGCGGGACAGAACAACTACAAACCTCAAGGCTACACTCACGGTTACAACCAGAACAACAATCTCTCATACCGTAGTACCAACGTCGCCAACCCTAAGGACCAAGTGTACCATGCTCAGCAAGCAAAGCCTTTCGTACCCTACAACAAAGGTTTTCAGCCGAGTGGTGGCTTCCAAGGTCAAGGGCAGAGCAACTTTCAAGGGCAACAGCAAGGAAACAAGGGTTATACGCCAAACTACCTCCGGGCTTTGCACCTCAGCAGCAACAGATGCAACAACAAGTTGATCCGGTTCAGGCCATGTTTCAGCAGCTGATCCAAGGGCAAGCCTCTACAAACCAAAAGTTTGCTGAGATGAACACTCGTTTAGACTCGTCTCTCACTGACTTCTCTACTCAGATCACCAACTTAAACAACAAGATTAAGGAGCTAGAGAAGGGAAAGGCAAGCTCAAGTGGTCAGAATAGCTTACCCGGAAAGTGTGAGCAAAACCCTAAGGAATATGCCAACGCCATCACGTTAAGAAGCGGGAAAGAGCTTGCACCTACGGTTACTCCCAAGAACAACGAGGACGTTGTAATTCAAGAGGGGGAGGGTTAGCTTTCAGCTGATGATGAGATCAACATTGACAATGTCTGGATTCAAGGGCCAAGAAGAGGAGACAAAGCAGTTGTTGAGAAGAAAGCGGAGCAAACTACTAAGGAGAAGGATGCTTATGTACCTCCACCGTACCTAAGTTATCTTTTCCTGGCCGTTTCAAGAAGCAACTCATAGAGAAGCATAGAGTCTTGTTTGAGAAGCATCTTAAGGACGTAGAGATCAAGCTACCTCTCGTGGACTGCCTTGTAATGATGCATAAATGCGCCAAATTCTTCAAAGACACTCTCGTGAAGAAGAATAAGGAAAGCAAGGAAGTGCTTGTTCTAAGTGAGGAGTGTAGTGCTGTAATACACAAGGAGATAGTCCCTAAGAAGTTGGGAGACCCTGGAAGCTTCACTATACCTTGCGCTTTAGGTCCTTTGGAGTTCAAGAGTTGCCTTGGTGATCTCGGAGCTAGCATAAATCTGATGCCTCATTCCGTGGCAAAGAAACTTGGCTTTACCCGTTTCAAGGACTGTAGAATCTCGTTGGTATTGGCTGACAGGAGTGTGAGGTTACCCGTGGGGCTGCTTGAAGATCTACCAGTGAGAATCAGTGGTGTGAACGTGCCTACGGACTTTGTTGTGTTGGAGATGGATGAAGAGCCTAAGGATCCGCTCATTCTTGGAAGGCCATTCCTTGCAACCGCCGGGACTATCATTGACGTCAAAAATGGGAAGATTGCTCTACACTTGGGGAAGGATATAAGGCTGGACTTCGATATCAATGAGGTTCTGAAGAAGCCTACTATAGAAGGGCAAGCTTTTTACACTGAAACATTGGATGCCTTAGCGGATGAGTTGTTGGAAGAGTTGGCTCAGGAGGATCATCTGAAGCTGGCATTGACTAAGGAGCCAGGAGAGTTCGGTTACGTCGATCAGAGAACTCAGGAGTACGTCAACTTGCTGGATTCTAGGAAGGTTGCCAAGAAGGATGAAGGCTGCTGCCTAGAGATCGACTCCGAGATCGACGCCATTACTCGATCCAGGGGTCAGATCGACAAGGCAATCGAGAACACAACTCGATCCGGTGCAGCAATCGACAGTCAGATCGAGAGGGGTGATCGATCCAGGAAAAGAATCGAGTCTGAGATCGAGAAAGGCCTTCCGATCAATTTGGGGTCCAATCCGGAGATCGACTCAATGTCTCGATCACTCACTCGATCCACATTAAATCGAGTGAGTGAATCGAGCGAAACTGCTCGATCTAGACGACATCGAGAGCAAGATCGACCTGACGACTCGATTTCAGAAGGGATAGCGGTTGTAGAAAGCAGCCTCAAGGGCCATGTCTCAGGTTCTAAGGAGGAGAACAACAGCAGCAGTCACGAGGATGATTGGAGCGAGCTGTTAGCCCCAAAGGTGGACCATAAGGAGCTCCTAAAAGGGCTAAGGTATGCTTTCTTAGGGCTTAACGAAACCTATCCTGTGATTGTGAATAAAAACTTGAGTGATGATGAGTTGCAATTGCTCTTAACTGAGTTGGGGAAGTATAGGAAGGCCATTGGGTACTCTCTAAGTGACATCAAGGGCCTTTCACCAATGCTTTGCACTCATAGGATTCACTTGGATAATGAGAATGCCTCTTCTATAGAACATCAAAGGCGTTTGAATCCAAATTTGAAAGAGGTTGTTAAGAAGGAGATTCTTAAGCTTTTAGAGGCTGACGTGATCTATCCCATAAGTGACAGCACGTGGGTTTCTCCCGTGCACGTGGTGTCTAAGAAGGGAGGGATCACGGTCACTAAGAATGACAAAGATGAACTTATACCTACTAGGACTATTGCTGGACACCGTATGTGTATTGATTATAGGAAGCTTAATCTTGCTACTAGAAAGGATCATTTTCCCTTGCCTTTTATTGATCAAATGCTTGAAAGGCTTGCTAATCATCCCTACTATTGCTTTCTTGATGGATATAGTGGATTTTTCCAAATACCAATCCATCCCAATGATCAGGAGAAGACGACCTTTACATGCCCTTATGGCACCTTCGCGTATCGAAGGATGCCATTCGGGTTGTGTAACGCACCGGCTACGTTTCAGCGGTGTATGATGTCGATCTTCTCCGATCTTATAGAAGATATGGTAGAGGTGTTTATGGATGACTTCTCGGTCTATGGTGCGTCCTTTTCTGCGTGTTTGTTGAATCTTTGCAGGGTACTAAAACGTTGTGAGGAGACAAACTTGGTGCTTAATTGGGAAAAATACCACTTCATGGTGAAGGAGGGGATCGTGCTTAGACATAAGATATCAGAGAAGGGTATTGAAGTCGACAAAGCAAAGATTGATGTGATGACAAGCCTTGAGCCGCCAGTTAACGTCAAAGGAGTGAGAAGTTTCTTGGGACACGCCGGCTTCTAGAGGCGCTTCATTAAAGACTTCTCTAAGATTGCACGCCCTCTCACATGGCTGTTGTGTAAGGAGGCTGAATTCGTCTTTGATGAGGAGTGCTTGTGAGCTTTCGTGACCATCAAGGAGGCCCTTGTATCCGCGCATATAGTGCAAGCACCGGACTGGGCCCTACCCTTCAAGATTATGTGTGATGCTAGTGACAACGCCGTGGAAGCCGTCCTTGGTCAGAGGAAAGATAAGAAGCTACACGTGATCTACTATGCTTCAAGAACCTTGGACGACACGCAAACGAGGTACACTACCACAGAGAAGGAGTTGCTTGCAGTGGTGTTCGCCTTTGAGAAGTTTCGTTCATATCTTGTGGGTTCCAAAGCTATTGTCTACACAGATCATGCGGCTTTGCGCTACATCTATTCAAAGAAGGACACTAAGCCTAGGCTTTTGAGATGGATCCTCTTGCTTCAAGAATTCGACATGGAGATTAAAGACAAGAAGGGGATAGAAAACGGAGTCGCTGACCATCTCTCTCGGCTATGGATCAACGAGTCTCTGCCCTTAGATGATTCTCTCCCCGAAGAGCAACTCATGGCGATCACTACGGCTGTTTGTGGAAAGCTAGAAGGGCGGTTTGAGGAGGTGCTGAGCTTCAAAGAGGAGGATCTCCCCTGGTACGCTGATGTTGTGAACTACTTAGCATGTGGTGAGGAGCCAACGCATCTCAACAGCTATCACAAGAAGAGATTTATGAGAGAGGCAAGTGACTACTTTTGGGACGAGTCCTACTTGTACAAGAGAGGGGTGGACAGTTTGTACCGGAGGTGTGTTACAAAGGAAGAAGCTAAAGACATTCTCTTTCACTGTCATGGCTCATCCTATGGAGGACACTTCGCTTCATTCAAGACCGCTACAAAAGTGTTGCAAGCTGGTTTATGGTGGCCATCTATCTTCAAGGATGCACACGAGTTTGTGAAGAGCTGTGAGGCGTGTCAAAGAGCAGGGAATATCACTAAGAGGAACGAGATGCCTCAAGTTCCTATCTTCAAGGTTGACATGTTTGACGCGTGGGGCATAGACTTCATGGGGCCGTTTCCTTCTTCATACGGCAACAAGTTCATCTTAGTAGCGGTTGATTATGTCTCTAAATGGGTTGAGGCTGTTGCTTCCCCTACAAACGATTCTAAGGTGGTGATCAAGCTGTTTAAAAGCATCATTTTCCCGAGGTTTGGAGTACCAAAGGTGGTTATAAGTGATGGAGGAAGCCACTTCATAAATAAGGTCTTTGAGAGTCTTTTGAGGAAGTATGGTGTTAAGCATAAAGTGGCTACACCGTATCACCCTCAAACAAGCGGTCAAGTGGAAGTCTCCAACCGGCAGATCAAGGCTATACTTGAGAAGACGGTCGGAACAACAAGGAAAGACTGGGCAGTGAAGCTGGACGACGCTCTTTGGGCCTACCGTACCGCCTTCAAAACACCGATTGGTACGACCCCTTTCACTCTGCTCTATGGCAAAGGCTGTCACCTCCCGTTGAGCTGGAACAACGTGCATTGTGGGCGGTAAAGAGGCTGAATTTTGACCTCAAGACCGCTCAAGAGAGGCGCCTCATCCAGTTACATGAACTGGACGAACTAAGGCTGAACGCTTATGAGAGCTCTCCGATATACAAGGAGCGGACTAAGGAAGCTCACGACAGGAAGTTGGTTGCCAAGGAGCTTAAGGAAGGAGGTTTGGTGCTGCTGTACAATTCAAGACTCAAACTCTTCCTGGGAAAGTTGAAGTCAAGGTGGAGCGGGCCGTTTGTGATCCAAGAAGTGCTGCCTTATGGAGCTGTCACGTTGATGGGCAAGAGTGGCAGTGCATTCACCATGAACGGACACAGGGTCAAGCCTTACTTAGCGGACAACTATGACAAGGAGAGTACCTCGGTGCTTCTCCAAGACCCACCATCTGCCTAAACCAAGTAAAGTCTAGCTAAAGACGTTAAAGAAAGTGCACTTGGGAGGCATTCCCATGTCTATCCTGTATATATCTCTGCTTTATTTCTCTTTCAGTTTTATGTTTTTATTTTGTGAGTGTGTAGGAACGGTATGAGGAGCCTAAACCACGATCTTGAAGTCCAAAAGAGGCGATAGGGGTTAAGGGAAGGTTAGAGATCGAGTGTTAGATCGACTAATCCTAACTCGATCTTTGCTAGATCGAGTTAGTGAATCGAGAGGAGCTAGTCGATCTAGACGAGAACGAGTGACAAGATCGATCCAGATGAAAACGGATCGATCGATCCCATCTGGATCGACCGATCTAAAATGTCTCGGGAAATTCTTGGAGTTTAGATCGATCAATCCAAAAATGAACTGACCGATCTATTTTCTCTTGGGAAAATCCTTCAAAGATAGATCGATCACTCGACTCGATCCATCACTCGATCTAAGCCAAATTGATCCCCAAATCGAGGACGTAGCTCGATCACGAGGACTCAGCCTTGGTGCCAAAATCTCAAAGATCGAGAGAGCCAATCGATCCAAGACTCGATTCACCACGAATCAAGTTACAAATCGAGTAACCCCCTCGATCTAAGCCATTATGGGTATGAGATCGAGTCCCAGATCGACCAAACGGAATCGATCTCATGCCGAGGTAACATTTTCTTTTCCCTCCTTTACTTTTTCCCTCCAGTTTTTTGAATTCAAAACTTGGTCAAGGCAAGCATCTTTGACCATGAAAGATGTGCCTTGACCAAGACTTTTGTCAGAAAACTACTTTCTTTACCCATAGTTTTGTTTCTTGTTGGCCTTTAAATGTTTTCAACAACTTCACACTCTCTCATTCTTGTTTTCTCAAACTTTTAAGAAAAGAGAGTGAGAGTTATTTGTTTCCAAGGGCTAACAATCTTCTTTAACAATCTTTGCAAAAGGTATTTTCGGATCTTTGATAAAAATCTTTAGGAAAATTTCCTTTTATTTTGCAATTGATTGTTTTAGATGCTAGGGCGGTTTTGAATTTTTAAATTTAGCTAAATAATAGGAAAAATTCTGGATTTTCTAGTATCTCTAGATTTGATTCTCTACTATTTTGCTATAATTTTTATAAATTCCCAAAAATTCTAGGGTATTAAGTATAAGTTTTCTTCTTTGCCTTTCTTCTTCTCTCATCCGATCGCTGTTTTGCTCATTACCTTGCTTGAGAAACTTGTTTCAGGCACGATGGCTCCCAAGAGAACGAGAGAGGAGACGGCACAAGAAGGAGAAGGTCAGGAAGTGGTTGTTCAAGAGAGGGTTCGGTGGAGTAAGGACGAGAAGAGGGACAAGAAACGGCTGGAAAGGCTTCGGTTCGAGCCTACTAAGTTTGCGGACAGAGAGCTGCTGTCTAAGATGGGACTTTTGGGAGATTTTGATCAGCTTCTCCTGAGGATGGGGCTCAGATGTTTGTCACGGATGGACTGCCCAACCTTCCCTGAAGTGACAATCGATTTCTTTGCCACCTTGGAGTTCCGGTACGAGAATCCTAGCGTCCCAATCCCCTCTCAAGGCCAGCTCTCATTCACGATCAAGCGCCAAGCCTTCAGTCTCTCGATTCCCGAGCTTTGTCAAGCCTACGGCCTAGCTGCTGATGCCACGAAGGTTGACTTCCCCACCTTCACTCAAGCAAACGAGCTGTGGGATATCATCGCCGATGACGACTACAAGGCAAAAACTGCTAAGATCAAGAGAGTGAGGAACCCGGTGCTTCGTTACACGTTGAAGCTGCTTGCTAACACCTTCAGCGGACGTTCAGTAGCCCCCACTGTGACCAGAACGGAACTTTGCTTCTTGTTCCAAGGCATCAAGCATCATGTGTGTGACCCGGATGAGAATGATGAACCGTTAGAAGACCAGCTGGGAGACGACGTCAACTACGGATGCATCTTGGCGGCTTCTTTGGTGAGATACAAGGCGTATGCCTTGAGATGCAAGGCAAGCTCTTCACTCATTGGCGGCTTCCTCACTCCCCTATTCGTGCAAGCCGGTGTACCGCTTCAAGACTACAATCCTGTTCCAGAAAGAGCTTTCATGGACGAAACTTACCTAAGGAACACGGACAGCTTGGAACGCACGCCAGCCGAGGGTTTCTATGCTTACTTGTTCACTAACGCGGAGAATGAGAAGAAGATCTGTATCTTGCCTAACGGCGAGGCTGAGCTGCTAGGAGTGGGGAACATCGAGTTTCTCTCAAGCAATGAAGAGTGCTATGCTCCTCTAGGAGCCACGGCAACCATTCAGCAAGCTGCTCGCCCAAGATCAGAGTCCCCTGCCACTGATGATGAGATGCCCGAAGCATTTGTCCTCCCGAAGCTTGACTTTGAGCCGCAGACTAAAACGGAGAAGTTCCTTGCTTCTGTTGTGGAGATGCAAAGGAAAATCAACAAGTGGCAGAGCAAGGTGCTCAAGAAGCTTGCAAGGATGGTCAAATCACTTCAAGGAGGCTCACCTAAGAAGGCTACAAGTGAGGAGGTTCAACAGCCCGAGAAGAGGAGGTTTTCAACCGGTGGAGTTGTCATCCGTGAGACAAAAGGTAGCAACATTCAACGGGCGCGTCACTCTCTCCAAGAGCCAACCGGCAAAGGCAAAACCATAGTCTCTAGCTCGTCTGGAACATCCTCAAGTTCCAGCCAAGGCTAGATCCAAGGTACCAACAACCTTCCATTGTATATATCCGCTCATTTTCATTTGTTTTTGCTTTGTGTTAGTTACTCCTTTGGATTTGTTTGCCACCGGGACGATGTCATTCAAGTGTGGGGGAGTACATGTGTGATTTAACATGTGTTTTCTGATCTTATTTTCCCTTTGGCATCCTTGAGTCTTCATTGCATGAAAAATTGGTAAACTTTTTAAATTTTTTTCAAAGATTCATGTAGTTGCATTCATCTTGTTAGCCATTTTAGGATTGAGTCTAGAATTTTAAAGCATCTAAGTTGTTTACATATGCATAAGGGGTTAAAGTTTTTCTTAAAAAGGTGTTTTAAACTCATATTTTGTTTCAATGCCCTAGTTAGTAGTTCTCTAATGCTTTGCTCATACTTTGAAAGTAAGTTCTTACCATGCTTGGATCACTTGCTATGATTTTCGTGATTGACATTCACTTGCATACTATACTACAACCTGGTTTTGCATTTGAGTTTTAATAGCCTCATTGCATCCTCACCTTGCAAAAATTCAGTTATCAAGAGAAAGAGAAGTTTTAAAGACAAGAAAATTTTGGACACATGCGAGAGTGATTTCTGACAAAAGCTTGGTCAAGGCACATCTTTCATGGTCAAAGATTCCTGCCTTGACCAAGATTTGAATTTAAAAACGGGAGGGAAAGAAGAAAAGAGGGAAAAGAAATTGTTACCTCGGCACGAGATCGAGTCCAATTGGTCGATCTAGGACTCGATCTCATGCCCATAATGGCTAGGATCAAGAGGTTTCATCGATCAGGGGCTCGGTTCAACTTGCATCGTCTAGTTTGACCGTCCAATCCTTTCTAGTAGCCCCAACTGTCCTCTCTAGTATCGCCTTGATCTGCCTGTTAGAGACCTCTACTTGCCCACTCGTTTGAGGATGATAAGGTGTTGCTACCTTGTGCTTCACACCATACTTCCTCCAGAGACTTTCAAACACCTTGTTGATAAAGTGGCTTCCACCGTCACTGATTACTACCTTGGGGACTCCAAACCGTGGAAAGATGATAGTCTTGAAGAGCTTAATCACCACCCTTGCATCATTTGTTGGGGAAGCTATAGCCTCAACACACTTAGATACATAATCAACCGCCACTAAGATGAACTTGTTGCCGTAAGAAGATGGGAACGGTCCCATGAAATCTATCCCCCAAGCGTCAAAGACATCAACCTCAAAGATAGGAACGTGAGGCATCTCGTTTCTCTTGGCGATGTTCCCTGCCCGTTGACAAGCTTCTCAACTTTTGTCAAACTCGTGAGCGTCCTTGAAGATAGATGGCCACCAGAAACCCGCTTGTAACACCTTTGTAGCAGTCTTGAAGGAAGCTAAATGACCACCATACGAAGAGCCGTGACAATGTAGAAGTATGTCCTTAGCTTCTTTCCTTGTAACACATCTTTTATACAAGCTGTCCACTCCTCTTTTGTACAAGTATGGCTCATCCCAAAAGTAATGAGAAATGTCTCTCATGAACCTCTTCTTGTGGTAATTATCAAGGTGAGTAGGCTCCTCTCCACAAGCCAAGAAGTTTACTATATCTGCATACCAAGGTAAGTCTTCTTCCTTGAAACTCAAAACTTCTTCAAACTTGTCTTCAAGCTTCTCACATACCGCTGTGGTGATCATCATGAGCTGCTCTTCAGGAAGTGAATCATCAAGTGGCAAAGCTTCATTGACTCTCATCCTTGAAAGGTGATCAGCAACACTATTCTCTATCCCCTTCTTGTCTTTTATCTCCATATCAAACTCTTGAAGAAGGAGAATCCACCTTAAGAGCCTTGGTTTAGTGTCTTTCTTGGAATAGATGTACCTCAAAGCTGCGTGATATGTATAGACAACAACCCTGGAGCCTACGAGGTATGATCTGAACTTCTCAAAGGCAAACACAACGGCCAGCAACTCCTTCTCGGTTGTAGCGTACTTCACTTGCGTGTCATCCAAGGTACGGCTGGCATAGTAGATAACATGCAACCGCTTGTCTTTCCTCTGACCAAGAACAGCTCCTATGGCGTAGTCACTCGCGTCGCACATGATTTCAAACGGTAGACTCCAGTCCGGTGCTTGTACTATTGGCGCGGATACAAGAGCCTCTTTGATAGTCTTGAAAGTTGAAAGACAATCCTCATCAAACACAAACTCAGCTTCTTTGCATAACAACCGTGTGAGGGGCCTTGCTATCTTGGAGAAATCCTTTATGAATCTCCTGTAGAAGCCTGCGTGGCCTACGAAACTTCTTATCCCCTTGACATTAACCGGCGGCTCAAGACTCATCATGACCTCAACCCTGGCTTTATCAACCTCTATGCCCTTCTCTAATATCTTGTGGCCAAGCACGATCCCTTCCTTCACCATGAAGTGGCACTTCTCCCAGTTAAGCACAATGTTTGTCTCTTCACAACGCTTAAGTACCTTGCAAAGATTCAACAAACAAGCAGAAAAGGACGCACCATATACAGAGAAGTCATCCATAAACACTTCTACCATCTCCTCTATAAGATCAGAGAAGATCGACACCATACACCGCTGAAACGTAGCCGGTGCGTTACACAACCCGAATGGCATCCTTCGATATGCGAAGGTATCGTAGGGGCATGTAAAAGTCATCTTCTCTTGATCGTTAGGATGGATTGGTATTTGAAAGAATCCACTATAACCATCAAGAAAGCAATAGTAAGGATGATTAGCAAGCCTCTCTAACATTTGATCAATAAAAGGAAGAGGAAAATGATCCTTTCTAGTAGCAGAATTGAGCTTCATATAGTCTATACACATACGGTGACCAGTTAGAGTCCTAGTAGGTATCAATTCATCTTGTTCATTTCTAATGACTGTGATCTCTCCCTTCTTAGGCACCACGTGGACAGGAGTTACCCACGTGCTGTCACTTATGGGATAGATCACGTCAGCCTCTAACAATTTAAGAATCTCTTTCTTAACTACTTCTTTCAAGTTCAGAGTTAAGCGCCTTTGGTATTCAATAGAAGAAGAGTTCTCATTATCTAAGTGAATCCTGTGAGTGCAAAGCATTGGTGAAAGGCCCTTGATGTCACTTAGAGAGTACCCAATGGCCTTCCTATACTTTCTCAGCTCATTTAGGAGCGAGTGCAACTCATCATCACTTAAGTTCTCATTCACAATCACGGGGTAGGTATCATTAAGCCCTAAGAAAGCATACCTTAGCCCTTTTGGCAGCTCCTTTAGGTCTACCTTTGGGGCTAGCAGCTCGCTCCAGTCATCCTCGTGGCTAGTGTTGGCGTTCCCGTCCTCAGTAGCCTCCTTTGAACCTGGGACATGAGCCTTAAGACTGCCTTCGAGTCATCCAGTCGATCTTGCACTCGTTCTGGTCCGGATCGAGCAACTTCACTCGATTCACCTACTCAATTTAATATGGATCGAGCAGGAGATCAAGTCCTTGACTCGTTCTCTGAACAGATCGATTGGCTTCTCTCGATCTTCTCATCGTTCCCTTCTCTGGATCGACCAGCCTTCTCGATCTTCTTGTCGATTGCTGTTCTGGATCGAGTGATCTTCTCGATTTCCTGATTGATCTCTAGGCATCCGCCTTCATCTTCCTTGACAACTTTCCTAGAGTCTAGGAGATTAACGTACTCTTGAATCTTCTGGCTCCTTAGTCAATGCCAGCTTCAAGTGATCTTCTTGTGCCAACTCTTCTAGCAATTCATCCGCCAAAGCATCCAACGTCTCTATGTAGAATGATTGTCCTTCTATGGTTGTCTTCTTAAGGACCTCGTTGATATCAAAATCCAGCTTTATGTCTCTGCCAAGGTGTAGAGCTATTTTTCCATTCTTGACATCAATAATTGCTCCGGCGGTTGCAAGGAATGGTCTACCAAGTATAAGCGGATCCTTAGGTTCTTCATCCATCTCAAGCACAACAAAGTCAGTTGGTACATTGACATCGCTTATCCTTACTGGAAGATCCTCTAGCATACCCATTGGAAGTCTCACGCTTCTGTCAGCTAATACAAGGGAGATTCTACACTCTTTGAACCGTGTAAAACCGAGCTTCTTTGCTATAGAATAGAGCATGAGATTTATACTTGCTCCCAAATCGCATAAACAGCTCTCAAACTTCAATGGACCCAAAGCACAAGGAATGGTGAAGGATCCTGGATCTCCTAGCTTCTTAGGCACTATTTCTCTGTGAATAATGGCACTACACTCTTCACTAAGCACCAAGACTTCTTTACTTTCCTTTTTCTTCTTTGTAAGGGTGTCTTTGAAGAACTTAGCACACTTCTGCATCATAGCTAGGCAATCCACAAGAGGCAACTTGATCTCAACGTCCTTTAGATGCTTCTCAAACAAGAGTCTATGCTTCTCTATCAGCTGTTTCTTGAAGCGGCCAGGAAAAGGAAGCTTAGGTACATACAGTGGAGGCACATAAACATCTCTCTTTTTAGTAGTTTGCTCCACTTTCTTCTCGACGGCTACCTCTTTACCCTTTCTTGGTCTCTTAATCCACACATTATCAAAGTTTATCTCCTCATCAGCTGAAAGCTTACCCTCCCCCTCTTCGACTACAATGTCCTCATTGTTCATAGGAGCAACACGCGGAGGAAGCTCTCTACCACTCCTCAAGGTGATAGAGTTTGCATACTCTTTCGGATTCTGCTCACATTTGCCCGGTAAGCTGTTCTGACCGCTTGTACTAACCTTTCCCTTCTCTAACTGCTTGATCTTGTTGTTCAGGTTTGTTATCCGAGTTGAGACGTCAGTAAGAGAGGAGTCAAGGCGGTTGTTCGTCTCGGCAAACTTCTGATTAGTGGAAGCTTGACCTTGAAGCAACTGCTGAAACATTGCTTGAACCGGATCTTGAAGAGGCTGTTGCATCTGTTGTTGTTGAGGAACAAAGCCGGGAGGAAACATAGGAGTGTATCCTTTGTTGCCTTGCTGTTTCTGCTGACCTTGAAAGTTCCCTTGCCTCTGCCCTTGAAAGCCACTATTCGGTTGAAAACCCTTGTTGTAAGGTACAAAGGGCTTTGCTTGCTGAGGAGGGTAGACCTGATCTTTAGGGTTTTCTACATTTGTGCTCCTGTAAGAGAGATTGTTGTTCGCTTGGTAGCCTTGTGAATAACCCTGATTCTTGTTGTAGTTCTGACCAGAAATCAGTTAGCTTCTTCTTGACTCAGCTCTAGTTCCTCGGAGACATTTTCAGCTTCTCCTATGATGTGAACTTGCTTCTGATTTGCAAGCACTAGCTTGTCTATCTTCTCATGGAGGGACTTAAGCTCTTTCTTGTGAGACTCTAGATCAGCTCCTCTCGGTGCTCGGTCATAGTCCTCTGAATAATTCCCATCACTCAATGCCAAGTTCTCTATCAGCTCCATACCTTCTTCAACTTCTTGACCAAGGAAATTGCCCTCACTTGCCGTATCAAGCAACATTCTGATCTTGGGTAATGCTCCTCGGTATATTGTGCTTAGGAGAGTCTCTTCACTGAAGCCGTGGTGAGGACACTGAATGGTATAGTCTTTGAACCTCTTCATAGCTTCATTGAATGTCTCGTTCTGTCTTTGAGTGAAGCCACTGATCTCACTTCTCAACCGAGCTGTCCTGGTGCTTGAGAAAAACTTTGAGAGAAAAGCTTTCTTACATTCAGCCCAAGACGTGATGGTGCCTTGTGGAAGTGTCTTCTCCCAGTGCCTAGCCTTGTCTCCAAGAGAAAATGGAAAGAGACGCAGCTTGAAGGCATCTTCGGATATGCCATTAATCTTAATCATCCCACACACCTGTTCAAAGTTATCAAGGTGCTCTAAGGGGTCTTCCAAAGCCAGTCCGTGGAATTTGCTATTCTGAACCATTGAGATGAAACCAGGCTTTATCTCAAAATTGTTATTCTGGACCGGAGGAGGAATGATCCCAAAGCAATTGTGATGCGTAGTAGGAGCATCTCCAGCGCTTATGATCTGTGGGGGTCTAGCTGCGTGGATGGGGTTTCCATTGCCCTTTCCTACACCAACGTGACCTGGTGGAGGTCATTCAGGATGTTCCTGCTCAGCCATTGTTGCAAAGTTTACTGTACCGGCATGAACACTCTCCTCAAAGGCTCTAGCTTGCTCTCTTGCTCATCTTGTTCTTGAATGTCCGAGTTGTTGAATATTTTCCAGGGGTGTAAGTAAGTTGTTGTCACCCCTAGAATGCAAATTCATATACCTGAAAGACACAAGTGTGAAGAGAAAGAGATTAGTAACCAAAATGATAGAAAAGGCTTATTCTTTACTAAACCCCAAATCTTAATGCTTCCTAGCAACCCTTAGATGGCAACGGTGCCATTTGATAACAGGATTATTCAGTGCGTGCAAGCAAGGAGGTTATCAAAACTCAAGCAATACACAGTTGTAGTAAAGCAAGAGGTATCAATCCAGACCTAGGGAGCAGGAAGAGCAATGAGAATACAAGGATGAAGCAAATCTAAGTAAGTATGATAAATGATTGGTAAAATCTAACAAAAATAAATGCAACGATCTAATGCAATGCAAAACAATTTTAAAATCCCTGGAAGAGGGTTAAATACCACAAGGAACAAGCAAAAGATGAAAAATGCAAAGCTACTAAAAACTAAAAATCGACCAGTGAATCGACCACAAGATCGAGCACTGGATCGAGCAGAGTGGATCGATCTAACAAACAACTTCAAGCGATATGACTTTTGATGAACAGAATGCAACTAAATGACAAGCGAATGATGAACAGAGGTTTAAAACACTAAAAGAGAGGGTTTAGGGTCGAGGTTCATATTCAAGGGTATCCAAGATTCAAGCTTTGGTTTGAAAACATTTAGATCTACTCTTTTAAGAGGTTTCTCTAAGCCTTGAAAACAAAACAAGAACCATCCATGGCGTGTGGTATGGTTCACTTCCTCAATCTCTTCTCCAAACCCATGGTGTTTGGTGAAAAAAGAAATCGAAGAGCAAAAAAGACAGATTTCAAACTATGATCTAACTAATCCCCTTTACAACCATGGCATGTGGGAAAGGAAAGATTAGCCTTTAGGATCTGGTTTTCCAGGACATCTGAATCCTGTCAAGGTAAGACAGCCATTGGTTCATAGAGACCTTTTCCAAGGCTCTCTAGGCTTTAAGATCCCAAGATCCTAGAAGAGAATGTATGAAGAACAAAGAAAACACAAAGCTTTAAACCCTTTCAAACCTTTTGAATCACCTCAACCCCAAAACCCGAAACGACTACTCACTACACATATTTAAGATCGAATCAAAAGCAATAAACGATAAGCTAAGCATGATTAACGATAGATTAAAGAAAAACTTGCTTGATATTAAAAGATTCAAAGGTTCAAAAACTGAAAAAGCTTAAGGTGTTCTACAATGGCGAATCGCCTAACTTAGAGAGATAACAGAAAAGACAGAATGAAGATAAGATAAAGGTGAAGGCTGCTTTTGCCAAAAATGGCTAAACCGTTAGCTGGTCCCCCCCTTCGCTAGCCGCCAAGGACAGCTGGACGGATAAGCTCGTCTGGGATCGACCTTGAGATCGACCAATGTGCTCGATCATCTTCAGGAATTGCCTTGCTCCGCTTGATCTTCTGGTTGATCTGGTTGGAGGGATCGAGTATCTTCCTCGATCTACGACTCGATCTTTGGATTATCGAGTCTTGGTCTTGACCTGGCTCTCGTTCTGCATGGCGTCATTTACGTCCGTACTCCAGATCGATCTCTTCTCTCGATCTCGGTCTCGATCCTTCCTCTTGAATAGACTTGGTGCACTCGATCTTCTGGATCGACCTGCCTTGCTCGATCCGCTACTCAATCTTGGGTACTTCGCAAGCCGAGCTAAGTTCTCTAATTGTCCACGAGCTCCACTTTGAACCTCGTCACGTCCACATAGCCTCCGCGACTCCATAGTGCTCCAAACAACCTGATAATAATGCATATATGCAAAAAATATGCAAAATGCGAATGCAAGGGGACCTAGAACCTAAAATGCAACAAATGGAACAATCTAGCCTATAATACAAGATGAATGCATGAAAAACTACTTTAAATGCATGCAAAATATACAGAATATATGGCAATATCATCCTCCCGCAGGATTTAGGGGTAACGATTTCCCCTTTGCCCACTGAAAAAAATAAAAGAAAAGTCAAGCTATGTGACTTAAAACAAACGCTCCCGAAGCCTATCCTGTGCATATTAATGCCTTTGGTTTAGTTTAGTACTTTTCAAATTCAATAAAGAGATGGACAGAAGGATTCAGGAGTCCAAGGATTTTAAAGATTTTCTGGCATATCATCGGAGTTTTATATCGGGTTCAGCCCGATGTGTATCTCCAGGACGTTCCATATCGGGCAAACACTATTGTATAACCCCGATATATAATGAAGCCCGTGTCGAGATAATCTACATCGATGTGTCACATCGTGCAGCCATCCTGTGGTCACATATTGGGGAGCCATAACGGTGTTACACCGATATAGTCCGAAAGGTAAATAAAATGGTGTCCAAGCCCTATCTGAGAAACGGTCTTCCCTATGACCCACCTTCTCAAGATAAGGAAAATGCTTGGCTGGGGTTTAAATATCAGACCCCCGAGGAAACCCTACCCATCATTTTCTTCTTTAAATAGCCGCAATTTTTATTTCACACTTCTCTCTCACTCTTTCTCTGCGCCATAAAAAGAACCAGAACAATATTTTTTTGAATGAAAAACTTTGGAAAGAATTCTAAGTCCTTTGCATTTTCATTTCATCTTCCACCGGGTGTACATCGATATCGAGCTAGGTACAATTTAGGACAGACAAACAAGGAGTGGAAGGAGAATCACGGGTGCTAGCAACCCCATGAGCTGAGCAGAGAAGGCGGCTGGAAAGAGAAAGGTGGGAGAAAGCTCTAGAGCTGATGAACCAGTCATCTCCCCACCAAGAATCTCAACAAGGAGGAGCACGAGCTCTGCCCCTTCCTTGGAGGAACTGAGAGCCGCTTGCAGGCGAATGGAGTTCAAGGCCACACGATATCCACACGAGGCCACGATGGTCAAGCTCGGCATATACGAAGATTGACAGGACCTCTTCAATGCAATGGGGCTGAAGACATTTATGGAGGAAGCTTAGCCCTCCCTCGACGAGGCTACATTCCAGTTCCTCGCCTCGCTTGAAGTAATATTTTACTCCTACGGAGAAGAGCATCCAGAGGAAGATGTAGAGGACGAAACTGGTTCATATACAGGAGAAACACTTACCAGATGTCTTTCACTGAGCTCGAGCGGATATTCGGGTTCAACCAAGGAGTGGTGAGAGGAGGAGCTCTAGGCATCCCCAAGGAGGACCTAGAGGCACTATGGGGCACAATTGGAGTCGGCACTTGGCATCCTGGAGTAATCAAGAGCACGAAGATAAGGCATCCAGGTTTACGGTACGTGTATAAGGCCATTGCACATACCTTCTTCACCAGGAAGTAATGTGAGGCGGTGCTAACCAAGGAGCTAGAGTTCATTGACGACGGTATGGTGAATCTCCTCGGAAGGAGACGCTTTAGGGTTGAACTCAAGGGGAGTATAGGCAGAACCGGCCTCATCATGATACTACTTAAGGAGCTCCTTAAGTACAAATCTTGGATGACATCCAGGCCGAGCAACAAGCCGCAGATTGGGTGCGGAGGAATAGTGACGGCTATTTTGAGAGGAGCTAACATCAAGATGGAAGAGATGACAAATGGAATCAGGTTTATCGATATCCCGCACCAGAAAATGATAAATTTCCTCGGGGAAGTGTGTACAATGGACACAAATATCTGTTCATCCTCCCGTCAAACCAAGCAGCTGTGTTCTTCCTCCCCAACCCTGCCATCATGGATGTTTGCATCCAGAACAGCCTAGACTTCGAACCGCACGAAAACCATCAGTTCCCTTACAAATCCAACCACCAGCAGGGTCAAGCCGATGCAGTGGAAGAAACCGAAGACGAGAGCCACAACGGGGGATACAACGAGCCAACTGACAATTATGGCTTCCCCCTGTATGGATCGGAGAAGTACCACTTCAACCCCACCATCCACAAAACGGAGAGATCACTCAAGACTTCCCACGCCTAAACTAACCTCCTCCGGCGCTGGTATAAATGGCAAGACCAAACCATCCAGAAGTTGGTGAAGACGGTAAAGGACCTCTCGGGCCAAGTTAAAACGCTCATTGGAAAGCTCAGTTGCACAACCTCCTTGCCTCTCTTGCGCCAAGACGGACCAAGGAGACAGCCCAAAAGCAGTAGGAAAGGGAAAGAACCGGAAGAGACCTAGAAAGAAGTGGAAGAGTCGGAGGACAGTCACTCTAGCAAAATGCACGTGGAGGACACTTTCACATTCGAGCCGAGGTATGACACCAGCGGTAACCCGATGTACGAGCCCGATGCACCAAGACAGTCTGTTTACACGAACAAGGAGGGCACAAGGAAGCGGGTGCCACATAAGTCTCCGACCCCAGAGTCCGATTACCCCTCACTTTCCTCAAGTAGTAAAGACTCGTGCCTCCCCAAACTTCTCGATTAAGGTACCAGCTCCAAACCTTTGTTGCATTTTTATTCTTTCAGTCTTTTATGTTTTCTTGATGTTGCTCCCTTTTATTTTTATCACCCGGAGACCGTGTGATTTAAGTTTGGGGGGGTATTTACTTTATGCTACCTTGCACTCATGTAGTTTAGAAAGCATCTAAGTGCATAGAAAAACAAATAAAAATTGGAAAATTTTTAAAAAAATTGTTTCACAAGAAGAGAGCATGTAGTTATAGTTGTATTTTAGAATCGAGTTTAGTCGCACTCATGTAGGATCTTTCATGTTTTTCTTTTAGGATGTAAATCATGTTAGCCCTTATAAATGCTATTGCTAAGTCATAAACTTAACACCTAAGTCTATGTTCGTTTGATGCATTTCGTTTTGAACCGCATTAAAGGCAACACTATATTTAGACTTTGCAACTTGAAATTTTGCCTAGGCTAATGCATTGTGATTTGAATCTTTTCCCTCTTGAACTCAAACTGAAAATTTTAAAAAATTAATTATCATGCTTGTCTCTGATTGCAACTCAAGGATCTTTGGTTGGAATTTCTTCTCCATTTTTACTACTCTCTTACTAGTCCAGCACATTCTCACCACCCAAGCCAAAACCTTTGTTTTTAAGCCTTAAACACTATTGTGAGAGTTATGTGAGGCCTATTATATCATTTTCGGACTCTCTTAGGCAAAAAGTGCTGGGTTTGACCGACGAGGTTAGGTTCTCATGTAGATGTTGGCTCACTCTCGAGTCGACATAGACTAGGTGATACACGGGTAGACTAGGGAAGAGTATGTGCATAAATGTTTTACTCTTGGGAAAAAGATAAAGAATAAGCCAAGGAGCAATCACAACTTATTCAAAAGGAGGACAGAAAACAAGGAGATAGTGGCTGCACAAAACGACTCAATGCCGAAAGACAAAGGTGTTGTCACCAAGCAACAAAGAAGAGCAATACTAATTCAAAACCTTCCAAAGAAGCCAAAACTAGAATAAAGAAGCACCAACAAAAGGAGCCAGTAGATAGCCGAAGCCGATCTCTAAAAAAAGAAAAAAAGAAACCTCCTCAAGGATCCGAGAAGAGAAGGGTAGCTCGGGATGGGACGATAACAGGATGAGACAATGGGTAGAGTTCGATATAGGATTATGGGTAGATGGGAACTTAACTTCATACGCCTCAGTTGGTCCTACCCTTAACATTTTGCATTAAGGCAAATCCGTTTTCTTGAGAGATCCCTAGACACCTAACCCCTTTCTTCTACGAGTCCACTATTGGCTCGTAACCATATCACCTTGCCAATTGAGTTGCTTGATGAGTACTTGCATGGTCCACATATTAAATTTTTAATCAATGTTAAAGAGAAAATAGGATTTGAATGTGCATATAAGCTAAAGCAGGTTTTATTTTGTCTAGTGATGAATATATCTAAGGCTTTTTGAGTAGGAAATAATCAGTTGCATCTTACAAGTTTAGACTTAGACATTGTTTTGATCTTTTATTCAATGGTATTTAGACTAGGATTTACACCTCTTTTTTTTGAAACCGCACCCCGCTGGTTGGCTTTAGTTTGAGGACAAGCTAAAACGCAAGTTTGGAGGTGTTGATACCTCTGATATTTGCATTATTTTTCTTGTCTTTTCATGATAGTTAGGATAGAGTTATTGCATTTAGGTCTTAGTTAATGCCTTGTTTCCACCCAGGTAGGTTTAGGATGCATTAGTTTAGGGTTTTGCATCGTCTTGCATGTTTGGAGCTGTTTTTCAGGTATTTAGACTATCATGGAGGTTAAACAGAGAATGGATGCATTCAGGGACAAAAAAAGGACAATCGAGGAGGAAGTAGATGTTGTCTTGCAGTGCATCGAGGAACATCCACGACCACAAGACGTGACGAGCAGCACAAAGTTTGCACCACGGCCAAGTCTAACTGGTAGCAACTGACGCACAGTGTCAGAGTAGACGATGTCTCGCAATGCATCAGGGAGAAGTCGTGCCGATACCCCGATATCGTGCTCAAAAGACGTACCAAGACTTCAGCACACCCGCCACAATCTTTTTCAGCAGCATGATTCCGTGAAATCGCTACATGCCAATGAACTACCCATTTCGGGCAAGTGGTCCCAAAAGCAAACTAGGGCGACCACCCCTTATCTCTTCTCCTATTTATACGCTTTTTCACTGATTTTTTTCTTGCAACATGCGAACAACTAATTTTGTTTCTATTAGCTTTTTCCACCAAACTTTTTCTCTTCTGTTTGAACTCGCCATTGTTGCGATTTGAACCTTGTTATTTTAAGTTTAAATTCAGGTCTTTTAGTAGTTTCAGTTCTTACTTTTTATTTACTTAGCTTTGCATTTTCATGTTCTTCTCACGCTTTAGCCGAGAATGAGATCTTTTACCTAAGATTCTACTCATGGCGTGTGAGTAGTTGCCTTACGGGATTTAGTGGGTTCCAAAAGAGAAAAGGGGATTTTGGTTCATGTGTTTTCTAATCATGGACTTAATCCTTGATTTCTCCTTGTTAGTCATGTTTAATGCTTAGTTTAGTCTGATCATCTAAGCTAATAGCTCCAAGCGGCTTGACACGAACGCCACGTGCTTGCTTAGCCATAACCACCCTCAAGGGTGAGACCTTTCCTATCCTAAGGAATTAGCTGTGTAGGAGGTCTCACGGTTCTATGGAGATGGCAATTCATTCTTGCTTGGTTCATTGTACTGCATTGCGGAAGCTCCTCTATGGTGGTGAATCTTCGAAAGGATCTATACCCAAATGCCATGGGCCTTTCCTAGAAATCACCACCAAGATCTTGGTGTGACTATATGAACCTGCAATCTTAACAACATAACAGAGATCTCCTGACCCTAATAACCTGCTATAACCCCTTCTTTAACCTATTACCTTACAACTTGCTTTAATATTCTGAACTGTTATTCGTCGCTTATTACCATAGCTTTTATTTATTGCACCTTCCTTTTATTTACTGCTTATCATTCATGGCTTGAGTGACACGAGTCATAGCATAGCTCTCCTGGCGTGTAAAAACCCAAAGACTGAACCGGATCCAACTTGACTTAACCTCCTTAATGATCTTATTGGCCATTACAATTTCCAAACTGGATTGACACCTTAACTCCTATGCTATAACCGATTTTAATGGGTTTAAAGGAGTTTGTTATCTAGTAGAGTGAAAAACCTGTTATCATGGGATCAACCAGAAAGTTATTAAATCTCTCCTGCAACAACTCCTTATCCCCATTGAATCTAGGGAAATCCAGCTTCGCAAGTCCAGAAACACAAGATTGAACAGGAACTTGATTGTTACTCATAAATGCATACTCATATGGCGAAACCTCACAATCATCTAATGATCTCCTAGAAAATATATGGCTATGTTCCAGGACAGAGTTTGGTACCTGAGATTGTGAAACACAATTAGTATGTGATTCAATAGTTTCATGTAATGCACACATGGACGCATAAATCTCCAGAAACTGTTTCTCTGTTGTAGCTTCTTCCGTTTCAAGACCTACTGGTTCTTTGAGTAAAGATGGAGATCCAATTGGAGATTTTGCACCGCGACACGAATCAGGAATTTGAATTACTGGTGCTGGCGATGTTATTGTTTCCTTCGAATTTATCCGCAGGCAAATAGATTTAAGCATATTAGTGAGATTCTCATCGATCGTAGCCATTGATTCCGAGGAATGAGTAGCTCTAATACCTTTGATAAGAAAAAAATGATGTAAACTGATATAATCCGAATCGAGGTTCTTGAAACACAAATCCGGTGCTAAAAATGTAAAGATTCCAATGAAGAAGAATAGAATCCCAAATAGGATGAACAATTCACAACAAACAGAGTAGAAGATCCAAGGAAGAAAATGAAACTAAACCTGATTTTTTCTGAATTGTCGTGTTTCTTCTCTTCTCCGATCATTTTAACTATTCAGGTTCAACTACTTTTGATCACAGCCGTTGATCTCTCTTTTAGTCTCAGCCCTCCATCACATCACGTATTCCCTATAACGTATCTCGATGCAAGCTCTACATAATCTGCTCTCATATAGGTGCTCTACACTTAAATAGCTGTACTCATAATGCTAATGGATGGAAGTGAAATATGGCATGCACTTTTTTCTCTGCCAAAATTGATGGTTTTCAGATGGTTACAGAAAAGAGTTCTACATTGCTGTTTGGACTGTTATAGGAGGAGACTTTATAGTTGCAGTTCAATCATTTTTCCTTTATGGATTCATGCCAAAAGGGATTAATGCAACAATTCTATATGTGATACCAAAGACAGAGACTGTCGCAACCATGAAAAACCACCGCCCAATAGCTTGCTGCTACCTTTTGTATAAGGTAATATCCAAGATTTTGGAAAATTTTCTGAAGTGCATATTGCATGAAGCCACCAAGCCAAAACATAGAGCCGTCTCTTGCTGGAAATGTTTTACTTGCCTCAGAGATGGTAAAATAGTTACCATAAAGCTATAATCTCCACCAGATTTGCTATTAAATTTGATATATCAAAAGCGTTTGACATTGTTAAGTGGTCATTCATCACTTATGTGCTTCAAGCCATGAGCTTGCCATATCAGTTTATTTGTTGAATTTATATCTGCATCTCAACGGCAAGTTTCTCAGTATGTGTAAATAGAGAGCTCAAGGGGTTTTTCTCCAGTGCGAGAGACATAAGACAGGGTTATTCTATTTTTCCCTAATTGTATGTCATTCTGAATAATTTGCTATTCATATTACTAAACAAGGCGGTACCTGATAGATTTTTTTGGTACCATCCGACGTGTAAAGATGTCAGCCTAACCCATTTGAGTTTTACAGATGACATTTTAGTTTTCACAAACAAGTCACAATTGTCACTTATTAGAATCTTGATGTCTTGAATGACTTAGCTCGGTGGTTTAGCCTTCATATTAATACTGCAAAGTCCTCCGTTTTTACTGCTGGTCAGGGTATTTTGGCTCTTCAGACTGCGGTAAAATTAGTGGGTATCGCAACTGGGACACTTCTTGTCCATTATTTGGGCCTAAATTTCACTACAAAAAGCATGACTAAGCTGAACTTTAAGCCTCTTGTAGATAAGGTTAGGTCTCTTTCCTCTCTTGAACTGACAAATCCATATCCTTTGTGGGTTGTCTACAGTTGATTAAGTCAGTAATCTCTAGCATTACTAACTTCTGGAACCAAGCTTTCATTTTACCTACAAACTATTTTGCGACCATTGAGAGTACGTGATGTGCGTTTCTTTGATCCGGATCACCCACAAACACACATAAGGTAAAGGTCTCTTGGGAGGATGTCTATTGTCCTAAGGTTGAATGGGTTTGGATCTTAGGCGTCTGCAGGACTCAACTCGTGTATTTTCCCTTAGTTTGATATGGCATATATTCACACTCTCGAGTTCTCTTTGGGTCGATTGAATTTGTCTGTATTTGCTGCGAAATGGTGCATATTGGGATGTGATGGAAAACTCAAAAGATTTTTGGATATGGTGTAAGCTGCTCAAGTTCAGGGCTATAGCATACCAGATTATGAGATTTGAGGTCCAAAATGGGAAGGACACGTTTTCTGGTTTGACAACTGACTTCAAGACGGTGAATTGATTGAGAAAACATGGGAGCATGGCATCAGACATCTGAGGATCTCACGAGGAGCTACGGTATCCGATGTGGTTTCAGATGATTGTTGGAATTTTCATCACTGCTGAGGCAGAGTTTTTGGAAGCTGATTTCAAAAATCCAGACGTTGCTTGTACCCACTACCTCATGGAATGACATAGCTCTTTGGAAGCACAGTATAAATAATTATCGTAGCAGTTTCTCTGCCGCCAAAACTTGGGATCATCTTTGAACTAGACATGCTAATGTGCCTTAAGTCGAGTCATTTGGTTTCCCTAAGCTGTACCAGGGAATGCTTTTATTTTTTAGCTTGCAATATAGAATCGTGTGTCCACATGGGTATTGTTCAAGGCTGTTTGATATGTGGAGGTTCTGAGGAATCGAGGAATCATATAATCTTTGCTTGTCCATACTCTTACACAGTTTGGACAGATTTGAGAGGTCGGTTTCTACGGACAGGAGGTACTGTAAGTTCAAGAACCGTGGAACATCTGGAAAGTGTGTTACACACATATGGAGCAAAGACAGAAGAGCCTTGGAAATCGGATATGTGGGAATCAAGGAAGATTTAGAAGTTATCGTATTTGATGGTTTGCGAATATGCAAGGTATCCAAGACACGGCAAGTTTGGCGTGGCGATGGGAGTATAATCACAACACCTTGGTGTGTGTGTTAGGGTTACCATTATAGGGGATTAGAACACTCTATCTTGGAAGAGAGTTTAGGTGCTCTTGAAGCAAACACAGCTGTTGCTGTGTGGGTAGATTAGGAATTGGTCAGTGTCATATTACAGGCCTATTGAGATCGTTGTAAGGGTGTATCATTCTGATTAAACAAGTTCTTGAGAATTGTTTAAGCGATTTCTAATAAAAAGTTTTTGGTTACAAGTTGTATTCGAATCTATTTGAATTGCTCGGCTACATTCTAGTATCTTTGGTTTTACATTTGGTATCAGAGCAGGTCACCTCTTAGGTCAGTAGACCTATCCTACAGGTTGAGATCTTGTGCTAACCATGAATACTATGAGGGAGCTCATCACGGTTCAAAAGCATGTGATGCTTGATGCTGGAAACTTTGGTCACTGGAAAGCTAGGATGCGTCATCTCATACGCGGGATAGATGAAGATGCCTGGACAGCTGTAGTTGATGGGTGGGAACCTCCAACGATTTTAGTTGAAGAAAAAACAGAGGATAAGACAATTCCATCCAAGACTGTGGTGAAACCTAAATCTAAGGAGACATGGACTGAAGTTGACAAAAACGCATCGAAATTCAACTCTAAAGCCATGACTGCTATTTTTGGTGTTGTTGTTCTAGATCAGTTCAAGATCATACAAGCTTGTGAGTCAACAAAAGAGGTCTGGGATACACTTGCCAACCCCTTTGAAGGAGATACAAGTGTTAGAAGAACTCGGATAGACCATCTCGCATCCCAGTTTGAAAATCTCAAAATGGTTAAAGATGAGTCTATTGCTATCTAACTTTACTGGCAAGATCAGCACAACTGCCGATGAAGCATTTGTTCTAGGAAAGAAATACAAGGAGAAGAAACTGGTTAGAAAACTGATTCGATGTCTACCTCCGAAGTACGCTGCCCACAAAGCTGTAATAAAGTATTCTATGAATACAGATGACATGAAGTTTGACAAGCTGTGTGGTATGCTCAAGGCTGAAGAAATGGAAGCAGCTGCAGAAGAACCTGGTCGTCAGAAGGGAATAGCATTCACGGCGGAAAAGGATGATGTCCGAGTTAAACAAGTTGAAGAAAACCTTAGCCTCATGGCCAGAAACTTCAATAAGATGCTCAAACGAGTTGAAAAAGGACAAAACAGGGTGTTTAGAAAAGATCGGAGGAATGATTCTGAAAAGGGATACATATATGATGGTGAAAGGACAAGTAAGAAGAAGGATCTTCAGTGCCACGAATGTGAAGGTTTTGGTCACTTCAGAAACGAGTGTCCTCTAGTCAAGAGGAAAGAACTAAAGTGTCCAGAATGCAGAGGATTTGGCCATACTAAGGCAGAGTGTCCGAGTGGAATAAGAAATAAAGATAAATCGCTGGTGGTCTTCAGTGGCAGTGAGTCAGATGAAGATAGCGACGACCCAAACCAGGAACTCATGCTTAACTTTGTTGTCTTTACATCTCAAGAGGATGATAATGTCCTAAAAGCCAAAAAGCAAAGTGACTCTTTGTCTAATGATGATGAAGGTTTTGACATTACTCAAGAATATAGTGATCTATACAACAAGAATGTAGTCTTAAGTAATTAGAACCTGCAACTCATCAAGAAAGTTGCTATGATGAATGCGCAGCTCAACATACTTGAATGTGAAAGAGTTGAAGTTACCAAAGACAAAGAGAAGGAGTCCACAACAGATAGTGCAGATGCTGAGACTCTCAAGAAAGAACTGCAAAGCAAAAAAAGAGAGAAGCATAGTGCTGGAAGTTAACATCAAACGCATTATGTATGCTTGCGCAGAGGAGGAAGAAAAGGCAAGAGGATTATTGCAGGAGCTGAATGATAATCACAAGAAGATGAGGATGATAAACACAGGCACAAAAGATTTGGACAAGATATTGTATGTGGGACAACCACCCAGAGCCAACTGGGGTCTTGGTTTCAATGGGAGATCTGACAAAACACTAGCACCTCAACCAAATCAACTGAATTTTGTAAAAGGATCTTCCTCACAACCGAAATTAAATGAAGCAACATCTCTGAAAAGAAAAAGGATGATTCAAGCAGTTCAGACTGTCACTAAATCTGGCTTACCAGCCAAGAGGGTTCGAAGCAACACCAAGTGTTACTTTTGCCACCGTAAGGGACATAAAAAGGTTGATTGTGTGAAATTCAAACTCAAAAAAAAAATTATCAATGCTTGGAAGAGGAATTAATGCTTCCCTGAGCCATCCTGTCTTGGAAAGTTCTGGATTGCTAAAGAAAAATCGTGTGAGAAAATGGCAGATGACTCTATTCAGATTGATGATCTGGTCTGCAACTTCACACAGATATCTCAGTACGCTACAGATCGTGTATGTGACACAGAGCAATCCCTTGTGAGCATTGTTGCTTATATGTCTGCTGATGCACAAGACCAAACTCCGTGGTATTATGACAGTGGTTGCTCGAGACATATGACAGGATGCCAGAACATCCTTGATACATACACATCTGTTAAAGGCGGAAAAGTAACCTTTGGAGATGGCGGCCAAGGTAAAATCAAAGGTGTTGGATACATCAACAAGGATAGCAAGCCTCAACTGGTTAATGTGTATTTTGTTGAAGGTCTCATGGCAAACTTGATCAGTATAAGTCAGTTGTGCGACGAAGGGCTCAAGGTTGTGTTCACGAAGGTTGACTGTCATGCCATTGATGACAAAGGAAACATTGTCCTATATGGAATTAGATAGGCTAATAACTGTTACATGTGGAGCAAATCCAGCCAATGTTTGTCAGCAAAGGAGTGACACAAGCCTCAAGTCCAACTCACTTAACACAACCGAGAAGTGGAGCCTTGGAGCTAACGATGGTGCAGAACAGCTTGAACCCGTGGAGAAAGGAAAACTTGTAGCTGAGCTTGACGACGAGGAAGCCCTTCCTAAAAGTGACGACGAGGAAGCCCTTCCTGAAACAAACAAGAAGCTTGACGACGAGGAAGCCCTTCCTAAAGCTAAGGAGCCATCTATGGGGAGTTTGCATATATTTTCCACCAATATATTATGCGACCGACCTATATCATCTACTGAAGCTAAGGAGGTCCATAAACCACTTCTATATCAATTCAAGCCGCCACTTAACCAAGGAGAACCATCAAATCGCTCTCAACCTTCAAAGAGAGCAACATTGGAGCAAACTAAAGAGAGGGAGGAGTGCATGACATTATATTCGCCCCACCACTACATTCGACCACCAGGAGACATTTCAAGACATTCAAGACCACTAAACCATGCCAATAACCGGAGTAACTCGAGCCAAAACCAAGAAGATATCAAAAAAGAGCTACTTACCAAAGATGGAACCAACTTTATTGGTTCAAGGAGAAAGCAAGGAAAGAAGGACCAACGACTACATCAGCCACTCAATCTCGACCCTTCATCATCATCACAAGATTCAGGACATTCATTTCTTGCCAAAGACCATCAAGACTTCCCCCATTCAGGGCCAAAGACAAGGATTCCCCCATTGAAGCCTAACGGCTAGTTGAAGACCTTTTCATCATTCAGTTTAATTCTAGTTTCTCCTTTTTTGTTTTATGACCGTTTTATGTCATTACTTTCATCCTTATATAAGCTCAAGCATTTTTACTTTTCAATTCACAAAATTATTAATCAAAAAGAAAGTGTTTTGTTTCAAAGAAAAGTATCTCTTTGTTTACAATCTTGTTCCTGCTTTTTATTAAGTTCTTTTGAGGGATTCAAAGAGCTTGTGAGAAGTGTAGAATTTGTTAACTCTTGTGAGGATTAGCCCTTTAGTTAGTAAATTCTAAACTCTTGTGCTTGGAGTTCAAGTACAACCGGTTTTCCCATCATCAAACCCTTCTTCCATCACTTTGGCTTCTAAGCAACGATTTCAAGGGAACATTACTTCAAGTGATTTCAAGTATTGTGTCATTGGTATCAGAGCTAAAAGCTCCTATCCCAGGTGTATTTTCACCTTTATCTTTGTTTTTGTTTTATTTCGTTTCATATTGTTCTTAATTAACCTAGAAAACCCAAAAGAAATTTTCCTGTTTTTGTATTCTTCAATTCCCGAATTTTATAAAATCCAAAAATCCATAAAAATTATTTTTCTTTTTGTTTCGGCTTATTTAATCTCTTAAAAACACAAAACAATTATTTCCCAAAATTATTCGGATCTTTTGATAATTTATTTTGATTTTTCAATTCAATTGGTCAAACCCGCTTAATTCTGTGTCTTTTATTTTGTTCGATTTTTATAAAATCCAGAAAAACTCAAAAAAATATTTTGTTTCTTGTTTCTGTTAACTTAAACTCTTAAAAACCACATAAAAATATTGCTTTTGAATTTTCGATCCATTTGATAATTTTTTCAATCATTTTTCCTCAACTGGTCGAAATCTGATTAATTGCTTGTTCTTGTATTTTGCTGTCATTTAAACACATCTCTGATTTGTTTCACTTGATTTTTGCAAGGTACCATGGGAGATAACACACCAGCAGCTGATCCTATGCAAGCAATATTGGCTGCTATTGCCAATCTAAATGAGAATTTCAACACCTACAGGAATGAAAGCAATACCCGCTTTGAGCGCCTAGAAGGAGAAAGGCAAGCCCCTCAAGCACCTCTCTTGCCAAGAAGAAATGTCAATGGCGTGTTTCCTGATGCCAACAGAGTGGGAGAACCTCCTGATGTGCCACCACCAGCGCCAGCACCAAACTTAGCACAACAAGCTCAAGAGATTCTGAACAGAAGAAACAATGAAAAAAATCGCCCCTACAATGAAGATAGGCAATTACCACCAGAAGTGAAGCTTCTTGCACCAACTTTTGCTGGCAAGCTTGACCCTGCAGCCTACCTAGAATGGGAGAGGCGGATGGAGCATCTGTTCGAGTATTATGCTTATACTGAACCCAAGAAAATTGTCTTAGCAACCGCCAGCCTCGCTGATCATGCACTAGCTTGGTGGGACAGAGAAGTTGCTGAAAAGAGAAGGCTCAGATATCCATAAATCACCAGATGGAGTGACATGAAGTTTGAGCTAAACAGAAGGTATGTACCTCCTCAGTACCATAGAGATTTACTAAAAAGGTTTAGGTCTCTTTTTCAGGGTTCTAAGAGTGTGGAGGAGTATTATGAAGAGTTTGACCTCCTAAGAAGTCAACTTGCTCTAGAAGAAACAGAGGAGTCCTTGATGTCTCAATTCATGGATGGCCTCCAGGAGAGAATTCAGAGAAAGGTGGAGATGCAGCCTTACCACTCCTTGCCTGAACTTCTACACTTAGCTGTTCAAAAGGAGAAACAAATAAAGAAGAAGGCTACAACAAGGAATCGCTCTAGCAACACCACTACTTGGAATCAACAACAAGCTCAACAAACTCAGCAGCAGCAGCAGCCAAACCCCACGCCATTTGTAGACAAAGGGAAGGGCATTGCAATAGACTCACGGTTCAAATCTAATGCCCAAGAGCAAGGTAAGTCTAGTAATTCAAATAGACATCATGACATTATCTGTTTCAAATGTCAAGGCAGGGGTCATGTTTCAAGGGAATGTCCAAACAAGAAAACAATGATTCTCATACCAGATGGTGGCTATGACTCTCAAGATGAGGAGATGGCTAAAAATTCAGAGGAAGAACATGTAATTTACGCTGAAGAAGGAGAGTTACTGGTCATACAAAGGGCTTTAAACTCTCAACCAGTTTTGGAGGATCTAGAACAAAGAGACAATCTCTTTCACTCCAGATGCAGTATTCAGAACAAGGTATGTCATTTAATAATTGACAGTGGTTCTTGTGCTAATATTGCTAGTGTTTGTTTAGTAGAGAAGCTAGGTCTTAAAGCTAAACCTCATCCAAGGCCATACAAGCTTAAATGGCTTAATGACAAGGAAGAGTTAAAAGTGAAGAAACAAGTAGAAGTTCCTCTATCCATTGGCCAGTACAAAGACCAGATTTTATGTGATGTGGCGCCAATGCAAGCTGGGCATGTACTGCTTGGGAGACCATGGCAATATGACAGAAATGTTGCACACAATGGGCGCACAAATGAGTATTCATTCTCATTCAACCACTGTAAGTTTATTCTTGCTCCTTTAGCACAAAAAGATGTTAGAATTTTACAAAACAGAGCTAGGGAAAAGGCTAGTTATTTTGCTATTCAAGAATTTTTAGATTTAAATCCCACATATATGATGCACTTGCCTTTGTCAAAGAATTGTTTTGCAGGATTTAAAGAGCAAGAGTTCAAAGCTGAGAACGCTAAGGAGATTGGCGTGAGAAACAATGGTGAAAACATGATGTTCACTAAGGAAAAACCACCATCATAAGAGTTTATTCCAACACTGAAGCTGACTGAAGCCAAAAATGTTCCACTTAACCAACTCATTGAGCATCTACAAGCTAATTACCAAGGTATGTTCTCAAACTCTAAACATTTTTCATAAATTAACTTAGGGTTGTTTGATGCAGGTTCTACAGTTTTGAGGACAAAACCTCTACAAGAGGGAGAGGATGACACAAGCCTCAAGTCCAACTCACTTAACACAACCGAGAAGTGGAGCCTTGGAGCTAACGATGGTGCAGAACAGCTTGAACCCGTGGAGAAACGAGAACTTGTAGCTGAGCTTGACGATGAGAAAGCCCTTCCTAAAAGTGACGACGAGGAAGCCCTTCCTGAAACAAACAAGAAGCTTGACGACGAGGAAGCCCTTCCTAAAGCTAAGGAGCCATCTATGGGAAGTTTGCATATATTTTCCACCAATATATTATGCGACCGACCTATATCATCTACTGAAGCTAAGGAGATCCATAAACCACTTCTATATCAATTCAAGCCGCCACTTAACCAAGGAGAACCATCAAATCGCTCTAAACCTTCAAAGAGAGCAATATTGGAGCAAACTAAGGAGAGGGAGGAGTGCATGACATTATATTCGCCCCACCACTACATTCGACCACCAGGAGACATTTCAAGACATTCAAGACCACTAAACCATGCCAATAACCGGAGTAACTCGAGCCAAAACCAAGAAGATATCAAAGAAGAGCTACTTACCAAAGATGGAACCAACTTTATTGGTTCAAGGAGAAAGCAAGGAAAGAAGGATCAACGACTACATCAGCCACTCAATCTCAACCCTTCATCATCATCACAAGATTCAGGACATTCATTTCGTGCCAAAGACCATCAAGACTTCCCCTATTCAGCGCCAAAGACAAGGATTCCCCCATTGAAGCCTAACGGCTAGTTGAAGACCCTTTCATCATTCAGTTTGATTCTAGTTTCTCCTTTTTGCTTTATGACCATTTTATGTCATTACTTTGAGCCTTTTATAAGCTCAAGCATTTGTACTTTTCAATTCACGAAATTATTAATCAAAAAGAAAGTCTTTTGTTTCAAAGAAAAGTATCTCTTTGTTTACAATCTTGTTCCTGCTTTTTATTAAGTTCTTTTGAAGGATTCAAAGAGCTTGTGAGAAGTGTAGAATTTGTTAACTCTTGTGAGGATTAGCCCTTGAGTTAGTATGATGATAAGAGGGAGAGGATGACACAAGCCTCAAGTCCAACTCACTTAACACAACCGAGAAGTGGAGCCTTGGAGCTAACGATGGTGCAGAACAGCTTGAACCCATGGAGAAAGGAAAACTTGTAGCTGAGTTTGACGACGAGGAAGCCCTTCCTAAAAGTGACGACGAGGAAGCCCTTCCTGAAACAAACAAGAAGCTTGACGACGAGGAAGCCCTTCCTAAAGCTAAGGAGCCATCTATGGGAAGTTTGCATATATTTTCCACCAATATATTATGCGACCGACCTATATCATCTACTGAAGCTAAGGAGGCCCATAAACCACTTCTATATCAATTCAAGCCGCCACTTAACCAAAGAGAACCATCAAATCGCTCTAAACCTTCAAAGAGAGCAATATTGGAGCAAACTAAGGAGAGGGAAGAGTGCATGACATTATATTCGCCCCACCACTACATTCGACCACCAGGAGACATTTCAAGACATTCAAGACCACTAAACCATGCCAATAAGCGGAGTAACTCGAGCCAAAACCAAGAAGATATCAAAAAAGAGCTACTTACCAAAGATGGAACCAACTTTATTGGTTCCAGGAGAAAGCAAGGAAAGAAGGACCAACGACTACATCAGCCACTCAATCTCGACCCTTCATCATCATCCGAAGATTCAGGACATTCATTTCGTGCCAAAGACCATCAAGACTTCCCCCATTCAGCACCAAAGACAAGGATTCCCCCATTGAAGCCTAACGGCTAGTTGAAGACCTTTACATCATTCAGTTTGATTCTAGTTTCCCCTTTTTGCTTTATGACCGTTTTATGTCATTACTTTGAGCCTTTTATAAGCTCAAGCATTTGTACTTTTCAATTCACGAAATTATTAATCAAAAAGAAAGTCTTTTGTTTCAAAGAAAAGTATCTCTTTGTTTACAATCTTGTTCCTGCTTTTTATTAAGTTCTTTTGAAGGATTCAAAGAGCTTGTGAGAAGTGTAGAATTTGTTAACTCTTGTGAGGATTAGCCCTTGAGTTAGTATGATGATAAGAGGGAGAGGATGACACAAGCCTCAAGTCCAACTCACTTAACACAACCGAGAAGTGGAGCCTTGGAGCTAACGATGGTGCAGAACAGCTTGAACCCATGGAGAAAGGAGAACTTGTAGCTGAGTTTGACGACAAGGAAGCCCTTCCTAAAAGTGACGACGAGGAAGCCCTTCCTGAAACAAACAAGAAGCTTGACGACGAGGAAGCCCTTCCTAAAGCTAAGGAGCCATCTATGGGAAGTTTGCATATATTTTCCACCAATATATTATGCGACCGACCTATATCATCTACTGAAGCTAAGGAGGCCCATAAACCACTTCTATATCAATTCAAGCCGCCACTTAACCAAGGAGAACCATCAAATCGCTCTAAACCTTCAAAGAGAGCAATATTGGAGCAAACTAAGGAGAGGGAAGAGTGCATGACATTATATTCGCCCCACCACTACATTCGACCACCAGGAGACATTTCAAGACATTCAAGACCACTAAACCATGCCAATAAGCGGAGTAACTCGAGCCAAAACCAAGAAGATATCAAAGAAGAGCTACTTACCAAAGATGGAACCAACTTTATTGGTTCCAGGAGAAAGCAAGGAAAGAAGGACCAACGACTACATCAGCCACTCAATCTCGACCCTTCATCATCATCCGAAGATTCAGGACATTCATTTCGTGCCAAAGACCATCAAGACTTCCCCCATTCAGCACCAAAGACAAGGATTCCCCCATTGAAGCCTAACGGCTAGTTGAAGACCTTTTCATCATTCAGTTTGATTCTAGTTTTCCCTTTTTGCTTTATGACCGTTTTATGTCATTACTTTGAGCCTTTTATAAGCTCAAGCATTTGTACTTTTCAATTCACGAAACTATTAATCAAAAAGAAAGTCTTTTGTTTCAAAGAAAAGTATCTCTTTGTTTACAATCTTGTTCCTGCTTTTTATTAAGTTCTTTTGAGGGATTCAAAGAGCTTGTGAGAAGTGTAGAATTTTTTAACTCTTGTGAGTATTAGCCCTTGAGTTATTAAAGTCTAAACTCTTGTGCTTGGAGTTCAAGTACAACCGGTTTTCCCATCATCAAACCATTCTTCCATCACTTTGGCTTCTAAGCAACGATTTCAAGGGAACATTACTTCAAGTGATTTCAAGTATTGTGTCAAGGAGTCTCAACTTGATCTGAACATCAAAGGCTTGGACATATGAATGTGCATGGACTCAGAAAAATTGTCAAAGCAGAAATTGAGAGAGGGATACCAAAGTTGGAATCATCATCTGACACAGTGTGTGAAGCATGCAGTAAGGAAAAGCAGATTAAAGTACAACACAAAGCACTTGGTGAGATTCGAACTAAGAAAGTTCTTGAGCTGATTCATATGGATCTGATGGGGCCGATTCAAACTGAAAGTATTTCTGGGAGGAAATACATCTTTGTGTTAGCCGATGATTTTTCTAGATTCACATGGGTGAGGTTCTTGAGAGAAAAATTAGAAGCAGCTGAGAGCTTGAAAATCTTGGCCTTACAACTCAAGACTGAAAAAGGAGACATTGTTCAGATCAGAAGTGATCATGTAGGGGAGTTCCAAAGTGCTGCATTTGATTTTTTCTGCAACAGTCAAGGGATAAGGCATCAATATTGAGCACCAAGAACTCCACAGCAGAATGGCGTAGTGGAAAGAAAGAACAGAACCTTGCAACAAATGGCTAAAGCAATGCTTCATGGGAACAAAGTGGCAACTAAGTTTTGGGCAGAAGCAATCAATACAGCTTGCTACATCATCAACCGAGTTTATGTCAAGCCTGGCACCAATCTGACTCCATACGAAATATGGAAAGGAAAGACTCCAAACTTGAGCTATTTTTACATCGTTGGATGTGTATGCTATATACTCAATGAGAAGGAACAGCTTGGAAAATTTGACTCTAGAAGTGATGTGGGTATATTCCTTGGATACTCAACTTATAGTATGGCATTCAGAGTATACAACCACCGAACCAAAATGATCCATGAGTCTGTGAATGTTGTTTTTGATGATAAGAGCTGCTATCAGCTAGAAGAAGGAGGTTCAGACTTGACTTACACAGCTTCGAAGACTGTTACTGAGATGATACACACTGAAGAGAGCAATCAAGGAAATGCTGAAGATCAGCATGAGAGTCATGATTCCTCACACTCAGAGCGAGTAATAGTTCCAAAAAATCACACTCTGGATCATGTAACTGGAGGAGTTCTTAATGAGAGACAGACCAGAGGGAAGAAGATCGACTTCAAGCAGATGGTCAAATTAGCCTGCTTCCTAACAGAAATGGTTAAGCTTAACTGCTTCATCTCGTTCATATAGCCAAAAATATTACGGAAGCACTCAATGATGAATTATGGGTTTCTGCTATGCATGAGGAACTAGAACAATTTTGGCGTCTTGATGTTTGGGAGCTTGTACCGATTCCAAAAGGTGTTAACATAGTTAGCACCAAGTGGATATACAAGAACAAGATCGATCTCGAAGGAAATGTGATCAGAAACAAAGCAAGGCTAGTCGCTCAAGGTTAGTCTCAGATCGAAGGCAAAGACTTCGATGAGACTTTTGCTCTGGTTGCTAGACTTTATTCTATTCGGCTACTCTTTGGAATAGCATGCCTTCTCAACATCAGGTTGTATCAAATGGATGTGAAGAGTGAGTTTCTGAATGGGATGCTCCAAGAGGAAGTCTATGTTGCTCAACCTAAAGGTTTTGAAGACCCTAAGTTTCCGGATCATGTTTACAAATTGAAGCAAGCTCTGTATGGTCTCAAACAAGCTCCCAGAGCCTGGTATGAAAGGTTAACGCAGTTTCTCTTAGGTGCAAATTTCTCTCGAGGGAGTGTGGACAAGACTCTGTTCATTCAACATATAGACAATGACATTCTTATTGTCCAAGTCTATGTTGATGATATCATCTTTGGCAGCACTAGTGAGAAACTCGTCAAGCATTTTGTCTCAACCATTACTAAGGAGTTTGAAATGAGTATGGTTGGTGAACTCAACTATTTCTTAGGCTTGCAAGTGAAGCAGATATCAGAAGGAATTTTTGTGTCTCAGTCAACTTATGCAAGAAATCTGGAGAAACTATTTGATATGCAAACAAGTAAAACAGCCACCACACCAATGAGCACAACTAACAAGCTGCATAAAGACACTGATGGAAAAAAACTGGATGAGAAACTTTATAGAGCCATGATAGGAAGTTTACTCTATCTTACAGCTAGCCGACCAGATTTGTGCTTCAGTGTTGGCTTGTGTGCAAGATATCAGGTATCTCCCCGAGCTTCTCACTTGCATGCAGTAAAGCACATCATAAAATATGTCAAAGGTACTTTGGATCTTGGAATATACTACTCTAAAGATACTAATAAAAATCTTGCTGGTTTTTGTGATGTCGATTGGGCTGGTTGTTTGGATGATCAAAAAAGCACTTCAGGAGGACGTTTCTTCCTCAGGAACAACATGATCTCTTGGCACAGTAAAAAGCAGAACTGTGTTTCACTATCCACAACCGAACCAGAGTACATTGCGCTTGGAAGTTGTTGTACTCAACTTCTTTGGATGAAACAAATGCTCATGGATTATGGTATGTACTCTGATTCAATGTTGGTGCACTGATATAATAAAAGTGCAATAGATATCTCGAAAAATCCAGTTTAACACTCACGGACCAAACATGTTGACATAAGGCATCACTTTGTAAGGGAACTAGTTGAGGAAAAACTTGTTGTCATCAAACATGTTGCATCTGAAAACCAACTGGCATATATTTTTACTAAACCACTTGATCTGAATACCTTGTCTTTCTTAGAAAGGCTTTAGGTGTTAGTGAACTGTAATTGGCTTAATCTCAGGGGGAGAGAAAGGTAGTAGCTTGCGTCTAAAAGGCTCTGTATTTTTTTATAAAAACTCTTATAGGCAAATCAGTTGATTTAGTGGTGGTAGGTGTTCGGTTTGTTAGAGAAAACTCGATAGTGTATGTGTCAAGAGAAGAACACTTAAGATTGACCCTAGGATGCATTCATCTTATGGTTCCTTCTCTTCATCATTGTTTGGATGAGATAGTCTAGAACAAAGAGAGGCTATAAAATTACATAATTGAGTGAAATGATTGACACCCATTTTGATTGCTGTCACAATCTTTACTAATATCGGTTGTAGTCATGATCACAGTCTTAATCAGTTCTTCAAATGATTGAGCTGCACACGTCCTATAGAAGATCCGGTCACATTGTTTTTTTTAGTATGTGAAAGCAACTCAGCTGAGTGGTGCTGCATACAATGATCTACTAATAGTGTGTAGCCAAAGTGGTTCTAGAAAAAAAGGAAGAAAAGAAAAAAAAATGTGTGTGAATCAGCTGATCAGCCTCTTAGTTTCTAGATTCTGTACACCAGGAAGTCTTTTTGACAAAACAAGCTCTATTATACTAGATTGAGTGATTGAATGTGTGAAAGTATCTCAGCTGAGATGTCTGCACATTTGAGCCTACAAGTGCATCAAAAAGTTTTGTAATTTACCTTGGTTCTTACTAGCTACTACTGCCATGTGTATATCCTCCCTCTAATTGTTTCAACAGGGTCAAGTGTGTTTATGTTCACGTTATATGTTTTGTTGCAATTTTCTAAAAAGCTTTGTGTTTCATTACTTCATGGGGTCCTTACTAGTGGTTCTAGAATGTGTGCTTTGATACATAAAAATCGAGTGTTAGACAATTTTTTCTTTAGTTTTGGGCTTCAGCACGTACACTTTATTTGATATGGGCCTAATTGCTCTTCTTGTGTACTAATGGGCTTAATTGTGTAAGCTGTGCTTCTAGGGTTACCGCCGTTTATATACGAAATCTGTCCGTTCGTGTGCCACAAAGGTGTTTCTCTCTGTCTCAGAAAAACCCTAAGAAATCCTCCTCAAGCTCTCACCATGCTTCATGTTCGCAACACGAGATCTCAAGCTCGACAAGCGCTTTTTGAATCTGCGCGTATCAGCAGATCCATCCTTTGTGACAACGTAACCCTCGCTGATGCTCTTCTTCGACTTCAGAATCCCAATCAGCGATCTGGCAAGGCCCCGATGATTGTCCATGACCTCGAAGATGATCAACTCGAACTTCACTAGAAACCTCTGCCGGCTGGTTCTACTTCGAGTCATCGCTCTGTATGCACCTCGCATGCAACTCAGTCAAGGTCCAGTGAGAATATTTCAGAAGAGGAGGACCAAGTCGACTCTCGCATGCCTCCGGCGAGTGAGTTTCTCGAACTCGAACCATTGCTAAGCATCCTGCTCCGGTTGATCGAGTTCTCCCGTTCCCAAACCTCATCTACCAGCTCCTTACCTTTCAGAGTATTATACCAGGACATCGTGGTGATGGTCCGCTGATCTGCTATCCTTCCAAGATCACTATGGACCCCCAGGGCAGGACGCAGATCTGGCAGAAAAGAACCAGAATGGGTTCCTTCCTTATCAGCTGATCTCTCGGAACTGTCCAAGTCCATTCGAAAGATACAACAGCGTCTCAAAGGTAAGTGCTTGTCTCTCACTGTCACTTCTTCTCTATCAGACTTGACCATTGTTTGTTTTTACCTTGAATATGCACTCAAGTAGTGGAAGATTATCGTTTTGATCCCAAAATGGCGTCACTCAGAAATGACAATTCACCAGAGGATTCAGATGACGAGAGTGAGGATGGAGAGGAGCCTGATGACGGCCTTGGAGGAATACACGAGTATGAAGCGGATGACTAAGATGATATGATCATTTCTTTTTGTGTATCCGACCGAAGACACTTGATGTCCGTTTTTTGTGTGTGTTCTTTGAACCCTTCTCGGCTAGTTTCATTTTTATTTTCTTTTGCGTTTCTTCTGAACAATCTTAGCCTGCTAAGGGATGTGAAATGTGCTTTACTTATCTATCGATGAATGTCTTTTGCTTGACTATGCTGTGATTGCTGCGTATGAGTGTATGTTTCTAAGACTAACATGACAGGTAGCTTGAGGTGTCACATTCAGGCAAAAAGGAGAAGATTATAAGTTCAAGAACCGTGGAACATCTGGAAAGTGTGTTACACACATATTGCGTGAAGACAGAAGAGCCTTGTAAATCGGATACGTGGGAATCAAGGAAGATTTAGAAGTTACTATATTCGATGGTTTGCGAATATGCAAGGTATCCAAGACACGGCAAGTTTGGCGTGGCGGTGGGAGTATAAATACAACACTTTTGTGTGTGTGTTAGGGTTAGCACTAATGGAAATTATAACACTCTATCTTGGAAGAGATTTTAGGTCCTTTTGGAGCAAACACAGCTATTGCTGTGTGAGTAGATTAGGAATTAGTCAGTGTCACATTACAGGTCTATTGAGATCGTTGTAAGGATGTATCATTCTGATTAAACAAGTTCTTGAGAATTGTTTAAGCGATTTCTAATAAAAAAGTTTTTGGTTACAAGTTGTATTCGAATTTATTTGAATTAATCGGCTACATTCTAGTATCTTTAGTTTTACAGGCACACCAAATTAGGAGATACATCAGATTGGGAGATACTGTTGAGTTCTTTACTTCGTCTGCAAAAGGTGCACTCAATACCATTCTTCTCTGGTTATTATTCCAGGTTGTGCTTTACCACATTTGGTGGGAGCGTAACTTGAGGGACATCAAAGGAGGCTGGAACTCTCATCAACAGCTTACGAAGATCGTTGATAATTAAGTCCATTTGTAACAGAATTATCTTTCTCAGTTACAAATTTCCACATAAATTTGATGGTTTACTTAGAATATGATTGTTTTTAACTTTTTGTTCATTATTGTATTCATTTGTTATTCTTTTTAATAGAAAAGGCATTGTAAATAACTTTCCCATCTAATCTATATATTTGACATTTAATCAAAATAAATCTATCGTCATTTTTAGAAAATAATTCTATGACCATTATTTTGTTGGAAAACTATTTTAAAACAAATCTATGAATGGTAAAAGATCTTATACATAATACAAATAACTTTACTATAACACACAAATAAATAAATAAATCTATCATAATTTTAAACATAAATAATTGTTATAAATGACAGTCGCAAACACATGTTAGAGACACTCATCGTAAATGCTGTTAGCAAACAGTATATTATTTATTCGGGAGCAAATTACGGATTTTTTATATGTAGTATATGATCGTCTGAGTAGTTGAGTTGAGTTCCAAGTTTTCTCCTTTGGGGGATGAGCGGTATGTGGTCCCGGGATGGAAGTCTGATCGGGTCATGTATGCACTAAAAATAAGTAAGTCGGACCTCCAGGAGAACCCGAAAGGGTTTCCCTCCCAAACTTTTTCCGACGCTCAAATTAGATTACGCTCCTTTGGGAACATGTACTCGAGTGGGAGGATACGCGATGGTTGTGATATGGTTTGGGTATTCTGTACTGGGATCGTGATACCTATATGTTATTCGGTGAGGATGGATGTGTAGTAGATGGACCATAGAGAGAGTGGGGTTGGAGCTCTCTCTCGATAGGGATAGAGCAGAGGTTAGGGGGAGAAGAGAAAGCTTATCTCGGTAGGCAGTTCCTCCGGAGAATTTTAAGCATGTCCCTTTTAGTCATGCTGCTAAGTCTGGCCGGTCGGTTGAGTTTGGGTGTGGGCTCTACACTCCGACAGTTCCTTCTCATTGGAGGCTTCGACATTATTGGCCGTCCTTGGCCATTCTTCCTCTCTCTCTCGGTCTTTTTGGGTCTCTTGGTCATTTTCTCTCTTTTTTTCTTATGGCCTTCGCTTTCTCTTTTATAATCCTTTCGCTCTGACCGTCTCATTGGTGCGGCGCATGGCGGAAGCAGATGTGTCATTGCAGCATGCTTTTAATTTTGAAAACTCATCACCTGCCAAACAAAAGTCAACTTAAAAATCATTAGACAGACCTAGACAGGAAGTTCATCATTATAATCGAATCTACTACTAACGTATTGCTTTCTAATATAATATGGTGAAAGTGCCCTCAATATTATTATTAAAAAAAAAAGGTTTTGAACCTTTTATTAATTATAATATTTTATTAACAATAGTGTTTTCTTTATCAAAAAAAAAGACTAAAAGATTTTTACTTAGTTTTGGAAATTAGTCTAGTAATTTCTTAAAAAATAATAATATATGTAATTTTTAAAATTGTTTGAGTTATTATCTCTTATTATCCTCCAAAAAAGTAGAAAACAAAAACTTTGAAAGAAATTGGTTAAAGATGGTGACATTTTAAACCAATTAACCTCAACTTATTTCATAGAAAAGCCATGTTGGTCTCTAGTCTCTATTCACTCTACATTGCTTAAGAACATACTGCCTACTCTAAGAAAACCAATACGATCACCAATTTAATCAAATAGCTTGGCTGATTGGGAGCTAGAGGAAACACTTCCAAAATCTTTGGATCGAATCTTTTTAGGTGAATTATGACATCAGTTTCACCAGAAAAATTAATGTCGTTGGGATCCACTACATTGAATCCTCAAGTTCCCAACTAACATACAACCAATAATGTCAGCCTATTAACAACACTCAAACCTTGCTTCTTCCTCTCTTTATCTCTTATCATCACAAAACTAAAACCATACTAGTTCTTGGATTTGCAAGGAAGAGGATTATAAACATGGAGGAAGAACAAATAAGAGTGATTAAGATAATAGTTATTGGAGTAATCTCATGGGGTGTGACCTTCATCCTCACCAGAAAACTCTTCTCAGGCTACTCCTTCGACTTCTGCAACCGTCTTCTCTCCACGGTTCACGCGACAATCGCAGTCACCTTAGCAACTCTCTCTGTTCAAGATTGGTCTTGTCCTGTTTGTCCCCGTGCTTCTAAGCCATCTCCCCAACAGGTTCCTTAATCACATCAATGCTCTTAATCATTTTTGTAATTATTATAGTAACTCGTTTTGCACGTGTAACACAAACTGAGATGATACACAAGCAGATGGATACAATGGCGTTTTCATTGTCGTACATGATCTACGACCTCATATGTTGCCAGTTTGATCAAGTGATTAGTATTGATAATGCGGTTCATCATTTTGTCAGCATTCTTGGTTTTGTAGCTGGACTTGCTTATCAAAAGGTATTGCTATTCATTTTTCTTCTTTTCGATAATTACTAGATAAATGAGATTTTGGATTACTAATTTTGTTGTAAAATTAATTTGGAAGTCTGGATCTGAGATCGTGGCTACATTGTGGATAGCAGAGGTATCGAGTCCATTTTACCATTTAAGAGAGATTCTCAAAGAGATTGGATACAGAGATACCAACCTCAATCTAGCAGCCGATGTGAGTATATATATTCTAAAATACTTTTAATTTTGTGTTCAAGTAATTCCTAAATGGAAAATTAATAAAAGAACCACACAATATTGGTAGAATTGCTAAACTAGAATTGGTAGTGGATTCGGAGTTGGTGGTCGGATTTCTAACGACAGGGATTTCTGAGACGTATCCCTTGTCACCTCTAGTACGTAAGTGCTATGGCTTTATTTCAAAGGACTGGTTTGTCCGAATTTCTCATGGGTATAGAGAGGCTAACCGTCTTGCGGACGGATTAGCTAACTATGCTTTCTCCTTACCTCTCCGGGTACTTTTATTTGATTGTTGTCCTCTTGTAGTTGAACAATTGATGCATGAGGATTCTCAAGGGTCTGCGTACCCGAGAAGAATTCGTTTGTAATTTCTTTTATTTTTTCGCAATAAATCTGAGGAGACATTGTCTCCTCTCCCCCACCAAAAAAAAAAAAAAGAACCACACAAAACGAAAAAAACAATTCGTACTTTTTTTTTTTGGTTAATCAAGATCATGAAAATTATTAACTGAATATTCTTATCAGTTAAAACACCCCAAGAAATTTTTTTTTTTTTTTTTTATTTACGTTTTAGTTTTATTGGGAGGCAACTACTAGTGGCAATTACTAAAAATATGGTCTATAGTTGAAGTTTTTGAGTTATGATGGTCCTGTAAAACCAAATCTACTTCTTGTTTTATAAGCATTTTAGTCTTTTTCATGTAATATTTAGTAATTTAAAGTCAAACTAGGTGATCGGCCCGCACCGTGTGCGGGCTATAATATATTTTATACGTTTAATATTTGAAATATATTACATATTATTTTATGAATACTTACATATGATTAACTAAACATTAAGTAATATTGTTGTATGAACAATTCAAAATAAGTAAAAATCATAAAATATTCCAATAAAAAGTATTACATAAACGTGAGAACATATAATAAAGTGTGATAAAATATATCTAGAGATAAATTAAGAAAGATTATCAAAAACTTCTTTGTAGACGACATTCATAGTTTTCTTTTGCACTTTCCCTTCTTTGTCTGTGATGAGAACTTTAAGTCCAGATAGAGATTTAACTCTAGATAAAGCAACATATAACTGACCATGAGAAAAAACTGGTCTAGGTAGAAACAAACCGACATTCTAAAGTGATTTTCTTTGGCTTTTATTGATGGTCATTGCGAAAGCTAAAGCCAAAGGAAATTTTCTACGATGCATTATAAAAGGAAACCTAGTGTCTGGTGGTGTGACATACATCCTAGGGATTAAAACCTTTTGACCAATCAATTTCTCATTTCCCGTTAAAATTCTACCTTCTACCACATGTCGAGCCATCTGAGTAATAATAAGCCTAGTCCCATTACATATCCCACCCTTAGGATCAATATTACGAAGGCACATGACTGGAGCACCAACCTTTAATTTCAAGCAATGCTTCGGTAATCCAGAAACTTTGATGCTATTCAAAAATTCAGTTGGGTAGTCCACAGCTTTCAATGTGTCTTTATCTGAAGGGATAATTCTGTCAGAGCTAAGATATACTTTCTCCTCACCTGAAATATATTCATAATAAGATTATCAGTACCTAAGATGGTAAGAAATAGTGATGTAAAAACAATACTATAGAGAGGCCAAAGAATTGTAAAGTATAATTTCTATTTATGAATACCATGAAAGATATAATAATTAATATTATATTGACAATTGTAATAGTTATAAAGATAGTACCTGGAAATTTTGAAAGCATGTAATCATTAATCTGATCCACATCATCATTCGTAGGACTAAGGATCGCCCTATCCTTGTAAAAGTTCATGTCAGTAAACTTTCTTCCAACATCTCCATAAACCTCAAGAACAATAGTTTCAACAGGATCTTTATTTGGTTAAAAGCATTGATATTATCAATACATACCGCACATAATCGGTACATAGTTATGCAATATTATCATAGTTATGCAATATATCATAGTTATGCAATATGAAAAAATAAGATAAATCTTTATTCGGACCACACACTATTGATCTTGTATGAAGCTTCTAAGAACCTAAAGACCTCTCTGCTTCTATTAAATGATGATAGGTGTGTTTTGCCACTATTTTCACACTGGCGAGAATAGTGTGTGGACCTTTTCTCGTCTACGTAAGTCTAACAGCTGATAATCCCATCTTCATCAAGGTACTTTTCTTTTCCAACTACCAATATATTTTATTTTACTTTTAATTTTTCTGTCAATCATATATCTTAATATTTTATCTATGATATCTTCTGTTATTAGTCTGAACATATTTTTATTTCGTCAATTTCTCCATTATGTTCTATTAAGAAGTGAATCTTTTCCAACACAACTATTTTGTAAATGGTAACATTTCGGAGGAATGTTCAATTCCACCATATTTTATTCTTCTAATTGTGTATCCATTTGCACTCTATATTGTTCTCCGAAACGGAGATTTTAGTTTATCAAGAATACTTTATATATCTATAAATGATCAATTATTTATGTAGCTTAATCTCTCTCTTTTTTAATCTCTTAGTATGTCACAGTTTCTAATTACAATATGCTATTTTTAAGATGAATTGTTTAATTTTCTTACAGGCAATGGGATCAGGGTTACAACTTGTGAGCATATTTTGGTTCTACAAAATTTTTGGGATGATGAGATATAAACTTTTTAAGAAGCCAAAGTCAAACAAAAAGTCTACTTAGTTACACATGTTTTAATCTTGATTCAATCCATTTATTTTCTTTCTTATTATGTATTTCACTATTTTTAATTATATACCTATCTTATTAAAATGTATCAACACAAATATTAAAAATACAAATTTACAAACTTAAAGGAAAAAAAAAGAATTTAAATGTGTATGATATATTCGAACTTTGTTCTATGTCCATTTATTATAAAAGTTAATGAAAACAAGAAAATGAAAGCTTAAAATATAAAAACGAGGAAAATGAACGCAAATGGACATTCCAACACTGGCTAACTATATTAAGGTTCTGTTTATCTCGATTTAGATGACTTATTTGAATGAAGATAGGGTTTTTGTTTGTTTTGTAACAAAATTAAAAAGCATTTAAATGAATTATCTAGATAATTTTTATAAATTTAAGCAAATTTATGAGAATCATCTGGATGAACCAATTTGGACCATTTGGACTATTGGATAGAGATGATTCAGTTTAAAATAACAAATAACTAAAATATCTTTAAACTTTTTTTTTAAAAAAAAACTTATTAAATCACATTTTTCACCAAAATTAACAAAATCATAAAATCAAATCACGCTTTCTGACAAAACCACAAATTATGCTTCTCTAGTAAAACTTGAAATATCATATTTCTTTCCAAATTGGAAATTTTTTCAGTAAAATCGAGAAATCGTATTTTTTCGCAAAAACCGTAAAATTACGTTTTTCCATCAAAACCAATAAATCTAGTTTTTCCATCAAAACCAAGAAATTGTATTTTCCGTCATAACCAAAAAAATTCATTTTTCCATCAAAATCGAGAAAATTTATTTTTACGCCAAAACACACATTTTTCACTATAATCAAAAAATCATATTGTTCTGCCAACCGAGAAATTTTGTTCGCAATTGTTACTCTTTATGAAGCCCACGTCTGAACATATACTCGTAAGCCAGAATGATCGGTCAGCTAGTTGGTGCTTTAGATGGGTCTAAGGAATTGCAACAAGTTGTAGACTCCTAATTCGATAATTTGTTAAGGCTGCATGTGGCAAGATCCACCAATTCTGCCAAACTTCTCCATTCCCTCCTATCCTGCCAACTCATCACGAAGAATGGCTATGAGATGTCGATAGATTTCGGCATTCAACCAATTTGGTTCTCCTTGACGGAGTTCAAACGTATTACAGGCCTTATGTGATACATACCCTAAAAATATAATAAGGGTAAGGACAAGACCAAGCTGGTAACCCCTGCTAAATAGTCAGAACTAGATTAAAAAAAAACTGGAAAATAACTAAAAATAAATCCCACCATAATCCTTTCGTTATAAGAGATGACACACTTCATATGCTAAATGATTCCTATTTGGCAAAGTGGAAACGACTCCCACTTGCACTGAGTTTTGGTGACTTTAGTAAGACGAGGCATGATACATTGATATGCACATGATACAGGAGTCCAAGGAGATTTGGCTTCCGGGAGGAGTCTCATATCGACCACTTGTGTTGAGATGGTACCCGATATCAGAAGACATGAAATCATATCGACCTCTAGTGTCGACCTTTTCCCCATACCAGCTCCTTTCCCAAGCAGATTTGACTTTGATCAACTCTCGGATTTTAAACTTTGACCGAGTTGACCAAGCTTTTACCTTTGACTATTTCAGCCAAAAACCTTATCTTATCTTCAGATGATGCTTTATTATCTTATCTTTAGAAAAACCCTTATCTTTAATCTCCCTCGTGTTTTTGAGCAACTTCCAGTTTTTGGTATTTTGTAGCAACAATTTGAATTTTTAATATAAGTTTGCATTTCTTGTTGTCGATCTTCTATCTATTGCTTCTGGTCATATTTTCTTTCATCTTTTGCTCTGTATTTTATAGATCAACCATGATTTGTGAGTAGTTTTTTCTACGTTTAAGGATGAGTTAGATTTAGGATGATTTAATGTTTATAACTTGATATTTAGGTGTAAATAATGTTAGATCTTTCACTATTAGGTGTTCTTAATGCTTGAATCTTACTGATCATCTGATTTTAGAAATTAGGCTATCCCTGCATCAAAATTATTTGTTTAAATGACTGAACCAACCTCTTAGTGGTTTTGCGTATCCTTACACATTAGAATAGATGACTATGGAGCTTATTAGCTAGATAGAACTGTTTATTTATGATTGATTGTTTCCTGATCACTAATGAGAGTTAGATCTTGATTAGGTTGCATTCAAGAATCGTTGTCATGAGAGTGAATTGCTTTACATGTTAGAGTTCTATGCTAAAGAATCATGCATTCATTGAATTTGTGAACATCTTGTTAGAAGCTGAAGATCATTCCGGGTTTCCTATCTTGTAACCCTGCTTGTAAAATTCAAATTTGTCCTGTATCTACTCTATTTTGCTCTACCTTTTACTATGTTCTTGCTAGTTGAAAGTTATGTTTACTTAAGTTGATTCACTGTTGATGTTCGTGTTTCACTTTAATCATTTTCTTGTTTCAGTGTGGTGATTATTTAGGGTGTTAGATTCTTGAACAACACTTCTTTATTTGGCTTAGCTTACAAGAATATCATGTATTCTCTGTGATGCATCTTTCCTACTTAGATTTAAAAAATAACCTTGAACTGTACTACAATTGGTTATGAAGGGTTTTTAATTACAAAGAGCAAAAACACTCTTATCAGTTATGAGTTGCAAATCAAGTTGTTCACAACTATTACCTCGGTTTCTTTGGGTTTGGTGGGTGTAACCATGTGAAATCTGATCTAGTGGTTCTGAATCCATGTCACCACGCCCTGACTCATCTTCTTCAGCTTCACTATCACGTTCATAGTCACCTTCAGATTCTGTTTCTACACCATTCGACTCAGTTTCTTCAAAACTGATTTGAGAATCAGTTTCTTCATACCACGGAATATGGCATTGGTCTTCTTCTTTGTAATTTGCTTCCTCATTGTAGGCTACTTTGTCTTGACTGATTTGGGATTCAGCATCTTCCTGATATGAATCTTCTTCATGATCATATTCTACAACTTCTTCTCTAGACCAAGTCGAGGCATTTTCTTGGTATCATCTGGTGGCTCCGGTTCAAACTCTACATCTCTTGGTTCATCTTCATATTCAGAGTTTGAATAATCATCTCATGGCCACGGTGGTGCATCATAGTCACTCCTCAGATACCAAATGATATAAAATCAGGAATTACTCTTTAGATCTTAATAACAAATTGTTATCAAAGTGGCAAATTTGGGTGGAACTTGTGAATGACTCTTTCAATCCTTGAGATGACCGATTCACTTAATCTTTAGAGAATTAAACTTGTTTGAATCATACAAATAATCTAAATTCATGGCTTTTAAAAAATAGAAGTGAATCACACACTTATGTTCAAAAGAACAAGATAACAAAGTCTAAACTTTTAGAGAAAGTTTTCTCTTAATTTCTACAAATTTTAATATATTTTTACAATGAAAACAGTTGAGTTCTATAAGTTTTATAAAAGATTTTTACAGTTAGATATATTTAAATATAATTGTTTATATCTAAATAAAAGGAAAAAATAAGATAAATCAAATAAATATCTTTTTATCACTAATTTTGTTTTAGAATTAATGAGATTTTTTTGATTTTGTAAAATTATGAAAATCTGATTCTAATAATCTACGTATTGAAAATTCGTGATTCACTTATTTTTGATATTTTCTGAATTATTCTAAGGTTTACGAAGGTAAAAAAATTCTAATGTCTCGGCCCAATCCAGATTTGCTGATGTTCCGAGTAGATGTCCCGATAAAACCAGCCATAATGTTTAAGTGTAAATCGTATAACTGTATAAGTGATCTTTTGTCTCATCCCTCTCACCATATAACATACATGCATGATCAATATACCAGCACGCATTTTAATCGATTGTTGACAGTAAACCAGGTAATAAACGATAAATTTTAAGATTTAAATACAAAAATCTTTTAAATTATTTTTATCTTTCTAATTTCACTTTTGCAATTAAAAATCATAACTCATGGTCAAATATATTCAAATTACGTTTATGTAAATAGTAATTTTCCACTCGATACAAAATCAAATTTTAAATCAAAATGAAAAAAAAATCGATTTACCCATAAAAATAAAATGTTCAAAATCGATATACTTTGTAAAAAACGATATTTAGTTATGAACTAATTGAGATATCAATTCGACTATTTTCACTATTATAGAAAAGCATTTACCTTTACAAATTAAAACCATTCATATTAATAATATAATGTATATTGTTAGAAAAAGTCTAGTTCTACAGTTATATAATGTTTTTGCCTAAATAAATGTAACAATTGAAAAAAAAAAGGGTTAATTTGAAATCTAACCATATTTGTGAAATAATACAAGAATATAGCTATGCTATTCAAAAAATATGAAAAATAACCATACCCCACATTAAAAAGACCAAAAACTCATTTTGTTTTAAACCGAGAACATATATAGAAAATAGTTTTGATTATAGCAAATGATTTTTTTCGGATTATACTATAATATATGGTCTTACACGATAAGATTAATATAGTATAGTACTTGAGATTTTAATTATATTTACTATACTATATTAAAAAAAGGAATAAAGAGAAGACATGGAGGGGGGAAGGGAAGGAGGGGAGATGGGATGAGTGGAGATGAGCCGAGGGGAAGTGAGGGGAAAAGGATGAAAGGAGAAGAAAAGATCGAAAGAGAAAGAAAAATAAACAAAGAAAATTTTGTATATATAGTAGAATATACAAAGAATATAATAACTTTTATATTGGTATGATTATTTTCTCAATTATAGGTATTGATATAGTTATATGAGTCAATTCCCCAAAGAAAAATAACAAAACTATAAAGAAAGAAAAAAAAAAAGAGTAAAGGAGGCCCAGATAGCAGCACACCATCGCGTTCTCTCTCTCTCTTCGTCCCCCTCCGCCATGACCAGCTCTTCCGCTCCTTCACGCAAGGTCTCTCTCGCATGTCTTCGATTTCTTCACGAATTTGTTTGTGTGTGTGTTTCTCTCTCTCTTTCTTATATAAATTATGATTCAATCGTAGGCGTTAAGCAAGATCGCGTGCAATAGGCTGCAGAAGGAGCTTACCGAGTGGCAATTAAATCCTCCCACTGGATTTAGGCACAAAGTTACTGATAATCTCCAAAAGTAAACCCTAATCGCCCTCTTTCTCGATCTCTCTCTTTGAATATTTCCAGTTCCTTTTTTTTTTTGATTGATTGCGTTTTCGTTTGATCTTCAAAGATGGACAATCGATGTTACCGGAGCTCCGGGAACTCTCTACGCGAACGAGACTTACCAGCTTCAGGTTGAATTTCCCGTAAATTACCCCATGGAAGCGCCGCAGGCAAGTAATTTTTTGTTTTGATTTGATTCTTGAACATTTGTAATCGCGATTCGAATCGTATTCGTCTCAGTTTCTATCTATTGCTTGGAGATTCGTTTTGATTTAAGGCTTCATATTGATCATTTGTGGATTATACAGTTTTTTCATATATGTCTATGTCTATCTCTTCAATCTCTTTGGTTAGACTACAAATCTCACTGATAACAAAAACTGATACGTTGTTATGGGTGTTTTGGTGACTCTTTGATGGAGATAGTGAGGATTTTTATTTTATAGCTTTTGTCTCTGTTTCTTGCTGCTTGTGGAGGTGTATATGACTGATTTTCTCTGTTATTGAGCAGGTTGTTTTTATTCCTCCGGCACCGTCGCATCCACATATTTACAGCAATGGACATATTTGTTTAGGTATTTGCTTCTATCGCTTGACGTTTCTGCATATATGTTTTGATCACATCAAGGGCTTGTTTATCTTCACTTGACTTCTATAACACCCAAGTTGCGTAGTTTTTCTTGCTCCTAATGTGATTACTATACCTTGTTTACTTAGTTTTCCTGATGTGTAATGTAGAATTTCAATAACCTCTCTACATGTCACTGAAAGTGAAAATTTCTTGGGGTATGAAAACTAATAAACATTGATAAGTGTTGTTGATCAAGTATGTTGTGGGATATATAAATGTTTTTTATTGTATGTTACTCAAATGTTTGTGATAGAGTTCCTTACACTTGTAGTAGCCTTCCATGTTAGTTTTTGCTTAGCGTCTGTGTATGTGCCATCGCAGAAGAATTGTCTGTTTTAGATTGTTTGCAAAATCATTATCTTTTTCGAAGATCGTAGTAGCCTTCAAACCGATAAATATGCAGCTCTCGTTGGATTCGTTAGATTGTACTATGCTATGGAGCTTGTGCTCATGTTAACTATGCTCTTTGCATCTAAGTTGCACTCTAATCAATATCTTCAAAACCCAATCTTAACTTATGCAATTGGAGAATAGTGATTTAATTGGATATTCATATAAAAGCTGAATGTGGTTGTTTTTTTGGCAGATATTCTATATGACTCATGGTCACCAGCAATGACGGTGAGTTCAGTCTGCATCAGCATTCTCTCGATGCTCTCGAGTTCACCTGCAAAGGTTCCTTCTTCTTCTTCTTCTTTCCTAATTTTACAAGTTAAACCCTAAGAAACTGTGAGCTGGGTAACAAAACATGTGTATGTGTTTTTCTCCCGCCGTATTGCAGGAACGTCCTGCGGATAATGATCGTTATGTGAAGAACTGTAAGAATGGGAGGTCTCCTAAGGAGACGAGGTGGTGGTTCCATGACGATAAGGTTTGATTCACGGGTCAAGGATTAAGAGAAAAGCCTTTTATGTAATGATGGCATTGTGAAAATGTCAAATCCTGACACATCTAAATTTTTAACTTCTTGTCGCATCTGTTTTCACACTCTTACCTATGGGGAATGTATGTCAAGACAGCAATTCCCGAATCGTTAAAAGAGGAGTAGCATTGAACCGTATTTCGGAATATATGCTTCGAATTTCTTTTGTTATCGAACCGAGTTATTGTTGTAGACCAGACCGAACGTTTTCGAACCAACTCTCAAGAGGTACCGAGGCGGGATAGATTTTTTTTTATACAATTCTGTTGTGTTTTTGACAAAACGATCAAAAATTGACTTGAATCAAATTTTAATGCACACAAACGAGAACGTAACCAAATAGTTTAATACTGCAATTTTCATTAAAAGATAAATTATGTCACATTTGAATATGTAAAAAATACAAAAAAATGAAAGTTTATACTCGGTACAGTTGCAAAAGAGAATGCGGGAAATGTTGTAGAAATTAGTTCAAGCGAGAATAAAAAAAAAAAGCTTTGTAAAAATTCGCGGATTTAGAGAGGAAAAAACGAGAGAAATTAGTATTACAAAAATTCCGTTCGGTTTACAGTTTTCGACCGAACCAAATTAAATCTAAAGCTTTGTAGAGATACAAAATCAAGTATCTGAGTTTAACAGCTAAACCAAAACCGAAGCGAATCACCAAATTTCGGTTCGGTTCGGTTAGGGATTTACTCCACCTTTCCCTACCGCAAAAGGTTTAACAACGAAGCTACTTCAGTACTTTAGGGAGATAAAGAGAGAAAGCTAACACCTGAATGGCGGGAATAGCGATTCTCCGTCTTCCTTATGCTTCAGTTCGTGTATCCGCCTTCTCCCCTCTTTCGATTCTCTTCCGTTCATCGAATATCTCCAGAAACGCCACCGTTTCTTTCTGTTCGGCGCCGGAATTCTCCGACATCGTGCCCAAAGATGATCCAAAACGCGTAATCACGCCCATCGCCTTTCCTCCCTTTCATCAGTCCAAATTAGGGTTTATCGTTTTCCATTCTCCGACTAGATTTTACATTTTCAGGGTCCTCTCAAGCCTGGGCTTTACCTCGTTGGAACTCCCATCGGTAATCTCGAAGATATCACTTTACGGTACCCTCAAAACTCTCAATTCTTCAATCATTGTTGCAAATGTTACTTGTGATTTCGAATCCTTCTTCAATTGGTTAGTTTCTGAGTGATTTGATTTCATCTTCCTCATGTTTCTGTAGTGCTATTCGTGTACTGAGATCTGCGGATGTGGTACTCTCTGAGGATACGAGACACTCTGGGAAGTTGCTTCAGTACTACAATATTAAAGCTCAACTTGTAAGCTTTCTCTATATGCAAGTGTTGTTGTCTCTTTGGTTTCCTTTTGTTTTATCAATGTGAATGTTTTGAATTTATAAAGTTTAGGTTTTTAGCTCAGTTATCACAAGTTCAACGAGGCGCAGAGAGAACAATCGGTGTTGAATCGGTTGAAACAAGGAGAGATCGTTGCACTTATCAGCGATGCAGGGACTCCGGGAATTAGTGATCCTGGTACTCAACTTGTGAGTGCTAAAAAACCTCATTTTCTTGTGTATAATATTATATAGTTTTTGTCCATTGAGTTTTTTCGAAATTCGAGTCTGAAAATGTTCAGTAGTCACCTAAGCAAAGAGGTAACCAGCTTGTGAGTGCATAATTTTCATTTTCTGTGTATAATATATAGTTTTGTACATTGCACTTTTTTCTATTTGGTAATGTACCAATAATCTTAGTTTGAAAGTGTTCTGTAGTCACTTAATCAGAGAGGTAATCAACTTGTGAGTGCAAAAACTTCATTTTCTGTGTATAATATATAGTTTTGTACTTTGCACTTTTTTCTGTTTGGTAATGTACCAATAATCTTAGTTTGAAAGTGTTCTGTAGTCACTTAATCAGAATGGTAATCAACTTGTGAGTGCAAAAACTTCATTTTTATGTGTATAATATATAGTTTGTCCATTGAGCTTTTTTCTATCCGGTAATGTACCAATATTCTTAGTCTGAATATGTTCTGTAGTCACTTAAGCACAGAGGTAACCAAATTGTGAGTGCAAAAACTTCATATTCTGTGTATAATATATAGGTCTGTGCATTGCGCTCTTTTCTGTTTGGTAATGTACCAATAATCTTAGTTTGGAAGTGTTCTGTAGTCACTTAATCAGAGAGGTAATCAACTTGTGAGTGCAAAAACTTCATTTTTATGTGTATAATATATAGTTTGTACATTGAGCTTCTCTCTATCCGGTAATGTACCTTCTTAGTCTTAATATGTTCTGTAGTCACTTAAGCAGAGAGGTAACCAACTTGTGAGTGCAAAAACTTCATTTTCTGTGTATAATATATAGTCTGAAAATGTTCTGTAGTCACTTGAGCATAGAGGTACCTTTTTCTATAATGTTTCTTATAAATGGAGGATATGAGAAACAAATGCTATCATCTTTTCTTTCCTCAGGCGAAAATGTGTGCGAGAGAGAATATCGATGTCATTCCGATCCCTGGGGCTTGCGCTGTAGTTGCCGCTCTTTCTGCCTCTGGTCTGGAGACGGATGAGTTCACATTCGGTAACTTTCACCCTAATATACTATATTTGTTCTCTTAGCAATCTCGGTGTTTAAATTTCTAAACAACTTGAGTTTTACAGTTGGTTTTCTTCATAAGCATTCTGGAACAAGGAAGGAGAGGCTGTTGGTTTCATCGAATGAGACAAGAACACAGATCTTTTATGTTCCCCCTCATAAGCTGTCACAATTTCTTGAAGAAACCACTCCTTACTTTGGTGAATCAAGGTTTGTATATTTCTTTGGATGTTTTAATAAAGCTATATTAATATCTCCTGATTTAAAATCACTGCACATCCATTTCATTTCCTCTCTTTTACTGGGTTCCTTATTGTTCGCCAACAATGATGTGACATTTTTATATCTTTGAGTGTTGGGAGCAGTCCTATCTATGCCTGATCCTTAAATATAATGTATGTGGTGCAGGCAATGTGTAATAGCTCGAGAAATTACAAAGCTGCATGAAGAGGTAACATACTTCATCACTCTATATTTGACACGCTAACATACATAAACCGGTTATAATATAACCAGCTGATGAAGATGGTCTTTTGTACTTTAGTTTTGGAGGGGTTCGCTAGGGGAAGCCAAGCAAGAGTTTCTGATTCGCCAGCCAAAAGGAGAAATCACGCTTTTGATTGAAGGAAAGGAAGAAACCAAAGCTGATAATCCAACGGATACTGAAGTCGAAGAAGAGTTAAGAGTGCTGATCTCTGACGGACATAGCCTTTCCACGGTAAGCATTTTTGTTATGGAAACTTCTCCTTTCCTGGAAACTTAGCTTAAAACATACATTACACATATAAGACTGGATTATAGACATGTTCAGTTCCTGGATATGGTTCTAACATCAAACTTTGTCAGGCGGTGAAAACAGTGGCGGAAAGAACATCAATGAGAAAGAAAGAGGTATATTCGTTGGCATTGAAGAAATTTGGGAAGCAGATTCAGGTAGAAGATGAAGATGATTAGTAAATGAGAGGCCATTGCAGGCATTTTGAAGATTTTGCTTCGACGCTTTTTGCTTCAAACTCATCATTGTCATGCTGTAAAAACTGCTGCGCTAAATGGGTTTTATTATTATTTTAAATCCTCAAAGCCCTTGAGCTTTGGATCTTGAGTGAATGGTTTAGAGTTAGTTTCTCCAGATTGAATTAGTATTAACTTGTTTAGGTTTTTGGTGTTCAAGAGACAAAAGATCAATTTTCATTTCTCAGTCTTGACATGTGTCACTATTTTTTCTGATGGAAAATAATGTCGATTGGTTACGAAAGCAAACTCAGATATTACCAAGAGACTCAATTTATTAATCTTATAGCCGTAAACCATATCTTTATTTATATATTCGTCTTTGTGACATGAAGAGAAATTTGATTTGTTTCCTATTGCCTGTTAGGAAAGTTAACCATGTTTCTTATTCCTTTCACCTTCATTATGTTGAAAGTTAACGTTCATTATGTTGGAAGTTAAAACATATAAACATGGAAATGAGTTTAAGAAAGTGGAAATGCTTCAAAATAATATATATTAAAAAAAATAATGTAAAACATTGATCTGCATAAGAGATAATTGTAGAAATGACATTTATAAAAAAAAAAATTATAAACTATCATTTCATCTATTTTGCCATGGAGTCTAATGGCCTATTAAATACAAATTAGTAATAGATTAATTGATCATACAATTAAAATTAGCTTAAATACAAACTAATCCTAACTATTATTTGAGAAGCATGTTTACTAAAAAATTCCTATATATCAACATCTAAAGAAAAGTTAGTACAAAACAATTCTATCTCATAAATGTGACATGACAAATTTACCAAAAATAAACGAAATGTTTTAATTGGTTAAGTTAAAACTAAATAAATCTCATTTTTAAATAAAATAAAAAAATTATATTATATGTGAATGAACTCTCATTATATAGCAAAAATTCAAAATTATAATCGAAACAAAAAATAAACAGAGAAAAATAAATTATAAGTATTCTCGTAGCCAACTTTTTTTATTATAATAATGTATAGATGAATAAAAAGTAGAAGTAAAAGTAAAAATAAATATTTACGACTTTGGTTTTATGTAAAAATCTCAGGCCATATTTTTGATTTAAAACATCTCCCACTCACCTTTATTTTAAATGTTCTAATTTAGAGGAAAAAGAAAAATTGTTATTTTTTCCTTCGATTATAGAGAAAAAAAATAATCTTTTTTTCTGTAAAATAGAAATAGGTTAGAGAAAAGTCCAATTATATTTTAGGGAAAAAAATAGAAAAATACATTGAGATGATCTTAATGTTAAATATATTATTAAAGGTTAAGAAATAAAAAGTATGAGTCAAAGAAGACAAAAAAATAAATAAGAATAATTTGATCGATTTTATGTTTTTATTTAAAATATTTAAAGATATTATCTTACACATATTAATTCTTTCATTCATATATTTTTTTCAACATATTAAAACATTATTTTATGAATCAAGTTTTGTATTGTTGTGATCTATTATATTTTATATTAACAAATATATTAAAGTTAGGAACATATCAACTCTTAATTTTTAATATAATAATTAAATATTAAATATATCATTTTACACCTTAAATTATACACATATAAGTTTAGATCCTACTGGCTTAAACGATTAAGTTACAGAGAGTTTGTGGAAGCGAGCGATTGCGGATTATAAAATTTTTGATGAAAATATGAGCGGAGAGCTACCGGAGAATTTTATGAAATATGATTTCACAAATTTTATAATAAATGTTTGTTATAATTTTATTGAGAAACCATATATCATAAAACGCTGAAAAAGAAAAAAATTTGATTAAATACAAGATGATAGAAACGGTTTTCGTGATTGTTGTTAAACGTCAATAACTGCATCATGTATTAACATAATGTTTGCGTAAAATATCAGAAAAACTTACCAACACCTAAATATTACATTTCACTTATTTCTAACTCGTACCTACATGCATAAATATATTTATTATTATTCTAAAAAAAATCAATCATACGTTATAAAAATATATATTACAAAACATATACTTTTATTTTTTTAACACATAAAACCCATACTTCAATTTTCTTATAAATGTGCATGTAGATATAAATATTAATTGTACAAAAGTCAAACTCGCATGCAAAATTGTCGTGCATACATTTTGTTAACCTCGATTACACTCTAATTTTAATTTTAGTTGTTACACAATTTATATTTTTTAGAAAAATCTTTATATGTCCTAAAAACGGTGAGGTGGTTGGTACGCATGAATGTGCGGGCCAATCATCTACCCGCTCTTAGGATAAGTAAATATGGTAAATTTCATTTTGGTTTAATTAGCAATAGGTCAAGAAAAAAAATACTTAATATATATATATATATATATTGGGAAGATTATACTGTGTAAGGAGAAAAAGAAAGTATAGTATAGAATATATTTAAAACATATTATAAGAATTTAATTATTATTTAATATAATTTTTATATTTATAATTATATGTTATTGTAAACGCTAGAAAAAATAAAAAAAATTAAAAAGACACAAAACAATAAGAAACGTTTGTTTGATTGTTGTTGAACACTAAAACTGTATAAGTATAAAAAATTACGTTTATATAATGTATAAAAAAATTAATCAATACTTAAATATTACAACTAATTATATATATAAAAATATTATAATTGCGCATGCGTGCGAGCCCAAAATAACAATTAAGTAAATTATTATATATTTTAATATTTTCCGTTTATTTACTTATCATATTTATATTTTTTTATGTAAAAAAATATGTTAAAATCTTAGTTAATATTTTTTATCTTCATTTTCTTTTGAAATCTATAATATTTTATATTTAATTTATTATTTTTATTATTAAATTTTTAAAATTTTATTATTAATACATAATTAATCATATAAAAATAAAGCATTTTCAATATTATACTAATTATAATTAAACATATCAAATGTTTTATAGTTTGCACACGGTGCATGCCGATCACATAGTAATAAATTAAATATAAATTAATGAGGGACTAACAACACACAAGGGAACCAGGGCCGGCTTACTGGGGGGACAATCGGTGCAACCGCCCCAGGTCCACTTTCCAAATCAAGTAAAATTAGGATAATAATGGGGCCCAAATTTGTGTGTTTCATCAATTATTAGGAGCCCAAATTTGTGTTTTTATCAATGAAAGAGTCCTAAATTTTTTTTTTGCGCAGAGGCCATTAAAAGTATTGAGCCGGCCCTGAAGGGAACGCTCTTACAATTTTTCTTATGAGTACTACTTTATAATAAAATTGCCAAAAAGACTAATTAAATAAATAACTCTTTAAGAAATACTTTGGATGGAATGTTAATTTTTGTATTTTCACTAAAAATCTATATAAAGTGTATATGTTTCTGGAAATAGTTAAACAGTCAAGATAACATCAGTCTATGGTTAAACCCACACATATCTTATTGAAATTGTTTTGGCAAAAGGTTACCAATTATTCAAAACAAAATGATCTACTGGTGGTTGGGTCCAGGGTCTAGAGAAGGAGATTCCAAATTATTGAGTAGATCTAGATATCCGGTTTTTTTCTAGTTTTTGAGTTTGATTTGTTTGGTTCATCTCGGTTTTGTAAATTGGCTCAGTTTTGAGACAATTTACTTTGGTTTTTCAGCTAAAAAATTGGTTAAATCAAAAGAATTTTGGTACATTCAGTTAAATTCTGTACATTTTGGTTATGCAGACGTTCGATTCTTTGATTAATTCCTGTTAGGAAATCTTTATTCTTAAAAAAAAAAAAACGATTGATTCGGAGCTACCAAACGAAAACTAAATTTAAAGTTAAAAGATGACAATCAATGTAGTGGCTAAGACGAGTACGAGTATAGGATGAAGGATCGTGCTCGTCCAGTAATGAACAGACTTATCTATCGGTGCAGGCTTTATCTCTAAAAATAGGTGCTGTTAGTGTATACTTTTAGGTTTTAGAACTTGGCATAAGAGTGCTAATTTATGAAAAGAAAAAAAGATGGTCGCGTGAAGTTCACGAAAATTGACTCCTAAGTTTAAAACCACAAAACATGTTATGTCGTTCCGACTGGATCAGACATGCACCGACGTAAACGGAACGGAGATCTAGCGGCGTCTGTTTCGGTACCATAATTTTCAACGCAGTGACAAACGGCGCTTAAACGGCATCTCACTCACTCCTCCTTATTAACAAAGTAATTTTGTAATTTTAAGTCCCACTGTCAATGCAGTGCGCATCTTTTTGATTAATCTATTTGATTAAATCCATGGGCCATGATCATTTTTATCTTTATAATCATGATCCATTAATGATCATATCAAATCCAGTCGTAATTATTCGACGACCACCTATCAACATATTTTACGCGTCCACTCAATTTTGTTTTTGTGGAACATACACAAACAATTCTTTAACGAAAAATGTAAATTCGAATAAAAATTAATGCTATTATAAGATTCGAGGGTAACGCGAAAACTTGTTTGTATCACATATCTCGTGTTAACTATGAAAACTTTAAAAGCAAAGAACTTTTTTTTTGTTCAAATCTAAAATATTCATCAAATTAAACGAGTCCGGCTACTTTATATTAAATATGGTCAGCTAGTTTTTAGAAAAATATGGATCCTCATTCATAAAAATTTGCTAAGAAAAATTTCGTTTTAAAATCAAGTTTATGTTCTGCTCCATCTGCACGTGTTAAATAAACTTCTTTTTTTTTTAAATATATAAAGAGCTCGGATGACCAGACCTTTTGTTATTAAAGGATAAGTGATAAAATGAATAATCTGTTAAATGGATAGTAATCATCCATTTGTTTTTGTCTTTATACATTAATATATTAAAAGATAATATTTATCTATAAGTTTTAGATAATGCTTATCTATATTTTTTGGATAATATTTATCTAAATGTTTTGTCTTTATAGATTAGCTTACTTCACTATGAAATAAAAATTTTTTTATAAATAGGTAACTTCATTCTTTGTAAAATCATAAGTTCAGAAGAAGAAAGAAATGAAGTTCTTATGTTCATCTTTCTCTCTTTCTCTCTTTCTCTCTGAAGTTCAAAAGATCTTAAACTCTTCTTTGCTTTTCTTTATAAAGCATTAGTTTACAGCACGTTATCAGCACGAGCGTCTCTTGACTTGTCTATATACCAGAGAGGTAAGATTCATTTATGTTCAATTTATTTTGAATATTATGATTTACGGAAAGATAGGCTCTGCCTTCTCCGTTTATATGTTATGCCGGGATGGAAGGGTTTGTCTCCTCCGAGCTGATCGTTATGGTAGACACTGCCTCCACGGTCAAATAATTATATTGTTTATTTATTATGCCGGGAGGGTAGGCTTTATCTCCTTCGAGCTGATTGTTATGGCAGGCTCTGCCTCCACAATCAAAAATGATCACATGGCAGACTATGTCGCCTCATATCATATTTATTTATTTATTGTGTGAGAGATTAAAATCTCCATCTTTGTTTATTTATTTATTATGCAATCAGCAATTGTATGGTAGACTCTGCCTCATCATATTGCTTTTAATTATTGCTTTTTATTATGCCGTTATTATGCTCAAATTTTTAATCTAACAAATTAAGCTTTTGTTATTGAGTAATAATTTGTCAAAGCTCGAGATCGCCACCCTTGACTTGTGTGGAATTTATTATATGTCTTGGGCGGTAGGTATAAGATTCCATCTAAAAGAGAAATGATCTCTTGAGCACTATCGATTTGTCGGAAACGATATTCGATGAAATAAGGCAAATATCATGAAATATTTACGCCACCATATCCATGACGGTTTGAATGATAAATCCATCACGAGTAAAGATCCTGAAGATCTTGAGAAATAAGTGGTTGAATCTCCAGGCGAGAGAATTCACCCAAAGCTCGGAGTTTATATAAATCCTCCTGGTAGCTTAATAATATAATAAACTTGTGATGAGAAACCATCAGTTTTTTCCAACTAAATTAACTCCATTCCCAGGGGAGAATGTTGAGTAATCCACTTACAGTAAGTGTGATGGACAAATCTAATGAAAGAAAAGGATGATGGTTGGAATGTTGAAAGACAAAAGCTTAATGGTTTTGATGTATTATATGCTTTTACTTTGAATGTTTTTGATGTAGGTTCTATTGTATCATAAGCTGTATTGCCAGGTATGTGTATTAATACATCTTTGATAGATATTTTAAATTCAAAAAATGTCAGAATTTGAGACTATGGATGGAGATACTTGTCTAGCAGACAATGCTACGACACATACAATACTTAAAGATAAAAAATATTTCTCCTGTCTCAAAATGAAAGTCTCCGCTGGAAGCGTGAGTACTATAACTGGTATTGCAAAGATTATACTAGGCTCAACGGAACTTATTAAGTTTCCGAGATATCCGCAGAAATGGATATCATATTGTGACTATTAATAAGAATGGCTCTGAATATCTTTGCATTACAATGGAGAGTAAACATCAGTTGGAAAAATTACCAATGATGTCCTCCGGATTATATTGCACAAAAATAACCATGGCTGAATCACATGTTTGATAACAGTTTTCTTATGGATGCAATGATGGGTCAAGATGCAACAGAGAGGTTATCAAAGCTCTAATGCACACAGAGATGTAGTATAGTGAGCAAGAGAGATATCAATCCACACCTAGGGGTAGCAAGTTCACTAAGAATGCAAAGGATGAGCAAAGCTAAGCGAAAATGATAAATGATTGGTAAAATCCTTAAAAACTAAATGCAAGTGTCAAATGCAAATCAAAACAATTTTAAAATCCCTGGAAGAGGGTTAACTACCACGAAGAACAAGCGGAATGATTGAAATGCAAAGCTACTAATTATTAAAAATCGACTAGTGGATCGACCACAAGATCGACCACTAGATCGAGCAACAACCATCGATTTCGTCTAAACAACCTAGAATGATGAAATGATGCAATACGCGATTGACAAGAACACAACTTTATGATGATATAATGATATTAAACGACTTAAGATACTAAGAAAGAGGGTCTAGGGTCGAGGTTCATATTCGTGGGTCTCAAAGATCAAAGCTTGGTTTGGAAACATTAGATCTACTCTTTCTAAGAGGTTCTCTAGGCCTTGAAAACAAAACAAGATCCATCCATGGCGTGTGGTATGGATCACTCCTTCATTCTCTTCTCCAAACCCATGGCGTTTGGTGGAAAAAGAGATTGAAGGGCATAAAATATAGATTTCAAACACACGGCCTAACTAATCTCCTAAATAACCATGGCGTGTGGGAAATGAAGGATTAACCTCTAGGATTTGACTTCTCCAGGACATCTGAATCCTGTCAAGGTAAGATATCCCTCTGATCATAGAGATCTTGACATGAGAGTCTCTAAGCCTTAAGTGCTCAAATCCTACAAACACTACAATAATTTACTGAAATAGTTACCGATTATTCTATAGCTATCGGGCAAAATTTGTAGCTAAACTAAGATGGCGACGAACAGCAACAGATCAATTTTGTTGCCTCAGCTCCGACGCTATTTTTAATTCGTAGCCAATCTGTCGCCAACTAGCAACAAATTAGCAAGAGTTGTTTCCGTAGCCAATAGCAACAATGTGGCTACAGTTTGTTCTATTGCTAAATAGTGACAACTTTGGCTACTGATATCTTGTGGGTATGTAGCTACAAACTTTAACAATAATCTCTCTATAGCAAATCTGTAGCGAATGTGCCACATATTTGGTTACATAATATTTGATTTTCAATAAATAAAACAAAATATTTTATTTTCAATAAATAAATCAAAATATTTAAATTGTGTTTAAAGCATAAAATGTGTAGAAATAGATTATTAAAAAAAACTATATTCTCAAAACATAATAAAAATTGTCAAGTATCATACAAACAAACAAAAGTGAAAACAAGACAACAAAAGTCCAAAACTGAAAACTTATTGCATATCCTACAAGAAGTCGGTAACCTTGTGCTTTGGATCTTCAAAACTCAGTGGTGCTGTCCCCAACGAGTTATGAACGCGCTGCTCCAATATTGTTGCAGCCCTGAAGTTAATCGAGAATTCCAGACACTAGTGAGTATCGAGAGAATCCCTAGTGTAAAACAGCAGTTTCCTGAGAACAAGAATCATTGAACATCACATAAGCAGTGCACTCTTGCTTGCCAAACCTTATCTCGTTTACAACATAACATATTTTATCTTCTGAATCCAGTAAATGCAGAAAAAGTAATTTGGAATATGGAAGTAAGACTCACTTGACAAGGAGAGAAGATTCACCAACGTACAAGTGACCATCAATATCTTGTCCCCTACAACATTGAACAACATAAAAGACACCCAATTGTTATATAAATCCAAACTGAACCAAAATGTGCCCTTTAATTTGCAATATAGTTTAAAGATAGAGAAGACAGTAACAACTCATGAATATATCTGATGAGAATAAGACTCAAACACGAAGTAAAAGGAAGAGCTCAACTATAAATAAAGAATCTTCCAAAAACAATACTACAATAGATCGAAACTGGTACCTGAAACTAAGTTTAGGAACTTTTCTTGTTGAAATGAGAGCATCTTCTTTAAACAAGAGAAGTTAAATCAAAATCCTGAAACGCAAAATACAAAAACACAAAATTAAATGGAAGATCTTGCTTGAGAAAACCTTGAGTTTGGTGTATTTGTCATATAGCTTGGCGTAGAGAGCTTTCATCTGCAACTGAAGAATGAAGACATCACCAGCTCTTGAGGGAGCATGGGCCTCTCGTCCAACATAACCTCTTGCGGGTAGTCTATCTACATGGTGGATGCATACTACAATGATAGAGATTTGGAAAACATTTGAGACAACACGTGAAGATGACCATCATTTATAGTATTGTGCAATACTAAATCGTTCCCTGATTAAATAAATAGTAATACGGTTTCAGTAGTAACCATTATCAATTAACCAAAACTGAAGAGAATGATTTCAGCCAAAAATAAGAACCCCGTAGAATTGAACCATAAATCAATTTCAATACATAAACATCAATTACCGAAATCTGAAGAGCATAACATTATAAACAAAAAACGCAGAGATTCAAAGAAGAATTGAATCCTAAATCAATTTTGGCACAATAAACAGCAATTATCCAAAGTCATTGCATGATTTCACCCCAAACAAAACTCAAACTATAAATCTAAAGAATAATCTAACCTTAGAGATTGTGTTTAACTACCGTGGAAGAGATAAATGAGCGATTGCGAGAGGGAGAGACTGACATTATTATAGAGTTCTCTGCTGCGAAGGAGAAGAGAAAAAGTAATCAGCCGCGAAGAAGGTGGAGGGGAAAGAATCAGCCGCCAAGGAGAGAAGAGGGAAAAAAGGATGAAAAGAATGAGCTGCGAAAGATAAGAGAGAAAAAAAGATTTAGGTTTTCCAAAAATTGTGGCTAAATATTAAGGCGGAATCTGAAAATTTTGGCCAAATCTTTGGTGGAAACTTTCCAAATGGTTGGCGGAACTTTCCAAAAAAAAAGTTTTATTCTTTTCTTTAAAATTTACATGCTTTTATTTATATGGATACAAAATTAGGGAAACTAAAAATACAAGTGTTATTATATTTTGAAACTCAAATTCTATAATAACAAAACAAATCTAAACTCCAATATATATAATTTTGCATATAAATCTTAAACTAATTAATTCAACAAAAATAGAAACATTCAAACTCAGCATAAAAACTTTCACTTGAAATTTTATATATTGTGATCTTTTACAGTAGGTTCTTCAGCTATTGTTAGATAAGAAACTATTTAAATAATGTACACACATGCTTAATTTTTTATCTTTATCATTTGAATGAATACATTTTGAGTTTCATCTATATCATTTTAAAGTTTTGCTTTAAAAACCAACATATGTCATTAATTAGTTTATATTTAATTATGAAAATATCATTACATTGATCTATTTGCTTAAACCATTAACTGTCCATGTTAAACATATATCCTCTTAATTAAGAGTATTGGTGTTGGAAAATTATTTTCAATCGGTATGAGTTACTCAATCTTGTAGCGCGTGTACATAAGTAATTAGAAAGTGTGATATGCGCATCTCTCAAGACTGACCGTGCGAATGCTACCATGCATTGCTGTTGATTTCATACCAATTAAACACAAATCTACGAGTTACTTACATACCTTCGATAAGTGGCAGCGACCCATTCCACATTTCTTTTTGAACTAATTAATTTTTGCTTTCTATTCTTCTAAACTTATATATAATATTAGATTATACTAGTTAAGTTCTTCGGACATTGTCACATTATGTATCTTGGTGATTTTTTTCTATGGCACATTAAAAAAATACAACCTGATATAATTAATTTGAAATCATTATTTTAAATTTCTACTTTATAATTTTATTGTTACATCATTGCTATGTACGGGATGGATAATGATAGTACACATGTTGTTGCCAATTTGTAGTTATACATTGCTAGCTAAAACATTTATGGCGACAACTTATCTCTATCAGTGCTTAGCTATTTAGCTATAAAATATCGACGGATTTCATCTCTAGCTATATAGCTACCGATTGCTATAGAATTGCTACAGATTTAGCTACAAAAATAATATTATTTGTTTTGTGGCTATCTGTTGCCATTTACGTAGCTAATAGTCTTGGCTACGTAAATACCTTTGCCAGTCCGTAGCCATTTCAATGAATTCTTGTAGTAAAAAGAAAGGAATGAAGAACACGAAAACACAAGCTTTAACCTTTTCGACCCTTTTGAATCACCTCAACCCCAAAACCCGAAAAGACTACTCGCTCCACATAGCTAAAATCAAAGCAAAAGCGATAAACAGAAAGCTAAGCATGATTAACAACGATTAAAAGGAAAGATTGCTTAATATAGAAAAAGGTTCAAAGATTCAAAAACAAAGAAAAGCTTCAAAGGTCTACAATAGCAGAGATAATCGCCTCCAAAAACAAGAGAGAGAAAAAGGTAAAAAGACAGAATGAGGATAATGAAAGGGATCGTTGCCTTTTGCCAAAAATGGCCAAACTGCAAATGGTCCCCCCGTCGCTACGGTCCAAAGCCAGCTGGACGGATAAGATTGGTCTGGGATCGAGCACGAAGCTCGATCTGGCTCTCGATGTTCGTCTTGGATCGGATGGCTCTAATCGATCTCTGAGTCGATCTTGTGCTGATCGGGTTGGAAGCTCGATCTGGTTCTCGATCAGCATGACGTCATTTACGTCCGTACTTCAGATCGATCTCCTATCTCGATCTCGGTCTCGATCCATTTCCTTGCATCGGCTTGGTTACTCGATCTTCTGGTCGATCTAGATAGATCGACCTGCCTTGCTCGATCTGCTACTCGATCTTGGGTCCTTAGCATGCAATCCTGAGTTCTCCAAGTGTCCACGAACTTCCTCACGAGCCTTAGCACGTCCACGCATCCTCCATAGCTCCAAAGTAGCCGAAAACAACCTGAATGTGATGCATAATGCAAGAAATATGCGAATGCTAATGCAAAAGTGCTATAGGAACTAAAATGATGCAAACTAGCCTAAAGTGCAAGGTAAATGCATGAGAAACTATCTTATATGTATGCAAAACACACGAAATATGCAGGAATATAAACTTCCCTAAACTTGCCTTTTGCTTGCCCTCAAGCAAACAAAATTCAAGAAGGGAGAGAGGTTTTAAAAGCGGGGGTTTAAGCTTCTTGCAAAGGTGTCTTTCAAATGAATCAATCTCAATGTCCTAGTTCTTAATTCTAAGATGCAATGCACACGCTCATACCCCAAAGAACTTAGCCATACTCATCACACAATGAATTTCAAATCATGACTCTCCTATTCCAAACAATCAAAGAATCTCATCATTTAACATTCATTAATGATCAAACCGCGAAAGGTAAAGGCAATTGATGCATACATGATCAGACTCTCATCTACCCATACACGCTAATCAATCATCCTAAAACCTCTTTCATTTCTTTTCTTTTAAGATCACTCACCCTCTTAGATACTACCCTTATCAACAAAGCATTAGCTTAGCAAACTCCAAATCAAAATAGAAAACATCTTTACTCTTTAGGCTAGTGAAAAGGCTGAAATTTTTTTTAGCTTTTTAATTTTTTTCTTATTGATAGCTCTCTACTCTTTTCTTTCTTTTCTTTTTCTTTTTATTTGGCACTTAGGCTCTTTTCTTTTATTTTTTCTTTTTCTTTTACTTGAGAGCTATCTTCTGAAATACTTAGAGCTTTTTATTTTTGAAAACAAAGCCTTTCACTTAAAACCTTTCATTCACTTCAATCACCAAAACTTTTTGAAACCGAAAGCATATAAACACCCCTTATGAATCCCAAACCTATCCTAAGCCTAAAACTAGCTTCAAAATGCAAAGCTAGCAATCAAATGAGAACCTAATCATGTCGCCTAAACGTAACACGTTATATTAAGTTCAAACCGAAAAGAGGCCTCACAATGATGTCACACAAGAACACTTGGCTTGAAAGAAAGGTAAGGGTAATGGTATGAGTTCTACTTAGGCTCACAAAGAATGGTAAAAGAAGGAAGAGAGCCTAAATATGTATAAGATCCATGTGTTCATTTTCAAATGCATAAGAATGATATTTAAAAATCAGATTAGGGTTCTTACTTATTAGGACAAGTTTCAAATCATGAATGTTCAAGTCAAGCCACGAAAATCAAAACAAGTGATCCAAGCATGGTAAAGACTTACTTTCAAAGCGTGAGCAAAGCATCAAACAACTACTAACTAGGGCATTGAAACAATTCATGAGCTTAAAACACTTTTTTAAGAAAAACTTTAACCCCTTATGCAAATGTAAACAACCTAGATGCTTAAAAATTCTAGACTCAATCCTAAAATGTTCAACAAAGTGAATGCAACTACATGAATTTTTTGAAAATTTTTAAAAATTTTACCAATTTTTTTTGTTATTTTCTATGCCTTAGATGCAATGAAATGTAATGCAAGACTCAAGGATGCAAATAGAAAATAAGAGCAAAATAAACATGTCAAATAACACACACACACTCCCCCAAACTTGAATGACACCGTCCCGGTGGCAAACAAATTCGAGAGAGTTCAAAAACACCAAGCAAAAACAAAGAAACTATGAGCGGTATATACAAGGGTTGGTTGTTGGTACCTTGGAGCTAAACTCGGCTGGAACTTGAGGATGTTCCAGCGGAGCTGCTCTTGCTAGAAGAGCAACGTGCTATGTCTTTGCCTTTATCCGCGGTCGGGAAACCATGGACGGAATTACGTGCTTGTTGCGTGCTGTCTTGAGGTTCACGGATGACTACAGCGCCAGTCGATCTCCTCCTCTTCTCGGGCTGCTCAACCTCTACACTCATGGACTGCTTAGATTTCGCGGATGAGCTCCCTTGAAGCGCCTTGACTTTCTTGGCAAGCTTTTTGATCATCTTCCCTTGCCACTTAGTTATCTTTCGCTGCACCTCCACCACCGAAGCAAGAAACTTCTCCGCCTTGGTCCGCGGTTCAAAGTCCATCCGGGGAAGCTCAAAGTGGGCTGGCATTACGCCATCTGAGGGTGGCGACTATGACTGCTCACGTGCGGACTGAATAGGCATTATGGTTGCACCAAGTGGGGCGTAGCACTCTTCGTGGATTGGGCAAAACTCGATTGTACAGATGCTATCCAAGTGTGTCTCATCAACGTTGGGTAGGATGCACACGCCCTTCTTCTTTTCTTCATTGTAGAACAGATAAGCAAAGAATCCTGGAGATAGCGTAGGTCCCAAGCTATCTGTATTGTGCATGTAGGTCTCGTCCATAAATGCTCTATCCGCGCAAGGCTCGAAGCGTTGAAGAGGTACACCGGCTTGGATAAAGAGTGGCGTGAGGAAACCTCCAATGTAAGCTGAATTCGTCTTGCACCTCAGAGCGTATGCCTTGTACTTCACCAAGGAAGATGCTAGAATACACCCGTAGTTAACATCATTCCCAAGGTCATCTTGCAGCGGATCGTGGTTCTCTTCTTCGCTGCTGCACAGTATCCCTTTGATCCCTTGGAAAAGCAAGCACAAGGTCTTTGTCACCGTAGGAGACACGGCCCGCCCGCTGAAAGTGTTTGCTAACAGCTTGAGTGTATACCTTAGGACGGGATTCCTCACTTTCTTGACCTTAGCCGTGTTGGCTTTGTATTCCTCATCACAAAGCACGTCCGATATGATGCTGACGTTCTTGAGAGGGGGAAACTCCACTTGCTTAGCCGCGGTGTTGAGTCCATATGCTTGGCAAAGCTCTTCAATGGAAAGGTAATAAGATCTCTTATTGACCTTGAAGGTGAGATGACCTTGTGAAGGAGTGGGGAGACTCGGATTCTCAAAGGAAAACGCCAAGGTGGAGAGGAAATCCAAGGTGACTTGCGGATATGTTGGGCAATCCATCCTTGAAAGGCATGCAAGCCCCATGTCTTGGAGAAGAGAGTCAAAATCTTCTAGAAGACCCATTCTTGCCAACAAGTCTCTACTTGCAAACTTGGTAGGCTCAAAGCGCAGCCTCTCTAGCTTTTTCTTCGCGGACTTTTCCTCCTTAGTCCAACGGATCCTCTCGTGAGCTTGCTGAGGTTCTTCCTCTTGAACTTGTTGAGCTCCTTCCTCTTGAACCACTTGTTGCTCTTCTTCTCTTTGTGTATCCTCTTCTCTCGTTCTCTTAGGTGCCATTGGTGCTTGAAAGGTGATTCTCGGAAGAGAGAATTAGAGTAGGCGGCGAATACAAAGAAAAAACAAGGAAGGAAGAGAAATTTGCAACTAATACCTTAGATTTTTGGGAGATTTATAAAAATTGTAACTAGGTAGAAGAAAAGACAATCTAGAGATGAGATTAAATCTAGATAATTTCCTGATTTCTAGCTACTTTTTAAAAATTATTAAAATCTCTAGCAACTTAAATCAACCATGCGATAATTAAAAGATTTTTGAAAAGATTTTAATTAAAAATATGAAAATACCTTTGCAGGATTGAAAACAGAAGCTAATGACCTTTAGGAAAAGAAAAATAGCACTCTCTCTCGATTTAGAATTCGCAAATACAAAAATGAGAGAGTGTGAAGTTGATGAGAACATAAAGGCCAAGAAAATCCAAAACCATGGGTAAGAAAAGCGGTTTTCTGACAAAAGGCGTGGTCAAGGCACATCTTTCGTGGTCAAAGATGCTTGCCTTGACCACCATTCAAAATCAAAAAGAGAGGGAAAAGAAAAAGAGAGGGAAAAAATTTTGTTACCTCGGCACGAGATCGAGTCCTTTTGGTCGATCCAGGACTCGATCTCATGCCCATATTGGCTAGATCGAGAGGTTTGATCGATCAATGACTCGATTGGATTAGAATCGAGTCTTAAATCGATTATACTCTCTCGTTCCTTGACTTTTGGTCAACTAGGCTGTACTCCTTGGGTCGATTTCCTTAATCGATTCCGGAGTCGATTTGGCTGAGATCGAATGGCAGATCGAGTAAACTACTCGATCTATTTTCAAGGATCGAGTGACTCGGTCGATCTACACCTCGTTCGCTTTTCAAGCTGAACGCATTGGTGGATTGTCCTCTCATGATCGACCGTTCCACTCGATTTGTCTACTCGATCTCGTCTAGATCAACTGAATCCTCTCGATTCACTAGCTCGATCTAGCAAAGTTCGAGCCAGGATGAGTCGATCTAGCACTCGATCTGTAGCATATATTCGCCTCTTCTTACTCCTTTTTGATCCAAGATCATGGCCTGCAACCCCTTATGTCTTTTCCTACACACTCAAAAGATAAAAACATAAAACTGAAAGAGAAATAAAGCAAATATATATACAGGATAGACATGGGAATGCCTCCCAAGTGCGCTTTCTTTAACGTCTTTAGCTAAACTTTACTTGGTTTAGGCAGATGGTGGGTCTTGGAGAAGCATTGAAGTGCTCTCCTTTGTTGAATGCACTGACCATGTATGGCTTCACTCTGTGTCCGTTTACTGTGAATGCATTTCCACTCTTGCCAATTAACGTAACGGCTCCATAGGGCAATACCTCCGTGATCTCAAACGGTCCGCACCACCGTGACTTCAGCTTTCCTGGAAAGAGCTTCAACCTCGAGTTGTAGAGCAATACCAAACTGCCTTCCTTAAGCTCTTTGTGGACCAGCTTCTTGTCATGAGCCGCCTTAGTACGCTCCTTGTAGATCCTAGCACTTTCGTAGGCGTCCAGCCTTAACTCATCAAGTTCATGTAGCTGGATCAAACGCTTCTCCTGAGCTGTCTTTAGATCAAAATTCAGCTGCTTCACAGCCCACAATGCTCTATGTTCCAGCTCAACGGGGAGGTGACATCCTTTGCCGTAGAGAAGAGTGAAAGGAGTAGTACCAATGGGCGTTTTGAAGATGGTCCGGTAAGCCCACAAAGCGTCGTCTAGCTTAGCTGCCCAATCTTTCCGAGTAGTATCCACTGTCCTCTCGAGTATGGCTTTGATCTGTCGGTTAGAGACCTCTACTTGCCCACTCGTTTTAGGGTGATACGGTGTAGCCACCTTGTGCTTCACACCATATTTCCTTATAAGGCTTTCAAACAGCTTATTGATGAAATGGCTACCACCGCCACTGATACAACCTTGGGGACTCCAAATCATGGAAATATGACGGTTTTGAAGAGCTTTATCACCACCTTAGAGTCGTTTGTAGGGGAAGCAATGGTCTCAACCCGTTTAGAAACGTAGTCAACAGCCACCAAAATGAACTTGTTGCCGTAAGAAGATGGGAAAGGCCCCATGAAATCTATGCCCCATGCGTCAAACACGTCTACCTCAAAGATAGGAACCTGAGGCATCTCGTTTCTCTTGGTGATGTTCCCTGGTCGTTGACACGCTTCACAACTCTTCACAAACTCATGGGCGTCTTTGAAGATAGACGGCCACCAGAAACCGGCTTGTAAGACTTTTGTAGCGGTCTTGAATGAAGCAAAGTGACCGCCGTATGAAGAGCCATGGCAGTGAAAGAGAATGTCCTTAGCTTCTTCCTTTGTTACACACCTCCTGTATAAACTGTCCACGCCCCTCTTGTACAAGTAAGGCTCGTCCCAAAAGTAGTGGCCTACGTCTCTCATGAACTTCTTCTTGTGATAGTTGTCAAGATGAGAAGGCTCCTCTCCACATGCCAAGTAGTTTACTATGTCAGCATACCAAGGCAAGTCTTCTTCTTTGAAACTCATAACCTCTTCAAACTGTCCTTCTAGCCTTCCACAATGAGCCGTAGTGATCATCATGAGTTGTTCTTCTGGAAGCGAATCATCTAAGGGCAGAGACTCATTGATTCTCATCCTAGAGAGGTGATCAGCAACGCCGTTCTCTATCCCTTTCTTGTCCTTGATTTCCCTATCAAATTCTTGGAGCAAAAGGATCCATCTCAAAAGCCTCGGCTTAGTGTCCTTCTTGGAATAGATGTACCTCAGAGCCGCGTGATCCGTGTAAACGATGACCTTGGAGCCTACGAGGTATGACCTGAACTTCTCAAAGGCGAATACAACTGCCAGCAACTCCTTCTCAGTCGTAGTGTATCTGGCTTGCGTGTCATCCAAGGTACGTGAAGCATATTAAATCACGTGCAGCCGCTTGTCTTTCCTCTGACCAAGAACAGCTCCCACGGCGTAGTCGCTCGCGTCACACATTATCTCAAACGGTAGAGTCCAGTCCGGTGCTTGCACTATAGGCACAGATACTAGAGATTCCTTGATGGTCACGAAAGCATGAAGACAATTCTCATCAAACACAAAGTCAGCTTCCTTGCATAACAGCCTTGTGAGAGGGCGTGCAATCTTGGAAAAATCCTTGATGAAGCGCCTGTAGAAGCCAGCATGGCCTAGGAAACTCCTCACCCCTTTGACATTAACCGGCGGCTCAAGACTCATCATGACCTCAACCTTGGCTTTATCAACCTCTATGCCTTTCTCTGATATCTTGTGGCCAAGCACGATCCCTTTCTTCACCATGAAGGGACACTTCTCCTAGTTAAGCACCATATTCGTCTCTTCACAACGTTTTAGTACCTTGCAAAGATTCAACAAACACGCAGAAAAAGACGCACCATATACAGAGAAGTCATCCATAAACACTTCTACCATCTCTTCTATTAGATCAGAGAAGATCGACATCATACACCGCTGAAACGTAGCCGGTGCGTTATACAACCCGAATGGCATCCTTCGATACGCGAAGGTGCCATAAGGGCATGTAAAGGTCGTCTTCTCCTGATCATTTGGATGGATTGGTATTTGAAAAAAACCACTATATCCATCAAGAAAGCAATAGTAAGGATGATTAGCGAGCCTCTCTAGCATTTGATCAATGAAAGGTAAAGGAAAATGATCCTTCCTAGTAGCAAGATTAAGCTTCCTATAGTCTATACACATACAGTGTCCTGTAATAGTCCTAGTAGGTATAAGCTCATCTTTATCATTCTTAATGACCGTGATCCCTCCCTTCTTAGGCACCACGTGTACGGGAGAAACCCACGTGTTGTCACTTATGGGATAAATCACGTCAGCCTCAAACAGCTTAAGAATTTCTTTCTTAACAACCTCCTTTAGATTCGGATTCAAATTCCTTTGGTGTTCTATAGAAGAGGCGTTCTCATTATCCAAGTGAATCCTATGAGTGCAAAGCATTGGTGAAAGGCCCTTGATGTCACTTAGAGAGTACCCAATGACCTTCCTATACTTTCTCAGCTCATTTAGGAGCGAGTGCAACTCATCATTACTTAAGTTCTCATTCACAATCACGGGATAGGTTTCATTAAGCCCTAAGAAAGCATACCTTAGCCCTTTTGGGAGCTCCTTTTGGTCCACCTTTGGGGCTAGCAGCTCGCTCCAGTCCTTCTCGTGGCTCTTGTTGGCGTTCCCATCCTCAGTAGCCTCCTTAGAACCCGAGACTTGACCCAAAAGACTGCTTTCTTGAACCGTTGTCCCCTCCGAGATCGAGTCTTCCAGTCGATCTTGCACTCGTTCTGATCCGGATCGAGCAATTTCACTCGATTCTCCTACTCGATTTGATTGGGATCGAGCAATAGATCGAGTCCTCGTCTCATTCTCTAAACTGATCGGTTAGCTTCCCTCGATCTTCCCATCGATTGTTTTTCTGGATCAACTGCTCTCAGGTCGATCACTCACTCGATTTAGATGGGATCGAGTAGTGGATCGACTGTCTGAGTCGTTCTCTTCTCTGGATCGACCAGTATTCTCGATCTTCTTGTCGATTGCTGACTTGGATCGAGTGATCTTCTCGATTGCCTGATTGATCTCTAGGCATCCGCCTTCATCTTCTAGCACAAATTTCCTAGAATCAAGGAGATTTACGTACTCCTGAGTCCTCTGATCCACGAAACCGTACTCTCCTCTCTCCTTAGTCAATGCTAGCTTCAAGTGATCCTCTTGTGCAAGCTCTTCTAGCAGTTCATCCGCCAAAGCATCCAACGTCTCAATGTAGAATGCTTGCCCTTCTATGGTGGGCTTCTTCAGGACCTCGTTGATATCAAAATCCAGCCTTATATCCTTGCCCAAGTGTAGAGCTATCTTCCCATTCTTGACGTCGATGATTGCTCCAGTGGTTGCAAGGAATGGCCTCCCAAGAATGAGCGGATCCTTAGGTTCTTCATCCATTTCAAGCACAACGAAGTCTGTAGGCACGTTTACACCACTGACCCTCACTGGTAAATCCTCAAGCAAACCCACGGGTAACCTCACGCTTCTGTCAGCTAGCACCAAGGAGATTCTACAGTCTTTGAACCGTGTGAAACCTAGCTTCTTAGCTATGGAATGGGGCATCAGGTTTATACTAGCACCAAGGTCGCATAAACAGCTCTGAAATGTCAAAGGACCGAGAGCACTTGGTATAGTGAAGCTTCCTGGATCTCCCAACTTCTTGGAGACTATCTCTTTGTGTATAATCGCGCTACACTCTTCACTAAGGACCAGCACTTCCTTGCTTTCCTTATTCTTCTTTGCAAGCGTGTCTTTGAAAATTTTTGCACATTTAGGCATCATGGCAAGGCAATCCACGAGAGGTAGCTTGATCTCTACGTCCCTTAGATGCTTCTGAAACAAGAGCCTATGCTTCTCTATAAGCTGTTTCTTGAACCGACCAGGAAAAGGAAGCTTAGGAACATAAGGTGGAGGTATGTACTCATTCTTCTCCTCGGTTGCTTTCTCCACTTGCTTCTTTACAGCTGCTTCTTTTCCCTTTGTTGGCCTCTCTATCCACACGTTGTAGAAGTTGATCTCATCATCAGCCGACGACTTATCCTCCCCCTCTTGAACCACAATGTCCTCATTGTCCTTAGGCGCAACCCGTGGTGGAAGCTCTTTCCCACTTCTTAGTGTGATAGCATTGGCGTATTCCTGGGGATTTTGCTCACACTATCCCGGTAGACTACTTTGACCACTTGTACTTGCTTTACCCTTCTCTAACTGCTTGATCTTGTTGTTTAGAGTTGTTATCTGAGTAGAAACATCAGTGAGAGAGGAGTCTAAACGGTTGTTCATCTCGGCGAACTTCTGATTTGTTGAAGCTTGCCCTTGAAGCAACTGCTGAAACATGGCTTGTACAGGATCAACTTGTTGCGGTTGCATCTGTTGTTGAGGAACAAAGCCTGGAGGGTACATAGGAGTATAAGGTTTGTTCCCTTGCTGCTGTTGCTGTCCCTGAAAGTTACCTTGCCGCTGACCTTGAAACCACCACTCGGCTGAAAACCTCTGTTGTAGGGCACAAATGGCTTTGCTTGCTGAGCAGGGTACACTTGATCTTTAGGGTTCTCCACATTGGTGCTTCTATAGGAGAGATTGTTGTTCTGCTGTCCTTGAGGTTTGTAGTTGTTTTGACCCGCCACCCAATTAGCTTCTTCTTGACTCAACTCAAGCTCCTCTAAGGTCTCATCCGCTTCACCAACGAAGTGAACATGCTTCTGGTTATCCAGCACCAGCTTGTCAATCTTCTCATGCAAGGACTTAAGCTCTTTCTTGTGAGACTCTAGCTCAGAACCCCTCAGTGCACGGTCGTAGTCTTCAGCATAGTTGCCGTCACTCAATGCCAAGTTCTCTATCAGCTCCATACCATCTTCCACTTCTTGACCAAGGAAATTTCCCTTACTAGCCGTGTCAAGTAGCAAGCGGATCTTTGGTGAAGCTCCACGGTATATTGTGCTTAGGAGAGTCTCTTCACTGAAGCCGTGGTGAGGACACTGAATGGTGTAGTCCTTGAACCGCTCCATGGCTTCATTGAACGTCTCATTGTTCCTTTGAGTGAAGCCGCTGATCTCACTTCTCAACCTTGCTGTTCTGGTGCTAGAGAAGAACTTTGAGAGGAAAGCCTTCTTACACTCAGCCCAAGAGGTAATGGTGCATTGTGGAAGGGTCTTCTCCCAATGTCTAGCCTTGTCTCCAAGAGAAAATGGAAAGAGACGCAGCTTGAAAGCATCTTCGGATATGCCATTAATCTTGATCATCCCACACACTTGCTCAAAGTTGTCAAGATGCTCCAAGGGGTCTTCCATTGCTAACCCATGGAACTTGCTGTTTTGCACCATTGAGATGAATCCTGGCTTAATCTCGAAGTTGTTGTTCTGTACAGGAGGAGGAGTGATCCCAAACCTATTATGATGAGTATTAGGAGCATCTCCTGCTCCAATGATCCGTGGGGGTCTAGCCGCGTGGTGGGGGTTTCCATTACCCCTTCCCAGTGCTCCGTGAGCTGGAGGAGGTCCTTCTGGATGTTTGTGCTCAGCCATCGCTTCAAAATCCACTGAACCTTGCTGAACAATCTCCTCAAAGGCTCTAGCTTGCTCTCTAACTCTTCTTGATCTTGCGTGTCCAAGCTGGTGAATATTGTTCAAGGGCGTGAGTAAGTTGTTATCACCCCTGGAGCGTAGATTCATGTACCTGAAAGACACAAGTGTGAAGGTAGAGAAATCAGTAACTAACTTAAAGTAAAGGCTTAGTCTTTACCAAACCCCAAATCTTAATGCTTTCTATCCCCTAAGATAGCAACGGCGCCATTTGATAACAGTTTTCTTATGGATGCAATGATGGGTCAAGATGCAACAGAGAGGTTATCAAAGCTCTAATGCACACAGAGATGTAGTATAGTGAGCAAGAGAGATATCAATCCACACCTAGGGGTAGCAAGTTCACTAAGAATGCAAAGGATGAGCAAAGCTAAGCGAAAATGATAATTGATTGGTAAAATCCTTAAAAACTAAATGCAAGTGTCAAATGCAAAGCAAAACAATTTTAAAATCCCTGGATGAGGGTTAACTACCACGAGGAACAAGCGGAATGATTGAAATGCAAAGCTACTAATTATTAAAAATCGACTAGTGGATCGACCACTAGATCGAGCAACAACGATCGATCTCGTCTAAGCAACCTAGAATGATGAAATGATGCAATACACGATTGACAAGAACACAACTTTATGATGATAGAATGATATTAAACGACTTAAGATACTAAGAAAGAGGGTCTAGGGTCGAGGTTCATATTCGTGGGTCTCAAAGATCAAAGCTTGGTTTGAAAACATTAGATCTACTCTTTCTAAGAGGTTCTCTAGGCCTTGAAAACAAAATAAGATCCATCCATGGCGTGTGGTATGGATCACTCCTTCATTCTCTTCTCCAAACCCATGACGTTTGGTGGAAAAAGAGATTGAATGGCATAAAACATAGATTTCAATCACACGGCCTAACTAATCCCCTAAACAACCATGACGTGTGGGAAAGGAAGGATTAGCCTCTAAGATTTGACTTCTCCAGGACATCTGAATCCTGTCAAGGTAAGATATCCCTCTGATCATAGAGATCTTGGCGTGAGAGTCTCTAAGCCTTAAGTGTTCAAATCCTAGAAAAGAAAGGAATGAAGAACACGAAAGCACAAGCTTTAACCTTTTCGATCCTTTTGAATCACCTCAACCCCAAAACCCGAAAAGACTACTCGCTACACATAGCTAAAATCAAAGCAAAAGCAATAAACAGAAAGCTAAGCATGATTAACAACAATTAAAATGAAAGATTGCTTAATATCTATGTTGCATGGAAACAGAAACGGGTACGTGGAAGCGGAACGTTTTGAAACGTGGAAACGCTATTTTAAAAAAATATAGAAATGGAAACATTTTGAAAACGTATATATATATATATATTAAGTATTAAAGATCTAATTATAAGTAGAATATTTAAATCAATAAAATCTAATATATAATTTTTACATAATTGTTAAACTATAAAAATTAAAATATGTAAAGTCAAAAATTTAGAAGACTTTTTTTATTATCAATTTTATTAGTTTTATTAACCAATCTATCTCTAATTCTTATTCATCCAGAGAATAATTTTCACTTAATAATCTCAAAATTAATCTTAATTACCAAATCAAAATATTTATTATTTACTATAAATAAGTAAATCGATTATTTAATTTAATTTTTATAATTATTTATTTATTCTATAAAAACAAGAAATTAGTTTTTATCTTCTTTCCAAAATGGAAGCGCGTGTTTCTAAAATGAAAACACGTTTCCAAAGTGTTTCCAAATTAGAATTTTTAGGAAACATGATTTTTCGTGTTTCCGACAAGTTTCCGAGAGTTTCGGTTTCCGAAACATTTCGGAAACGAGAAACGTACCTCAGACGGAGTTTCCATGCAATCTAGCTTAATATAGAAAAAGGTTCAAAGATTCAAAAACAAAGAAAAGCTTCAAAGGTCTACAATGGCGGAGATAATCGCCTCAAAAAACAAGAGAGAAAGAAAAAGATAAAAAGACAGAATGGGGATAGTGAAAGGGATCGTTGGCTTTTGCCAAAGATGACCAAACCGCAAATGGTCCCCCCTTCGCTACGGTCCAAAGCCAGCTGGACGGATAAGATTAGTCTGAGATCGAGCACGAAGCTCAATCTGGCTCTCGATGTTCGTCTTGGATCGGATGGCTCTAATCGATCTCTGAGTCGATCTTGTGCTGATCGGGTTGGAAGCTCGATCTGGTTCTCGATCTGCATGGCGTCATTTACGTCCGTACTTCAGATCGATCTCCTATCTTGATCTTGGTCTCGATCCGTTTCCTTGCATCGGCTTGATTACTCGATCTTCTGGTCGATCTCATCTAGATCGACCTGCCTTGCTCGATCTGCTACTCGATCTCGGGTCCTTAGCATGCAATCCTGAGTTCTCCAAGTGTCCACGAACTTCCTCACGAGCCTTAGCACGTCCACGCATCCTCCATAGCTCCAAAGTATCCGAAAACAACCTGAATGTGATGCATAATGCAAGAAATATGCGAATGCTAATGCAAAAGTGCTATAGGACCTAAAATGATGCAAACTAGCCTAAAGTGCAAGGTAATGCATGAGAAACTATCTTATATGTATGCAAAACACACGAAATATGCAGCAATATCAATGTTGCGGTAACCTAGAAGTTTACCAGCACCTTTAGAGTATAGCATGAAAGGTTAGGTCATCCTGGTTCAGTCATGATGAAAAGGATTGTGCAAAATTCGAGTGGCCACCCATTGAAAAGCCAGAAGATTTTTCAATCGGGAGAGTTTTCATGTAAGGCATGTTCTCAAGGAAAACTCATACGTATGCAGTCGCTAGCCAAAGTTGGGAATGAATCCCCTGTATTCTTAGAAAGAATACATGGTGATATATGTGGGCTGATTAACCCACCGTGCGGGCCATTTAGATATTTCATAGTATTGATTGACGCATCTAGTAGATGGTCACATGTGTGTCTTTTGACCACAAAAAGTATGGCTTTCGCAAGATTCATTGCCCAAATAATCAGGTTGAGAGCGCATTTCCCTGATTATGCCATAAAGAAAGTCAGGCTTGATAACGCTGGTGAATTCACTTCAGCGGCCTTTAATGACTATTGTATGTCTTTGGGAATCGATGTTGAGCATCCAGTTCTGCATGTTCATACACAAAATGGCATGGCTGAATCATTGATTAAGCGGTTGCAATTAATTGCAAGACCGTTAATCTTGAGAACAAAGCTTCCAATCACTGTATGGAGACATGCTATATTGCATGCTGGGGCATTGGTCCAGGTAAGACCAAGTGCATATAATGAATATTCCCCCATACAGTTAGCATTTGGCCAGAAGCCAGATGTATCCCATCTTCGTGTGTTTGGGTGTGCCACCTATGTCCCTATAGCGCCACCTCAAAAAACAAAAATGGGACCACAAAGAAGATTAGGAATATATATCGGGTATTCGTCACCAAGTATAATTAGGTATCTTGAGCCGGTAACTGGTGGTATGTTCACGGCACGGTTTACCGATTGTCATTTTGATGAAAGTAAATTCCCTGCGTTAGGGGGAGGATTGAGAGAATCACCAAATGATATCACATGGTGTACAAAAACTTTGGCTTATCTTGATCCTCCTACAAACCAACGCGAGGTGGAAGTTCAGAAAATTATACATATACAAAGATTGGCAAACCAGTTACCTGATACATTCACTGATACAAGAAGGGTGACAAAGTCCTATATCCCCGCTGCTAATGCTCCATCAAAGATAAATGTTCCTGAAGAACATATTGATGTAAATAGAGCAAATGAACCGGTTCAGCTAAAGCGCGGGAGGCCAGTAGGATCAAAAGATAAAAATCCCCGAAAAAGAAAGAAATTGGAAGCAAAGGTTCCGGAAGAACCAAATAAAGCCAAATGTCCTGAAGACATTTTTGAAAAGGTTCATGAAGAACCAATATCTGAACTAGTTCCTGAAGAACTAGGTAAAGAGGTTTGTCCTGAAGACGAATCTGAAGCAGACAAATATGAGATTTCCATCCACTTCGTCCAAAGTGGAAAATTATGGGCTAGAAGTAAAATAGAAGATAATGATGGAATGTTCTCTTTTTCTGTTTCCAAAGAGATCGATCATGAAAATGATGATCAAGATCCAAGTTCCGTGTCAGAGTGCCAAAGAAGGCCTGACTGGGATAAATGGCAAGTTGCCATGAGGGATGAGATATTCTCCCTTAATAAACGGAACGTATTCGATCCGATAATTATTACACCTGAAGATGTAATACCGGTCGGATACAAATGGGTCTTTGTAAGAAAGAGAATTGAGAAAAATGAGGTCACAAGGTAAAAAGCTCGCCTTGTGACACAAGGATTTTCTCAAAGACCGGGAATAGATTATGAAGAGACATATTCCCCGGTCATGGATACAATCACATTCAGGTACTTAATGAGCCTAGCGGCCTCTAATAATTTAGAGATATACTTGATGGATGTTGTGACTGCATACCTATATGGTTCACTTGATAGTGACATATACATGAAAATCCATGAAGGATTTAAGATCCATCAAGGATCAAAGATGCCTAAAGCATCTAAAGAGCTATGTTTGGTCAAACTACAGCGATCACTTTACGGATTATAGCAATCTGGACGCATGTGGTATAATCTCTTAAGTGAGTATTTGTTGAGTAAAGGTTACGTCAATAATGCGATATGCCCTTGTGTATTTATTAAGAAATCCGCATCAGGATTTGTGATCACTGTTGTATATGTTGATGACTTGAACATGATTGGAACTCAAAAGGAGATTGATGATGCTATAGCTCATATGAAAGATGAGTTCGAAATAAAAGATCTTGGAAAGACAAAATTTTGTCTAGGGCTCCAGATAGAGCATTTCCAAGATGGAATATTTGTGCATCAATCAAATTACACCAGAAGGGTGTTGAAACGCTTTAGTATGGATAAAGCGACTCCTTTGAGTACTCCAATGTTCAATAGACCACTTGACGTTGACAAGGATCCATTTCCACCTTGTGAAGGTAACGAAGAAATATTAGGTCATGAAGTGCCTTATATGAGCGCTATCGGTGCCCTTATGTATCTTGTAAATTGTACTAGACCAGATATAGCTTTTGCTACTAACTTACTTGCAAGGTATAGTTCATCACCGACGTGCCGGCATTGGAATGGAATAAAGCATATATTCTGTTATCTTCAAGGTTCGATTGAATTTGGATTATATTATTCCAGAAACCCCGAAGTTGGTCTAGTTGGTTTTGCAGATACAGGACTGTCTGATCCACATAAAGCTAGATCAAAAACTGGATATGTTTTCACATTTGGTGGAACTGCGATCTCCTGGCGATCACAAAAGCAAACTTTGGTCGCGACTTCTTCAAACTATGCGGAGATTATTGCACTTCATGAAGCATGCAGAGAATGTGTATGGCTTCGGTCGATAGCTTATCACATACAAGAAGCAAATGGAATAATTACAGACAAAAAACCAACAAAAGTGTTTGAAGACAATGCTGCTTGTGTCGCTCAAATTAAGGAAGGTTATATCAAGAGCGATAGAACGAAGCATATCCCTCCAAGATTTTTCTCATATACTCAAGAGCTCGAGAAGAAAAAGGAAGTGGATATTCAGTATGTTTGTTCAAGTGACAACGCAGCTGATCTCTTCACAAAAGCACTTCCTACTACAACATTCAAGAAACATGTTCATAGTATTGGAATGCGGCATCTACGAGATTTGTGAAGAGAGGATGAGATCCATCTTCTCCAGAGGGAGTTTGCTTTTGTTGTACTCTTTTTCCCTTTATCATGGTTTTTATCCCATTGAGTTTTTCCATGAAAAGGTTTTTAACGAGGCATCACGCAACTTCACAGCGATGGATACTCAGACGTCATTTCAAAGGGGAGCGCTACTGCACTCTTTTTCCTGTCATGGTTTTATCCCACACGGGTTTTTCCATGATAAGATTTTTAACGAGGCAGTACGTAATACACCATTAGTGATGGATAATCAAGGAGGAGTGTTAAATGGATAGTAATTATCCATTTGCTTTTGTCTTTATACATTAGCATATTAAAAAATAATATTTATCCATAAGTTTTAGATAATATTTATCCATATGTTTTGGATAATGCTTATCTATATGTTCTGTCTTTATAGATTAGCTTACTTTACTATGAAATTAGGTTTTTTCTATAAATAGGTAACTTCATTCTTTGTAAAATCATAAGTTCAGAAAAAGAAAAAAATAAAATTCTTATGTTTATTTTTCTCTCTTTTTCTCTGAAGTTCAAAAAATTTTAAATTCTTATTTGCTTTTCTTTATAAAGCATTAGTTTACAACATAATCTAGAATCTAATAGTTAAAGGATTTTTTTTGTCGTTGGTTTGACATAATCCAACCAAGCCTTGCGGTCTTGGATTCTTCTCGCCATGCTGCGTCCGTTTGACAGATTGAAACGCTTGTCATAGGTTCTTTGATTTCTTTCTTCTACAAGTGAGTTTCTCTGCGGCTTGATTGACTTAGCTTGCTAATATTATCTCTTTGAAAACATTTGTAATTGTTTTTAAGAGTTCAAATCTTCGAATTACAGATATCTAATATATATATATATATTATATATATATAATGATTTTTTAAAAAATAGTGACGAAAAATATAATTTGTACAAATCTTTCCATTTTCCAATTCAGTCTGATTTATTAGTTTGTAGAATTATTTATTAAATTGCAGATATTTTTCGAACACCTCTAATTTAAAAATATGTAGACTCAAATTTTAAAGAACATATTGTCAAACTGAGTTCAACAATAGAGTTTAGAACAATCAATAAAATAGTGGAATTAAAGTGTTTAATAGGTTTTCATGTATGTTTTGCTGCAATGCAAGATACATGACTTGCACCATTCGGACAAATTTTTAGAGTAGAGGGTTGGTTTTAGAAATTTAATACAAAAATAATTATTAGTAGTTGTTGGAGAGATGCAAATAATCAAATTTATTTTATTATTTCGGTAGTTGTTCACGTAGAAAATACAAAGAGTTGGTTTTGGTTTATATAAAAAAATACAGAAATATTTGAAACTTCAAATTGATGATGATTTCACTAATCACACTTATTTCATATAAACAGAAAGTGACATCATATTCTCTTTACTAAATACAAGAGCCAAGAGGTGGCACAAGTAACAAAATCGTCGGTCCAAATTTATTTATGGATAAAAGGCTAATAGTAAGATGGTGGGCACATGCTCAAATTCCTCGTGGAAGCTAAGTTTTAATCATTTTGGATGGAAGTGGAGTGAAACCAAAGTATATGAACATGGATTGAGACATAAGTATACTGTCGTCCACGACCCAAAAACAAAATTAAAATACATATAATGCTGATTATTTTTAAATTTCATTATTATTATTATAATACTATAAGTAATGCATGGGATAAAATAAAAGATTGAAGAAGAATGAGATGTAAATCTCATTCACGATCACATGCTATGGAGCCCAGCAAAACCATCACCGTGATTCTTCTTCTTCTTCTTGTCGTTATCGCACATGTTCTATGGTCCGATTCCTATTACTGTATTATAAATTATGATTTCAACATCATACCTAATTCATAATCTCATCAACTTTGTATTAGTCGGTATGGTTATTGTGAGTTTAATTTGGCCTATTTTGTTATTGATTTTAGTGTAAGTTTAAACATTAACTTGTCGACTTGAAGTCCTGTTTTCTTTTCTATGTAGTCCGGTTTAGTCCATGAGTTTTTAAAAGGTCGTTAGCCAAACAGCTCTCTCTTAATTTTTAGCTTTTTAATTTGTTTAGATAACACTTTCACATTTGGTCTTTAACAGTTAACCTTTTTACAAATTGTCTATTACTTAATAGAAACTTGTCGTTTCGGAAACTATTTATTGGACCCTGAAAAATGTTGTGAGCACTATTCATTGCGTTTTTGGGTTGAAAATATCTAACACAGGAAAAAAATGAAATAAATATTCTTGGAAGGTTTTGATACTTTTCTAAAACCTTAAATTACAATTTTGAAAATTTTAACAAATGTTTGCAACCTTTGGAATTTATAATCTATCTTGCTTACATATATATTTCAGAAAATTCGGTACTATATATATCTTCTGAGTACAATGACAACTCTTTTTAGCAGAATTTGAAACTTGTACGTGAACGTAGATTTCACCAGTTTTTGGAATTTTTTAGGGTGTTTTCTCTGTAAAAAACACTGTTTGTTCACTGTTTAATGAATCATCATGACTTGACTCCTATCTCTCGTATACTATAACGAAAAATATAATGAGTGTTATGGTAAATTAGTGCCTCTAAGTCTAAGATGTTTTCAACGTTGGTATGGTGTAATAATGATTTTAAATATCTTGATTTAATTTATGTAATAATTAAACAAGTATAGTTGGTATAGTTGTTAGAGATATTTTTTTCCCTAAAACTATAAATGTTATTAGCATTGGGTCCCCTTTTCTCAATGATATGCGTTGACATGCGAGCTATATTACTAAACATACGGTTCACTTTTATTTTTCTTTGTTTCATCAAATATGGTTCACTTTCCTTTAGATGAGAAATAGAATGGATTTCTATACATATTCACCACTGTATATGTATAGTTTCTAGATCAACCTAACGATCGTCTGAGTTCTGACACATCAATACTAATCAGAGAAACTTCTTTCTAATTTTGATTTTATTTCTGCTTGTCCCTTTCACATAAACTTTAATTGCTGTAATTAAGCTACTGTACACTGCCAAATATTAAAAGGTAGAATAAATTGTTGTTGCGACGTTGATGCTTTTTGCTTACGGCCTTCCATGTGGAGCCAGTTCAAAGCTTTTAACTTTTGTCCCTTGTTGCTTTCCTTAAAATAATTCAATTAACAAAAAAACTTTTTCTTTTCTCTAGTTTATAATTTGACTTTTTATATAATGGTAACACTAATAAAAAAAATTTAGACCATCTCCAATGGTAAAAGCAAGTGCAACGCGGTTTCTTAGGAAGCATTTTTAGAGCATCCGCAATGTAGAGTTTGACAGTGAAACTATAAGGTAAGGAAAAAAAAAAGAAAAAAGATTTTTTTTAATAATATGACGAGACTTAAGGAGAGAGGCGTCTCTTTGCGCAGGGGCTGAAGGAGCAACTCTTCGCTGACGTGGCACGACGTGATTCATCGAATTTTTTTTTTATAAAATCGATTTAAAAAAAAAAAAATATTAATAATAAAAAAAGTTTGGAACTTTTTGTCCGCCTCTGCATTGCTGATGCTCTTAGTAATCTAGGTAATAAAATTAAATGAAAACTAAATAGGAAACGAAGATGCGATTCTTAATTAAGCATTTTAAGATATGATTTTTAGTTGGCAAGTGTCAAGTTTTGATTGGATATAGATGTTTGAGAGATAAAACAATCTCTTTCCTTTCCTTCTCTTCTCTGATGTGATTCAATAGAGGATCTGTCTGTGCCAATTACCACGTCGCGTCTCGAGCCATCTCTGGTGGATCTGCGAATTTGAAGTAGAGGAAGAGAAAGCACAACAAGACTGAAGTGGCAACACCGGCGAAGAAGGACGATTCTGCTGCGGCGAAGACGATACTTTGCCCTAACATCAAAATTATGCTGAAATAAATGTAGACTCTAATCATCACTCTCTCTCTCTTCATCATCAATCATGTAAATGGGTAGTTTTTTTCCCCCAAACTGTATCACTTTAGTAATTAGTTTCTGGTTTTTCTCTGATTTGCTCTGTTAGTTTGTCGATCTTCATTTGAGAGCCAGTGTTCAAGCTTTGCAACAAATGCTTCCGACTCTGCTTTTTTTTTTTTAAAAAAAAAAATCCCTAATGTGGTTTTACTATTGGAGGAGAGAAAACAATAATACCTTAACAAAGGTTTTTAACATATTTTTTTAATTAAATATTAAGTAAGATTCTCATTAAGAGTTTTCGCGTTGCACTTGCTCTAATAATCCCTCGTAGGTTCTTATCATTATTTTTAATATAAATTTTGAAAATTTTAAAATTAAAAGCTTCTTTAAAAATTCTTAAAATTGTTCTCCTCCAATGATAGAATCCTAATTGAGGATTCTAAAAACTAAAGTTTTTTTGTTTGATCAGTGAAAAAAACTATAAAAAAAAGTTTTATCCAATTACAATGCGACACATCAAGGATTCTAATGGATTCTAAAAATTCTCACTTCAGAATCTATTCTATACATAATTATCTATTTTTTCATTTAATTTTGATCAGTATATTGATCACAACCTCTCTTAGAAGCTTCCATTGAAAATGCTCTTAAATTACAAATCTCGGTGAAAACTGATTTAAAACATAATTTATTGAGGCTTCTGCATAAAATATGACCATTATCATAAAATTCCTATCCAAAATAACAACTGTTACTTTCCTTTTTTTTGTCAACAAGTGTTACCTGTGCATATGAAGTTATGAATTTTTGAATTTGAAAATTCTTGCAAATTTTACCAATTAAATCCTGATGAGAAATCAAATGTAGAATGAGAGTGTTATTTATTAAAACCTTGTGAGATATCAAATATGAAGTAATTTTTTTTTTTCCAAGACATAGAACCCATTATGACACTAGATTTTAACAGATAATAATTAGAATAAAAATAACAATTTTTCTTTAAAATCAGTGATTGGATAACATGTCATTTTGTGTGAAATTCAAATTAGTAAAAGAAAGCACACAAAACAATAAATCTCTCTTAATCTACAGCGTTCACAACAACCAATTAATTGGAAAACATCTATAGGAAAAAATCACTTTGTAGACAGAAATAAACACTACTATAAAAATGAGTTAATGCAAACAAAGTAATACTCCTACCAATCAATTTTAATTATTTGGAAAGCTCCATTAAATTTATTTTTTGTTTTCAACTAATTCACTAATACCAATTTATGTTTTATATATACAAAAATTTACAAAGAGCGGGCGACGAAACCAGAGGTACATCAAACCAACGACACTCAGAGTTTTCATTCTCTTCTGATCTTTCATTTTTTTTTTTTTGAAAGAATCAAATTCCCTCTCAAATCTCTCACATTTCGTCTTCACAAAAAAAACAAAATGGGAACCATCCTGGTTCTCTCCAAGATCCTAACTTTCTTGCTAACAGCAATGCTGGTTGGATCGGCCATGATCCAGTGCAGCGTAACCTACGATAAGAGAGCAATCATCGTTAATGGCCACCGTAGAATCCTTCTCTCCGGCTCCATTCATTACCCAAGAAGCACCCCTGAGGTAAACGAATCTCTTGATGATTTCTGAGAAAATTTGGGTTTTGTTTGATCTTTTGTTTTCTTTTTGGCTGTAAGATGTGGGAAGATCTTATAAAGAAGGCTAAAGATGGAGGCTTGGATGTTATTGACACTTATGTTTTCTGGAATGGTCATGAACCTTCTCCTGGGAATGTAAAATAAAAAAACTCATCTTTCTTCTTGGTTTTGTTAAATCTATCTCATTAAAGTTTGAAGCTTTTATGAAATCAGATTTGAGAAAATTAGTGGGTTTTTGTTTTGTTTTGTTTGCAGTACAATTTCAAAGATCGATACGATTTGGTACGATTCATTAAGACGGTACAAGAAGTGGGGCTTTATGTTCATCTCAGAATCGGTCCTTACGTTTGTGCAGAATGGAATTTTGGGTAATGTTCAAATTCAATTAATGAAGACAATAAAAAAACAATTTTTATTAATTACTTCTTCCAATTTTTGAATTTTGAATTTTTGAAAATCGTGTAGAGGATTTCCTGTTTGGTTGAAGTATGTACCTGGGATTAGCTTCAGAACAGATAATGGACCTTTCAAGGTAAATGAATTTTCGATCTTCAATGTTTTTTACTCTGTTCAATTTTGGATATTACTGTAACATTTGCGTGTTCTTTTTAAGGCTGCGATGCAAGGTTTCACTCAGAAGATTGTTCAGATGATGAAAGACCATAGATTCTTTGCGTCACAAGGTGGACCCATCATCTTATCTCAGGTACATAAATACAAATTTACAAAACTTGTTGAAATGTTTGATCTTTTGTAGATAGAGATGCATCAAATGGTTTAATCTTTTGTAGATAGATGCTTCAAAAGGTTTAATCTTTTGTAGTTAGATGCTTCAAAAGTTTAATCTATTGCAGATACATGCTTTAAAGGTTAAATATTTTTTTAAATGTAGATTGAGAATGAGTTTGGACCAGAGCTTAAAGGGCTTGGACCTGCTGGTCACTCATACGTTAATTGGGCCGCAAAAATGGCGGTTGGATTAAACACTGGAGTCCCATGGGTGATGTGCAAGGAAGATGATGCACCTGATCCTATCGTGAGAACCAATCTTTTAATCTTTTTGTGTGATTTCATAAGACTATGTTCTAATATAGTTTCTTGCGGCTCTTGTTTGTAGATAAACGCTTGTAATGGATTCTACTGTGATTACTTTACTCCAAACAAACCATATAAACCAACGATGTGGACAGAAGCATGGAGTGGCTGGTAAAAGAGGATTACTTTTCTTTGATATAATCTTGTAAGAGTGACACAAAATGTGTGTATTAATTGTGTTGTTTGTTCACAATGATCGTGAAAAGGTTCACAGAGTTTGGTGGAACCATTCCAAAACGACCTGTAGAGGATTTAGCATTTGGAGTGGCACGTTTCATACAAAAGGGTGGATCGTATATAAACTATTACATGGTAATGTCCTTGCACAAACATTACTAAAACTCTGTTTTTCGTTCCGGTTTTTGGTTTCAGTTTCATCTTGACGCTTGATGTGTTGTGACAGTACCATGGAGGAACAAACTTTGGAAGAACAGCAGGAGGTCCATTTATCACCACTAGTTATGACTATGATGCTCCCATTGATGAATACGGTATGATTATCTTTCAATCAACTTGTGCAAAATCTTATTTCTCTTTCAACGTTTTGACTTAAACTCAGTAGTTTTCCGATGATGCAGGGTTGGTTCAAGAGCCCAAGTACAGCCATCTTAAGCAGCTTCACCAAGCAATTAAGCAATGTGAATCTGCTTTAGTTTCCTCTGATCCAACCATTACTAAACTAGGAAACTACGAGAAGGCTCATGTGTTCTCTGCTGGTAAAGGAAGTTGTGTAGCTTTCCTATCAAACTATCACATGAATGAACCTGCAAAAGTAGAGTTCAATAACCGTCACTATACTCTTCCTGCTTGGTCCATCAGCATTCTTCCTGATTGCAAAAACGTTGTCTTCAACACTGCGACGGTATGTTAAAAAAGAGTTGCTATTTTTGTTGGGAAATGGAATCAAAGCCTGTTTGTTGCATCATGAAGAAGCTAATGTGAAGTTGGTGTAAGACAGGTTGGTGCAAAGACATCACATGTGCAAATGGTTCCATCTGGCTCAATCCTGTACTCGGTTGCTAGATATGATGAATATATTGCTACTTATGGAGACAGAGGAACAATCACAGCTCTTGGATTGTTGGATCAGGTGAATGTTACAAGAGATACAAGTGACTACCTCTGGTACATAACCAGGTACATTTTCTATCTCTTTAACCTCTATCTTTGCTTATCAAAGCTTTGTTCTTGAAGTTGTTTCTTGGGGTTTACAGTGTGGATATTAAGTCATCGGAATCGTTCTTGCGTGGAGGGAAATGGCCAACTCTTACGGTGGATTCTGCAGGGCATGCTGTTCATGTGTTTGTTAATGGACATTTCTATGGTAAAGAGTCATTCCTTTGGTTAACTCACTCTCTAAGAAAGCAGCTGTTTCATCGCTCTGAACGACGCAGGATCCGCCTTTGGGACAAGGGAAAGCAGAAGGTTTTCGTTTAGCTCACCGGTCAATCTTCGCGGCGGAGCTAACAGAATAGCGCTACTGAGCATAGCAGTTGGTTTGCCAGTAAGTTTAAACTTTAGAGCACACTTTTGTGTTAAAGCTTTTCTTGTTGCAGACTGATAAAGAAAGCTTTCCTTTTTTGTATGGTTTTTGAAGAACGTTGGACCACATTTTGAGACGTGGGCCACCGGAATTGTCGGTTCAGTCGCGGTTCATGGTCTTGATGAGGGTAATAAAGACTTGAGCCGCCAGAAATGGACATATCAGGTAAAGATGAAAAGAAGATCATACAAGAAAAAGAATTAACTTTCATTGGTTCTCTCACCCATTTCAACTACTGTAACTAAGTTACATTTTCACCTTTTCGGGTAATTAAAACAGGTTGGTCTGCGAGGTGAAGCATTGAACTTGATCTCTCCTACAGAAGCTTCATCTGTTGATTGGATCAAAGGCTCATTAGCTAAGCAAAACAAACAACCATTGACATGGTACAAGGTAAACAAGAAACTCTGCTTCAAACTCATCCTTAACCAAACTGATTTCTACTTATATTTCCAAATGATAAACAAATAACAACATGAATCAAGAACACATCAAACCAAACCAAACCAAACCAATCTGGCTGCGACCTCTTTATAAAGCCAGCCCTCTCTATAAGCTGTTGTATCAGCTTTTAGGATAGTTATAGACTTGTATAGTAGACCTATAGCTAAGGCTTGACCAAGATGAAACTTGTTCAAGTAGACCCACTAACTATGTCTTTGCTTATTACATTCGTAGGCCTATTTCGACGCGCCTAGAGGGAAGGAGCCATTAGCTTTGGATCTAAAGAGTATGGGGAAAGGGCAAGCTTGGATAAACGGACAAAGCCTAGGGAGATACTGGATGGCTTTTGCTAAAGGAAACTGTGGGGATTGTAACTACGCAGGAACATACAGGCAAGCCAAATGTCAATCCGGTTGCGGCAAAGCGACACAAAGATGGTAAGAACAATGCTCTGTTTCTTAAAAACCGGACCTTTATGAGCTCTCTTGTCGTGTTAAAATCGAGTCCTTTGTGTGTGTTTTTGTTCTAGGTATCATGTTCCACGTTCGTGGTTGAAGCCAAGAGGGAACTTATTAGTACTCTTTGAAGAACTCGGTGGAGATATATCCAAAGTCTCTGTTGTAAAGAGATCAGTAAAGTAACGAAGCACATTATATAAAAGCATTACTCATGCTGTTGCTAAATTATCAATCTTTCTTGTGAATGGAATCAAGATAGTTTTAAAATGCATCACTTTATTTCATACCAGAGATGAAAGCTTTATGAAAGTAAAAATTGGAAATTTGGAATTTTGATCAAGCAGAAGTCACAAGACCAATCTAAAGTCTCTGTTGTAAAGAGATCAGTATATAATCAATATTCTTGTGAATCGAATTGAGAGATTAGTTTATAATTGCATCACTTTATTTCATAACAAAGAGCAAAAGGATATAAACCTGAAGAAAATAAAGATTATAATTTGGAATTTTGATGAAGCAAAGGCACAACACGACCATTAGTTTATAATTGCATCACTTGATTTAAAAAAAAAAAAAAAAACTTTTAACGTAAAAAGATTAGAAATTTTGGAAATTGATCAGAAAACTAGAAAGAAACCTTACACAAAAGCATTACTTTATTTCATACCAAGATGAAAACTTTTTATGAAGGTAGAGATTATAAATTTTGGAATTTTGATCAAGCAGAAGCAACAAGACCACCATGCTTCATCACTGCCTGATGAATCTCCTCTTTCCTTGCGCCAACAACACGATCGACGATTTCTCCTTCTTTCATGAAGAGAAAAGTTGGCATTGCTTCGACTTTGAATTCTTTAGCGACGGATTGCAATTCGTCTACATCGATCTTGAAGAAGACAACATTGAGGAACTTTTTAGCCATGTCTACAAAGACTGGTGCGATGAATCGGCAAGGTGGGCACCATGTAGCAGTGAAGTCTATCACGATCTGTTTTCAAAATTCAATTTTTGACAATCAGAACTATTTTTCGTGTGCATCAAAAAGAAACCTAATCAAATTGAAAACTGAAAAACCCTAATAAGTTACCAGTTTCTTGGATTCGTTAGCAGCTTTGATCTTCTCGTTCCAGACTTCGAGGGTGTGGCAAGCAATAACTTCTCCTTCTCCGGCCATTTTTCTGTTAAGCTTGTAAGAGTTTTTTTTTTTTTTTTGATGATTTTTGCTGAATGAATGAATACTGTAGTTTTGTTACTGTCGAATCGGCTTTTATAGGAAGGGGGAAGTCGGTCTTTTGTAGTTTAATTATTAATTTTATGAAAATTGTTATCTATAACAAATTGTTATTTATTTAAAAAGGAAAAACAAAAGGAATAATAAATTTCTCTTAGAAAAATGAACGAAGCAATCTCATCTATCAAGCCGCGCAGAGGATCCAACGGTTGATATTAAACGAAATAGCAAATTAAGGTCAACGGCATGATGACGGGATGTTGTTGTTACTTGTTGACGTCGAAAACCAAACGATTTTAAAAATTATTCTAGATAACGGCCGAATCTAGATGACGGCCGCGCATGTAATGTGCGCACAAATTTTTAAATTATCTTTTTTTTTTCTTTTTTTTTTTTTCTCGTTTTCGCAAAATACAACTTTCCGAGTATATAAGATGGCGAAATGGAATAAGGTTTTCAAAATTTAATAATAGCATTTGTAATAAATAATTATATATATATTATTTGGGAACAAATTTAGAAATTTGATTGGTCGTTAGTCGTACGAGGGAGATTTGAATTCTGGGGATGTATTAGTCTGCAATGAAGTAATAAGGAAAGAAAATCTCGGTGAATTGGAAAATGATTACCCTTCCGATTACGTTCTGACGCTCTAGTAAAAAAAGACACGGGACTGGTCGAGACATGTTAAAGTATCAGAAGAATGGAGTAAGGGGTGTTCTATCAACTCGAAGGGATCTTAATAGAGCTTTTGGGAGTCGTATTCTTTAGCGAAAATGAAGCTAGAAAATGAATTTAACGTCCTAGATATCTTTTCCTCCTCTCGTTGGTGCGAGGAGCGTGTTTTTATAGGAGATACTTGGTTCAGGATCGGGCTCGGATACATGTTTCTAGTTTCCTCGGATCGGGTACTTACTTCTGTCTTTTACATGATTATTACAATTCTTGGACTCTTCCATACATGTAGTTAGAGAGAAAATTGTTGACCTGCTCCGCCTTCTCCGAGTCGCCATCATTGCAGCTTTTTTTGGTAGGTGCGACGCATTTAATGCATCTCAGATTTCCACCGCGTCTGTTATCCATGTGTTGGCCCCTCGTGGGTCCCCAATATATATATTATATATAAGTATTATGAAAGAGAGTTTGAGAGAAGAAAGTTTGTTAAAGAAGTGATTTTCTATTTGATTTAATGTTTTACAATTTATCTTATAACAAACGTTAAACTATAGGTTTGATTGGCAACAACAGTATATTTACGTTTTTGCTATAGAAATATAAGTGTAGTTTTTTTTTGCTGTAGCTATAGATTTTATTTTTTAAAAACTTTGGTTGTAGTATTGTAAAATTTGGAAAGCATAAACTTATATGCTATAGAAAAAAATGTTTTGTACAACTAGAAAAAATAAAAATAAAAATAAAAAATATTTTGGCTATAAGCAAATAAAAGAAAGACAATATTTATAAAGCATAACTGGCACATATTTAAGCTGTAGACCCAAGTATTGTTGTGCACAAAATGTAAAGCAACAACCAATCAAGTCCTATACAATTGTAATTATTTTACATCCAAGGAGGACGCGACACGTGGACATCAAACTACCATAAACCCTGACACATGCCATGTTAGCTCGGTCGAACCACTCTGATATAAGATCAAGGGGTATGATCTTGTAATGCTTGGGTGAATGGGTGGAAGCAAACAGCTGAACTGAAGTCTCTTTCTACTTGTTCAAGAGATGATCGAAGTGGATGGTTATGGGATAAATCCTGCTGGACTCAAGTCTCTTTCAGGCTGGATCAGTGGATGAGATGAATAGATGGGTGGATCGAAGAAGACCACTCAAGGGTGTGAAAACCCCTGTGATGAATTCACAAAGCTAGTCTCAAGGCATTGCACACAAAAGACATAGATTCAAATGTTTATTAAGTAAAGAATTTCATCTTGCTTAGATAAACAAAAACAAAGTCAAAGCTTTAGAGAAAAATCTCTTTTAATTTCTAAAAATTTATATATATTTTTACAATGAGAACAATGAGCTTTTATAGCTTTTACAAAGAATCTTTACAATAAATTATATTTAATTTAAATTATTAATATTTAAACAAAAAGAGAAAAATAAGCTAAATCAAATAATAGTCTTCTTGCCACCAATCTTGCTTTGGACTTGAATGAGAATATTTTGACTTTGATAATTATGAAGAACAGATTCTAATAATAATTCACATATTGAAGACCCTTGATTTACTGATTTTTGATATTGTATCACACTCCCATGCACTATTCCCCGGCAGTTGGCGAGCTTCCCCAAACACGCATAAATCATTAGCCCAACTGCTCCTCTGGCGCACCGAATGGAGAGGGCATGCCATGAAGAAGACTAGTACAAAAGGAGAGAGATCCCCCCACAAGAAGAGGATCGGCTCGGCGGACCCAATCTAAGGGACCTACTTTGGGAACTCGATCAAAGGATAAGAAGTCCGACCACCCTGTATCGACCTGCACCGCCGAACAGCATAATCGAGAGAGAACCTTCCCGTTCTCTCGAGATAATGCATACCAGGATAAGTTCTTCTTGATCCAGAACCCTGCCTTTATATTCGCTGGTTCTCATTCTTTCATTATATAACCCCCCTCAAAACACTCGTAAACAGATAGATGTCTCGATCCTCGGACGAGACTTCTCACCCGAACCCGTAGAGAAACACCCTCCTGAGTACTTGTTCCCGGTGGGGCATTTATTGACTTCGGCGTCGGAGAACCTTCCGGAAAGAAACCCCCTTTCGGTCTTCCCGGAGGCCTGATTGACCTTTCGTATATTGCTTGCAGGGCCGGACCCGTTACTATCCCATTGATGGGACCCGAATCAGCTTCCGCCTCAGAATATCTCGTCGGCTTCCCTCCAGAGGACGAAACTCGGAGACACAACTCCACTCCCCGGACGTATCACACACCTCCATGTGGCATCCCGAAATTTACTCCCAAATAATTGGCGCTAGAAGGAGAGAGGATTACCGGCAAGCGTTCAACGAAGGAAGCACGCTATGCGGCAGGGTTCTACTCATCAAGACTCGAGACTCCGAGACCATCACGCGTACTGGCCCCAAAGTCAAGAAGCCAGACTCACAAAACAAGGCAAAACACGAAAGAGCGCATAAGATGTGCTAGAAAAAACATGAAATACATTAAAAAGGTCAAAAGCGGCCACCGATCCAAAGTTCAAAGTTACATTTTACAAGGGATAGAAAGCCCCAAAAAAGAAGATTATTTAATATAAAAACACGGCGGACATGAAGATCTCGCCGGTGAAGAAGGACCAGCGCCTCCAGCACCTCTTGCTGCCCCTGAAGCATTCGTCCCCCGTGACCCATTCCGCCGACGCTACTCTTTGAGCTCCTGCCAGAGCAAGCCGATAGTTGTCTGGCTGTTCGTGAAAGCCTCGGCAGCCATCAGCATGAGGTCCGTATCGGCCCCAGGAGTGAACCTCCTGTACACTACCATGGTTTCGAAAAGCATTTGTACCTCTGAGTTGCGGGTTTTCAAGTCCCGTTGGCTATCAGCTAACACCATTGTCAGGTACCTCACCTTCGCGCTCAGATCTTTTCCCCGGGCGAAAGCCTGTGTCTCCGCGAGTTGGTCTCAAGTCACGAGCAGTTCAACCTGAAGCTCGCTAGCCCTATCAGTAAGGCCGCGTTCACGCTGCTCCGCCGCGTGGAATTCATGCTCCAACATCTCGAGCAAGCGTTGGCTCTGTCAAAAGCAAAGAAAAGGGTAAGGCAATCACCAAGAAGCGAAGAGGGAAGAAGTCCCGAAAAATGACTTACCGCGTCCAGTGAGCGTGTGAGTTCCGAAGCGGTCAACCGCCACCCGGTGAGTTCATGTGTCGAAGTAGCGGTCAGACGAGGAGGTACAAACATCAGCTCCGACTCCATAAAGACGCTCATCGCCTTCGACGAACTCGGCGAAGCAGGGACCAAAGTAACAGCTTGTGCGGTCCCGGAAACCTCCACAGTCCATAAGTATTGGAGAGCATCCGCCTCGCTCAAAGCATCACAGCCGGCAGAAGAGTCAGAATCCATGGAGAAGAGCCCACGACAGACTAAAGAAGGACCAGGAGACCACGTCACCCTCACCATGGGGGACCCGGGGTGGCGCCTCCGGTGTGAGGGCCGAGATGACGTCTTTCTGGTGGGAGAATCGGCACGACGCCTCCGGCGCGGCGTTTGCACATTCATCCTCGAGTTGGATAGTTGACACCTGGGGCATAAAGACCCCACACTTCCTCGATCCGGTCCGAAGAACCTGCCGAAGTAAAATTAGAAAACGTAGTCTGCAAAGTTAACGTAGCAAAAAATTCAGGATCATTACCTGAGATATCCAGCGTCACGTGAGACGGCGTGATGAGAGAGCTCGCCATGATGCTCATGGGCAAGAGCAGGAAGTCGAATGACCTAAAACACTCATCTAAAGCAAGCAGCCGGTACAGCTCGACCTGTCCAAAGGCCGATGGCATCACGGAACTCAACAACACAGACGCTCCGATCAGTGGTCAGATTAAGCGATCAAGGTAAACAAGGGAGGAATACGGCGACGCTTACCGGATCTGCCGCGTGGGCGTCAAATGAGTTGGATATTGACATCCAGCGGCACTGTCCAGAAGGAGTATCGCTCGCGCCAGTCGCGACTCCCTGAGCAGTCCCTAAGAATGGGGCAACACAGCCATCCCCTGTGTGGCAAAGAGCATCGGCGGTTAGGTTGCGAAGCTGATACGGCAGCAACACCGTAGAGCCACATATGCGGGTCCTAGACAGGTCCGAGAGAACCTGATAAGCAGATATGAGCCCCCATGCTGAAGGATGAAACTGGCTGGGGCAGATGCCAGCAAGGCAGCAGAAATCGATCCGCATCTGAGAAAAGTTGCCCCAGAAGATAAGATGTAGTCATCGTGAATGGCGATGCAATAGTGCGGCGGGCGATCTGCCCGATCCCCCTCGCCAGGAAAAATGGGGGCAAAGCCGGAGGAGGGAGGGTCGTTCGCCCTCAGGACCCTCTCCTAGGATTCCAAAGTGCATACAGACGGAGGCCAGTCGTAAAGAACAGCTGGCAGAGGTATTCGAGCAATGCTCTCAACCTCGCAGTCGGACCACGAGAAGTGCGCACGCCACTCGCCGGACGACGAACTCGATGTCGACATTTCAACTGAACGAGAAGAGGGATGAAAGGCAACAAAAAAGAATTAAAGAAAAAGCGGCTTTGCGGATTGCTTTGGAAATGAAGTAAGACCGTGAAGGCGTGGATTCCGTAGAGTTTATAGAAGGAAGAAGAAATCAAAGCGACACATGAAAAGAATCGCGTCGATCGGAGAAAGACAAAAGTCGATGGAAGTCTCATAATTATTAGCCTCTTGAGCCGCGCGACCGAGATGACGCACATTTAATGTGGAGAGAGACAGGTGGCCCGTCATAGCAGAAAAAGCAACTGGCGGTTCTTGAGAAACATAGCACGCTTTGCGATTTGACGTGCTGCACCTTAAGCTATAGGAGTTTGCCATGTGGATCACATTCGCCCTACACCAGAGGCCCGCCCAAAAAAGCCCAAATGATAACTATCGGTTCCGCCAGAGCCTTAGGAAAACTGACTGATGAACAGTCGCAATGGTACGAAATTCGCGCCCCTACTAGAAAACCGTCATCCACCCCCGGGCGGAAATGTCTTCAAGGACGGGTTGCATGAGGGCCATGCACATTGGTCAATTATAACCGCTCAGGCACCTCGAGCCTCGCTTTGGGTTATACGGAACCCGTGGCCGTGGACGAAACGTGCCCGTCTCAAAAAATCTCGGCCCACGAATGGCCCGCAAGGTTATATTTCTTACTTGCACGATTCTGTGATTTATTTCTTACATGATTATGTGATTTCTTGCTTGCATGATTGTGTGATTTCTTGCTTACACGATTGTGTGATTTCTTGCTTGTGTGATTGTGTGATTTCTTGCTTGCATGATTATGTGATTTATTGCTTGCGTGATTGTGTGATTTCTTGCATGCATGATTGTGTGATTTCTTGCTTGCATAATCGTGTGATTTCTTGCTTGCATGATTGTATGATCTCTTGCTCGCATGATGATGTGATTTTCCTGTTCAGGTAGCAGTTTAATTTCTCACCCCATCACGATTGCACCCTTCTTCGTTTGTATGCCTTTGTTATCTGTCCCTTAATTTACGTATTCTTCTTGAAAACCCCTTTCTCAGCATGCTACCTCGCGGAATTGCTTGTCCTCCGGGGCACCATTCCTCTGGGAATCAGGACTCCCGTCCAGCAGGCTTCTGTGGCCCATCCTGCGCCAGCTCCCTCCAGGGACAGCATGCACCCTGAGCATGCTCCCCCGTGGACTTGCTTGCCCTTCGGGATTCTAAGGCTCCGGCCTCTCAAACCTCCGAGTCTTCCTCGCCAGTCCCCTCCAGCGGGCCGTGCGACAAAACATTATGCTCCTCCCGAGGACATGCTTGACACTCAGGCATCACAGGAATTGAGGTTGCTGACTCGCAGGCTTTCTCTTCCTGCTAATTTCCTTGACATCTTCCCTCCAGGGTATTTCACTAGCACGTTCTCAAGAAACTTCCGCGTAAGCACAACACAAAGACTGTCCAGGCAGTAAGGGAGTCGAGGTAACGCCCTCGGGAAATGCCCTACACTGCACCAGCTGCATTCGAGTAGCGACTCTCCCTTAAGTTAGCGCCCCGCAACGCAGGAAATATCTATTCATCAGTTCAACGGTGCCACCTCTGGCCTTGGGGGCGGTGTCTTAGCCTGCGTCGTTGTCTTATGTTTATCACCATGCTCACATGAGACTATAACCTCTCTCATGACCCTGATGAGAGGGGGTAAGACGACTTCTTGTCTAGTGCCTCACGAAACAAGAAGTAAAATTCCTCCGGAGAAATGTCCACCAGTAGCCAAGCTATCAGTTCCTCCGGGAGCACCAATATCCTCCTATCCTAAGCAAGTGTCGTACTCCCCCGGATGCGCAATTCCAGTCAAGATCCCATCACCTAACTCCCCCAGCCGACGGCGTACTCCTTCGGATGCGTGACGAAGGCGGGGTGAGTCTCTTATTATATACTCAGTCTAACCGTTTTACGGTTCGCTTTCCCCGAAAGTATAATTGCTTCGGCCAATAACATACTCTCCCGAATGCGAATAAAGCCGGAGTTGACATCTATTAGGATGCTCTACGGCTCGCTTCTACAGAAGTGTAAGTCCCTCAACCAATAACGTGCTCCCCCAAGACATACAAATAAGGTCGAGGTTGAAATCCTTCTTTCGTTTTCTCTTGCAACTAGAACCATACTCCTTTTCGATGCGTGGCAAGGTTGGATTTGATGCCTTTTTCCTACTTCCCTGGAAGATCGGACCTCGTAGCTAGTACCGTATTTCATCGGAACACGTGGCACGGCTTGGATGAGTCCCTATTTTTAACATCGTACTTAAAAATTTAGCTTCGCCCAGACTAGTACCGTATCCTCCCAGATACGCGGCAAGGTCGTTGTGTCAGCCTAGCCTTTAATGATATAATGTTTAGGGAACCAGATAACCCATGCTTATTGTGCAGAAACCCAAAAGAAGTCGACTCCCCGACTCATTTCCCAATCAGTCGAAAAGTTAGGGGCAACTGTTGGGACCGATTTTACCGCACCCAAGGAGGACGTGACATATGGACATCAAACTACCCTAAACCCTGACACACGACATGTTAGCTCACTCTTATGCATTATTCTCGGGCAGTTAGTGAGCTTCCCCAAACACACATGAATCATTCGCCCACCTGCTTCTTTGGCACGCCGAATGGAGAGAACATGACAAGAAGAAGACTAGTATAAAAGGAGGGAGATCCACACACAAGAAGAGGATCGGCTCGGCAGACCTGATCTAAGGGACCATACTCTAGGAGCTCAATCAAAGGAGAAGAAGTCCGACCACCCTGTACTGACCTGCACTGCCGAACAGCATAATCGAGAGAGAATGCCTACCAGGTTAAGTTCTTCTTGACCCAGAACCCTGCCTTTATACTCGCTGAATCTTCTTCTTTCAGTATAGAACCCCCCTCGAAACAATCGTAAACAGACAGATGTCTCGATCACTTGACGAGACTTCTCACCTGAACCCGTAGAGAAACACCCTCATGAGTACTTGTTCCCGGTATGGCGTTCAATGACTTGAGCGTCGGAGAACCTTCAGGAGGGAAACTGTAGCATTCGTATCCGAGAAAATCTGGAATGATCGAGCCAGATAGGAGGTTGTCCGAAGGAATGTGAGTTCAGTCAAGGGAAAAATCCGTATGGATGGGAGGTTCAGACTATAGTCGATGGATGACTGGGAAATAGTCGAAGGATGGCCTGGCTGAGCAGGACGGACCATATCCGGGAGAAAAATGGATTATGTCCGAGAGGAAATGGATTATGTCCGAGAGAAATGGATCATGTCCAAGGGAAAAAGGAAAATAGCCGAGGCTTTTTGGTTTTAGCCGAGTAAAAATGGGCTGGGCCCGTGGACTGGGAGTTTGGTAGGACAAAAACTAATTTCTCGTGGGGATGGTCGAGCGGTTTAGGCGATATCCGAGAAAAATCAAAGTTGACCGGGATAAACCTGACTGGAACCGGGAGACGCCGGCTATAACCGGGTTAACTAGGTTTTGCGAGCATATAAAAGGGATTTTGAGACTTTTTCTCGAGACAGCCGCATTATTTGAGAGAAATATCACATGAGATAGAGATTGGTCGAGAGAAATCCCATAGTTTCTGATTATCCCGAGAGTTGGCCGAGAGAGATCGAAGTTTCGCCGGCGATTCCGACTATCACTAAGAGAACGAGTGTTCTGTCCGAGTTTCTGTGGATCTGTTTCGACCACTCGTCCTGATTTGAGGGTTTGCCGAGAGAATAACAGAGTTTATCCGAGGATTTCTGAGTGATTCTTGTGATATCCGAGAGCACTTCGATTCGTCCGAGTGAATCTTGTAAGTCTTCGGCTATTCTGATTTCTGTTGAGTTTCTGTCGAGTAACTTTGGACTGATCGATCTGAATTATACTGTTTCCGAGGGAATACAGCTTCTTGCCCAAGAAAAAGTGACCGGGTTGAGAGATAACCGAGAGGTGTGGAGTTTTAGCCGGACCAGTCTAAGCGATAGCCGAGAAATCGCAAGTGTGTCAGAGTATCTCAGTTTCTGATCGAGAAATCACCGAGATTCTTTCGACTGAAACATTTGTTTCTGTGTCTAAGTTGAGTGCGTGACTGTAGTCTGTATCTAGAATCGTTGGATTGCTAGGTTATCTGATTTTCATTGATTGCTTGTGTAAGTTAGTGGTTTTTGCTTAGCAAGGTCAATGTTCTGGTATTGTGAATGGTTAAGTGTGAACCGTGGTCAATACGTGATGTCTAACTAGCTGTGTGAATGTCCGGATCGAGTTACTAGCTCAAGGGGATGTGTGAATCTCGCTTGGAGCAGTACCGATGCCTTGTGAGGCTTCACAAGTAGTTGAGATGATCATAGGACCGTACTGTTTTCTGTACTTGCTTGCTAAGTGATAATGTGAATCGTATAACTGATAGTATGATGCATTTTCTGGTACTGGCTAAGGTGTTACGGGATGACCGAATTCACTAAGTATTTATCAAATACTTATGCCTCTCTGTCTGAGTGTGGAGGTAAGGATAAAGTCCAGGGTGAGTAGCTCTGAAGGCGGACTGGAAGGCAGTGAAGGAAAGGGGTGGATTAGGACTGGGTATTGGGATTCATATTCTGAGTTTGAGTTTCTATTTAAGAACTTGTGTTAGTGCCTTATGAGTTGAACCGAATCTCATAAGTTAGTTTGTTATCGAATCCGAATTCTGTTAAGTGTTTCTGGAATAATTATTCAATGAGAATGGATGTCTTTTGATGAATCAAACTTGTTTAAGTTTAAGAAAAGTTTTTAAAATATGCATGTTTTTGTATTCTGGCCGAGAGAAGACTCGGTGAGGTTCGGGCTGGTCTAGTGATAGACGGTCGGGTCCTCACAAGTTGGTATCAGAGCATGGTCGATTCTAGGAGAGTTCATTTGCATAGTTGGGGTTAGAGTCTATCCACCTTTTCACTGCTAGGTCTCGCAGTCTGTTGTTCTGTAGAGTGTGAAACTCTTGTGTGGGGTTAGCTTCGGGCTAACCAGTTTTTCTGTTTGGCAGTTGGCTCCGAGAAAGAGAACTGCAAGAGCTCAAGTGAATGGTGCTGAGAACACTGAGAGTTCTGGAACTGAGAATGTGGTCATGGACCAGCAAGTGAATGTGGCTGGGAATGCTGCAAATGTGGCTGCGGCCAATGCTGGAAACATGGCAGGGATTGCTGCGGGAGCACAACCGGTTGGGTTGGAGGCTGTTCTGGGGCTGCTAGCTCAAGTGCTGGAACGTTTACCAGTGGTTGCGCCTGCGCCGGTAGTGGCACTGGTAGTGGCACCACAAGTGGTGGAACCGGCAGTTGCCGATAGAGTTGGGGAGGCGGATCAGGGTGTGGTGATTCCGTCTTACCTCAAGGTGCTGGATCATATGGGAAGGCTAGGAACCAAGTTCTTTGCTGGAGGTTCTGCGCCTATTGAGGCTGATGAGTGGAGGATGAGACTGGAGCGGAACTTCGAGTCTATCCGCTGTGCTGAGGGTTACAAGAAGGACATAGCTGTGCATTACTTGGAGGGTATTGCGCACAGCTGGTGGAAGGGAATCACCGGGCGTTTGGTGAATCCGAACTGTTCGTATGAGACGTTCTCTGCGATGTTTCTGAGTAAGTACATCCCGCAGGAAGCTTACAATCAATTGGAGGCTGAGTTTCTGTATCTGCGCCAAGGGACCAAGACGGTTCGGCAGTATGAGACCGAGTTCAACCAGTTACGTAAATACGTGGGACGTGACTACGACACTGAGGATAAGCTGATCCGAAGGTTCATGAGTGGGCTAAGAGTTGAGCTAAGGAACGGTTGTCTTGTGCGCGACTATGCGACGGTCACTGAGCTTGTGGAGAAAGCAGCACTGTTGGAATCTGAACAAGCAGAGGAAGCTTTGTCAAAGGCGAGTACTGTGTTTACCGTGGCCAAGAGTGGTCAATCGTCTGGAGGACAGAACCGCAGGTTTGGGAGGAATGTTCCAGCCAAGTCTAGTGGGAACCGCAGTGTGTGTGGGTCATGCGGGAAGGTGCATGTGGGCGTTTGTAGGCGTTCAGCCGGGGCTTGTCACCGTTGTGGAAGCCGGAAGCATCAAGTGCGGGATTGTCCTGAGCCAGACACAAGGATGGTGAGAGTGTCGGATGGAGACAGCGTTTCTGTTGTGTGTTACGGTTGTGGAGAACCTAGACACTACAAGCGTGATTGTCCGAGGTCAGGAGCAGCTGGGCAAGCCGCTTGTCAGGCTAAGCGTGCAGGAGATGCACTGGCACCGGCGGCCAAGAGGCAGGCCATCATGCCGAGAGTGTATGCAGCGACCGCAGACGAAAGTGGAGATCCGAGCGCTTCTCGACCGATCACTGGTGAGTTCTACTACTTACAGTTTTCTGAGTTCTGTCTGTTGCTTGTTGTCTGTGTCTGCGTGTTCTGTTAAGTGTCTTAGCATTCTAGGGGTTGAATGTGTAGGGACCTTATTAATGGGTGAGGTAGAGACCCATGTTCTGTTTGACTCCGGAGCGAGTCATTGTTTTGTGAATCCAGAGATGATTGGAAAGGGAGAATTCCAGAAGGAACCCGGAGAGGATTTTGGGTTAGTGAGGGCGGCTGGAGGCCAAGTGATGTACTCACTAAGGATGGTTAAAAACATTTCTGTCTGGATTGGCAAAGTTAGTATGTCTGCAATGTTAAGTCTTATGATGTCATCCTCGGAATGGATTGGCTTAGTAAGTACAAGGCGCAACTGGATTGCCACCGTGGAAGGGTAAGGTTCGAAAGAGATGGCGAGGTTCTGGTGTATCAAGGAATAAGACCGACTTCTGGTAGCTTGGTTGTGTCAGCAATACAAGCGGAGCGTTTGATAGAGAAAGGGCGTGAGGCATACCTAGCGACAATATCAATAGATGAGGTTGGACCGGATGTGGAGTTAGGAGATATTCCAGTGGTACAAGAGTTTGAAGATGTTTTCCAAGCTTTGACTGGAATGCCACCGGCTCGTTCAGATCCGTTCACGATCTTGAACCGGGATAAACCTGATTGGAACCGGAAGATGCCGGCTATAACCGGGTTAACTAGGTTTTGCGAGCATATAAAAGGGATTTTGAGACTTTTTCTCGAGTCAGCCGTATTATTTGAGAGAAATATCGCGTGAGAGAGTGATTGGTCGAGAGAAATCCCATAGTTTCTGATTATCCCGAGAGTTGGCCGAGAGAGATCGAAGTTTCGCCGGGGATTCCGACTATCATTAAGAGAACGAGTGTTCTGTCCGAGTTTCTGTGGATCTGTTTCGACCACTCGTCCTGATTTGAGGGTTTGCCGAGGGAATAACAGAGTTTATCCGAGGATTTCTGAGCGGATCGTGTGATATCCGAGAGCACTTTGATTCGTCCAAGTGAATCTTGTAAGTCTTCGGTTATTCTGATTTCTGTTGAGTTTCTGTCGAGTAACTTTGGACTGATCGATATGAATTATACTTTTTCCGAGGGAATACAGCTTCTTGCCCGAGAAAAAGTGACCGGGTTGAGAGATAGCCGAGAGGTGTGGAGTTTTAGCCGGACCAGTCTGAGCGATAGCCGAGAAATCGCAAGTGTGTCCGAGTATCTCAGTTTCTGATCGAGAAATCACCGAGATTCTTTCGACTGAAACATTTGTTTCTGTGTCTAAGGTGAGTGTGTGACTGTAGTCTGTATCTAGAATCGTTGGATTGCTAGGTTATCTGATTTTCATTGATTGCTTGTGTAAGTTAGTGGTTTCTGCTTAGCAAGGTCAATGTTCTGTTATTGTGAATGGTTAAGTGTGAACCGTGGTCAATACGTGATGTCTAACTAGCTGTGTGAATATCCGGATCGAGTTACTAGCTCAAGGGGATGTGTGAATCTCGCTTGGAGCAGTACCGATGCCTTGTGAGGCTTCACAAGTAGTTGAGATGATCATAGGACCGTACTGTTTTCTTTACTTGCTTGCTAAGTGATAATGTGAATTGTATAACTGATAGTATGATGCGTTTTCTGGTACTGGCTAAGGTGTTACGGGATGACCGTATTCACTAAGTATTTATCAAATACCTATGCCTCTCTTTTTGAGTGTGCAGGTAAGGATAAAGTCCAGGGCGAGTAGCTCTGAAGGCGGACTGGAAGGCAGTGAAGGAAAGGGGTGGATTATGACTGGGTTTTGTGATTCATATTCTGAGTTTGAGTTCTATTTAAGTACTTGTGTTAGTGCTTTATGAGTTGAACCGAATCTGATAAGTTAGTTTGTTATTGAGTCTGAATTCTGTTAAGTGTTTGTGGAATAATTATGCAATGAGAATGAATGTCTTTTGATGAATCGAACTTATTTAAGTTTAAAAAAAGTTTTTAAAATATGAATGTTTTTGTATTCTCGCCGAGAGAAGACTCGGTGAGGTTTGGGCCGGTCTAGTGATAGACGGTCGGGTCCTCACAAGTTGGTATAAGAGCATGGTCGATTCTAGGACAGTTCATTTGCATAGTTGGGGTTAGAGTCTATCCACCTTTTCACTGCCAGGTCTCGCAGTCTGTTTTTCTGTAGAGTGTGAAACTCTTGTCTGGGGTTAGCTTCAGGCTAACCAGTTTTTCTGTTTGGAAGATGGCTCCGAGAAAGAGAACTGCAAGAGCTCAAGTGAATGGTGCTGAGAACACTGAGAGTTCTGGAACTGAGAATGTGGTCATGGACCAGCAAGTGAACGCGGCTGGGAATGCTGCAAATGTGGTTGCGGCCAATGCTGAAAACGTGGCAGGGAATGCTGCGGGAGCACAACCGGTTGGGTTGGAGGCTGTTCTGGGGCTGTTGGCTCAAGTGTTGGAGCGTTTACCAGTGGTTGAACCTACGCCAGTAGTGGCACCGGTAGTGGCACCATAAGTGGTGGAACCGGCTGTTGCCGATGGAGTTGGGGAGGCGGATCAGGGTGTGGTGATTCCGTCTTACCTCAACGTTCTGGATCATATAGGAAGGCTAGGAACCAAGTTCTTTGCGGGAGGTTCTGCGCCTATTGAGGCTGATGAGTGGAGGATGAGACTGGAGCGGAACTTCGAGTCTATCCGCTGTCCTGAGGGTTACAAAAAGGACATAGCTGTGCATTACTTGGAGGGTACTGCGCACAGCTTGTGGAAGGGAATCATCGGGCGTTTGGTGAATCCGAAATGTTCGTATGAGACGTTCTCTGCGATGTTTCAGAGTAAGTACTTCCTGCAGGAAGCTTACAATCAGTTGGAGGCTAAGTTTCTGTATCTGCGCCAAGGGACCAAGACGGTTCGGCAATATGAGACCGAGTTCAACCAGTTACGTAAGTACGTGAGACGTGAGGATAAGCTGATCCGAAGGTTCATGAGTGGGCTAAGGGTTGAGCTGAGGAACGGTTGTCTGGTGCGTGACTATGCGACGGTCACTGAGCTTGTGGAGAAAGCAGGACTGTTGGAATCTGGACAAGCAGAGGAAGCTTTGTCAAAGACAAGTACTGTGGTTGCCGTGGCCAAGAGTGGTCAATCGTCTGGAGGACAGAACCGCAGGTTTGGGAGGAATGTTCCAGCCAAGTCTAGTGGGAACTGCAGTGTGTGTGGATCATGCGGGAAGGTGCATGTGGGCGTTTGTAGGCATTCAGCCGGGGCTTGTCACCGTTGTGGAAGCCGGGAGCATCAAGTGCGGGATTGTCCTGAGCCAGACACAAGGATGGTGAGAGTATCGGATGGAGACAGCGTTTCTGTTGTGTGTTACGGTTGTGGAGAACCGGGACACTACAAGCGTGATTGTCCGAGGTCAGGAGAAGCTGGGCAAGCCGCTTCTCAGGCTAAGTGTGCAGGAGATGCACTGGTACCGGCGGCCAAGAGGCAGGCCATCATGCCGAGAGTGTACGCAGCGGCCGCGGATGGGAGTGGAGATCCGAGCACTTCTCGACCGATCATTGGTGAGTTTTATTACTTACAGTTTTCTGAGTTCTGTCTGTTGCTTGTTGTCTGTGTCTGCGTGTGCTGTTAAGTGTCTTAGCATTCTAGGGGTTGCATGTGTAGGGACCTTATTAATGGGTGAGGTAGAGACCCATGTTCTGTTTGACTCCGGAGCGAGTCATTATTTTGTGAATCCAGAGATGATTGGAAAGGGAGAATTCCAGAAGGAACCCGGAGAGGATTTTGGTTTAGTGAGGGCGGCTGGAGGCCAAGTGATGTACTCACTAGGAATGGTTAAAAAAATTTCTGTCTGGATTGGCAAAGTTAGTATGCCAGCAGATTTGGTAATCTGTAATGTTAAGTCTTATGATGTCATCCTCGGGATGGATTGGCTTAGCAAGTACAAGGCACATCTGGATTGCCACCGCGGGAGGGTAAGGTTTGAAAGAGATGGCGAGGTTCTGGTGTATCAAGGAATAAGACCGACTTCTGGTAGCTTGGTTGTATCAGCATTACAAGCGGAGCGTTTGATAGAGAAAGGGTGTGAGGCATACGTAGCGACAATATCAATAGATGAGGTTGGACTGGATGTGGAGTTAGGAGATATTCCAGTAGTACAAGAGTTTGAGGACGTTTTCCAAGCTTTGACTGGAATGCCACCGGCTCGTTCAGATCCGTTCACGATCTTGAACCGGGGACAGCTCCGATATCGAAAGCACCGTACAGAATGGCACCGGCCGAGATGGCTGAACTGAAGAAGCAACTGGCTGAACTTTTGGACAAAAGTTTTGTAAGGCCAAGCAGTTCACCATGGGGCGCACCTGTTCTGTTTGTAAAGAAGAAGCATGGAAGTTTCAGGCTTTGCATCGACTACCGAGGGTTGAACCATGTAACTGTGAAGAACAAGTATCCACTTCCAAGGATAGACGAGTTGTTGGACCAGCTCAGGGGTGCTACTTGGTTCTCGAAGATTGATTTGGCTTCAGGGTACCACCAAATACCAATAGACGAACCGGATGTTCAGAAGACTGCCTTTAGGACAAGGTATGGTCATTACGAGTTTGTGGTCATGCCGTTTGGTTTGACGAATACGCCAGCTGCATTTATGAAGCTGATGAATGGCGTGTTCAAGGGGTACTTGGATGAGTTTGTGATTATTTTCATAGATGACATCTTGGTGTATTCAAAGAGTCCAAAAGAGCATGAGAAGCATTTGCGGATTGTTATGGAAAAGTTACAAGAACAGAAGTTGTTTGCTAAGTTGAGTAAGTGTAGCTTCTGGCAACGGCATGTTGGGTTCTTGGGTCACATTGTATCGGACAAGGGAGTGTCCGTGGATCCTGAAAAGATCAAGGCTATTGCGGATTGGCCGAGACCCGAGAATGCATCTGAGATAAGAAGTTTTCTGGGGTTGGCTGGCTATTATAGGCGTTTTGTGAAGGGCTTTGCGAGTATGGCTCAGTCAATGACACGTCTGACTGGTAAGGATGTTGAGTTCGTTTGGACGGCTGAGTGTGAGGAATGTTTCTTGAAGCTGAAAGGAATGCTTACAAGTGCACCAGTGTTGGCTTTACCTGAGCCGGATGAACCGTATGTAGTGTACACGGACGCTTCTGGGAAAGGACTAGGTTGTGTCCTAATGCAGCATGGAAATGTGATTGCATATGCGTCAAAGGCAGCTAAGGAAGCATGAGGCGAACTACCCTACGCATGACTTGGAGATGGCAGCTGTAGTCTTTGTGTTAAAGATATGGCGATCCTACTTGTATGGTGGGAAAGTTCAGATGTTTACCGATCATAAGAGTTTGAAGTACATATTTACTCAACCTGAATTGAATTTGAGGCAACAGAGATGGATGGAGTTAGTCGCTGACTACGACTTAGAGATAGCTTATCATCCGGGAAAGGCTAATCTCGTTGCTGATGCATTAAGCCGGAGGAGGGCTAGTGTATCTTCTGCCAAGGATGTGGAAGGAGTTGTGAATCTCCTAAGGACGTTAAGATTGAACGTTTTATCTGAAGAACTGGAACCCTTAGTTTTAGGAGTTGCGGATCAAGCTGACTTGTTATCTAGGATTTGTTTGGCTCAAGAGGAGGATGAGAATCTGAATAAGTTTTCACAGAGTGACAAGACCGAGTATCAGACTTCCAACAATGGGACGATTGTTGTGAATGGCAGGGTGTGTGTTCCTGACGTGAAAGAGTTAAAGGAGGAAATTCTAAGGGAAGCACATCAGTCGAGGTTTTCTGTGCATCCGGGAATGACCAAGATGTACCAGGATCTGAAAAGGTACTATCACTGGGTCAGGATGAAGCGAGACGTAGCCAAGTGGGTGGCTAGCTGTCCGATATGCCAGCTGGTTAAGGCTGAGAATCAGGTTCCAAGTGGGTTGTTGCAAACATTACCAATACTGGAATGGAAATGGGATATGATCACAATGGATTTTGTGTTGGGTTTACTGAGGTCTCTGAAGAAGCATGATGCGATTTGGGTCATTGTTGATAGGCTGACCAAGTCTGCTCACTTCTTGCCTATGAGGAAAACGGATAGAGTGGCTAGGCTGGTGGAGTTGTATGTCGATGAGATCGTCAAGCTTCATGGAGTGCCTGCGAGCATTGTGTCAGATCGTGATCCAAAGTTTACTTCACGATTCTGGAAAGAGATTCAGAAAGAGTTTGGGACGAAGGTGTATATGAGTACTGCATATCATCCACAAACGGATGGTCAGTCTGAAAGGACCATCAGGATGTTAGAGGACATGCTGAGAGCGTGTGTACTGGACTGGGGTGGTAACTGGGAAAGTTATCTACCGTTGGCTGAGTTTGCGTATAACAACAGTTACCATAGGAGCATTGAGATGTCCCCGTATGAGGCGTTGTACGGAAGGCCATGTAGAACACCGCTATGTTGGACCCAAGTGGGGGAGCGGAGTGAGTTAGGACCTGCTATAGTCGAAGAGACTACTGAAAAGATCAGGTTTCTGAAGGTTGAGCTGAAAGAGGCTCAAGACCGACAAAAGAGTTATGCGGATAAGCGCCGTAAGGACTTAGAGTTCAGTGTGGGCGATCTGGTTTATCTGAAGGCTATAACTTACAAGGGGAAAAGCCGAGCAACGTTTGATACTAAGTTGAGCCCGAGGTACATGGGACCGTACCGGATTCTGGAGAGGATTGGACCAGTGGCGTATAAGTTGGACTTACCGCCGGAAATGAGTGCTTACCACAATGTGTTTCACGTATCGCAGCTGAGAAAGCACATAACCGAACGTGAGACTGTGATACCTGAACCACCTTCGGAATTGCAAGAGAATCTGACCGTGGAAGGTAGACCGATTCGAGTGGTTGACAGGAAAGAAAAGCTTAGGCGTGGTAAGAGGGTCAAGATGATCCAAGTTGTCTGGGACTGTAATGGGGATGAGCAAACTACTTGGGAAGTAGAGTCCAAGATGAGTACAAGGTTCCCGAAATGGTTTGAGAAACTTCAAGAAGAAGAACCGGATTCGAAGGCGAATCCAAACCAAGTGGGGGAGAGTTGTAGCATCCATATCCGAGAAAATCTGGAATGATCTAGCCGGACAGGAGGTTGTCCGAAGGAATGGGAGTTCAGTCGAGGGAAAATCCGTACAGATTGGGAGGTTCAAACTATAGTCGATGGATGACTGGGAAATAGTCAAAGGATGGCCGGGCTGGCCGAACAGGACGGACCATATCCGAGGGAAAAATGGTTATGTCCGAGAGGAAATGGATTATGTCCGAGGGAAAAGGAAAATAGCCGAGGCTTTTTGGTTTTAGCCGAGTAAAAATGGGCTGGGCCCGTGGGCTGGGAGTTTGGTCGGATGAAAATTAATTTCCCGTGGGGATGGTCAAGCGGTTTAGGCGATATCCGAGATAAATCAAAGCTGACTGGGATAAACCTGACTGGAACTGGGAGACGCCGGCTATAACCGGGTTAACTAGGTTTTGCGAGCATATAAAAGGGATTTTGAGACTTTTTCTCGAGACAGCCGCATTATTTGAGAGAAATAACACGTGAGAGAGAGAGATTGGTCGAGAGAAATCCCATAGTTTCTGATTATCCCGAGAGTTGGCCGAGAGAGGTCGAAGTTTCGCCGGTGATTCCGACTATCACCGAGAGATCGAGCGTTCTGTCCGAGTTTCTGTGGATCTGTTTTGACCATTCGTCCTGATTTGAGGGTTTGCCGAGGGAATAACCGAGTTTATCTGAGGATTTCTGAGCGGATCGTGTGATATCCGAGAACACTTCGATTCGTCCGAGAGAATGTTGTAAGTGTTCGGCTATTCTGATTTCTGTTGAGTTTCTGTCGAGTAACTTTGGGCTGATCGATCTGAATTATACTGTTTCCGAGGGAAGACAGCTTCTTGCCCGAGAAAAAGTGACCGGGTTGAGAGATAGCCGAGAGGTGTTGGGATTTTGCCGGACCAGTCTGAGCGATAGCCGAGAAATTGCAAGTGTGTCCGAGTATCTCAGTTTCTGATCGAGAAATCACCGAGATTCTTTCGACTGAAACATTTGTTTCTGTGTCTAAGGTGAGTGCGTGACTGTAGTCTGTATCTAGAATCGTTGGATTGCTAGGTTATCTGATTTCCATTGATTGCTTGTGTAAGTTAGTGGTTTCTGCTTAGCAAGGTCAATGTTTCTGTGATTGTGAATGGTTAAGTGTGAACCGTGGTCAATACATGATGTCTAACTAGCTGTGTGAATGTCCGGATCGAGTTACTAGCTCAAGGGGGTGTGTGAATCTCGCTTGGAGCAGTACCGATGCCTTGTGAGGCTTCACAAGTAGTTGAGATGATCATAGGACCATACTGTTTTCTGTGCTTGCTTGCTAAGTGATAATGTGAATTGTATAACTGATAGTATGATGCGTTTTCTGGTACTGGCTAAGGTGTTACGGGATGACCGTATTCACTAAGTATTTATCAAATACTTATGCCTCTCTTTTTGAGTGTGCAGTTAAGGATAAAGTCCAGGGCGAGTAGCTCTGAAGGCGGACTGGAAGGCAGTGAAGGAAAGGGGTGGATTAAGACTGGGTTTTGGGATTCATATTATGAGTTTGAGTTCTATTTAAGTACTTGTGTTAGTACTTTATGAGTTGAACTGAATCTGATAAGTTAGTTTGTTATTGAGTCCGAATTCTGTTAAGTGTTTCTGGAATAATTATGCAATGAGAATGAATGTCTTTTGATGAATCGAACTTGTTTAAGTTTAAGAAAAGTTTTTAAAATATGCATGTTTTTGTATTCTGGCCGAGAGAAGACTCGGTGAGGTTCGGGTCGGTCTAGTTATAGACGGTCAGGTCCTCACAGAAACTCCCTTTCGGTCTTCCCGGAGGTCCGATTGACTTTTCGTATAGTGCTTGCAGGGCCGGACCCGTTTACTATCCCATTGATGGGATCCAAATCAGCTTTTGCCCCAGAATGTCTCGTCGCCTTTCTCCCTATAGGACGAAACTCAGAAACACAGCTCCACTCCCCGGATGAATCATACACCCCCACGTGGCATCCCGGAATTTGTTTCCGAACACCAATACACTAATCTAATTCCAATAGTCTCCTCAAAATGTGAAAAATATGTTTGAATGCCCATCTTGAATTTCAGATATTCAAATTGATAACGGAAGAGAGGTTTAGTTATAATATCAGCCATTTGAACATAAGTCCGTATATGAAGTGTATTGAGAGATTTTGATCCAATTTGTCATGAACTGTGTGGCAATTTACTTTAACGTATTTTGTTCTCTCATAAAACACAGGATTGGTGGCAATGTTAACGAAACTTTAGAAGAATCAGCTTTCAGATCTTTCATAAAAATCTACCACCAAACGATTTCACCGGAAGCTAATGCCCTGCATTCAGCTTCAGCTGATGGTCGAGAAACTGTAGCCTATTTCTTCAAACACTAGGATATTAAAAAAGAACTAAGAAACATGCTAAAGCTTGTTGTTGAACGTTTGCTATCAAGACAAGCAGTTCAATCGTTATCTACAAAACCCTTAAGAGTGAGTTTATCTGAATCATAGTAGAATAAAATTTATCCAATTTTTTTTTAATGTACTGTAAAACTTTGTACACGGCTTTCAGGTGAATGGTACAAGATTCCAAAGAATATTAACAGAGTTTATTCACAGCAAATACGATATCAGGTCTCGTAATAGTCAAATACATCCAAATACCAACAATCAGACAATATAAGTCCCTATTCTCTATCAAATCACCATCACTTTTAGACATCTTTAAATCTTGAACCATAAGAACAGATGATGGCTTGCATCTAAGCATACAATAGAAAAAAGTATTTTTGAAGCATATTTTTTTGACATAAAAAAATACCTTATGAGGTGAGAGTAATTTCTAAGCCACTGAAGTACTCTAGAGAACCAAGATCTCTCAGCTTTAAATTATTTTTATTTTGTGGATGACTTGATTGACAGCTGCATGACTAAATTAAACAAAAATATAATTAAATAAGTTAAAAAATTGTTTGCAAAAATAGATAAGCTTTAACGATAATTCTTATCTCAATTTTCTTTGAATGAATTTAATATATATTTTTTAATATGATAAAACTGATATATAATAACCATAAATTAGTTATGATAATGAACAATTGACTAATATATATATATATATACATATATATGTAGTGTTAATCCAGTTATCTGATCATAAAAATATGAAATATTAATTTTTAATTTTAAATTAATTTATGTATGTATCAATTTTATAAAAGTAGTTTGTTTTCCTTTAACATGATTAACGTGATAACAATTATAACACAAGTTATATAAAATGATAACATGATAATAACAATAGTTAATATTTATAACATGCTAATATATTAATTATTGTAATAAAATAGTAAATATTTATATTAACATATAAATTATAAAGAATATTACTAATAATAATCATAAGATTAATAGGATAATGATGATAAAAATACTATCATTATTTTTGTTGTTATTATCGTTATTATCATTACCACCGTTTCCATCATCATCACAATCACTAACTTTATTAGTATTGACCATTGTTCTCACTCACAATCACCATCACCACCATCAACATTGCTGCCATTGTCACCATCAACAATATCATTGTTACCACTATCATTACCATCATTACCGATACCATCACCAACACAGACACACCACCTTCTACCTTCACTATCTTCCCTATCATTCTTCTTTCTTCTTTTTTTATTTTTGTTCTTCTTATATGAGACCCATGATTTATATTTATACATATAGTTTGTAGAGCAATTTCTATAATTACACTGAAAATAAGTTTTCAGGACAAATATAACAGGGAATCTAAAATTTTTCCACCCCTAACATTTTTCATTTGAGTTTTCCAGTTTTACCCTTTAGGAAAATCTTCCTAAATATTTTTTTCCTGTTAATGTTTCATAATTTTTTTAGGAAGGTCTTCTAGATACTAGAGTTTAAAATCGTTTCATATGGTTTAGGAAAGCTTTCCTAATTTTTAAAAAATTTCCTCAATTGTGGAAGAATTTCTTCAATTGTGGAAGAGTTTCTTGAATTGTGGAAATACTTCTTGAATTTGAGTTATATAAATTAGAAAAATAATAATCAATTATATGATTTTCGAAGGCATTCCTAAACACATGTAATGACTTCCTTAATTTATACATTTTAGGAATGTCTTCCTAAAACCTTAGAATATCTTCCTAAATTTACGCTCATCCCTTTCCTCACCTCTGCGACATCCAAACCCTAATTTCTGCCAATTTTTTTTTTCACCATTGTTGTTGTTTTAGCTTGGATTTCTTGAGTTTTTTTACCCAATTATATAAGATCTATCTATCATTATATGATTTTGAGTTTTAAATTCTGAAATCACTTTCCCATCAAAAAAAACCCAAAAATTTAAGAGATTCACAATCACAAATCACAATCAAATGAGAAAAGTGATTACGAACAAAACAAATGATTCGATTTCAGATCAATCTTGGCCATTGATACACTTGTTTGTACATTATTTTTCTTCTCTTTTATTAACTAATGTTTTGTTTAATTAAGATTAATATGGTACAAAATGCTATGGAAAGAATTTTTTAGATTGTTAGTGTATATGTGGAACAAAAACTTAGATTATGTGCATTTGAGGGAATTTCTCTAATTTGTATTCGATTTGTTTTATTGAAAGTGTATTTTTGGTAATGAATAGTATTTACTAAAAAATTTCAATTTCTATCACTTAAATTAAAAATTATTGAATATAGCTTTTGCAATTTCTCCTTTTCTCCACCCTTTCTAAACATATTCATCATTAAACTTAATGTTAATATTAATTAACTTCTTACTCATCATCAAACTAAAAATCAGACTAATGGTCAGTTTAAACCCTACATTAACCTGCATAAGTCGCCTAACCTGCCTAACATGCCTAATCTGCCTAACACGTCTAACTCTCCTAATCATATCTAATGGTTGTCTAAACACCGAATGATACTCTAAACCTAATTAACATGATAAAATTCAAGTTCTCTAGAGTGTCTGTCTAGCGTTTAAACACTGTCTAAACAGTTTATTTTTTGTTTTGACTGAAAAATTTATAAAACATAAATTTTGGTTTTTGTTTAGAAATAGATAGTTTTTTCAAAATTTTAGCTCTCCTAAATTTCAAGAAATTTATTATTCAAAAAAAAATCTAATTGAGTAAAATAAGTAATTTTTAGAAAACAAAAACCAAAAACTATTTGAAAACCCACTAAACAGTCAAAGTTTGTTCAGTTTTCTCTATATAAAATGACAAGTAAGCGTAAATGTTAAAACTAACTTTCTCGTACCCAAAATGTTGGAGTCGTTGAAGCTGAAGTACTGTTAAGTCTTTGAATAAGTCTTTGATTAGTTTGCAGAAGACCGAGTATTATGGTCGAAGTTGTTGTTCTGTTTATCAGCCTTAAGTTTCGCATTTCAATTGTTGTAAGAGAAAATTACATTTTAAGGCACTTTTAGAAACTTGAATTACAAATTAATGCACTTAGAAGGGATGAGACACTTTCATCATGCGAAATGACTATTTTATCCTTTTCATACAAAATCAAATATTCAGAACCGCTAGACCACATGGATGAATTTTTGTGGATAACCATAACACATCGTAATCAATCTTCGTGGATAAATTTTTGTGGATGACTTCAAATGTTCACTGGACTGGTTTGAGATCGATGAAGCTCATGCACACGTGGATGACCCTTCATGGACAACCAAATATGTATTGTTTAAATTTGTCTATCCATTTTGCATGTCTTTCGTTGATGAATCTTCATGGACATCTAAATATGATTTTGTATATCTATTTTGCACATCTTTTGTGAATGAACTTTATGAATGAACTTTGTGAAACTTGTATATTTTAACAAATGACTAAAATATTTCGACCACGTAGATGAACATATATGGACAACTTCATACGTTCACTAGACTAGTTTGAGATCAATGGAGCTCATGCTCACATGTATGACCCTTCATGGACAGCCAAACATGTATTGTTTGAATTTGTCTATCCATATTGCATGACTTTCGTGGATGAACCTTCGTGGACAGCTAAATATGATTTTGTATATCCATTTTGCATATCTTTTGTGGATGAACTCAACAAATGGCTAAAATATGCCGACCACGTGGATGAACATATGTGGATAACTATATGTAAAGAGAAACCGGATTAACATATTATGAACAGTGGCCAAAGTGCCTCTTCCCCACAAAGTATCTTTTTTTGTAACCAAAACTCACAAAGTACCTTTTTATGTAAATCTCTCTTGTTGTAAAGGCTATATAAAGTCGTGATCTCTTGTTAACTAAAGTACAAGTTTCAGAATCCAAACACATAAGAGTATTTGATCTTTACAAATTGGTATCATAGCTCTGTTGGATTCCTGAACCTTGAGAGAAAACCGAAGTTTCAAAATTCAGAGTGAGAAGAGATGAGAGATGACAAAATAATGGTACCCCAGTTTGATGGACACTGGGATCATTGCGGTGAAGTGATGTAAAATTTCTTCAGATCGAAAGGTCTGTGGTGCCTGATCGAAATCAGGTTTAAGGAGCCGTCAATCACAACGATGCTTACGGCGAAACAGAGGTTGCAGCTGGACAATGCCAAGACAAACGACCATAAGGTCAAGCATTACCTGTATCAATCCGTTGATAGGGTAACGCTGGAGCAAATTTCAGACAGGAGATCATCCAAAACCATATGGGACTCCATGAAGAAGAAGTTTGGAGGCAATGAACGAGTGAAGAGATCCTTGCTGCAGAAGCTAAGAAGAGACTTCAAGACTGTGGATGAGTACTTCAAACGAGTACTAGCCATCACAAATCAGATGAGAAGCAATAGAGAAACCATGGATGAATCTAAAGTGGTAGAGAAGATACTGAGAACTCTCAGCGAGAAGTTTATGTATGTGGTAGTGTCCATAGAGACTAATTACATTGAAAGTATTCATTTGGATGAGTTGCAGAGCTCTCTTAGGGTTCACGAACAGAAGTTCAGAAGGGCAGACAAGGGAGAGGATCAGGTGCTGAAGGTGACATACATAAGAGGAGTTGGAATCAGAGGAAGGGGTTTCAACGGAAGAGGACATGGACGAGGAATAACGTCCATAGACAAGAGCACAGTAGAGTGCTACAAGTGTCACATGCTTGGACATTTTTGAAATGAGTGTCCGATGTGGGAAGAAGAAGCAAACTACGCTGATTTCCAAGAGAAGGAGGAGATGCTCTTAATGGCTTATGTTGAACAAGATGATGCAGAGCAGCTGATGATGGCATACTCCAGGAAGGAAACAAATCTGAGAAAAAGGCGTGGTTTCTTGACTCAAGGTGCTCAAATCACATGAGTGGAGATCAGGAGCTCTTCTCTGAGATGAATGTAAACTTCAAACATTCAGTCAAGTTAGGAAATGACAAACGAATGGTTGTAGTTGGCAAGGGGAATGTGAAGCTAATCCTGAACGATGCTGCATACATAATCAGAGATGTGTATTATGTACCAGAACTCAAAAACAACTTATCGAGTCTGGGACAACTTCAAGAGAAGGAGCTGACTATCATCACACGGAGGGGAGCCTTGAAGATCTACCATGATGAAAGAGGCCTGATAGCTGAAAGAAAGATGAGCGTAAATAGGATGTTCATGCTCGTTGATCAAGGTGACGAAGCTAAACCAAATCAGCATCGGTGCTTGCAGACTCCTTCAGAGGATATGGCGAAGCTCTTGGCATAAATGTTATGGCCACCTTAGTCACAGCGGCATGAAGACTCTGAAAAATAAGAAGATGGTACGTGGTCTGCCACGCTTTGAGTCTGAAAATTACAGTTGCACTGATTGTATTGTGGGAAAGCACCCAAGAAATTTGATCCCTAAAAAGAGCCTGTGGAGAGCTAAGGAGGTTCTTGAGTTACTACACTTAGACATATGTGGATCAATCAGTCCCACATCATCCAGGAGAAAAAGGTACCTTCTCTGTTTCATAGACGATTATAGCAGAAAGGCATGGGTATATCTCTTGAAAGATAAGTCATATGCTTTCAATCAGTTCAAGATATTTAAAAGAAAAGTGGAGATAGAGACAAGGAAGAACATCAAATGTTTGAGAACTGATCGGAGAGGGGAGTACACTTCTCACGAGTTCTCTGATTACTGCAAGGAACAAAGAATTAAGAGACAGCTGACCACTGCATACACACCACAGCAAAACGAGATTGCAGAGAGGAAGAACCGCACTGTTATGAATATGGTCAGGTCCATGCTCTCAACACGAAAGGTACCAAAGATCTTCTGGGCAGAAGCAGTAAACTGGACATTCTATATTTTGAATCGATGTCCTACTCTGGCAGTAAAGGATATCACTCTTCAAGAAGCTTGGAGTGGAGTGAAACCAAGTGTGGAACATTTTAGAGTTTGGGGAAGCATCGCTCATGCACATGTCTCAGATCAGAAGCGATGCAAACTAGACGACAAAAGCATCACGTGTATTATGCTGGGTTTCTCAGAGGAGTCTAAGGGATATCGGCTGTATGATCTGAAGACAAAGAAAGTCATTGCTAGTAGAGATGTGGTATTTGAAGAATCAAAAGGATGGAATTGGGATGGAGATTACGATCTCACAGATGTTGTGCTAACATGGAACGATGAGGACATGCCACGGGAAGAAGATGAAGTTGAGGAAAGTGATGTAGAAGAAGTGAGTAATGCATCATCAGAATCTGTAGAAGCCCCAGCAGAAGCTCAAACAGAGGAAGCTCAGACTAAGGAACCGGCAGAGGTCAGGGAGGGACGAATAAAATAAACTTCAAGCTATCTAAACGACTATGTGCATGGTCAAGCGTTAGGCGAAGAAGAAGATGAAGTAAACATAGTTGAAATAAATTCATCTGATCCATCGACTTTTGAAGAAGCAGAGAAAAGTCTGAAGTGGAGAGAGGCTATGGATGAAGAGATAAACTCAATTGAGAAGAACCAGACTTGGGTACTCTCAGATCTACCAAATGGAGAAAAATGCATTGGGGTAAAGTGGATCTACAAGACAAAAATCAATGAATATGGAAAAGTAAACAAGTATAAGGCCCGCTTGGTGGCAAATGGATACTCTCAGGAGCATGGAATCGATTACACTGAAATCTATGCACTAGTTGCTCGGATGGATACAATCAGGACTATTCTATCTACAGCAGCTCGGAAAGCTTGGGACATTTACCAGCTGGATGTCAAATCAGTGTTCCTCCATGGAGTTCTTGTATAAGATGCCTACATACAACAACCAAAGGGGTATGAAGTAGAAGGAAGAGAGGACAAAATCTACAAGCTCTCTAAGGCCTTATATGGCCTAAAACAAGCTCCAAGAGCATGGTTCAGCCGAATTGAAGAGTACTTCTCTAAGAAAAAATTCAAGAAGTGTTAGATCGAAGAAAATTTATTTCTTAAGACCAACAAGCAAGGTAGCACTCTGTTTGTCAGCGTCTATGTGGATGATTTGATATACACTGGAGATGGTGTATCCATGATGGATGATTTCAAAAGATCAATGCAAATGGAGTTTTACCTGACTGATCTTGGTAGAATGAGATAATTTCTGGGAATAGAGGTGATGCAAACGCCGCAGGATATTCACATTTCTCAGACCAAGTATGCTCTGGAGGTCTTGAAGCATTTTCGACATTTAAAGCTGCAACAGTGTTTACAATCCAATGGTGCCCGGAAGTAAGATTGGTGTGGATGAGGATAGAGAACGAGTTGATGAAACTTACTACAATAGGAGAATTGGAAGCCTCATGTACATTACAACAACAAGGCCGGACTTGCAGTTTACTGTAAGCTTACTGAGTCGATACATGTCTAGACCTACGAACTTACATCTGCAGGCAGCTAAAAGAGTCCTTAGATACATAAATAATACAATAGATTTTGGGATTTGGTATAAAAGAGGAGGAATTGGAGAGTTGCTAATATACACTGATAGTGATTTCGCAGGAGATGTTGACAGTAGGAAGAGCACTTCGGATTATGTGTTCATCATGGACAATGCAGCAGTGGCGTGATCATTAAAGAAACAACCGACAGTCACACTCCATGACGGAAGCAGAATATGTGGCTGCATCTACTTGTGCGTGTCAAGCAATATGGTTCAAAAGAATCTTGGAAGAGCTGAGATATAATGCAGAAGGAAGCACTACTATTTTATGCGACAACACGTCAACAATCAAACTCTCCAAGAACCTAGTTTTTTATGGAATATGTAAACACATAGGGGTACATTTTCATTTCCTGCGAGATTTGGTTAATGATGGGGTGATACATCTTGAGCACTGTGGGTGATATTTTCACCAAGGCATTGAAGTGTGAAGTATTTGAACGTTTGAGAGGCAAACTTGGAGTTTGTTCGGTTGCAGATAAGTTAAGCTGTGTTCACCAAACTTAGCTTAGGGAGGGTTTGTTGGAGTATTTAAATAAATGATCCGTTGAAGTTGAAGTAGTGTTAAGTCTTTGAATAAGTCTTTGATTAGTTTTCAGAAGATCGAGTATTATGGTCAAAGTTGTTGTTCTGATTATCAGCCTTAAGTTTCACATTTCAGTTGTTGTAAAGGCTATATAAAGCCGTGATCTATTGTTGAAGAAAGTACAAGTTTCAGAATCCAAACGCATAAGAGTATTTGATCTTTACACAAAATATCGTTGTTATCTATCTTCCTCAACTTTTCAACCAACCACACCAATGAAAAACTATCTTCAAGATCCCTTGACCACTTCCACTAAACCATGTCTAGTCAAAGAAGAACAACGACTTGACGAGGAAACAGTGAGTTTGTAAGCGGAGAGGATCTTGTACAGCGTGGCCTTCCCTATGGTTCTCAAATCCGCCTTGGAGCTTGGCGTCATCGACACGATCGCAGTTGTAGATGATGGTGTGTGGCTCTCGTCTTCTGAGATTGCACTTTGTCTCCCAACCAAACCCACCAACCCAGAGGCACCGGTTTTGTTGGACCGAATGCTGGTTTTGTTAGCCAGTCACTCGATCTTGAAGTACCGTATGGTTAAAACCGCAGGGAACGGTCAAACTGGGAAAACCGAGAGGGTGTATGCGCCTGAACCAGTTTGCATGTTTTTCTTGAACAGTGGAGATGGCTCGGGTTCTCTCGCATCTCTGTTCATGCTAGTTCTAAGCGAAGTCTATTTCAAGACTTGGTACGTACGTAATATTTCATTTTTCATAATCAAGACAAATAGGTAATAACAATAGGATAAATCAACCTTCCAATAGTAACGGTGAATGAACAATTGATTATTTTCTTTTTTTTTTACAGGACACATCTCAAAAATGTGATATTAGAAGGGAAAGATGCATTCACCTCTGCTCATGGCATGAAGATCTTTGAATACATTGGTTTAAACGAACCATTCGCTGAGTTATTGAACCGGGCAATGTCATAAGTTTCTACCTTGACCATGAAGAGAAAGTTTTAGAAACTTACAAAGGGTTCGAAGATGTAAACACTTTAGTTGATGTGGGAGGAGGAACCGGAACCATCATAGCTCTAGTGACTTCCAAGTATCCTCATATTAAAGGCATTAATTTTGATCTACCCTCGGTTTTAGCCAGTCCTCCTCTCTATCCAGGTATAACACTAATTGATAAAGCTTACAAATTGCATTTTCAAGTGCTAGTTTTGATAAAATATATAGCTCTTAATATTGCTATATATATATATATTTTTTTAATATTGCTATATTTGTTTTGCTTCATTTTGCTAAACATCGGTTATAAATAGGAGTGGAGCATGTTTCAGGAGATAAGTTTACAGAAATTCGAAAAGGAGATGCCATCTTCATGAAAGTAAGTTTATATATACACTTCATTTTATGAAAAGTTTTTAAGAAGTAGATAATTACATGGTAAAACATATATTAAACATGTAATCAAATGAATAACATGACAGTGGATACTACATGATTGGACCGATGAAGACTGTGTAAAGATTCTAAAAAATTGTCTGCAAAGTCTTTCCTAAGGAGGAAAAGTGATAATAGTCGACATGATTACACCCGAAAAACCAAAGATTAACGACTTTTCTTCGAACATTGTATTTGGCATGGACATGTTTATGTTAACACAATGTTCGGGTGGTAAGGAGAGGTCTTTTTCCCAGATCGAGACTCTAGCCTCAGATTCAGGTTTTCATCGTTGTGAAATCATATGTTATGCTTATTCATATTGTGTTATTGAACTCCACAAATAGATTAAAAAATTTACCAAAACATTCATCCTCGTTCATGTATTTGAATTCTTTACATGTACTTCTGGTTATTTAATGTGTAATATGGCCTAATTTTTTATGTGAAAATGTATTCGTCCTATATACATGAACAAATACGTATATTTTAGTAGCATTGACAAGCACATAGATTATACTTATAATCACAGATAAAGCCACATATAACAAATAACAAATAACAAATAACAAAGTATCATTTTGAAATCTTTAGAAAATAAAGTCTTTTAAAAGATAGATACACACATGACACATGACACATGATGACACATGACACATCCCACGGTGAAATGCTTCATTTCCACGGTTTTGGAACAAAGCATGCCATAAAAGCTGTATTTAGATATTACCCAACAACTAAAGAGACACAACGTAAAAAACTAAAATTATCTCTATCAACCTTTTTACATTGAAAAGCAAAACTACACTCTAGAGTCTAGATTGTATAAATTTTCTTCTTATGTTCTATATATATATTATTTAGGGCTAATCGGGAGTGTGTAGATAGATAGATATATACAAAACGATCATAACTTAAGACGGTCTACATGTGTTGTACACTTCTCCTCGCAATACATCGATTGGTCTATGTTCCAAAGTGTAACGCTCAGGCCCCATGTACACCCCTGTCTTCTCCAATAGTCCCATTGCTTCTTCTCTTCCGTATTTTGACTCGTACAGCTTCAAGTACTCATAATCCTGATTAATTACATACATAAGTGTCCCAATTGAATCACTTCTTTATTGTTTTGTTTGTCAGATAATCAGAATCAAAAACATCTTAAAAACTACTAAAATCAATGTACTTTTTGATTTTATATAAAACACAAATGAATCTCGAAAATTTGAAAATTAAAATTAAAAATTCTTAGAACTTTTGAGTATTATTTAAGTAAAGTTTTGTTTTCCCCTCTGATTCGGATCTGGGTACCCTAATGTTTGGAGTATCTGAATTACGGATATATGATATCCACGGACCGGGATCCAGATAGTTGCAGCATGGATCCGGATCCAGATAGTTGCAGCATAGATCCGGATCCGTTCCACCCTATGCTACTGGTTGGTAAATAAAAGCTTGAAGCAGATTCATACCTGTAAACCACTAAGGAGACGTTCTAGCCTAAGTGAAGCAACAGGCTCAGAGGAAGACGAGAAAACTTCACCAGGGTAATAAAGAACTCCATCACCAGGAGGAAGGCCACGCCTAAACCTTACCTATAAAGCATCACAAAGCAAATCAATCAAAGAAACATTTTACAAATGAACCGAATGATAATAATGGTTTCAGAAGAAACCTCAGCGCTTGGAACTGTGGCCTTCTCATAGCAGTTTGCACCCCAGTACAAGAACCCAGTCCCACCTTCTTTCCACACGCGCCACATCACGGCGCGTTGCTGTGTCCCACGCATCCCTAAGTGCCAATTTGGATGTGGATCTGATGGTCCAAGGCATATGTATGTCCACCATTCCTGTAACCAGCATGAGAGTTTCTCTTTTATGATTCTATATTGCTAATACATAAATTGCAACAAGAAGTGCTATGATGAGATTGAATCAAATTTAAACTCATCACAGAGTAGTGGGAACAGTTGTTTAACTTTAGACAATTGTATATACATATAAGGACCTTTCCAAAGCTTTCGATAACTAGTTAATTGTATTAACTTTGGTTATATTGAGCCAAACAATATTCTTGTAGTTGATGATGATTATAATTATTAATTTCTATTCAGTTAAGCAATTTTCAGGTGTATGGATCAAAACATTCAAGCTCATTGAGAGTAACATAGAAATGAAAAAGTTAGCAAGGATCAGCGAGAGCATACCTCACGATTATCTAACTGCAATTCCTCAACAATATCCTTCACCAAATCTTCTCGGTTTCCAAGCACCCACTCACTGAATATTAAATCATATTTTATAAATGAGTTACAAGATTAAGGAAAGAAGAGACTAGTTGAAGATATGTAACATATGCTTCTCTAAAAGTTCCTGAAAACTCATCTTATAATCCTTCCTCATTGATTCATATACTAACCAAAATTGTATTTGCTCCAAAATATATATAGAAACAGGAGGTGACTATGTGACTAAGTATTAGATGACTGACAAATTATTCTGAACTAATTAGATGTCTTATTCTGGACATTACAAACATAGCATACCTACCAGATATTGAAAATAAATATTTGGAAAGGTTAAGATCTTCATCTCCGATTAACCCACAAAACCCAAGTAAGAGAAGGCAATATATTTGAAGGATCAAATCAGTGCCACCCAAGAGAACTTGCATGAGAAATTACCTTGTGCAGTATATCTGAGTATGGGGTCGAAGGAGATTTGGAACTTTGACAAAAGATTCGAAAGGCGTTGGAGCAAGAGGTGCATCACCCGGTCCTACAGAAAGAGAGAGACTACTAGAGTAAACTTATTAATTAACTAAATCATATTGTTAAATTACGAACCTTATCCATTGCCATAATTTACCCCAGCAGATTTTAGTTCCATTCTCATCAACACGCAGAAATAAATTGATCAATGGTTACCAAGAATATTAGACAACCGCTGGACCAATGTGACAGTGGTTAAATATTATCCTTACCCAATGAACTAACATTATGAGCTGCATAATCACATAATGTGGTTTACTGATCAGAATGCTGATACAAATTACATTTATGGTTTTCACCATTGACCAATTTCGGAGCTTATTTCACCAGGAAGACAAAGCCATGAAAACCAATATAACAAACATGAAGCAAAATCGAGAAACAGAGAATAATTAGCAAAACGAGAATCATACCACAGTAGTATGTAGTCAAAACACGAGCATCTGGGGCATAGGCGTAAATTTCACTGGCCATCTTGCGAACGTTATGAAAGTGCTCCATATTAAGTGGCTGCCAAAAGTTTCAAATGAAAATAAGAAAGCTGTCTATACGTAAATATCAAGTAAAAGTTTTAAAAAGCGCAAGGCGCACTGAGGCACAACTCTATAACATTGCGCCTTGCTGCGCCTCAGGCGCAAGGCGCGCGCTTTTCAGATGCCTGAGAAGAATACTAAGGACAAGATTATTTTCTAGGAACCTAATCTATCTAACTATTTTCTTAAAGATCTTCATATATAATGAAGATCTTCCTTGCTAGTAGGATCTAGAATTCCTTTTCGCTCATAGTTGATCTCTTCCTCTCCATCATATCCATCCATTTCAATATCTATTGGATGAATCTCGAACCCAGATTTTCTTGGCGGATCTATCTTCTTCTTTGATGTTTTGAACATGTGATGGAATTGAAAGCAGCTAGAGAACTAGAGAGAAACGAAGAAGGAATAGAGAAGACAAGGTCGAGGAATAGGGTTTAAGATGAGAACATCTTAAAAGCTATCCTTTTCTGGCTTCACGCTTTAGGGAAAGCACACCGAGGCGCACATAGGCGCGCGCTTTTGGGACAGACATGCGCGTTGCGTTGCAGAGGCGCCAAGATGCTAAATGCGTGCGCCTTGCGCCTCAGGCGCAAAAAAGCGCGCTTTTTACAACACATCAATTACACCAAGGATGGATCATGAGATATCCATTGATAATCAGTGAGAAAATTGACTGAAGCACTAAGATACCTCATCCCACAAGTAAAAGTAAGCTTTATTCCAGTGGGGTTTACTCCTCAATATCTCAACTTCTTTCCGCAGGTAACTTTCCCTTGAATCATCCCTGCTTGCACATCAACAGACAGATGAAAGTTAGTTTGGGTATCTACGACACTTGACAAAAGCTTGACTGGGATAACACATGCATACCCTGATATTACTTGTCTATATGGTACTGCATAAGCTGCAAGCCTTGGATCAGAGAAATATTCATCAGACTTCGGATGATCAGCTGCAAAACCAAAAAGTGGATTGCAAGTGGAGAAGTTAGAGTATGAAGCAAAATGATCAGCTTGTGCAACAGAAAACATATATAGATGGTGCATAAACAATTCAAAAGAGGATTTACAATACCAGGCCATGGTGAGGTGTATGTCAAAACACGCATGCTTTCACCCCATCTGCAGAAGTATGGACTGATCCGATACTGAAGAAGCCACTTGAAATGGAGATTCAATTTTTCGAACCACTTTTCACTTCCATGTTCAACACCAAAACGATCCTCAATCACAGTATCAGAGACGCCAATAACGGCAGGGAGTGATGGAGTCACTGGAATAATAAATTCCCAAACTGTCAATCTTAGCTTTATACGAACTGCAAGATTTGACACAACATCTTCTTCCATCATATCAGTGGATCCATTCGTAGAAATGAACTCAGCAAATGATGGAGAGAAGAGAATTCTTCTTAATGATGAACTTGCACATGTTATTCTTTCTACCTAAAAGATAAGCTGCAGATTATTGACACATAAAATATTATCAAGGGTGAGGTCAATAAAATAAGAAGGAAAGTGAAAATACCACTTCATCCATGGGCTTTCCCTCTATTGGTTCCATAATATCTAGACAGTTCTTAAGTTCCATACATAGCTGATCCTTCTCATGCTTCTCCAAGTTAGCAGAACTACTATAACTATCACATAAAGGGTATCAACGTGTCAAATCCATGATAAACAAGATATCAATTTCACACAGGACAATGACATCAGGCAGAGCTGTGAGCATCCTAAAGTAGATAAAAGAAATGGTATGTAGAGAGAGACTCACCCTCCATCAGTTTTCATTGCAGAAACAATGATCTCTCCTTCATATTGACCAGGAGGCTGCCCATTAGGCACGTCTATTGAGACCCATATAACACTTGTTTCTCTACAATATGGAGCATCCGAGACTACGTCAGTCTAGAGAAATAAGACAGTCTACACGTAGGCACGTACCATATTCAGAAATTGCATTAGTGAGTGGTAGTACCCTGGAAGTAAGTTAAGTTGAGTAACAGGTATATCAAGGGGCACCAGAGCGTCAGGAATACCTAAGACAGGCACCACTCGCCGCAACTTTAGAGACTGGCCAACAACCAATCTGTCATGGTAAGGAAGAGAATAATCACAAGCAGATCAAAAGAGAGAACGCCGAAAAGAGGAGAACCCATCTAAAAAAAAGGAAGATATCCTTTAAATGTTCGCCTTCTAAAGTCTAATTGGTTTCCGCGCTCTCCAAAGAAGAGGATGAAAAATGACAAAGCAAGGTAAAAAAGCTCACCTATCTCCAGCCGAAGAACATAAGTCACTGCACTGAATCTGAACACTCCCTGACGGACTGGAAGCAGCCCAAGAAACTTTGGGACGCATGGCAATCTGAAAACTTTCTCTCTCGTTTCTAGCTGCCAAAAGATTTATCTGTATAAAACAATATGGAAGCCATATAAAACACATGCATCATTTCATGGTAAAACAAACGATAAAGAACAAGTGGACTTAATTCAAATACTCCAGTGATTAAAAGGTCTACTGTATCACCCCAACCTTTCAGACTAACGTAGAACCATTCCACTAAAATATCCGCAGCTTGCTTCTTAGCAGCTGCACTAACAACGCCTATTCAGACCAAATGTTTGGAAACATATAAACATATAACTTTTGATTTCTAAGATTTTTAGTAGAGCTTTCAGCTATTCAGCCAGCTATTCTGAGTTAAAATTTGTTGCTCTATAAGGAAACACCAAACAAAACACAAGTATAAACAATAATTGCAAGCATATAGTAGAGATAAAGCAAATCTTACAGTCTCCAGAGGTCGAGGTGTTTCTTGTGAACCGACATTAGCTGTGTTCGGCATACACCAGACGTTCACCAAATCAGCAGCTGGAACCTCTGTGGGATCCGTAGATTGTTTAAGAGGTTCTGAGTTAATACCACCGTCGTTAAATCCATAAGACGTCCCTCCACCAGCAACCCCTTCTACTGGCACATTCATATCTTGAGATCCTACGGAATCCTTAAAAAATGATTTAGATTTCCTTCAACAATCCACTAATTGAACTATAAAGAGCTAATTTCTGCAATCAATTTTCCAATTTCTTAGTATACACTTCCACTCTCCAAGACTACAAGAAACTTTTCGAAGAACAAGTTACTTAGACGAAGTTAACTCATAGAAGAAGATAACACAACGAGAATCTCAGTTTCCATTTCCTAAAAAAGTATAGTCTAGTTAGATCACAGTTAACTGGATCATCATATTCCTCGTTTGACAGAAAAAAAATCAGTTCGGAGTAACTACATAGAATGTTAAAATCAATTTCGCAGCTACGATAATGACGACGCAAGCTTAAATAAATCTTCATGCGTATTGTTCTCAAAGAATCAACATCGCTGATACTTTTTCCGGCCAATTTCCACGATTTCTCAACTCGCAGACGAGAATCCCATGAGAAAAAGAAAAAAAACGGAGCAGGAAGAGCAAACAATGGAGAATTGCGTTACAGAACTCGAGAAATGAACGGTAGGAAGGTGCGACTACGAAGGAGAATTGAAGCGTACCATTGTTGTTGTCCATTTATTCGCGCGAAAGAGAGAAGAAAAATCTGGAGAATCTTAATTCAGGGGAAGAGAATGGAGACGATCGCGTTTTTCGAGATTTCTGAATGGGACGCTTAACACGTAGTAACTCCACGCTTTTGTTTAGTAGGGAAAACCTTTTTGCGACAATATTCTTTCGGGGTCAATTTGCAAAAGTGATTAAAACAAAAAATCGTTATAAAGTAATTTTGGCTGCGAGACATACTGAAATTGCAGAATTGCAGAATTGCAGAAAATATTGAAAAAATTATGGAATATATGTTTGTGACATGAACACATAAACGGAATGACGAAATAACATAACTCTAATATAATTAGAAAATTAATTTTTAAATATTTAACTAAAATACTGCAAAAGCCACAAATATAATTTTATCACTATATAATATTTTTAGTATAAAAGTATTTAATTGTATTTATTTAAATAATAAAATATATTAGTTATATAATTAAATAATATAAAATATTAATTTCGCAAATAATCTATTTGAAACAAACGTTTTTATTTATTATATATTTCTTTGTATTTTTTAAATAAAAATGCGATTCTGCAAATCTTTCCTTTGTACTTTTTGATAAATTTTTTGATTGGTAGAATACTTGCCGCATTTTAAACGCGATTCCAATATTCAGTGTTACCAATTCGATCATTTACTATGGATAAAAGTGATAATATAAACTTTTTCAATTGTATTAAATTATACATTATGCATTTGTGCAGGATAAATATTTTTACTATAATTTATAATTTTTTAATATAAAATAAATATTATAATTAATTTTTTACCAACAAAATGTGTAACAAAAAATAAAGTCGGTGAAGTCAGATATAACTTTAATATAATTTCAATGTTTATTACTTTTTGTGCAGACAAGATGTTTTTATTGAAATCAAGGTTTGAGATATATTGATAGTTGTTCGGGAGTAAATTTCGAGATGTCATGTAGAGGTGTATGATTCGTTTGGAGAGTGGAGTTGTACCTCCGAGTTCTGTCCTCTGGGGAAAAGCGACGAGATGTTCTAGGACGGAAGCTGATTCGGGTCGCATCAGTGGGATAACCTCCGAAGGTTTTCTAACGTCCAAGTAAATGAATGCCTACCGGGAACGAGTGCTCAAGAGGGTGTTTCTCTACAGGTTTGGGGTGAGAAGTCTCGTCCGGAGATCGAGACGTCTATCTGTTTGCAAGTATTTCGAGGGGATTCTATATTGAAAGGAGAAGATTTAACGACTATAAAGGCAAGGTTCCAAGTTAAGAAGGAACTTATACTGGTAGACATCACCTCGAGGGAACAAGGGAGTTCCCTCTCGATTACGCCGGTCGGCGGTAAGTCAGTCTGAGGTGGTTTGGCCTCTCCTCCTTAGGTTGGGTTCCCAGAGTATGATCCGGATCCACTTAGGTCGTGTTCCTAGGGTCTGATCCATTCTTTTTTTTTCCTCCCTCCTCGTGTAGGGATATTTCCTCATCGACTTTCTACTCTCATCGACGATCGCCATGGCGAGCTCTCTCATCCTCGCGTCTAACGTGAGGCCAGATATCCAGGTAACGATTCAGACTTCCTTGCTTCGTTGGTTTTTGCGGGTATTGCTTACTGATTCGCACTTGGCAGGTAGCCCACGCCGGCTTAAGATCTCTACACTCCAGGGGTCGCTTGCCCAACGCGAGGCTTACTCGAAGCGCCAGGAGGACGCCCACACAAACGTCGTGCCGGAGGCATCACACCGATTCTCCCGCTGGGGAGACCTCGCGCCAGTGGCACCGCCTCGAGTCGCTGCTGGAGGTGTGGCGAGAGCCAGCCCGTCTTTGGCCCGCACAGGGCCGCTCTTCTCGACCTCCACAAACTCTGATTCTTCTGCCGTTCGTGAGGTGGATTCCCCCGAGTATCTGAGGACTTGGGAAAGATCTAGGGCTAGGCGGGCCGCGACTCCTGTCTCTTCTGCTGTGGGCTCGCCCAAGGCGATGAGCGTCTCTTCTGAGTCAGAGCCTATATTCGTGCCCTGGCGTCTGACTGCTCCGTCGACCCGCCAGCTTACCGGATGGCAGATGATCGCCTATAAACTCACACGCGCGCTGGACACGGTAAGCGCTCTCTCGAGACTTCTTCCTGCTTACTTCCTGGTGGCCGCTGATATATCATGGTTTGTATGGTTTTTAACCATGATATAAGTCCTTTTTATTGAGTCTTTTTGGTCTTTTTAGAGTCCTAGAAGAGTCTTTGCAAGTTATAGCATGTCTGGAGCATAATTGGAGATATTGGAGCCTTTTGAAGCATTGAAAGTTGAAGCCACGAAGTATCCAACTCGGGAAGAAAAGTATGCATATGGGTGACGCTCGTCACCCAGAAAGGAAGGGGTCGTGGCTATTTTCTAAAAGATAGAGGATTATTTGCAGTTTGGCCCAGAAGTTCAAGTATTTGCAAAAAGACCCCATATCGTGTTTTAGCTTGTATATTAGTTTTTTCAGCCATTCTTTTGGCAGATATCTTGTATCTTATTATTCTTTTTGAGAGATTTAGAGAGAGATTTGTAGCAGAGCTTTTGAAGAGACAAATCAGACTCCTCCAGAGCAGATTTTGAACTCCTTTACTTTCTACTTCTTATTTCTTTTATGCAATCTATTCTTTTCATGATGTTTTCTCAAATCAACATGTCTGAGTAGTTTGTTAGTTAAGTTAGGGCTTTTCCAAGGGTTGATGAAGAGTTTGTAGAATTGCTACCTGTTAGGAATATCTTTTGGTTTTTCATCTCTGCTTGCTTTAAAATCGAATTTCTTAGACACATCATCTAGAAATCCGAAAATCATAGGTTGTTAAATATATGTGAGAGCATTATTGATAACCTGAACTAGTATTTGATGAGCAAATCAACTTAGTGCAAAGAGATTTGGCTTAGGAGTTTTGTAAACAATTGAATCTGATCATTACTGCATGTTTAGATTTTTAGGGTTTGCAAAGAGATTTGAAACTCTGTGATTTAGGCATAGATAAATTTTGCAATGAGAATTGATTAGTTATATATTAGTGATTCATGTTTAAAACGGTTCTTAATCATTTCTGATTTTCTGCATTCTACATTCTTGGATTCAACATGCGAACTGTCCTGACTTAGCGCTTTTAGTCTTCTGAAACTTAGATCATCTACCAAAAATTGTTTGCTTACTTTTATTTAATCATTCGCATTACATACATTATATCATGCTTAGCATAATCCGAATCTACATTCGATAGTGTAGTCTACATTACTCCCTTGGGATTCGATACCCCTTGTACTACAACTGCTTTTGCTGTGCACTTGCAGTAGTTTTATTTGGATAAAACCTGACCCTATCAAGTTTTGGCGCCGTTGCCGGGGAGTAATAGCTGCCTATCGATTTCTAATATTAGGATTTTGTCTAAGTTTTAATTTGTTTACTGACTTTCAGTTTCTTTTCTTTGTGCTGGTTTCAGGTGTATGCCTAATCGCAGAACCATAAGCAACAAGGAGAAGGAGCTTGTGACTTTGAGCATCGACGAACTAGCTAGGTTGGAGAGAACTAACAGGAAAGCTAAGAAGCAATCTACAATGGTCGCTCCACTTATCTTGGTTGAAGATGTAGAAGGTCACTTGGTTGACAGGGAAGGAAACAGGAGGAACGAAGAGGGGCAGAGGATTGATCAAGAGGGGAATGTCATTGTTGAACAGCAGGTTCAACAAGTGAATGAGAACGTGGGAGTCCCTGCTGCTGCCAATAATGCTGCTGGGCATTTTGTTCAGAGGACTCTAGGTGACTACAACAGACCTGATCAGTTCTATGCCAACAGAGCTGCAATCCGGCCTCTTGCTTTCCAGAGGAACGATTTTGAGGTTAAACCTGTCTACTATCAGCTGGTTGGCCAGCATCCATTTCATGGCTTACCTCATGAGCATCCTATAGATCACATTGAGAGGTTTGAGGACCTGACTTCAAGTGTCAAAGCTAATGGTGTTAGCAATGACTTTCTGTTCTGCAAGCTTTTCCCCTACTCTCTTGAAGGAGAAGCTGCATATTGGCTGAAGCAACTGGAGCCTGCTTCATTGACCACTTGGGAAGATACTAAGAATGCTTTTCTAAACAACTTCTATGATGATGCCAGATCAGAAGACATGAGGACGAAAATTGCATCATTTACACAAGGTCCTACTGAAGCTTTTAAGGCTTCTTGGATCAGATTCAAGTCTTATCAAAGGGACTGTCCTCATCATGGTTTCAATCAGGTGCAGCTGCTTGGTATCTTCTTCAGAGGCATTGACTGGAAATATCAGATGGCGCTGGATGCTTCAAGTAGTGGAAACTTCAACACCAACAGACCAGAAGAAGCTGTAAGATTGATTGAAAAATTGGCCTGCAGTAACAGCACTAAGAATGCAGATTTTCAGAGAAAGCAGCAGGCTGGTTTGAATGATGGAAACCAAATAGCTGAAGTTAAGGCTAAATTGGACAGCATGCACAGCCTTTTGGTGGGAAAGAAGTCAGTCCAATTCGCTGCAGAAGTGGAGAGTTTCGAAAATCCCGAAGACATTGAGCAGAAAGATGTTAACTTCATCAATGGAGATTTTCAGAACCAAAGGTTTGGGAATCAACAGTGGAACAGAGGATTTAATGGCAACAATCAGAAGAACACATTCCCAGGAAACCAGAATGCTTTTGGTTATACTCCAATACCACAGTTCCAGAAGACTGAAGTTGAGAAACCTTACCAAAACAGCAGGAATTATGGTTCTTCTTCCTACCAAACTGCACCTCCACAAGACACTAAGATGGAAGCTATGCTGGAGCAGATACTTGAAGGACAGCAGAAGATGACAGTGAACTTCAATGGCAAATTAGATTCGCTGTACCAAGACCTGAATGGAAAATTTGAGAGTCTGAACTCTCACATGAAGAAGCTTGATTTTGCAGGTTGCTCAAACTGCAGGAGCTGTTCAAAGGCAAGAGTCGACGAGTCGTGGAATTCATCTCGTCTTTCCCGCCCTACCTTTTCACCCTCCCTGGTCCCTCCGCCAATTGAGACGAGTACTCAAAACAGGATCTTGCTATGTCGTCGTCTGATTCGACTCGTCGACCGAGCACACTTCGCTGTTTCGCTTGTGGAGAACAAGGTCATCGCCAATCTTCTTACCCCACTCGTAATCGTCGCAGCTTACTCTTGGATAATTCAGGTCAGGATGTGGAAGTTATTTACGATGACGTACTCGAAGACGCACCAGAGGAATTAGAAGCAGACGTTGGATCATTGTTAATGGTTCGTCGTTTGTGTTTCACCCCTCGCGCCCCAGATGAGTATCCTCAACATAACAAACTATTCTTCTCTCGCTGTACCATAAATGGGAAAGTCTGCACTTTCATAATTGACTCGGGTAGTTGTGAGAATGTTATTGCCGAATCAGCTGTGCCCAAGCTTAATCTCCGTCTGGAACCCCACCCCTCGCCTTATAAGTTAGCGTGGCTTCAGCAAGGTAATGAGATCGCTGTTACACATCGTGCTCTTGTTCAGTTCTCCATAAACGATGCATACAAAGATCAAATTTATTGCGATGTGGTTCCTATGGATGCTTGCCATTTGCTGCTGGGCCGCCCGTGGGAATTTGACCGTCGAGTGATACACGATGGGTTTCTTAACACGTACACATTACGGTTTAACAATCGTACGTTTACGTTAAAGCCTTCTCTTCCGGCGTCACCAATGCTACCATCTAACCCGGTGCTCGTTTTGCAACACTCTCCGTTTGAATCTGCGATGCGTAGCGAAGGACAAGTTTACATTTTCATTACCATTCCTACTTCAGCTACGTCGGACCACGTCATTCCTGCTGTTTTTCAACCCTCTTCGTGATATTCAGCACCGTATCGATTTAGTCCCTGATGCTGCCCTCCCAAATAGGCCACATTATCGAATGAGTCCAGCTGAACATGAAGAGTTACGCAGACAAGTGGAGGAGCTTGTCGCTAAGGGATTTCTTCGTGAAAGTCTAAGTCCGTGTGCCGTTCCAGCATTGTTAATCCCAAAAAGATAACACTTGGCGAATGTGCATTGATAGTCGTGCTATCAACAAAATCACAGTACGCTATCGATTTCCCATTCCCTGCCTTGATGACTTGTTGGATCAGATTGGTACTGCATCTATCTTTTCTAAGCTTGATTTAAGAGTGGATATCATCAGATTCGAGTTCGCCCAGGTGACGAGTGGAAGACAGCCTTTAAAACATGAGATGGTCTTTTTGAATGGCTTGTAATGCCCTTCGGATTAACCAATGCGCCCAGTACATTTATGCGTGTGATGAATCAAGCTCTGCGTCCTTTCATTGGAAAATTTGTGGTCGTCTATTTTGACGATATCTTGATATTTAGTTTATCAATGGCTGATCACATGCTCCATCTACGTGAAGTGCTTCTTGTTCTCCGACACGAGCAGCTGTTTGCAACGCTAAAGAAATGTGAGTTTGGTTCTCCCCAGGTTAATTTTTTGGGTTATATTGTTTCATCTGAAGGCTTGGCAGTCGATCCGAGCAAAGTTGCAGCAATTCAAACGTGGCCAGAACCACGTACTTTGTCGGAAACTCGAAGTTTTCATGGGTTAGCATCTTTCTATCAGCGCTTCGTTCCACAGTTTAGCAGTTTGATGGCTCTAATTACCAATTGTATGCGCGTTGGCACCTTCACATAGACGCCTGAAGCTTCGTTGGCCTTCGCCATTATCAAAGACAAGCTTAGTTCTGCACCGATATTAGCACTCCCGGACTTCAACTCAGTTTTTGAGCTTCATTGTGATGCATCGAAAACAGGGATTGGTGCGGTTTTAAGTCAACGTTCTCGACCTATTGCATTCTTTAGTGAAAAGTTGGCAGGTGCAAGATCTCGATACAGCACTAATGATGTGGAATTTTATGCCGTCGTACAAGCAATTCGCCATTGGCGACATTACTTATTTCACAAAGAATTTGTTTTGTATACGGATCATGATGCACTCAAACACTTGCATAGTCAAGATAAGGTCTCTTCCCGTCATGCTTCGTGGATTGCTTACCTCCAACAATTTACATTTGTGATTAAGCACACATCAGGGTCTTCTAATCGCGTCGCGGATGCTCTAAGTCGATGCCAGTTATTACTTTCGGTTCTCCATACCTCTGTACCCGGGTTTACATCTTTCGCCGATTGTTACGCTGATGATGTTTTCTTTGGCCGCATATTCACAGAGGTCCAGAGTGGTTTGTCGCGCAACTATACCATTCATGATGGTTTTTTTATTTCGTGGCGATCGTTTGTGTATTCCATAGGGGAGTTTACACCTTCAGTTAATTTTGGAACTTCACAATGAAGGGCATGTTGGTCATGATCGTACTCTGCAGCTATTATCTATGTCTTATTTCTGGCCGTCTTTACGAAAAGATGTCGCACGCTTCGTCGAACGTTGCACGACTTGCCAGCGCTCCAAGGGACATGCCTCTAATGCGGGATTATACTTGCCTTTACTAATTCCGACTCAGCCGTGGACTGATATAAGCATGGATTTTGTTGTTGGTCTTCCTCGCACTCAGCGTGGCTTTGATTCAATTTTTGTGGTTGTGGATCGTTTTTCTAAAATGGTTCATTTCGTTCCTTGCAAGAAGACTATAGACGCTGTTCAAGTCGCCTTGTTATTTTTCCGTGAAGTTTACCGTTTGCATGGTCTGCCATCATCGATCGTTTCTTATAGAGATTCACGTTTTCTCGGTCACTTCTGGAGGTCGTTGTGGAAGCTTTTGGATACTAGCCTTAATATGAGTTCCGCCTATCATCCCCAATCAGACGGACAAACTGAGGTTGTTAATCGTTCTTTAGGTAACTTGTTGCGTTGTTTGGTTGGTGATGCAATCAAAACATGGGATTCTCGACTACCACATGCTGAATTTGCGCATAACCACGCTGTCAATCGAAGCTCTGGGTTCAGCCCTTTTCAGGTTATTTATGGCAATGTTCCGCGGGCTCTGGTGGATTTGTCTCCCCTGCCAGATCGCACTCGTATTCATGGTAAAGCACTCACCTTCAGGGATTACCTCCCAAGTGTGCTTGTTTAAAGTCACTAAGCTTGACTTTGGTTACCTCTTTAGTTGAGGTGAGGAGAAGGAGTCTTGGAACTCCTTGGTGTCATCTTGCTTCTCTTGACCTTGGTGGTGACTCCATTCACCTTGATCTTGGCAAAAGGTGTAGCTTTTCCTTCTAGCTGAAGTTTGAAGCAAAACTCTCCCTTCTTGGAGACACTTGGTTGCAAAACCACTTCTCCTTTGCTAGTAACCAGCTTAACATCATTCAGATTCTTGTAACTAACCACTTCAAGGACCTCCTTTTCAGTGGTGTCTTCAAACAACTTGACCAAGCAGCAGCCATCAAAACTTTCTCCTTGATAGCCTTCAAACTCTGGCCAATTCTTTCTAGGCTGCTTCAGCTTCTTGATCTCCATTGAGAAGGCTTGCTCATCCTCCAGCTTATTCTCCTTTGAGTCAAACCTTAGAACCTTCTTCTTGGTCAGCTTCAGCTCAATAGTGCATTCCTTAGCATCAAACACTGCTCCAGCTGAGGCTAGGAAAGATCTTCCTAGAATGATAGCATTCTTTATGTGCCCTTCCACATCAAGAACCAGGAAATCAGTGGGAATGATTACTCCTTCTATCATCATTGGCACATCCTTGAGACTCTCTAGTGGTCTCTTCACTGTCCCATCAGCTATAGTAAGGGATACATTACTCTCTTGCAGTTGAGTGTAGCCAAGAGCTTTAGCTGTAGAAGATGGGAGAAGGTTGATACTTGCCCCTAAATCACAGAGGCAGTTCTTGAAAGTCCTCCCTTTTAGCTCACATGGGAGAGTAAAGCAGCCTGGATCTCCAAGTTTCTTGACATTAAGCTCCTTAACTTCTGGTGATCCAGTCTTCACCTTTAGCTTTTCAACTTTTTCTTGGCCATTCAACCCTCTCAACTCCATCTGAGCAGCATAGAGAGTCTCATACTTCTGAAGTAGCTGTTCTTTGAACCTCCCTGGAAAAGAGATGGTTGGTTGATAGATAGGAAGAGTAGCTGGTTAAGGTTCCTTCTGGTCATCAGCAGCATCCATCAAGTAATCCTTTGTGTTGTCAACAATCTCATGTGGCGCCCACCACTCTTCATCATCTGAGTTTTCCTCAACTCCAAAGGGTTCTCTTTCCACAGCTCTTTGTTCAGCTTCAACTTCTAGAAACACTTCCCCCCCCACTTAGAGGTTCAGTGTCCTTAGTGAACAAGTAGAGGAACTCTTCAATGATAGCCTCCTCTTCAGGTGAGAGGTTCATTTCTTCTGTGACAATGGCATTGCAAAATTCCTTTGGGGTAGCCTCTGGTTTTCCAAGAAAGTGACCTTGAGGCTTGGGACCAGCTATGCCTTTGTTGTTCTCCAGTGTTTTGACTCTTGCAGCCAATCCATCAAACTTGTTGGTGAGCTCTACATTCACTGAATCAATTTTGTTGTGGACCTCTGCAAACTTCTTGTTCATTTCCAAGGTTGTGCTGACTTGACTGTTGATCATTTGTTGCATGAGGGTCTTGAGTTCAGTGTCTTGAGAGCTGGAGGAAGCTTGTCCTTGAGCTTGAGCATTGAATCATGGAGGGTTGTAGGGCGCCCTAGGCTGATAGTTGTTGTTCCTCTGCTGAAAACCTTGATTGTTGTAGGGGATAAAAGGTCTTGGTGCAGCTTGCTGTTGCTGTTGAGGGTAAACCTGGTCTTGTGGGTTGGCAACATTGTTGTTCCTGTAAGACAAGTTGGGATTTGGTCTGTAGTTCCCATAGTTGTTGTAACCACCTTGGTTGCCCAAGTAGTTCATCTCCTCAACTTGGCATTGTTCCTGATCATCAAGCTGAACCATGTCTCCCACAAAGTGAACTTCTTTCTTTTCCCTTAGCAACAAGTCCAGCTTCTCATGTAGAGACTTGATCTCTTTCTTGCTAGATTCTAACTCATCCTTAGCACTCTTTGGTGCTCTATCAAACTCCCCATTGTAGTTTCCATCTGAACTGAGCCAAATTCTCTACTAACTCCAAACCTTCATCTACATCTTTTGACAGGAAGTTCCCATTTGATGCTGTGTCCAGAAGCATTCTTATCTTAGGCAAGGCTTCTCTGTAGAGAGTGGACAGCAAAGAGGCTTGTGAGAAGCCATGATGAGGGCATTGCAGAGTGTAACCCTTGAATCTTTCCCAAGCTTCTCCAAAGCTTTCATTGTTCCTTTGTGCAAACCCTGAGATTTCATTCCTGATTCTAACAGTTCTGGAAGTGGAGAAGAATTTTGCTAGAAAGGCTTTCTTGCATTCATCCCAGCTGGTTATACTGCCTTGGGGAAGATTTTTCTCCCACTGGTGTGCCTTATCTCCTAGAGAAAAGGGGAACAGTCTGAGCTTGAAGCCATCTTCACTAACTCCATTTATCTTGGTCAAGGAACAGAGCCTATCAAAGTTGTCTAGATGGTCCATGGGGTCTTCAAGTGGTAGCCCATGGAATTTGCTGCCTTGAACCATTGAAATCAAACCAGACTTGATTTCAAAGTTGTTGTTTTGGACTACTGGTGGGATAATGCCTGTCCTGTTGTTGTAGGCATTTGATGCATCACCTGCGCCAATAGGTCTAGCTCCTCTTGGAGCTTGTGCAGCGCCTCTTGGTCCTTGCTCACCTTGTAAGCCTTGAACACCTTGGTGTCCCTGTATGCCCTGAGCTCCTGCAGCTCCTTGAGGACCCTGAAATCTGTTGTCGTCCATGGCTTGATCTTGAATGTTCATACCAAGCCTTTGCAAGTGTTGCTGTCTTTCTTGCTGTCTCCTTGCTCTCTGTCCTCTGTCCAGCAGGTTGATGTTGTCTATGAACTCCACAAGGTTGCTTGAACCTCTGGACCTCAAGTTCATATACCTGAAAGACAGAAATGAAAGTCAAAGAGAGTTAGTAACCAAAAAAAAGTAAAAGCTTGATCTTAAGGATTCTACAAACTCTAATGATTCAAACTGTTTCCCAAATGGCAATGGCACCAAATTGATACAAGGGTTTTACCCCTTGTAGGACAATTGCCCTAGCTTGTACTAGTCAGTTGCAGTATAGCATAGGGTTGTATCAATCCAAATGGGAAGAGTTGAAAGACAGAAGAGTTGAGAGTGGAATCTCTAAGTCAAGCAAGCTAGGAAAGGGGTTTTGTTGCCTAAGCAACAGTTCTAACAACCTAAGTGAAACAAGCAGCAACAAGGTGAAAGCAAAAGCAAACTAAGCAATTCTAAGCAAGAAAAACAGAGTAAAACAGAGCAAATCCGAAATTCAAATTAGAGAAAGACAAGTTCCTAGATGTGGTTATTGACTTTGGAGAATTTCAGACATTAATTAAGGCTGTTTCAAACTACATTGATCAAGCAAGTAAGCAAGCAATGGTGGTTCCTAGACATAGAGTTCACAACTAAGCTAGTTAGATCCAATCTCTTGGCAAATAACCCTTTGCTAAACATCTTAACAAGAACTAACTCTCATTAGTGCTAAAACATCAAGCAAGCAAGACTAATCAACTCTATTCAAGTCAAAATTCTCCTCAAACAGTCAATCTCTTGAGCCAAGGCCAGCAAATCCTCTATTAAACAGGTTCAGCATTTCATCAAACACTTGGTGGGCATAAGAAAAAACTAACAACCTAGACCAGTTTGATCAAGACTAATCTAGCATGAATAACAGATTAATAGAGAGGAACTCATAAACAGAAGCACATAACAAGCCTTAATCAAGCCATAGATTCCCCTAATCTACCACATCTAGAAATCCTAAGGTAACTACTCACTCATAATCATGTTTAACACCAAATCACAAAGGGAGAAGATGCTAATCATGATTAAAAGAAAGATTAAAGAAAGATTAAAGCAAACACTTGATTGTATTAAACAAAGCAAAGAAATTGTCTTACAAACTTAAAGAAATAGCTTAAGAACAGTATTTTGACAAGACCTCTCGAAAATATAGAAAAAGAGGCTATTTATAACCTAAGGGAGAAAACCCTAGAAAGGTGGCAAAAGTGTAATTAAAAACAGGTTCGGGCTGGGTCAGTATCGGTCAGTTGTGTCGACCTCCAGTGACCGAAATTTATCTGTATCGGTCATCAGTGATCGACACACACGACCGAAATTAGAACGGTGTGTTTGTGTCGACCACATCAGACCGATACTGGTGATCGATACTGCTCCATTTCGGTCACCAGAGACCGAAAATCACCAGGCTCTGACCGAAAACTTCTGCAGAGATCTTCTGCTTTGATCCTTCTTGCTCCCTTTTGTCCAGCTAGCCTCCTGGATCATTCCCAAAGCTCCTCCAAGCTCCTTTAAGCTCCAAAAGCACCTAAAAACATCCAATATGCAAGGAAAATGCAATCTATACTCCTAATGCAACCTAAGTCTAAAAGGGAGAAGAAAATGAGACAAAAGCTAAGGGAAAATATGCAAAAGAGGACCAAAACATGTACTAAATGCAGCCTTAAATGGTGTAAATACAAGGGATATCATGGAGCACGAGCTCCATGTGGCGGAGCACTATGAACGCGGTCTCGCGGACAGGATTAGTGAGCTTTATGCCGAACTGCTCGTGATCCGGGACCAATTTTCGGAGGCACAAACTTCCGCCCGGAGAGAAGATCTGAGCGCGGAGGTGAAGCACCTGACGACGGCGTTGGCTGACAGCCAACAAGACTTGAAGACCCGCAGGTGCGAATGCTCCGCGAGACCATGGCGGTGTACCAGATGTTCACTCCTGTGACCGATACGAACCTCGCGCTGATGGCGGCCGAGACTTTTACGAACAGCCAGAAAACGATCTGCATGCTTAGGCAGGAGCTCGAAGAGGAGCGTCGGCGGAATGGATCACGGGGGATATACGCTCCAGGGGCAGCAAGAGGCACTGGAGGCGCAGACCCTTCTTCACCGGCAAAATCTTCACGCCCGCTGGGTTTTTAAAATTAAACTACTCTTTTTTGGGAACTTCTGTCCCTTGTAAAATGTAACTTTTGCACTCTGGACCGGTGGCCGCTATTGGCATTTTCTTTTTTAATGCACTTCGAGTTTGTTGTTGCACATATTCGTTTTTATGCGTTCTTTTCATACTTCTGCTTCATTTCGCGAACCTGACTCTTTGACCCCGGGGCCAGTACGCGCGATGGTCTAAGAACCTTAAGCTATACTACAATTGTCTATGAAGGATTTTTAATTGCAAAGAGCAATAAAACACTCTTAGCAATTTAGCGTTGTTGCCTTTTGGGATTGTTTGATGATAGAGGTTTTAATTTTCTATGAGACTAAGTTCTTATTGTATTTTGTTTATTAAAACAATTTACTTGAGTGATGTTTCAGGTACAAGCAATGCATGCTCTCCATGTGAAAATTCCAGGCTTTTCTAACAACATGCTCACTATGTGTATGGTTAGATCTCTCAAGAAAGCTACAACAATGGGTTTGCTCACTACGGGAGCACACACATGAGCTTTACCCCACCACTTCAACAAGGTCTATGTATTCACTCTCCCACTCCAGATGTTATGGTGAAAAACATACTCCAACAACTTCTCCATGGGCAAGCTAAGGAGACTTTAGAGTAGAATATAGTGTTTGATGCGCTCTACAACAAGCTGGACAGCTAATATGGTGAACTTTCTATCAAGATTGATAATTTGACCACTAGATTCAAGACTTTGGAGAATAACAAGAGAATTTCCACAACTTCAAAGTCTCAAAATCAGCTTCTTGGAAAGCCTGAAGCAAACCCAAAGGAGTATTACCATGCTATCTCCTCTTATGGGGTTCATTCTCTTTCTGACTACGCTAATGTCAATCAAGACATTAATATCCAGTGGGGGGGGAGGGGGGGGGGGGGGGGGGGGGCCTGCTGCTAGTGATTAAGTGAGTAAGGAAGAAGGCAAGGTTATTGAAGATTTTCTCTTGGGTATTGCTGGAGATAAGGCCACTGAACTTGGGGTTGTTGAAGCTGGAGTGTGGGTGACTAAAGGAACTGAATGTGCTGAACATGATGAGCTTTTGTATAAACCTCCTCCACCCTACAAGCCCACTCTTCCATTTCCAGGGAGGTTTGAGATGGGCATTCTAGCAGAGCATGAAGCTTTGTTTCTTCAATCCATGAAGAAAGTTGAGAGGAGTTTTCAGACTCTCAAGGAACCACACTTGCTTCATCCCAGAATAATGGCCCTCAAAGATGAGCTTATGGCCAAACCGAGAAAGCTGGGTGAAGACAAGGTGTCTACTCCCGAAGTTGCTCTCCAAGAAGCTGTAAAGCCTGTTGTTATAAAGAAGCTTAAAGATCCTGGATGTTTCACACTATCTTGTACAGTTGGAGGATCCTTATTCAAAAATTGTTTGTGTGATCTTGGATCCAGCATAAATCTTATGCCTCTTTCAATTGCCAAGGGCCTAGGCTTTAAGAGCTTCAAGGAGAGTGAAATCTCTATTTTCTTAGCTGATGGAACATGAAGAGTTCCAGATGTTTTGATGGTGGATTTACCTGTCACGATGGGAAAGGTGAAAGTACTAACTGATTTTATGGTACTACACTTAGAAGGTGAGATCAAGAACCAATAATCTTGGGTAGACCATTTTTAGCTTCAGTTGGAGCAGAGTTTGATGCAAAGAATGGACTAATAGAGTTGAGGCTAATTGATGATTAAGTGCTCAAGTTTGACACAAATAAAGTAAATTGTGGAGCTGAAGAGCAAGCTTACTTACTAGAGGTTAAAGCAATGCTAAGAGGAGCTGAGAATCGGCCTCTCATCAATGAGTATGATGGGATAGGCTTTGATGGATGTTGCCTCTCTATATTGTTTGAAGATCCACAGCCTACACCAAATGAAGAAGAGCCCAAGGAGGCCCCAAGGGAAGCCAAGTGAGGTGAAGCCAGGCTGAAATTTCTCTCTTAAGGCATGAGTTTGTAGCTGTTGGATTCAACAGATGATGAAGTGGCGTTCAAAGTCAAGTTCAAGGGAAAATCTCAACCTTTTTCACTTTTCAAGACTATCAACACCATCCAAGGCCTCCATTGCAACAATGCAAGTTCAGCAAAGGCACACCCTGCCCATCTGAAGGAGCACTCTCCACCATCAGCCACTACTACTCTTACACAACGTTCAGCAAAGAGTTCCTTAACTCCTCCCTCCCCCAACTAGAAGAATGGGGTGAAACATCAAACTATGAGATGTAAAACAAGCACACTTAGAAGGTATTCCCATGTTATCCATGTATATACTTGTTTTTATCTTTAATTTTCTGTTTTAGTGTTGTGTGAGTCAGGTTTGCTAAGTAGATAGTCAAGGAGTAAGAAGAATGGATAAGGAAAAGTTTTAAAGTTCTGTATCGGGGTACCATATCAGACACTTATCCGATATCGGGTAGTATTGAGGGTCATATCGGGCAGATGGCCAATACTGAGGAAACAACAAAATCAGGCATACTGATGCAGCCTGATATCGGTTGTTTGTATGCCCGATATCAGACACAAAATTTCTACATATCAATGTCCAGTATCGGGGTATTGCCCCATACAAACTTAAAATTCAGGTAAGTCAACTCTATCTCACTTGCGTTGACCCGAGCCTTTACCCCTTTAAAACCATCTTCTACCCTGATACCCCACTTCTCTCGTACCCCAAAATTGCCTCTAAGCATAACTCCTTCGATTCTCACTCAAATTTCTTGATTCAAACCCCCTACAAACTCAGTTGAACTCAAGTTATCTTGTTTTTCACTTGTTTTAAAGCTTCCATCCATCAATCATCCAAGGTATGTCCCTGAAAATTTGAAATTCCTCCACCATCTCCAACGGTGGATTTTTGAGAAAAAACTTGGTAGGATAGTGGAATTGGAAGGGAAAACATTGGGTTTTTATTTATTAATGATCTTGTGATAGTTAGGATTGCTAGCAAACCTTGTTGATGATTGATTGTAAAATTTCTGAAAATTTGGTGCATGAACACTTTTGGATTAAATTTTGCAATTAATCTCTTGAAACTTGTTAGATTTCAATATTTCCAATTCCATTAGGTTTCTATCACCTTGTTTGAACATGAATGCTTGCAAATTTTGTCTTTGAATAACTTTGAAAATTTGGAAATTTTTGAAATTGTTGAAATTTTGGCTAAGTATTGAAATCAAGTTGTGTTCTTGTGCTTCCATGCTATTGTTGCTTGCCTAATGAACTTATTTATTAGTGAATAGGCACCTCATATACAAATTATAAGCTTATTTTAAAGATGTATTCATTATGCTTATAGTTGTGTAGGTGTTTTCTCTTTTGTAGAAATGGGAAAATCCAAAGCTCAACAAGCAAAGGAGAGGGCTGACAAAGCTGGAAGGGCTGAGAGAGTTAGACGGAAACGCCTAGTGCTGCAGGAAAGTGAGTGTAACTCTGATGAGAAGCTTTAAAGGAGAAGCAAGAGAGGAAATGATCCTGCTCAAACGCCACTTGCTCAAGCACGCAAAGCCCTAATTTCTGAAGAGGAGCGCCTAAGTAAAGCTCTCAATATAAAGTTCAAGGGAACTAAATATGTTGATATGCTGCTGTTGCATAGCTTGGAGCTTCATGAGGACATCAGCCAGCTCTTCAAGTGCATGGGATTGGAGAAGTTTTTGGCATTGGTCTACCCCTCTTTCAAATTTGCTACTTGTCAATTCATCTCTTCTTTGCAAATGAACTTCTACAAGCCCACATAAGCTGGTAACAAGAGCTATGGAGATGGCTATATCAAGTTCAAGGTGGGAAGTACAATCTACCACATGGGTTTCAACCAACTCAATGAGATCTTTGGGATAAGTAGAGGAAGAACAAGGCACACAGTGATTAAATTTGCTGAGAAGGAGCATGATAGAGTGTGGGGAGACATTAGTGTGGGAGCACACAAATCTGGTGCAGTTAAAAGATTCCTAATCCGCCATCCTGCTTTGAGGTATGCACACAAGGTGCTAGCTCACACATTCTTTTAGAGGAGTGAAGCATAAATGGTCATTGAAGAAGATATGTCCTTGCTATGCATTGGGTTGAGGCACATTCTCATGGAGACAAGTGGTGGAGAAATGATATAAGGAGAGTTAGCTGGAGACAAGTGGTGGGGACACTTAGCATTTTGCTCAAGAGGTTTCTCCACTACAAGCATTGGGTTGGGACAGCTTCAGACATTAGATCTCAAATCGGTTTTGCAGGCCTCATTACTCTTATCTTGGAAGCTGCATCTACCCCTTTGAGAGAGTCTCCACATCCACCAGAATTTTTTGACAGATCCTACCTTTTCAAGACTAGGTTATTTGTGGGAACCATGGAGGATAAGCTGGTTTATCAGTTCAACACTACCTTGAGAACAAGGAGTAGGATGCTTCGACTCAATTCCCACAACACCACTTTCAGGATTACGAGCCATATTAACTTCATGCCTCAAGAGAGTAAGCTTGTGGATACCCTTGCTAGGCAACCACAAATAGAGGAAAAAAAGGACAGAGGAGCATGAGATCTTGTATGGGAGCCAAAATTACTACTTCAGCCTCTATGACAAGCCTATCTCAAGTGATGTGAATAAAGAAGCTCACAAGCAACTCAAGCTGCTCCAAAGATAAAACAAATGTTAGGACAAGACTATCAAAAAGCTTGTCGAAACAGTGAAGGGGATGAAGAAGCAGATTAAGAATCTGACCAACCCAACTGGTGGGAATTCTAGAGCTCAAGACGAGGATATTGAGAACAGTGAAGAACACTCACTAAGGGCTGAAAAAAGTTGCTCCTTTAGACAAAAACCAAGGCCAAGAGAGCATGTAGACCCTCCAAGATCTTCCTCACATGAAAGGCGCAGCAGGAAGAGGAGTGTAACTCATTCCCATCCCTCACTCTCCAGCAACATGTCCTACTCCATGGACACCAGCTCATCATCCTATTCTCAGGAATTCTAAGGTACACTCCTCCTACCATTGTAAACACTATCTTTTGCTTTGCATTTTTACTTTTGTTTAACTCTCTTCCATTCTTTTCTCACACATAGGAATATGTGTGATTTACGTGTGGGGGAGAAAGCATCTCATACTGTTTGATTTGTTTTCTTATCGCATCATGCATACATGTAGCATTTCACGCATTCACTTAAGGCACTGAAAAATCATAAAAATCTGAAAATTTTGAAAACTACAAAGAAAATTTCATGTAGTTGCATTCATTCATTTGCTTAGGATTGAGTCTAGTTTTCACTTCATATAGTTTTCATTCATATGTATAGGGAGTAATGATGATTGCCTTGCATAATGTCAAACTTTAAAATTGTGTTCAATGCCCTAGTTATTAGTTGATTGATGCTTGCGATCTAGTTTGAACTGAATGTTGAACCACATTTGGAATTCTTTGCATTGTCACCGTTGTCTAGTTGAAGCTTGTATGAACTAATTTTAATCTTTATCTATTTGAACCATAATCTTGACTTGTTAATTATCATGTCTTGTGTATTGAAAAGTTTTTTCATAGATACCTAAATACATACTTTTTCTTTTTTCTTTTTGCTACTCCTGATACTCCAAGTATAACTCCTCATCCTTAACCATAACCTACTTTCAAACCATTGAATCATTTTGTGAGATTGAAAGGTCTTTTTCCATAGATGAGCTTAGTAAAAAATGTTGGGATCTATAACTACATTGGAAAGACTTCCATGTAGAACTAGCTCTACATTTTGAGCTAGATTAGGCTAGGATTATGGGTTTATATGGCATGGGTTTTATTTGGGTTTTTCAAGAGAAGAAAAGAAGAAGAGAAAGCAAAGGAGTAGGAGTGCAACACAAGTTACCTTGGGAGAGTTAGCTAAGTGAATCAAAGAGGGTTAAATACAAAGAAGAAAGGTGCAAAGCAAAGTTAAAAACACGTCCAAAGGATGAGAAGAACCAGCAAAGACAAAGAAGAGCCCATACATACCAAGAAGCCAACCACCAAGAAGATTCAAAGAAGAAGATGCATCCTAAAAGAAGCTCCAAAGAAGAAGGAAGAAATGGTGGTATCAAAGAAGAAAAAGTGGTTTAAGTAAAAGGTAGAATAGGATATGTTTTTGGGTAGAAGAATAGGATTTTTTGATCATTTATGGAACTTGGGTAGATGAATGTTTACCTTTATATGCATAAGTTCTTCTTTACCCTTAGCATTTTACCAAAGCTCATCTTATATTCATGAGAGATCTCTTGCATATTCATTGAACTAGTTCGAATTTGATGAGATCATTTTAGTCTCATAGCCTTTTCCTTAGCCAAATGAAAGCACTTGATTTGGTAAGCATGATTCATATGGTAACACTTAATTGAATGTTAAAAGGATTAATTGATGTGATTTCTAGTGTAGGCTAAGACTTGAGTGCTTGTAATTTCTTGTGATGAATGTGGCTAGATTCTTTAGAGTATAACAAAATCATATGCATCGTAGAACTGTTAACTTGGACATTAAGCACATTTGACATTTTAGGCTATGAACTCCCATTTTCAAACTGCATTCCCTTGTTTGTCCTTGTTTGTTTGAGGGCTAGCAAAAGGCAAGTGTGGCGGTGTTGATAGCTTGCATAATTGCTACATTTAAGGCTTCATTTAGTATAGTTTTTCATAGCATATCATCTATTATATAGTCTAAAGTGTCCCATTTGCATTCATAGTAGACTTATAGTGCATTAGTATTAGGAATGCATATTTTCTTGCATTTAGATTGTATTTCAGGTTCATATGAGGCTAAGGAGAGCACTCAGAGAGTTGAGGATCAAGCTGAAGCACGAAGGAACACTCAAAGGAGCTGGAGAAATTTTGCCAATCTGTATCGGAGTTGAGTATCGATCAGGAGCCCGGCATCAGACCATATCGAGCAATATCGAGCTTTACCATGATACTGAAGAAAGAGCTAAAACTGGTGTTCTGGAGGAGCTCAGTATCGGCCAGGAAGCCGATATCAGAAGAAGGTACTTTGTATCGACCACCGACATCCACCTCCTTCCAAGGAGTTTTGAACTTGGTCAACCTTCCAAGGAGTTTTGAACTCGGTCAACCTTCAGATTTCAAGCTTTGATCAAGTTGACCAAGTTTTGACTCTTGAACTATTTAAGTCAAAAACCTTATCTTATCATGAGATTATTCTTTATTATCTTATCTTTAACAAAAACATTATCTCTCATCTCTCTCTCTTGTTCTTGACCAATTTCCAGTTTTGGGTATATTGTAGCAACAATTTAATTTTTCAATATAAGTTTGCATTTCTTGTTGTTGATCTTGTGTTTATTGCTCCTGATCATGATTTCCTACATCTTTTGCTTTGTTTTTTGGTCATACAAAACGGGCACCAGCTGCAGACTGAGTGATTTGTTTCCACGAGAAAGCATAGCAAAGAGAAATCCACTTTAGCATAGAATTCTTTTGGTAACAAATAGACTTGATTTTTTAAAAAATAGACTATGAATAGTGCCAAGAATGAAGTTTCTTAATTGATTTTTCTAGAAAAGGTTGAGATCAGATTAGTTCAGTATTGTTGCCTTCTGACAGTTTGCCTTTGATATTTCCGAATTAGTTCAGTGGCAAGCAACAAAAGAGAAGATTTCTACTAGATTGCAACAATTTTAAAAGATAACTTGATTCGGAGAGATTCACAACTTGAGGTTTAACTTTAGTTGGTTTGCAATGAGCTTTAATAGAATTGTGTAGACTAGATTGCAACAGTTAAAATGTTTGACTGTTTATTGAATTCTCCTCTCCTTTTTATGTTTTCCATCTTTTGGTTTGTTTGATTGTATTATGAATAGATTCTGGGCCGAAACATGTATAATCTCTTACAAAGTGTTATTCGATCATCTCACATCTAAGCTTTGCATTACATACTTTTCAGTTGAGCTAACAGCATATAATCCACTGTTTTGATTGGCTGAAAACATTAATTATTTCAGTCGGAAAATACTAAGAACTTCAATTTTTCTTTTACCTTTTAACCATTTTAGAATATTTTACTTTTTCGTGATAGTTTGTATTTAATATTTTTTAATTAACATCATAATTTTGAGTTACTAAATATGAAATTTTTAACTTAAATGTGTATAAATATTTTATTATTACATATACAAAATGTAATTTAAAAAAAAATAAAGTATCATATTTTTCAAGTAGAAATTGCTTTTCATTCTAAAAAGAGTTCATTATTACATATATAAAATATAATTCTATAAAAAAATTGTATGATATATTTCAATTTAGATTTTTTTGTTGTTGTAATATACACATTATAGTGTTTTTTACAAATTTAGCTTTCTTATTACAAGAAAAAGAAATAAAAATTAATAAACCAAAAAAACCAATGCTAAAGAGTACAGAAATAATGATTGTTATTAAAATCTCGCCCATCCATATTGATATCAAATAGCATAGCATCAGCATTACTTTTTTCAAAGGATGCTTCATCCGGTGGTGGCTCTTGACGGCAAGCATCGTTGGTCATCATAATATTTCTGGTCCGGTGAAACTGTAAACCACCAATGTTAATGTTGCTATGTTCCTCACGACTCATGAAATCAAAAAGGAAATGCCCTGGTTAACTTATAGTCATGATTGGACTTTTTTTTTTTTTTTGTTCACCAACTGCTTCCATTAAACTTAAACTGCCACAATACATGAAATCGAGGGAATTATCCATCCTCTTTGATCACAACAACAAACTACAGGAACTACATAATTTAAACCAGATAAGGCTTCATAGAAGCATGACAGCGAATTAAAGCTAAAGCTAAAATACGTCCAAAGAACAGTCTCAGCAAAGCTAGACCGAAAGAGGTTAGTCACTTTAAATTGTGACGTTGAAAGCCAATCCTCGCTTCCGAAGTTCGCCAAAACAAACTCGGTTGTATCTTCTGGCCCCGTACAGACCGCTACACAAGCTACACAAGATAACAAAACGGCAACAAAGTTGACAACAATTCCCGGCATTGAAGCCGAAACAAGAGCCCCTCTCATAAAAAGAGGGCAAGGTAGTAAGGTTCTCTCCCAATGGGAGGAAAAGAGAATAGATCTCTCCCTGAAAAGGGAGGAAAGTGAAGCACAACACTCCCTAATAAGGGAGGAAATTAACAGGGTTTTTATCCACCATAGAGGCATAGAGATAAATTTTAACTTGGAACCACAGAAAACCAATAAATCATATAAGACACGCCCAAAACTGAGAGACCAATGACCCAACCAAGCCAATCTTACACATTTGTCGGAAGTTGAAGATGAAACGAAGAAGACGACCGGAGGAATAACACCAATGCCGGAGAAAAAACCATATCTAGAAAAACCAATCTCTAAAGGGGCAGAAAGGGTGACATAGGCGATGCAAACTTCCGGCAAATGCAGAAGAGACAACGGAAACAGAACCACCCAATAATCTGGTGGATCAGGAGGGTCTGGTGGATCCGGAGGAACCACGGCCAACACCACCGGCGACGCCGGAGAAAGAAGAGTCGCCTCATCCGGATTTGGAGGGTCCGAGGGAGGAGAGGAGGATTCACGGTGCCAGAGCTGCTTCATCGGAGCCATGGGGAGACGTGGGTCGGGAAGCTCGGAAGAAAGGAAGGGAATGGGGGTTCGTCGGGAAATAAGGGAACGACGAAGGAGAAGAAGGATTCAGTCAGATGGGGTGGAGATTCGACTGCACCTGCTTCAAAGGGCTAGATGAGCGGACGGCCGGAGGGAAGACAGTGTCGAAAGCTCATTTCAAAGATGAGATCTGCTTCACACGGCTGCCTCGGGAAAGGTGCCTGGAAGAGAAGCTAGGGCGAACTCTATTTTGTTTTTTCTTTATAGTCATGATTGGACTATTGTTCATGTTTTGATGGTCCTACGCTCTTCAAATTTTGCATCAGGAAGGGGAAGATGTTGCATGAAATCTTATATCCTCCTCAAATGCATGATCGTATCATTTGAAAAAAATAGCAATTTGTATATCTTATTGAGGTTAAGACCGTCAATTTTACATTCACCACTTAGTTGCACCATCACCTCATCCATCGCATACACTTTGTTTTTCTTTCGAGTCCTTCTCAATTTCTTATCATTCTTAGTTGTCTTCTCTTTCATGTATGATTCAAGAGTCGTCTCTTTCTTCTACCTCTCGAATTCTGGCAATGCAAAGAAGTCGTATAAGAGGCCACGGACCTCCTTAACGGATGGCCACACCATTGACTCAGTCTTGTTAGGATTGAACATGATCAAAAATGTTTTTACATTACAGAATATCGTTAACTCTTCTGTCTCTTTCATCAGCTCAACCTCATTTCCTTCAAACTTATAAAACTTGGTCAAATTAAACTTATTGGGATGTGTAACAAATAAATAACTCACCATAATATAACTTGAAATTAGATATATAATTTAGTTGTTATTGTATTTAAAACTTTGGTAGGTTACTTAGTTTGGTGGGTCAATTTCAAATTTGGTAAGTGATTTATTTTGATCCGTAATTTGTGTGTATTAATAAATCATTTTGACTTATTTTTATTTTTGTAATGAATTTATTTTTTATATTAAGTTTTGAAGTATTAACAAGTATTCATTATTTTTTATTCAAAATTTTAAAAACATGTTTTTATTTATAAATTATCTATAAGTATATTATTTTTTCAATTAAATCATTTATTTATCTGACAACATTAATAATAGGCTAAAATTAAGACTACCTTGCTTCACTCAAGTAACTGGTAGAGGGAGCGGCTTGTACATTATAAAGAGGAACTGCAAGTTTGTCAATACAAGAAAACATTATTAATTCCTACCAAATTTCTTTTCAAATGTTCGGTAGAAAAGACATTTTACTAATTTTCTACTAAATTATGACCTAAAATATAATTGGAAAGAAATTAGTAGGAATTTTTCTACCAATATAACTGGTCAGAAAATGGTCAGATTTTATTTTCCAATTTTCTACCAAATTTTCTACGCTTTCTAATTTGGTAGATACATGGTAGAAAATCAGTTAAAAATCTTTGACCAATATAATGGTGGAAAAGTCGTCAGAAATATTTCTACCAGATTCCTACGAAAATATATTTGTTGGTTATGGAAAGAATGTCATAGGAAATTAATAACCGTTTGATAATATAGCCATTACATAATGACCGTTTGATAATATAGCCGTTGCAATTTTGATTTTGGTAGAAAATAGAAAAACTGAAACAAAATGGTAGAAAAGTCGTAGGAAAGTTCTAAAAAACAATAAAACCATTAGCAACACAAAAAATGTCTATATATAAAGATATTGAATGAGAAAATGCAAACACAACCAAAAACAAACTCGAAAATCTCTATAAATGTCTTCAAACAATAATAATTAGAGGTCAAGGATGTACAATGATAGATGAGATTCAAGTACGGGATGTCTTAATAAAGAATTTGCGGCTGGACTCACCGAATTGATGCGATTTGCAACAAATCAGGACATATGCTTGGAAAGTGGTAAGTTATTTTTTCCTTGTCCAAGATGTGATAATAATAAATTCATATGTTTGAATAAAGTGTGGAATCACTTAAGTAGTCGAGGATTTAGGCCAAATTACAAGGTGTGGTACTGTCACGGAGAATCTGATTACATGAATGTGGGTAATAGTAGTGAATATGTGGCAGAAGGGGTAGAGCAACCTAGAATGGCAGAAAGGGTAGAAGAACCTAGAATAGATGAAGAGAACATAGATACAGTTCAGATGGTTCGTGAAGCATATATGCAAAATATGCATACGTTTCCAGAAGAAGGGAATAGAGTAGAGCAACCCAATTTAAAAGCAAGAAGATTTTTTTTTCATATGTTAGACGCAGCGAAACAACCTCTATATGCAGGTTGTAAGGCCGGACATTCTCCTTTGTCAACTGCGACAAAGTTGATGAATATAAAAACGGAGTACAATTTGTCTGAGGATTGTATAGATGATTTTGCTAATTTTGTGAAAGATATTTTGCCTGAAGACAATTTGGCACCAGCTTCATATCTTGCGATTGAGAAGCTCGTTTCTGGTCTTGGTTTGTTTGCTATATCAGATGATCAATGCATCGATAACTGTATGATTTACTGGAAATCAGACGCAAACTACTTGGCTTGGCGATTTTGTGGAAAGCCTCAGTTTCAGAATACTAGTGGAAGATTTTGAGAGCCTTTCAAGCGTATGTGGTATTTGCCGCTAGTAGATAGGTTGAAAAGGTTATATCAGTCTGAGCGAACTGCAAGGGCTATGAGATGGCATGAAGATCATTCAAATGAAGGCAAAATCGCTCATCCTTCAGACGCAGAGGCATGGAAACACTTTCAAAAGTTTATCCGTTTTTTGCATCAGAGAGCAGGAATCTATACTTTGGACTATGTACGGATGGCTTCAACCCATTTGGAAAACATGGAAGATAGTATTCAGTGTGGCCAGTCATTGTCACACCTTACAATTTGCCTCTGTCTTTGCGTATGAAACGGGAGTTTTTATTTCTCATAATATTTGTTCCTGGTCCGGAACACCCAAAGTGGTCCCTTGATGTGTTCTTACAGCCACTGATTCATGAGTTGAAAGACTTATGGGAGCATGGAGTTCAAGCATACGATGTCTCATGCCAGCAAAATTTTATAATGCGTGCAGTGCTAATGTGGACCATTAGCGATTTTCCCGCATACGAAGTGTTATATGGGTGGACAACACATGGAAGGTTATCATGCCCCTACTGTCAAGATAATACAGATACATTCCAGTTAAAACATGGACGGAAGACATGTTGGTTTGATTGTCATAGACGCTTCTTGCAAACCTCGCATCTTTATCGCCGCAACAAAAAGGGGTTTTTGAAGAATAGAGTTGTTCGTGACAATCCTCCGCCTGAGGTTAGTGTTTTACATATATTGAAGGAACTTGAAGATGTTGGTGTTGAGAGGACAGTGGTGTGTGGTGGCAATGGGCATTCTCGGCTGAATGGTTATGGAGATTATCACAATTGGCACAAGAAGAGTATTTTTTGGATTTGACATATTGGAAAGATCATTTGTTGAGACACAATCTCGATGTTATGCACATTGAGAAGAATTTCTTCGACAACATCATCAATACTGTTTAAAATGTTCAAGGGAAGACAAAAGACAATTTAAAGTCTAGATTAGATTTGCCCCAACTGTGTGCTCGTGATGCTCTACATGTCTTACCAAATGGAAAGGGTCCCATCCCTATTTTTAGAGTAGATGGAGAAGCAAAGGATATATTTTTCCACTGGATTGTCCATAATATAAAATTCTCAGATGGTTATGATTCAAACCTATGAAAATACGTTGATAGGCAAATTAGCTGGAATGAAGAGTCATGATTGTCATATTTTTATGCAACGTTTGCTACCATACGCTTTTGCTGAACTTTTGCCCAAAACCGCGCATGAAGCTATGATATATCATTATTTTTATGGTTTTTAACCATAGTATAAGTCCTTTTTAATGAGTCTTTTTGGTCTTTTTAGAGTCCTAGTAGAGTCTTTGCAGGTTATAGCATGACTGGAGCATAATTGGAGGTTTTGGAGCTTTTTGGGTCATTACAAGAACCAACCCCGAAGGAAGCAAGTCAGAACCATTGTCCTGCAGTGGGTGACGATCGTCACCAATTATGGGTTGTCGCTCGTTACCAGCCTCTGAAGAGAAATCGCGTCTTCTATTAAAAGATGGAAAGGAAATTGCAGTTTTGGCCCAAAAGTTTCATTATTTACAAGAAGACCTAAGCTCGTGTTTTAGCTTGTATATTAGATTTTATAGCCATTCTTTTGGTATATATCTTGTATCTTATTTCCTAGAGAGTTTTAGAGAGAGATTTGTAGCAGAGCTTTTGGAGAGACAAATCAGACTCTTTCAGAGCAGATTTCGAACTCTTTTATCTTTATTTCTCATTTCTTTTATGCAATATATTCTTTTCATGATGTTTGTTTCATTCACCATGTCTGAGTAGTTTGATAGTTAAGTTAGGGATTTTTAAAGGTTGATGAAGAGTTTGTAGAATTGCTAAACTGATAGGAAATCCATTGGTTCTTCATTTGTGCTTGCATTCATATCGATTTCTTAGACATATCATCTGGATTTCGAAACCCTAGGTTGTTTGATAGATGTGAGAACATTATTAATTACCTGAACTAGCATTAGATTAGCAAAACGCCTTAGTGAAAAGAGATTTGGCTTAGGAGGTTCTTTGAACAATTGAACCTGATCATTACTGCATGTTTAGGTTGTTAGAGTTTGCAATGAGATTTGAAACTCTGTGATTCAGACATAGATAACTTCTGCAATGAGAATTGATTACTTATATCTTTGTGTTTCATATTCTAGACGATTTTAATTCATTCCTGATTGCATGCATTCTACACTCTTAGATTCAACCTGCGAATTGTCCTGACTTAGTGCCTTTAGCTTTCTGAACTTTAAGAACAATCATAAAAATGCACTCTTGCATTTATTTAACTATTTCGCATTACATTCATTCATTATCGCTTAGCTTAATCCGAATCTATAATCGCTAGTGTAGTTTACATACTCCTTTGGGATTCGATAACCCCTTATACTATAACTGCATTGATGTGCACTTGCAGTAGTTATATTTGGGTAAAATCTGAGCCCGATCAAGTTTTTGGCGTCGTTGCCGGGGAGTAATAGCTGACTAACTTTCTGCTACTTTTCTTTGTGCTGGTTTCAGGTGTAAGCATAATTGACCAGAAGCAACAAAGAGAAGGGGCTTGTGACTTTGAGCATCGACAAACTCGCTAAGTTGGAGAGGACCATCAGGAAAACTAAGAAACAGTCTACAATGGTTGCTCCACTTGTCTTGGTCGAGGGTCACTTTGTTGACAAAGATGGAAACAGGAGGAATGAACTAGGGCAGCGACTGGATGGGAATGGCAATGTCATAGCTGAACAGGTGGTTCAGCGCCCCAAATGAATCTGTAAACGTTGCTGGGCGTTTTGTGCAGCGGACTCTAGGAGATTACAACAGACCTGACCAGTTTTATGCCAACAGAGCTGCAATCCGCCCTCCTGCATTCCAAAGGAATGATTTTGAGCTCAAGCCTGCTTATTATCAGCTTGTAGGTCAGCATCTTTTTCATGGCTTACCTCATGAGCATCCTATGGATCATATAAAGAGATTTGAGGATTTGGCTTCAAGTGTCAAGGCTAATGGAGTTAGCAATGACTTCCTATTCTGCAAGCTTTTCCCTTACTCTCTTGGAGGAGAGGCTGCTTACTAGCTGAAGCAACTGGAGCCTGGATCTCTGACCACTTGGGAAGACACCAAGAACACTTTTCTGAACAATTTCTATGATGATGCAAGGTCAGAAGAGTTGAGAACGAAAATTGCTTCATTCTCCCAAGGACCCATTGAAGCTTTTAAGGCTTCTTGGCTGAGATTTAAGTCTTATCAAAGAGACTGTCCTCATCATAGTTTCAATCAGGTGCAGCTGCTTGGTATTTTCTTTAGAGGCATTGACTGGAAATACCAGATGGCGTTGGATGCTTCAAGCAGTGGCAACTTTAACACAAACAGACCAGAAGAAGCAATCAGATTAATTGAAAACTTGGCCTGCAGTAACAGCACCAAGAATGCTGACCTTCAGAGGATGCAACAGGCTGGTTTGAATGAAGGGAACCAGATTGCTGAGGTTAAGGCTAAGTTAGACAGTATGCACAGCCTTCTGGTGGGAAAGAAATGTGTCCACTTTGCTGCAGAGGTAGAGACTTTTGAAAATCCAGAGGAGATTGAGCAAAAGGATGGTAATATAATCAATGAAGGGGGGGTTTCAGAGTCAAAGATTTGGGAATCAGCAGTGAAATAGAGGTTACAATGACAATAATCAGAAGAGTACCTTCACAGGAAACCAGAATTGTTCTGGTTATACTCCAATGCCACAGTTTCAGAAGACTGAAGTTGAGAAACCTTACCAGAACAACAGCAACTTCAACAGGAACTATGTTTCTTCTTCCTATCAAACTGCACCTCCACAAGACAGCATGATGGAAGCTATGCTGGAGCAGATCCTAGAAGGACAGCAGAATATTACAGTGGACTTCAATGGCAAGATATATTCGCTGTATCAGGACCTGAATGGAATAATTGAGAGTCTGAACTCTCATATGAAGAAGCTGGATGTTCAGGTTGCTCAACTGCATGAGCTGTTCAAAGGCAAGAGGGATTCCTTCATGGAAAGACTGATATCAATCCCAAGCACCAGGTCAATGCCATTACAGTCAGGAGTGAAAAGGAGCTTAATACAATGCAGAAAAGAGGTTGAGTGCAGAGGAGATCGTGCAACTGATGGAGTTTGAAGATGAAAATTTTGCTGTCTCAGAGTTGAGTGACGAGCGTCACCAAGGAGGAGTGACAATCATCACCAACTTACAAAGGAATCGGGGGTCGTCACAAGTCAGTGACAAGCATCACCCCCTGGTGACGATTGTCACCCACCCCAGAACGAAGCTGCTTCACCTGTAACTGCAGATAATGGCAAGGAAAAGTTTATAAACCCAAGACACCCTTCCCCAAGAATCCTAGGAAGTCTAAACATGAGATAGAAGAAGCCCGATGCAAGACAATGATAGAGAAGCTGATGGTTGAGATTCCTCTTGGTTATGCAGTCAAACTTTCACCTGCACTAAGAAGGTATGTTAAGAGAATGGTTGTTAATGGTGTAAGTCCTGAGGAAGGAGCATTGCTTACCAGAGACATCAGTGCAATTCTCTTAAGCACAGTTCCAAAGAAGAATAAGAAATCGCCTGCTGATGCTCCTAACTTCCTTGGAAGAGTTCATGCATCTGCTGCTTATACACCACCATGGATGAGGAGACATTCTTCTCCACAGAATTCACTGCCACATTTTGTTCCACCAGCTGTCTGAGCAGCAATCAAAGTCAAGCTAATGACTTTAAACGAGCGTTTGGTGGAATGCAACCCACTGGTAAGTTTTTTTTTTCATACGCTTAGTCTAGTTTTCGTTTACATATAAAAAAAAATACCAAAAACATGAGAAAAAACCGAAAAAAAAGAGAGTCAGTTTGTTCAGTTTGCTTTGATGATGTTTTGTGAACTTGTTGAACCATGGGTTATGCTTTGTTTGGATGTATTTGATGTGTGTTTTGAGTGCTCTAACAGTCCGACTTCAGAGTACACATGATGGCATTGCATTAACAGATCCAACAAGATGATTCTGGAGTATCAGACGTGGTGATGATCGTCACCACTGAGAGGTACCTGATCCTTCGCAAGGTACCATTTTCAAACTCGGTTCTACACATTCACTTGCTTATTTTTGATCAACTATAGGCTTAATAACATTGGAGATAATGTTGTTTAAGTATGAGGGTGGTGGCTATTGACGTTGTGTACATTTTGTTTTGTTTTGAGAGTCTTAAAATTGAGTTAAAAACCTGTTTTATAGAGTCAAAATTTTGAAACTATCAGTTTTTCTTGGAACTAACCACAAAACGTTGATGCTTATAAGAACCATTGCCACAGTAGTTGATTACAAGTCTTACTAAGTTAAAAGTCATAAGTAGATCAGTCTAGCAAAGAAGGTTTAGGTTCTTAGAGAATCTGGAAAATTTGCTGTTAGCTCCACCTTAATAAACTTTAAACTTCTTATCTTGGGGCTTGATTCTCGTTGATCTTGATTCTCTCTTTCAGCACTGATAAGGATGTTTAGATACAGTCTCTCTTAGATCTTCCCTGATAAATCTTTTAAGAGTTTAAGTCTATAGAATGGTGCATCATGACCCTGTCTCCTTACAAGGAACAACAATAGTGAACACTCAAGAACATATCTCCTCACAAGGAACACAAGTACTGAGTAGCACCATATCTTAGACTGCAAAAAAATGAGAAAAGAAGTTGAAAAATCGAAAATATCCATAGGAAAATATCAAGGGTAGAGAAAATAGGAGAGTTGTGTTGAGATTGATTTGCTTAGTGTGAAGGAAGGAAAAGAGTCTATAAGTGATTGAGTTGATAAATCCTTGATGAGATATCACACTTAGATAAATAAAAGGAGTTAGCAGTAGAGACTTCAGATTTATTGAAGGAGTTTGAACTAGATTTGAGAGATTGCTAAGCTTGTGATGATTAGAATGAAATTTGATCTTGTGTTGGCTCTGTGGTATGTGGATTCAAAAGTATTGATCAACGTGGTGTTCCTGATGTTTAGCTGACTGTTTCTGTTTTCAAACCTCGACCCTGTTTTTTGTCTGAGGTTTGCTTGAGGGCAAGCAAAAGCTAAGTCTGGGGAGTTGATATATCATTGTTTTTATAGTTTTTAACCATGATATAAGTCTTTTTTATTGAGTCTTTTTGGTCTTTTTAGAGTCCTAGTAGAGTCTTTGCAGGTTATAGCATGACTGGAGCATAATTGGAGGTTTTGGAGCTTTTTGGGTCATTGCAAGAACCAACCCAGAAGGAAGCAAGTCAGAACCATTGTCCTGCAGTGGGTGACGATCGTCACCAATTATGGGTGACACTCGTCACCAGCCTCTGAAGAGAAATTGCGACTTCTATTAAAAGATGGAAAGGAAATTACAGTTTTGGCCCAGAAGTTCCATTATTTACAAGAAGACCCCAGCTCGTGTTTTAACTTGTATATTAGGTTTTTCAGCCATTCTTTTGAGATATATCTTGTATCTTATTTTCTAGAGATCTTTAGAGAGATATTTGTAGTCGAGCTTTTGGAGAGACAAATCAGACTCCTTAAGAGCAGATTTCGAACTCCTTTATCTTTATTTCTTATTTCTTTTATGTAATCTATTCTTTTCATGATGTTTGTTTCATTCACCATGTCTGAGTAGTTTGTTAGTTAAGTTAGGGCTTTTCAAAGGTTGATGAAGAGTTTGAGGAATTGCTAAACTGATAGGAAATCCATTGGTTCTTCATATGTGCTTGCATTCGTATCGATTTCTTAGACACATCATCTGGATTTCGAAACCCTAGGTTGTTTGATAGATGTGAAAACATTATTAATCACTTGAACTAGCATTACATGAGCAAAAAGCCTTAGTGCAAAGAGATTTGGCTTAGGAGTTTTGTGAACTGTTGAACCTGATCATTACTGCATGTTTAGGTTGTTAGAGTTTGCAAAGAGATTTGAAACTCTGTGATTTAGAGATAGATAACTTTTGCAATGATAATTAATTAGTTATATCTTTGTGTTTCATGTTCTAGACAATTTCAATTGATTCCTGATTGCATACATTCTACACTCTCGGATTCAACTTGTGAATTGTCCTAACTTAGTGTCTTTAGCTTTCTGAACTTTAAGAACAATCATAAAAACGCTATCTTGCATTTATTTAACTATTTCGCATTACATTCATTATCGCTTAGCTTAATCCGAATCTATAATCGCTAGTGTAGTTTACATATTCCCTTGGGATTCGATAACCCATTATACTATAACTGCATTGCTGTGCACTTGCAGTAGTTTTATTTGGATAAAACGTGAGCCCGATCAAGCTATTGCAGGTAAATATTACTTCATTAATTTCTTATACCGTATAGTTAATCTATTAATATATTGTATAAGAATTTAATGTTGCATGTTTAAATGTAGGGGTAAGTGCATTCTTCAGATATCTATGCACGCGATCACTTACAGTTGATGGGATTCAACATTTGTCTGACAACATACCTGTGCTCCTCTGTAACCTCGAAAGGATTTTTCCACCTTCTATGCACGCGGTAAATGTAGTTTTCTTTTTAATATTTCATTAAGATGTTTACTTTTGGGTACTATGAGATTACTCACTTGAATGTTATATCCAGCAAGAGTTCAACTGGGATTCGCGTATTACTGAGATCGTCCGCATTGCTTACCTAAAGCAAGCCACTGCCTCTTTCACATCCCACTTAGGTACGTGGAAGAAGACATTGAGAAGAAAAGCACCAGATGAGATACCAGATTGGATGAAGGCAAAGGGAGCTCTCTTTAACGGTTACATGAAGATGTGGAGGGATCTGAACAAAGCTTCACAAGCAGCCAAAAACTCCAGAAACCGGAAAAGCCAAAGGGGTGGTTTAGGCATGGTGATCCACAACAATGGTTCAAAAACCACAGAACGTCGATGGGACGAAATGGTAAAACTAAATCTTACATTTTTATTTGCTGCCTCTAATTGTTAGTTAATTTGTAATGAATTTGTTTCAAATGCATAACAGAAGGCTGCAAACGGTGGGAAGGACCCTGATATGGTGACATTCATTGATGTCATGCACACTAATGTAACCGCTGGAATTAAGGACAAGAAGGCGGTGAGGATTGCCGAGAGCGTTATGGCTAAGGTAAATGAGATTGCTTCACATCGGCAAACTCAAAGAGAAGACCCCCTCACGCAAGCAGAGATTAATAATCTCGTTCTACAAGAAAGTTAATTTTGGTTAATGTTGATCATCAACTAAGGTGTTAAATATAGTGTATTACATTGAGCTGCTTTTTGTTTTCAAAATTAGGAGATTCCCATCATCAGTGGACGTCGCTTTGGGCTCGGTACCTTAGTGGAAAACGGAAACACCACTTCTTACCACTCGAGGAACGCACCTGATGAAGCTCAATTGCGAGAAGAGCTTGAGACATTGAAGAAGTCTCAAAACGATAAAGAAGCCGAAATCCAATCTCAGCACATTAAGCTTCAATCTCAGAAAACTCAGATTCAATATCTACTGCATTGCAACAAGGTAATGTTTGAGAAGGCTGGTGTTTGACCTCCTCCTCCTCCCACTCCCATTGATGATGATTCTGAAACTCAGGAGTAAATAGAATTCCATTGTATGTATGGAACTTTACTTTTGAATTGTATTAAAGTAACGTTGGAATGTTTGGTATTTTTTCGGTAACTTTGGAATGGTTGGTTTTTTCTTGGTGACGTTAAACATTGGAATGTTCGATTATTTGTATAACATTGGGATATTAGTAGTATTTTTTAATTATTAATTAATTTAGTAGAGAAATTATGATATTATCATACTTTTGTTACTAATTTAATTTTTTTCTGAAATTACCATAAATTTGTAACTAATTTAATAGAAAAATGTTTGTAGATAATTGGTAGGAAATGGTATTAAAATGTTTCGTAGGAAATTAGCTAAAACAATGTAGAATAGTATTGGTAGGTATATGGTATAAAACTTTTTTACTACCAATATATTTTGGTAAGTAAACCGAAAGAAAGTTGTAACAATTCGGTTATATTATTTATACGAATTTCTTACCAATAACTTGTGACCACTTTTTCTATTGAATATTTCGTAGAAAAGTTTTTATGATTTTCCTACCAATATGGATTTCCTAGGACAGATATCCTATCACATATATTTGTAGGAAATTGATAGGAAATGATTGTTTCCTATCAATTATCTTTAATATTTTCTGTAGGAAATTGTAATGTTTTCCTGTAGTAGAAACACATAAGCTAACAAGGCCCCTCACTTAAGGCATCCAGCATTGTGATATGTGCATAAGGCCTTAGCACATACTTTCTTTGAAAAGAGATAATGTGGGGCAGTGCTAACTAAAGAGCTGGAGTTTCTCAATGAGGGACTAAGAGAACTTCTTCAGACTACAAGAAACAGAGTAGAGCTGAATGGAAGTGGTGGAAGAACTGGTCTTGTGATGGTCCTTTTGAAACAGTCGCAGCACGTAAAGACTTGGGTCTCTACAACTGATGAAACCACTCCCCAGATCAGTTGTGGAGGGACCATCACCGGCTTACTAAGATCCACAAATGCTGACCTTGAAGAAGCTACAAATGGCATTGAGTGGATGAATATCTCATACCTAAAGAAAAGTTGATTCCTTGGGAAGAAGGTAGAGCATGGGTACATCTACAACTTCACTCAAGTTAATTCTCAAGGCGCAAGGTTCTTCCTCCTCAACATTGCTCTCCCAATTGTCCAAGAGTGGGAAAACATCGATTTTGATCCTCCAGCTGATAAGCTTTATCCATATGGAATTAACTCCTTTCTTGAGATTCATGTACGTCAAGATGAAGATGGTAAGCAAGAGAATCGGTTTGAGCAAGGATTCTCAAGTCAAGCACAAGGTGAAGATGACTATCCGATATACGGTGGAGAGAGGTACTACTTTGAAGCTCACGAGATACATGGTCAAGGAGGCACTTTGAAGAAAGCTCATGACCACACCAACTTGCTTCAAAGATGGAATAAGTGGCAAGATCAAACCATAATCAAGTTGGTGAAAAGTTTCAAGAATTTGAAAGGCCACATCAAGGAGCTCAAACCAAAGGTGAACGGCTCCACACCATCACCTCCTCAACAAGAAGATGAGCATGAAGAAGAAGACTTGGGAGAAGAAGGAATGAATCATTACATGAACCGTTCCTTCAATGTGCAAGAAGAAGGCACATCAAACATGAAATCACCAAGGTCATCTTTTCATGTAACTCGCTGAAAGAAGAGGAGAGCAAGGAGAGAGCTCTTCCCCAACCTATTACTCCTCAGTCCAGCAATCAATCACTGTCCACGGAAGAGAGCTCTTCCCCAACCTATTACACCTCCATGCTCTAAGGTACCAAACACTCAATCATTGTATATACCATTTAGTTAAATTTTCTTTGTATTTTTATTTTACTCTCTTAGACTTTTGTTACACAAAGAACTGTGTAATACAAGTTTGGGAGAGAGCTTTAAGTTGTTTAGCTTTGTTTTCTTTGATTCTTAATTTTTCCTTTGCATATTTGAGTCATCTTTCATTCATATATGGTATAGAAAACACAAAATATGTTTTTAACAATTTCAAAAATTTGAAAGATTAAAAGAAAGTATGTAGATGCATTTACATTTTAGGATTGAATCTAGTTGCATAGCATATAGAATTTATTGTATTTGCATAGGGTTTAATGATTATTTTTACTTGTAGAATGTCAATTCATGATTTCAAAATAATTGATAGACTAGTTTATTTGTAATATACATTTTATAGTGCTGTTTACAGAGTTATATTTCTTATAACCAATACTAAAGAGTCTAGAAATGATGCTTGTGATTAAATCATTGCCAATCCATATTGATATTGTTGAATCAGAAAATCACTTCTAGGGTTTTGATTAACAGTTGTGAGTTTGGAGAATAAGATCTTTTATTAATAGCAATAAGCGAAACGATTACAAGGTAAGGGATAACCGAGAGGTTATGCCGAAGTGAAAAAGGTGTTTGCGAAGTAAACTAGAAAGCGTTGGAGTCTCTGGTTTTAGCTCTGCTTCTCTCTAGAATGTATGAGTTGTCCTTCTTGGCTTCGGGGTCTTCTTATTTATAGGGATAGGAGGTCGGTTGCTCCGAACTCCTTTTCCATTTTGCCTTTGGTGAATATTTCCATATCGCAAATATAGAAATATCTCTTATTCTCCGAAGAATATGGAAATTCTCCCTTATCCTTCGAGTTGATCCGATGTTTCCGGTCTTAGAAGGTTATCCTCAAGAATATTCCTTTAATCCAAGCTAGGTCGGCGCGGTCTTCCTGGTCTTGATGGGCTTAGGTTACGGCTAAAGAAAGTCTTTTAGGAAATGTGCTCATTTCCCTTCTAGCAGTAAGTCCCTCCCAGTTCAGCGAAACTGATTGTAAATCAGGTCAGCGGACTTCATGAAGTTTTAAGTGGGTTTGTTCTCGCATTAGCTCGTCAAGAGCATTGCTTCGTGATGGCCAGCTCGGCCCGATTTTAAGTGAACTTGACGCGTGGTGCTTTCTTGGAATTAATTATTAATACTCCTCCCCCCCCCCTTTTTGGGTTTTGCTTTAAGCGGCAAATGCGAAGGGTTCGCCAGGCGATGATATTGTTCGAATCTTGACACGCGTCCCTTTAGGAAACTGTTGATATTTCTTTCAGATTTTATTACATACTTTAATCTCTTCGTCTTCTTGCTCCAGATATCTCTTTGTCTTCTTGCTTCAGAAAACTCTTAACTTCCTTCTGTTTTGCGATAATTCTCCTTTCTTATTCGCCAATCTTCTATTTGCTTCTGTAATCCATTCAGAAATTTTCTAATATGTCGACTTCGTCTCTGAACTCTTCTTTTGATGACGACGAGATTTGTCTCGCCGATCGTGCCAGGCGGGTCTGGATTAGCCCAGTGGCTTCCTCTTCTTCTAATTCTGGAGAATCCTCGGGTTACCGAGATGAGATCCCGCCAGGTCATCCCGACATAGATTCCAAGATGGAATCAGATAATTTTGAGTCGGAGGGCTTTGAACCAGAAATTAGGATCAAAGGTCTTCCGCAGAAGATCGCAATGTCGAAGCACAGGACCGGTATTAAGAATGGAAGGACCTGAATAACTGCGGAAAGGCTCCAGGAGCTTCGCTCAAAATGTCGTTTTCTTGAGGAAGTCGAGCTTCTACTGCCCCAGGTTCACGAGAGAGTAACCATGCCGCCGGAGGGTTATTTTTGTATTTATGAATGCCACTTCACAGAGTTCGGCCTTCAGTTCCCCATTTGGCTGCTTCTTTGTTATTGCGAACGGAGGAAGATGCCAGTGGCGCAGCTCTCTGACGCTGTAATCCGCCATTTCAACAGTCTGGCGGCGGTAGCTCGTACCGCGATGGTCCCTTTCAACTGGGATATCTTTGAGAGGATATCCATTCTGAAGAAAGGGAGGTTAAACCGTGGTGGGTGGCATCATTTTCATACTTCGATGAAAGAAGGAATTGTCGGTGGGGACCCGATAAGTAAAGTCCATGAATGGGACGAAGATTAATGAGGCGTCCATTGGAAGCTCCGAGCTTAATTTACTCAGGACCTGGAGGTCGATGCCATGTAAGGTGAACTGAATTTTTATTTTTCTTTTCTTTGACTAATTTTTGGATGCTGATGTGTTCTCCCTTTTTTTGTCATGGTAGTGGCAATACGTCTTGGAGATGACCCGTTTGGGTTTGACGTTGATGTCAAGAAGCTGCGTGACCTGAGCCGGAAGTTATGGTCCGAGAAGGAGAAAAAGGGGGCCGCCGAGGAGAAAAAGAAGGTGGCCAAACCGGCCGAGAAGAAGGACAAATCTTCAAAAGCAGGTAGATTGCTAGATCGAAGAAATTTTTAATTTCTTTGAAGGGTAGCGCCTTATTCCTTTGTTTTGAATCACTTTTTCAGCTGCTAGAAGGACTTCCCAGTCGAAACCCGAAGGGGCTAGCAGAAAGAAGAGGAAGGCGGCTTCGTCAGTTAATGCATATGTTCCCACGAGCTCTTCTGCGAAGAAAAGGAAGACAACTCCCCGGGATCCACCTATTTTTGTGGATTCTGGTAACGCCGAACTGGCCATTGAGAATGAGACTCTCGCGAGGTAAACTCTTTTTCTTACTTCGTGTTTTATTTTGTCCTGCCGAGATGATATCTTTTTTTGACACCCCTTTTTTTTTGAAGATTCTCCAGGGCAGCCGCGCTAGAAAGATTGAGGCAGGCTCGGGCCGAGAAGGCTGCGAGGGGTCCTCAGGGCGAAACGTCCCAAGAAACTGCCTCTCGAGCTGCAGGTGGTGGCGATGGGGGTGCTTCCGGTGCTGCTGGGAGCCGTCGCGAGGTTGTTCCCTCGTCGCCCCGGGCTGGTGCTTCTTCGCCACCCCGGGCTGATGTTTCTTCGCCGCCCTGGGCTGATGTTCCTTTGCCGTCCCGAGCGGACACTCCTAAGAGTCCTAATGTTCAGGACATGGAAGATGCAGGTCGGAAAAGGACCGAGGAGCCTGCTATGGCTCATTCTGAAGGGTCGACTCCTTCCGAAGTTGCTCCGGACACCGAAGATGTCGATCCTAGCGCTCCCACTGAGCCTAAGCAGGAGGAAGAGTCCTTTGATTATAACCCTCATCAATTTTTGCGCGAGATGGGACGAGACAACTCTGGGGATGCTCAACCGTGAGTTTGTCGCAAACTTGATCTGGAAGTGCAGGAAGAACCCACAATGGGGTAAACCACTTTGAGAGCTGAAGCTGGCGGATTCAATATCTTCGGCGAATCATATGATAGTTTGGGTATTTTTTGTTTATTCTTTGGTCGCTAGTCTGTTGTGCCCCTTTTTATTGCGTGTTTCTGATAATATGTTGTGATGCAGGGCTTGCGAACGTATATGTCCGCATTCATGGCGTATGATAACAACTTTTGCAAAGAGAAGATGATGCTGGACGCCGCCTGTACTGAGATCAAGGAGCTCAGAAAAGCGGAAGAGGAGAATCAGCTTCTCAAGGAAAGGTGCGCTCAGCTCGAAGGCGTTGTTGAAGCCTTTGAGAGCGAGGTGGCGGAAGCTTCTCAGCTTCGTAAACAGGTGGCTGCCCTCAGCGAGAAGAATGAGTTGCTCGAGAAGCAGAACGAGGAGAACTCGCAAAGGTTCCTCGCTGAAAAGGAAAAGCTTCAAGAGTCTTATGACGAGGTAGCGCGAGGTGTTGCTGACAAGATCTTTGACGGCATGATCGCTTGGTCTAAGCCGCGACTATATCGGATTCAAGCGTCACTGGTTCAGCATGAAGAAGTAGAAGCAGCCCTTGTAGGCGTAGAGAAAAGTAGCTCGATGGTGGAGTTTCTAACAAAGATGCAAGACAAAGGCTGGGAACTTCCCGTTGGAACACTTCTATCTTTCGAGAAGGAGTTCGCTAAGTGGTGGGCTACCAGTGATGCTATCGACGAGATAGTCATTACTAGCAAGGACCTTAACCTCCCGAGCAGATCGAAAATCGACAGCCTGCTGAAACGAGCATAAAGGGAGTCAAGAGATGTCGCGTATCTAGCTGCTTTTGTTTGTATTTGAGTGGCCCTTGCGAGGTCTTTGTTTTATTATACTTTTTGTAATAACTTTGCCTGAGAGGGCTTTTTATAATGAATGTTGTTTTGCCCTTTTCTCTGTTTCTGCGTACCGAAGTTTAAAGTTTTCTGTTGTGTTTATCAAACTTTTTAGTTCGCAGCTGAAAGCGGGATTCCTTTGTCCGTCTTATACCAAACGACGATCAAGATCGAATAACAAGTTTTCAGGATTCACTTCGGCCTGAAAGGTATGATCGAGGGTCGTGCGAGTATTATCCTCGGCTTCCTTCTTATCCACTTCGGAAGTAATTAAATCAAACTGAAGTATCAAAGGAGTGGTGATCAGCCACTGTTTATTTTATTTGTTGTGTTTGCTTTTTCGAATCGAATGTTTGACCAGAACATCGATTCAGCAAAATGCATTCGCATAAGAAAATATGACTTTACACGCCGAGCTGATTTTCCGAAATAAAAATTTATTAAATTTACAGCTGCACCCAAAGGTTGCCTATGTACCCAAGTCGGGATCAAGCCGTTCGTAATTCATTACAATTATTGAATGAGTAGTATCATTCAGGGGCCAAGCCTGTTTTTATTGAGAGAGAAAAGAAAAAATAAGTATTTAAAGTAGCTAAATTCGTTGTTGAATCTGCTTTTCTTATTTAGCGTCCTCAAGGGCTTTTGCCGCGGAGAGTCCCACCTTCCGTTCGCTGATAAAGCAAGATCTTGCCATCTGCTGATTGCCGTGAAGTGTGAAAACTCCGGACGAGGTAGCAAACTTCATGCATTGATGGTAGGTCGACACGATAGCTTTCATCTCGTGGATCCAAGGAGTGACGAGTATGGCATTGTAGATTGCTGGTTTATCCATGACAGTAAATTTGATAATTTTTGTTACCCCGCCGATGTAGACTGTGAGTCGTATGGTTCCGAAGCTGAAGAAGGACTTTCTGGCAAAGCCAGTCAAAGGTTTTGGGGCCGCCTTGATGTCTTTGTCCTGGAGCCCCATCTTGGTCAATGTATCTTTGAAGACAATATTGACAGTGATGCCGGTATCCACTAATATTTTGGCCACCTCACTATCGTGAATGTGTAGTTCGACCACCAGTGGGTCGTTGTGTAGGGTGTGTAACATGTGCATGTCTTTTAATGTGAACGTGATCGTGGGGTGGTAGTCCACCGGACGAGGGAATTTTCGCGAAGTGATTGCTTTGCGGCCATATTCTTTGATGGCGCGAACTGAATCGTCGCAGTCGAGGAGTCCTCCCATGATCATGTTTACCCATCGTTTTGGCGGAGGGGGTGGATTGTCCTGCTCGCCTTCATCGTTTTGGTGCTCCGTCCCCTTATTCTTTTCTTTTTCTTCGCGCTTCTTTTTGGACGAACGACTCCGGCGTCTTCCACTGGAGCTGTTACGGCTACTGCTTTTCTCTAGATCTCGGCGATCCTTGCTGGAAGTACCTCGGCGCGAGTCCCTGGATTGGAACTACGTGAGTAGGAATTTTTGTTCTGGGATCGGTTGCCCCCAACGTCGATTTTACCCTCCTTGTATTTTTCATACAATGTATTCTGGAGGTGTCGACAGGCCGAGGTAGCTTGTCCTTTCCGCCCATGGAATGAGCAATAGAGGTTGTGGTTGTCATCTCTATCGTCTGAGTTCCTTGGGGGATCGCCACGGGTCCACTGAATCCAGGGCTTCTCTCTGGTAGTTACGACGGCGTGGGAGGACGGCTTGCGTTTGCCTGCGGGGTCCTTAACCTACGTAGTGCTTGGTATATCCATGTCGTGCTTCTTGGCATAGAAAATTTTCTCCTCCTCTATTCGTATGAAAGTTTGAGCTCGGTGGAGCGCGTCTTCTATGGTCTCCTTCGGGTGTTTTTGCAGATCTTCCTTGAAAGAAGATTCGAACCAGAGGTCGTTCATGAGTGCCTCGATGGCTAGAGCTTGCGGGATCTGGCCGTACGCTGCGGCTGCACTTTTAAAATTTTCGATGAAATCGCAGAGTGGCTGATCGCGCTCCTGTACTAGAGTAAAAAGGTTGACTGTCCTTTTTGTAATGAATATAGAGTAGTGCTTTATAAAGGCATGAGATAAATCATTGAAGGATTTGATCGATGCCGGAGGGAGATTGGAGAACCACTTCAGGGCGTCCTTGCTGAGGTGCTCTATGAAGGTTTGGCAATGGTTAGCTTCGCGTTTGAGGTCGGTCTTGAATCGTTGCCTCTTCATGGCGACGTTGAATCCGGTCAGCCATAGGTTGGGATCTTCTATCCCATTGTAATAAGGGAGCTTCAGTTTAATTGCCTCGCCAAGTCGTACGTCAGTGATCCGTGGGGTGAACGGATTGCGTTTGGCGTCCGATAGTATGGCTGAGATCTCGGGTGCCGAACTGGTAGCGCGATGGACTTGGGATCCGATTGCATTGATTCGCTGGTGCAACCTTACGATCACGGAATTTAGTTCGTCTGATGGCTCCTCGGTGGCTGGTGCCGTGCCCCGGGCGTTGTCTTGCTCCGGAGTTTCGAAAATTAATTGCCGTCCGATTGGCTCTGATCTTGCGGTGGTTGCGGCCGCGAAGACACTGAGCTGCTTGTCGTATTTGGCTTGCTGGGCCTGAAGGGTGTCTAATTTGGACACCAGGTTTTGCGTGAGGGGGAGTACGGCGGCCTAGATCGCTGCTGCAAGGTCGGTGGCGTGGATGGGAGCCGAGGGTGCTCCTGTGGGTAGATTCGCGTTTGTAGGGTTACCATGCTCGTCGAGACCAGTCGTCTCAGTGTGTGTAGTGGTATCGTTGTTGTTGCGGATGAGGTCGCTGTTGTCGATCGGGAGACTCATCACTTCGGCTTTTTGTTGCTAGTTTTTTAAGAATTATATTCTCCTAATCCCCACAGACGGCGCCAATTGTTGAACCTGAAAATCACCACTAGGGTTTTGATTAACAGTTGTGGGTTTTGGAGGATAGATCTTTTATTAATAGCAATAAGCGAAGCGATTACAAGGAAATGGATAACCGAGAGGTTATGCCGAAGTGAAAAAGGTGTTTGCGAAGTAAACTAGAAAGCGTTGGAGTCTCTGGTTTTAGCTCTGCTGCTCTCTAGAATGTATGAGTTGTCCTTCTTGGCTTCGGGGTCTTCTTATTTATAGGGATAGGAGGTCGGTTGCTCCGAAATCCTTTTCTTTTTTGCCTTTGGTGAATATTTCCATATCGCAAATATGAAAATATCCCTTATTCTCCGAAGAATATGAAAATTCTCTCTTATCCTTCGAGTTGATCCGATGTTTCCGGTATTTAAAGGTTATCTTCAAGAATATTCCTTTAATCCGAGCTAGGTCGGCGCGGTCTTCCTAGTCTTGATGGCTTAGGTTACTGCTAGAGAAAGCCTTTTAGGAAATGTGCTCATTTCCCCTCTAACAGATATCGAATGACGTCGCATCAGCATTACCTTCCTCAAAGGGTACTTCAGCTGATAGTCGCTCTTGATGGAAAGCATCGTTGATCATAACGTTGCTGCTCTAGTGAAACTGTGAACCACCAATGTTAACGTTGATATGTTCCTCGCGACTCCTGATATCAAAAGGGGATTGCCTTAGTTGACTCATACTCATTATTGGACTATTGTTCATATTGTGATTGTTTTGTAATGGTTGGGACTCGGAGCCAACCATACTATGTAAAGTCATCACAGATGGAGCAATCGGTTGCATCTCCAGATTTGAGTGTACATTGTTGCTGCTTTCTAAGTATGAATGATAGCTTCCTTGATACGGAAAATAACATCTATGGTTTGGATTTTGATTGTAAGATGCCATGTCCATCCTGATTTGTTAGAAGATTTGAGAGATAATCAGTTCAAAAGGTGGATAAATCCATTGATCCATCAGATAATGACTATGAGTCCCATAAAAAACCATTGTTAATTATCTTTTCCGTTCCTTCATTAACCATCCTCCCTCTCTCATCATCCTGGCTACCTATAATCATAAAATTGTCTTTTATAGTGGTCCTATGCTCTTTAAGTTACGCCTCTGAGGGATTCACCAGTGGCTCAGGAAGGGGAAGATGTTGTATGAAATTTAATATCTTTCTCAAATGCATAATCTTATCCTTTAAAAAAGATAGCAATTTGTATATCTCATTCCGGTTAAGATCATCAATTTTACGTTCACTACCTAGTTGCACCATCGAATACATCTTGGTTTTCTTCTAAGTTCTTTGCAATTTCTCATCAATCCTCGTTTTCTTCTCCTTCTTGTATGATTCAAGATTCATCTCTTTCTTCTTCCTCTCCAATTCGAGCAATGCAAAGAAGCCGTCTAAGAGGCCACGAGCCTCCTCAACAGATGGCCACACCATTGGCTCAGTCGCATTAGGACTGAACATGATCAGAGAAGCTTTTACATCACACAATATAGCTAATTCTTTTATCTTTTTCACCAACACCAACCTCCTTTTCTTCAAACTTAGATCTCTTTTATTTTTATTCTCTACCGCAGAAAGTTTTATATGTTTTCTTGTTATAATTTTTATTTATTTTAATCTCTTTTTCTCTTTTTAGTTTTCTGTTGGGTGTGTGAAAAAAATGATATACTGATGTATTTATTTATAGGTTTGAAATATAGAGATAAAGGCCAATTTGGTCAATTTAAACTTATTAAAATGTGTAACATATAAATAACGGGCCAGAATAATTTTTTTGGTGCCGGATCCTCTTCTTTTTCTTTTTCTTCTTTGACCTTTGATTCTCCTTTAAACTCCCTCTCTCATGTCTCGTTTCTTCAATGTGGTGCATGGCTGGACAGGTGGACTGGCGCAGCATGACTTCGACTTGCGAAGTTCGCCAACTGCCCGGAAACAATTTGCTAAGAGCCATCAGAGCAGACCTAAGATAAGAGTTGGATTAACACAACTTGATTCACTCAGCCTTTGGAACTAGACTTGCTTGAATCTCACAAACACTTCTATTCCAAGGATCAATAGAAACAAATGAATCACTCAAATGAATCTAAAGACAAAAATTTAAACAAAGACACTCTTTGAATAAAAATAAGAACAAACTTTATATTTTCTTGGTTGATTGAAATGTGAATTACAATGAAATACTAGATGAGCTTATATAGTTGCTCAGTACACGTTCTACACATTAATTTTAAGAGAAAATCATGTAAAAATCATAAAAGAATCAAAAAGAGAGGTTTAAGGGATTTTGAAACCCTTTGATGGGTGATGATAAATGGACTGAATCAAGGGATTCTTTGCTGACTTTGTATCTGGATGGTTTGAGGGTGTAAGTGTGCTTCTTTGGGACGTTTTTCCTTCCCCAATAATCATGCAAAAGGCTGATATATTGGCTAGAATGTTGCTGTTGTAGTTTGATGCAAATCTGCTCCAAATGGGGTAACTTAAGTTTGAATGTGATCCGCCTGATCTGGTGTGGTCTGGTGCACCATAATAGGTGTGGAGGTGTAGATAATAACCCCAAAACGTTGTAGCTTTGAAGGTTTGATCGTTGATGATTTATGACTCCAAGTGTGAACGCTTCTGGATATGGTAAGTTTGTGAACAAGAGGATCCGCCTGATCCTATGGTTGCTGGTGTATGAAAAGTTGATAGTTGACTCTTCTGGACGCTTGGATAAGTCTTCTGAATGTTTAGATGTATCTCCTGGTCGTTAGAGCCTTCTTTGTAAGTGATTAAACTCGTGACCTTCCAAATAAGGCAAGCTGAGCATCATCCGGTTTAAAAGTTGAATAACTCTTAAACCATATTGATTTTCGGCATGAATCCAATTTTCCTCGGTTCTATGATGAGTTAAGTTTCCAAAACATCTGGTCTTGTGGCTTGATTCGTCGTCGTTTGGCCAGAATGAATTTATTAGTGGTCGCATGTCTCCAGCGGGTTCATTGAAAATCTACCAACTTGTATCTTCAATATCTTCTTCATATGGACTTTTTTTAGATGATTCTTCTTCGTGACAAGCTCTAAATGAGTTGAGTATGCTCTCCAACTCCTGGTTGAGTCCTTAGCTTGACAATCACGTCCGTTGATCCTTGATATTGTGACATCCTCTCCTTCTTCAAAAGGTTTTGTCCTCAAAACTTGTTTATCTGCACATAGATAACTCAAGTTAGCATCATGAATTATATGAGAGTTTATAATCTTACCTTGCAAACGGTTTTGGCTTGTGCTCTGGTGGAATTGTTGTTGAGCTGGTTTTAACATCATTCTCTTTTCTGGTGGAACTTCTTTGGGGTTTATCTCTTCAGTACCTGAAATACAATCAACACTTTGGAAAAGAAACAAGTGCATTATGGGTTTCTTATAATGAAATAAACCTGTTGAACTTTTTATCTTCATGTTTAAAAATACAAATCTATGTTCTACTTGTGGTTCTAAACAAAGCTTTGATTTGTCAAGTTCTTTTAAATTCAAGAAGTTTATTAACTCAGCTACTAATCTATCAAGAATAATTCGGTTTAGGGACTTTCTTACTTGAATAACACCATTAGTGTTTGGTTTTGGCTGAGAAATCATGGTGAGAGAACTTGATGTTGAATCTGGTGGTTTTTCTTTGATATGTTCTTTACCTGAAACAACTCTCAAGAACAAGTGCATTATATATGAGTTTAAATTTATACATATAGACCTTGAAATATTTAAACTCACATTGATGGTGTTAGCTAGTTGTAGCATCAGTTGCTCTTTTTTCAATAAGGCTTCTCCTTTCTCATTTTCCATTAGACAATTCAATTGTAGAATCTGCTCTCCTTGAAGCTTTTTATCTTTGCTTTTTGTCCTTTCTTCCTGTTTTATCCCTACATCAATACTTATTTGCAAAAACAAGTGCATGAATCTAGAATTGATAATTAAACTATCACTATTTTTTAATTTTTCTGTTTTCTCCTCTAGTGAAGTTTCTTTCAACATTTTCTTAGTAGGACAAGTTACAGCAAAATGTCCTTTCTTATGACATTTATAACATGTTGAATTTTTAAAATTTACTAAGTTAGAAGACTTACCTTGGCTTGTGGTATCTTGCAACTTTGGTAGAGAATTGGAGCTAGTTGTTGTTGCCTTGAGTGCAACTCCTGATTCTTCTCTTCTCATTGAATCAACTTTAAAACTCTGCTTTTTCTCTGTTTTCTCCACTTTTAAATTTAAATCCTTCATATCATAAGTTGTTGGAGCTTTTCTTGGTTCTCTGGCGTGAATATGAGTGGGGAGGTTGGCTTTTGCTGAACTTCATTTGCTGGAAAGATCATCTTAACTTCTGTTTGACTTGATGAAGTCTTTGTAGACACTTTCTTGGGCTCAGAAAAATAAGCATACTTATGCTTATGAGTAGACTTCATTTCTGGTGTGGACTTTACTCTTCTCCTTGTTGCTTGGCATTGGGGTTTTGTAGTGGTGCATTTGCAGCCTTGATACTTCTTTACAAACTCTCTATACATCCTTGCTTTAAGATCTCCCCAATCTTGTACTGGTTTGCTATAGAAACCTGTACAATATTTTAACCACCATTTGTAAGCATCTCCAGTAAGTGCTTCAATGGCATATGATAGCTTATCTTCCTTGGGGATGTTGTTGGATCGAAGCCACTGCTTCATGTTGGTCTCCCATTGTAGATAATCTTCAGGGAGCTTGCTATAACCTGAAAAGGTTAGTGACTTGGTATTGGGAACATTTCTCTTAGTGGCTTGCTTCTTTGGGCATGTTGGTAGTCTTGAGTGAGCTGATACTCTATATGAGATAACTTCATTTCTGAATGGCTTCTCTGCTCTCTTGGGAGGGTTGTATTATTCATATAAGTCTTCCTCTGAATCTTCTTCACACCACAATGTACTGGAACTTCTTCTATAGTAGTCTGGTGGTTTTGGATCCATTTCCTCCTCATATGTTTCTTCTTCAGCCTCAGAACTTGAGTAGTCTTCTTCTGTCCATGATTCTTCTTCTTCTATTGCTTGTTTAACTTTGTACCTTGTAAAATGATAAGTAGAATATATCAATTCGAAATTGTTCAAAAGTTTGGCCACAATAAGTTGATAACTGTAGACCATAGGACAATGAATAACAAATTTCGAAAATAAACAAATCTGCAAGCAATCTCTTTCTTTAACTAGAACAGTCAACACAATATTAGCAATTAGAGTTGAAATAACAGTTCTGCAATTAAAACAAATTAAAAATGCAAATGGGAATCAAGTATGGTAACTAAGTGCACGTTGAAACTCAATGCAAATCAAAATGGACCAATTAAGTTTAATGAAAGAAATGTTAACAATGCAATTCTAATGTGACTTAAGAAAACGAGACTAAATGATATGGTGGTCGAAAATGTTATGGCAATTTATTCAAAATGCATATAAACAAGACAACTAGATTCAATAACACTTTTATGATTATGTAAAATGAATCAAATGACCAAACAAAACAATAGACCAAATCAAGGAAATTTTTTTATGGCTTTTACTTTTAATAGACAAGAACAAAGGTAATAGACTTAAGCAAGAAAATAGCAAATGATTTTTTTTTTAAATGAAACAGAATATTTAGAAAATAAATCAAAACACTTTTTTTATATAGATTTTCGATTTTATAAAAATTCAAACAAATTGAACAAACTGAAACAAAAACAATTTTTATGGTTTTTTTTTATATGTAAAAAAAATGAAATAACAACAGAAAATAAAAGATAAGAGTTGGATTAACACAACCTGATTCACTCAGCCTTTGGAACTAGACTTGCCTGAATCTCACAAACACTTCTATTCCAAGGATCAATAGAAACAAATGAATCACTCAAATGAATCTAAAGACAAAAATTTAAACAAAGACACTCTTTGAATAAAAATAAGAACAAACTTTATATTTTCTTGGTTGATTGAAATGTGAATTACAATGAAATACTAGATGAGCTTATATAGTTGCTCAGTACACGTTCTACACATTAATTTTAAGAGAAAATCATGTAAAAATCATAAAAGAATCAAAAAGAGAGGTTTAAGGGATTTTGAAACCCTTTGATGGGTGATGATAAATGGACTGAATCAAGGGATTCTTTGCTGACTTTGTATCTGGATGGTTTGAGGGTGTAAGTGTGCTTCTTTGGGATGTTTTTCCTTCCCCAATAATCATGCAAAAGGCTGATATATTGGCTAGAATGTTGCTGTTGTAGTTTGATGCAAATCTGCTCCAAATGGGGTAACTTAAGTTTGAATGTGATCCGCCTGATCTGGTGTGGTCTGGTGCACCATAATAGGTGTGGAGGTGTAGATAATAACCCCAAAACGTTGTAGCTTTGAAGGTTTGGTCGTTGATGATTTATGACTCCAAGTGTGAACGCTTCTGGATATGGTAAGTTTGTGAACAAGAGGATCCGCCTGATCCTATGGTTGCTGGTGTATGAAAAGTTGATAGTTGACTCTTCTGGACGCTTGGATAAGTCTTCTGAATGTTTAGATGTATCTCCTGGTCGTTAGAGCCTTCTTTGTAAGTGATTAAACTCGTGACCTTCCAAATAAGGCAAGCTGAGCATCACCCGGTTTAAAAGTTGAATAACTCTTAAACCATATTGATTTTCGGCATGAATCCAATTTTCCTCGGTTCTATGATGAGTTAAGTTTCCAAAACATCTGGTCTTGTGGCTTGATTCGTCGTCGTTTGGCCAGAATGAATTTATTAGTGGTCGCATGTCTCCAGCGGGTTCATTGAAAATCTACCAACTTGTATCTTCAATATCTTCTTCATATGGACTTTTTTTAGATGATTCTTCTTCGTGACAAGCTCTAAATGAGTTGAGTATGCTCTCCAACTCCTGGTTGAGTCCTTAGCTTGACAATCACGTCCGTTGATCCTTGATATTGTGACATCCTCTCCTTCTTCAAAAGGTTTTGTCCTCAAAACTTGTTTATCTGCACATAGATAACTCAAGTTAGCATCATGAATTATATGAGAGTTTATAATCTTACCTTGCAAACGGTTTTGGCTTGTGCTCTGGTGGAATTGTTGTTGAGCTGGTTTTAACATCTTTCTCTTTTCTGGTGGAACTTCTTTGGGGTTTATCTCTTCAGTACCTGAAATACAATCAACACTTTGGAAAAGAAACAAGTGCATTATGGGTTTCTTATAATGAAATAAACCTGTTGAACTTTTTATCTTCATGTTTAAAAATACAAATCTATGTTCTACTTGTGGTTCTAAACAAAGCTTTGATTTGTCAAGTTCTTTTAAATTCAAGAAGTTTATTAACTCAGCTACTAATCTATCAAGAATAATTCGGTTTAGGGACTTTCTTACTTGAATAACACCATTAGTGTTTGGTTTTGGCTGAGAAATCATGGTGAGAGAACTTGATGTTGAATCTGGTGGTTTTTCTTTGATATGTTCTTTACCTGAAACAACTCTCAAGAACAAGTGCATTATATATGAGTTTAAATTTATACATATAGACCTTAAAATATTTAAACTCACATTGATGGTGTTAGCTAGTTGTAGCATCAGTTGCTCTTTTTTCAATAAGGCTTCTCCTTTCTCATTTTCCATTAGACAATTCAATTGTAGAATCTTCTCTCCTTGAAGCTTTTTATCTTTGCTTTTTGTCCTTTCTTCCTGTTTTATCCCTACATCAATACTTATTTGCAAAAACAAGTGCATGAATCTAGAATTGACAATTAAACTATCACTATTTTTTAATTTTTCTGTTTTTTCCTCTAGTGAAGTTTCTTTCAACATTTTCTTAGTAGGACAAGTTGCAGCAAAATGTCCTTTCTTATGACATTTATAACATGTTGAATTTTTAAAATTTACTAAGTTAGAAGACTTACCTTGGCTTGTGGTATCTTGCAACTTTGGTAGAGAATTGGAGCTAGTTGTTGTTGCCTTGAGTGCAACTCCTGATTCTTCTCTTCTCATTGAATCAACTTTAAAACTCTGCTTTTTCTCTGTTTTCTCCACTTTCAAATTTAAATCCTTCATATCATAAGTTGTTGGAGCTTTTCTTGGTTCTCTGGCGTGAATATGAGTGGGGAGGTTGGCTTTTGCTGAACTTCATTTGCTGGAAAGATCATCTTAACTTCTGTTTGACTTGATGAAGTCTTTGTAGACACTTTCTTGGGCTCAGAAAAATAAGCATACTTATGCTTATGAGTAGACTTCATTTCTGGTGTGGACTTTACTCTTCTCCTTGTTGCTTGGCATTGGGGTTTTGTAGTGGTGCATTTGCAGCCTTGATACTTCTTTACAAACTCTCTATACATCCTTGCTTTAAGATCTCCCCAATCTTGTACTGGTTTGCTATAGAAACCTGTACAATCTTTTAACCACCATTTGTAAGCATCTCCAGTAAGTGCTTCAATGGCATATGATAGCTTATCTTCCTTGGGGATGTTGTTGGATCGAAGCCACTGCTTCATGTTGGTCTCCCATTGTAGATAATCTTCAGGGAGCTTGCTATAACCTGAAAAGGTTAGTGACTTGGTATTGGGAACATTTCTCTTAGTGGCTTGCTTCTTTGGGCATGTTGGTAGTCTTGAGTGAGCTGATACTCTATATGAGATAACTTCATTTCTGAATGGCTTCTCTGCTCTCTTGGGAGGGTTGTATTATTCATATAAGTCTTCCTCTGAATCTTCTTCACACCACAATGTACTGGAACTTCTTCTATAGTAGTCTGGTGGTTTTGGATCCATTTCCTCCTCATATGTTTCTTCTTCAGCCTCAGAACTTGAGTAGTCTTCTTCTGTCCATGATTCTTCTTCTTCCATTGCTTGTTTAACTTTGTACCTTGTAAAATGATAAGGAGAATATATCAATTCGAAATTGTTCAAAAGTTTGGCCACAATAAGTTGATAACTGTAGACCATAGGACAATGAATAACAAATTTCGAAAATAAACAAATCTGCAAGCAATCTCTTTCTTTAACTAGAACAGTCAACACAATATTAGCAATTAGAGTTGAAATAACAGTTCTGCAATTAAAACAAATTAAAAATGCAAATGGGAATCAAGTATGGTAACTAAGTGCACGTTGAAACTCAATGCAAATCAAAATGGACCAATTAAGTTTAATGAAAGAAATGTTAACAATGCAATTCTAATGTGACTTAAGAAAACGAGACTAAATGATATGGTGGTCGAAAATGTTATGGCAATTTATTCAAAATGCATATAAACAAGACAACTAGATTCAATAACACTTTTATGATTATGTAAAATGAATCAAATGACCAAACAAAACAATAGACCAAATCAAGGAAATTTTTTTATGGCTTTTACTTTTAATAGACAAGAACAAAGGTAATAGACTTAAGCAAGAAAATAGCAAATGATTTTTTTTTTAAATGAAACAGAATATTTAGAAAATAAATCAAAACACTTTTTTTATATAGATTTTCGATTTTATAAAAATTCAAACAAATTGAACAAACTGAAACAAAAACAATTTTTATGGTTTTTTTTTATATGTAAAAAAAATGAAATAACAACAGAAAATAAAAGATAAGAGTTGGATTAACACAACCTGATTCACTCAGCCTTTGGAACTAGACTTGCCTGAATCTCACAAACACTTCTATTCCAAGGATCAATAGAAACAAATGAATCACTCAAATGAATCTAAAGACAAAAATTTAAACAAAGACACTCTTTGAATAAAAATAAGAACAAATTTTATATTTTCTTGGTTGATTGAAATGTGAATTATAATGAAATACTAGATGAGCTTATATAGTTGCTCAGTACACGTTCTACACATTAATTTTAAGAGAAAATCATGTAAAAATCATAAAAGAATCAAAAAGAGAGGTTTAAGGGATTTTGAAGCCCTTTGATGGGTGATGATAAATGGACTGAATCAAGGGATTCTTTGCTGACTTTGTATCTGGATGGTTTGAGGGTGTAAGTGTGCTTCTTTGGGACGTTTTTCCTTCCCCAATAATCATGCAAAAGGCTGATATATTGGCTAGAATGTTGCTGTTGTAGTTTGATGCAAATCTGCTCCAAATAGGGTAACTTAAGTTTGAATGTGATCCGCCTGATCTGGTGTGGTCTGGTGCACCATAATAGGTGTGGAGGTGTAGATAATAACCCCAAAACGTTGTAGCTTTGAAGGTTTGGTCGTTGATGATTTATGACTCCAAGTGTGAACGCTTCTGGATATGGTAAGTTTGTGAACAAGAGGATCCGCCTGATCCTATGGTTGCTGGTGTATGAAAATTTGATAGTTGACTCTTCTGGACGCTTGGGTAAGTCTTCTGAATGTTTAGATGTATCTCCTGGTCGCCAGAGCCTTCTTTGTAAGTGATTAAACTCGTGACCTTCCAAATAAGGCAAGTTGAGCATCATCCGGTTTAAAAGTTGAATAACTCTTAAACCATATTGAATTTCGGCATGAATCCAATTTTTCTCGGTTCTCTGATGAGTTAAGTTTCCAAAACATCTGGTCTTGTGGCTTGATTCGTCGTCGTTTGGCCAGAATGGATTTATTAGTGGTCGCATGTCTCTAGCGGGTTCATTGAAAATCTGCCAATTTGTATCTTCAATATCTTCTTCATATGAACTTCTTTTTAGCTGATTCTTCTTCGTTACAAGCTCTAAATTAGTTGAGTATGCTCTCCAACTCCTGGTTGAGTCCTTAGCTTGACAATCACGTCCGTTGGTCCTTGATATTGTGACAGCCTCCTAGATGAATTTGTGCCTTGCCGGAGTTAGAGAAGAAGAAGAAAGAGACAACTCTCGGCTCTCGAATGACACCTGAAAGAGAAGATAAAGAGAAATTGTGAGCAATTGAGGAGGACATATAAAAAAAACAAGGAGTATGAGATATATCAGCTGATGGTGCAACTAAGTGGTGATCGTACAATTGCTCATCTAAAGCTGAATGAGATATATGGATTGTTATCTTTTTCAAAGGATAAGATCTTGCATTTGAGGAGGATCCTAGATTTCATGCAGCATTCTCTTCTTCCTGAGTCACCAGTGAATCTAATTGAGGCACAATTTGGAGAGCCTAGGACATGCGCAAATGATTTTTTCATGATAGGAGGTAGCCAGAAAGATGAGAGAGTGTGGATGACTGATGAAGAATCACAAAGGATAATTAACATTGGTTGTTTGATACTTTAAGGGAGAGTCATAGTCACTAGTTGATGGATTAATGGGTTTGTCCACATTTCGAAGGGACAAGTTCTCAAATCAACCAACAAATCGGGATGGAAATGGCATTTTACAATAAAATTTCAAACCCTAGATGTTTTCTTCCGTACCAAGCAAGTTATATACATACCAAGAAATTGGCTATATTGAAAACTCTAGACTTTTAGTATTGATATTATGATTTATTAGTTTTGGTATAACAAAGTAAAATTACAAAACAACATTATTAGTAAATTCACCATAGTAGTCTATTCGATATATTTTTCTGAAAAAGGTTACTAGTTATAATTAACAAATTTCATTAGTTAAAACAATATATAAACATCGAATTCATAATTGTTTGATTATATATCTACAAACTAGTGAGTGTATGGGAGAAGGCACAACTTGACTTTTCACAGGTTGAACCAATTACAACCCGAGGTACTTTTCAAAGGGATGGATTAATTTACCAAACTGATGGGTTATGGAAGCTTTCCACATCAAATTTTGGTTTGGGCAGATTCTGTCAAGGCAGTGGAATGATAGATATTTTGATGGAGACAAGAAATGTAAGACAGAATATATCCCTTTTACATGCAGAATTAGATGTGCTGATTTGGAGTATGCATTACATGCTCAATGCAAGAAGATTAGAAGTAACTTTTCAAACAGATTACTCAGACTTGGTGAAGATGGTGACACATCCGGATCCGGTATTCAAAATATACTTGGAGGAGTTCGAAATTTATAGAAGGGAGTTTGTTCGTTACAGATTCCACGCGCGCAGAACACAAAGGCAAACAAGTTAGCACAGAGTACTCGAGAGAACCTTCTGTATTATGGAAACTCAACTCCGTCAAACTGGTTCATTGAACTGTTCTAGGAGCATTGAGAGCATCTGTATTCATGTGAGTTTCTGAATTAAAAAAAAAAGAAAGAAAATAAAAGAAATGATATGGCATCTTAATATTTTCAGAATCGTCTCTTCTATAGAACAGTTATAGAATCGGCTTTTAAACTGATGATGTGGCATATTATATATATATATATATTTTTTTAAACTGATAAGACTGAAGCCTTACCAAGAGTAATATTGATAACTCGGAACAGAAAATAGATTAAGGATAAGAGAGATAGAAGAGATAAGGAAAAGAGAATAATTTAATGTTTGATCTTCATAAGATAATAAAACCCTAAACTCGGGTTCACTGTTTATACATGCGATTGAATAGTAAAACGACATCATTTAAACTCATATTATTATCGAAGCCTCCTTATGAAACAGAGACTTCCCCTGCCTTCAACTCTTCTTCACCACTTCTAGCCACTTTCAGCTTCTTTCTCCACTCGAGCTCTTCTCCCTCTCGATCTCTGCTTCTTCATCATGAAGGTTAACGGCACAAATAACCTATCAATACTCCCCCGTAGAGAAGCAACCTTGTCCTCAAGGTTAATGTCCAGAAACTGGCCTGCCAAATCCACAAGTTTCTCCCACGTGTTTTCGAAAGCAGGCAGCCCCTTCCACTTAACCAATACCTCTGTTTCGCCACTGGAGTCTGCTCTGCGAGCATCGAGAAACTCCTCTGGTGCAGTGACCCACTCCAAGGCTGGACTGATGATTGAGGGAAGCTCCTGTGCTTGCTGAGAGATGTTGATTGCCTTCTTGAGTTGCAAAACATGAAAAACCGGATGTATGCTGCTATGTTTTGGCAGCTCGAGCTTGTAAGCCACACGCCCCACCTTTGCTAACACCCGATATGGACCAAAGAACCGTGGTGCGAGCTTCTCATTTCTGCGTTGCACCACGGATTTCTGTCGGTAAGGCTGGAGTTTCAAGTAGACCCAATCTCCCACTGAGAGTTCCATATCTCTGCGGTGCTTGTTAGCTCTTTTCACCATTTTAAGTTGGGTTCTCGTAGCTCCACCAACAAACTGTCTCTGTCCTTCAACAAATCCTCGACTTGTGCATTAGCAGAGGGTGTGTCTCCATACCTTAGTAGCTTTGGAGGTTCCCTTCCGTAAACCGCCAAAAAGGGAGTGCACTTGCTTGAGGAGTGGTACGAAGTATTGTACCAATACTCAGCCCACGGCAGCCATTGAACCCACGAGGTTGGTCTCCTTCCTGCAAAGCAACGAACATAAGTTTCTACGCACCTGTTCACCACTTCGGTCTGACCATTGGTCTGCGGGTGGTATGCTGTGCTTTTGTGGAGCGCAGCACCATGGAGCTTGAACAACTCTGTCCAAAAACTGCTAAAAAAACTCTATCACGGTCTGATACCATTGTCTCCGAGAACCCGTGAAGCCTGACAATTTCTCAGATGAAGGCTTCCGCTACAGTCTTGGCAGTGAAGGGGTGTTTCAGCTGAATGAAATGCCCATACTTACTCAGCTTGTCCACCACTACCAATATCATGCTGAATCCTTTTGAAATCGGGAGCCCTTCGACGAAATCCAGACTGATATCTGCCCAAATCTGCTTTGGAATGGATAACGGAGATAACAACCCTGCTGGTGAGAGTGTAGCGTATTTGTTTTCCTGGCAAACCTGACAGCCCCGTATGAATTCCACGACATCCTTACGCATTCCTTTCCATACAACCTCAGGCGCTTGTAAGTCTTTAAAGCTCCTTCGTGTCCCCCAATAGCACTGGAATGGAACTGTTCCAGCAATGACGGAATCACGGCAGAACCCCGTGGAATCACCAAACAACCTTCCTTGTACAAGAGCCCGTACTTAACCTCATACTCAGAGTAAAGCTTCTCACCTTTTGTGATGCTCTTCACAATAGCCATCAGTTCCTGATCCCCTTGAATTTGCTCGACGAGTAGTTTCTTATCCAGGGAGAGAGGAGCAGTGAGTTGTAATTGATGTAACTCTTCAACCAAAGGTCTCTTTGACAAGGCGTCTGCAACTCTATTTTCAAATCCAGGTTTGTATTCGATGCGATAGTTCAGACCAATGAGTTTAGCTGCCCATCTCTGCTGCACGGAAGAGACTGCCTTCTGCTCCAACAAGTGTTTCAAGCTCCTCTGATCAGTCTTTATGATGAACTCTTTGCCTGTGAGGTAATGCTTCCACTTTGACACCGCCTTAACAATGGCCAGTAATTCCCTCTCGTATACTGACTTGACTCTTCCTTGAGCAGAAAAGGCTTGACTGAGGAAAGCTATGGGTCTCCTTCCTTGAGATAAAACTGCCCCGATTCCAGCTCCTGAGGCATCCGTTTCAATGGTAAAGCTCTGAGAGAAGTCGGGTAAAACCAACACGGGAAGTGTAGTTACAGCTTCCTTGAGCTTTTGAAAGGCTTGCTTTGCTTCCTCAGACCACTTAAAAGCCTTCTTCTTGAGTAGCTCCGTGAGAGGTCTTGCTATGATTCCATAACCTTTCACGAACCATCTGTAGTAGCCCGTGAGACCTAGAAACCCATGCAACTCTGTCACGGTCTTGGGAATAGGCCAACTAACCATCGCTCTAATTTTCTCGGGGTCTGCTGCTACTCCCTTCCCGGAAATGCGATGTCCCAAGTAAGCCACTTTCGTGAGAGCAAATGAGCACTTCTTCACATTCGCATAGAAGCGGTGATGCTTCATGAGCCCCAACACTATCTTCAAGTGCTCTAGATGTGCTTCGATGCTCATGCGGTAGATGAGGATGTCATCAAAGAAGACGAGGACAAACTTACGGAGATAAGGACGGAAGAGGTCATTCATCACACTTTGGAAGGTCGAGTGTGCGTTGGTGAGGCCAAAGGGCATCACAAGGAATTCATAATGCCCTTGGTGGGTTTTGAAAGCCGTCTTCTCCACATCGCTGCACTTCATCCGGATCTGGTGATATCCTGATTTGAGATCAAGTTTGGAGAATATTGTGGCCCCATGAAGCTCGTCTAGAAGCTTTTCAATCACGGGGATGGGGTAATGATCGGGAATCGTCGCCTTGCTGAGTGCACGGTAGTCTATGCAGAAGCGCGATCCACCATCCTTCTTCTTCACCAATAGAACCGGGCTGGAATAAAGGCTGATGCTAGGCTGAATGATGCGGGCTTCCAACATCTCCTATATCAGCCTTTCTATTTCATTCTTCTGCGTATACGAGTACTGGTAAGGTCTGATGTTGATGGGCCCTATGCCTTCCTGCAAGGTAATAGCGTGTTCCCTGTTGCGAACTGGCGGCAGTCCTTGTGGCATCTGAAATACGGCTTGATATTCCTCCAGAACTTGTCAAACTTCCTCTGAAACCATTTCTTTTTGAGGACTTTTCCGAGCCTTCGAAGAGGGAGGTTAGTTCCAGTAAGTATACCTCTCTATTCTTTTTGATCACCTTCACCATGGAGTTAAGGGAAATCTACTCCTTGCTCAGGTCCGGATCTCCTGCGATAGCCACCCAGTGCTCACCGATCTTTCAACTTAATGTACTTCTCCACCAGTTTACTCTTGTGTCCCCCAATGATGCGAGCCATGAATACCCGAGCACTACATCATTAGTTCCCAACTCGAATATGAGGAAATCTTCGACTATTTCCACTCCTTGGATGTCAAGAGATACTCCTGAGCAACGCCCTTGACTAGTGATGATCTGACCATGCCCCACTCGAATGCCAAACTTGTGTGTATCCGTCTGAAGTAACCCCAACTCAGAGACCAACGAAGCTTGTATGAAGTTGCTCGTTGCTCTCGAGTCTATAAGAACAATCACCTCCTTCTCATCAATCTTACCCCTCATATGCATCGAGCATGTGTCCGTCACTCCTGCCATAGCTTGGAGCGACAACGTGACAAGTTCTTGATGTCCCCCTTCTGATTCTACTATCCCTTGCTCGACTACTTCCTCTTTGTTGATAATGTCTGGCTCCCCTCCTTCTGCCAATTCTGAGCTTCTGCTTACACATATGCCCTGGTACCCACATTTCACTGCAGTAACGACACGGCACCGGGGTTCGAGTGTTAGTGCTTGGCCCTGCCTTCTTGTTATCCTTGGTATAGCTAAAGTTTGATCCTCTGTTGGTAGTATTTTGCACATTACGATTGAAGTAGCTTGACTGATCCCCTTCCTGAGACTCAATCAGCTTCGCGATATCCACTATGTCCGCCACGTTCGCGGGTCTACAACGCACCACTTGGTCGCGCAAGCTCTTCCGTAGCCCCCTCAGGAACGCTGACTCGAGCACATCGTCAGGGACGTGAGGTAACTCTACTGTCAGGGCTTCGAAACACTCATGAAACTCTTCCACGCTACTCTTCTGCGAAATGCAGAACAAGTGGTCCACAGAGGAACAGCACCAGTTTTGCTTGAAACGGATTTTGAACTTGTCCTTGAAATCCCTCTAGTTCACGATCCTTTCTTGTTCATGTGCACCTCTCCACCAAGTCACCACTACTCCCGTGAGACAGGTAACAGTGAGGTCTAGCTTTTCGGACTCGGAAACCTTATTCAAGTTAAAGCATTTCTCGATTCTGAACAGCCAATCCTCTGGGTTGTGTCCTTCGAACGCCGGCAAATCCACTCGCTTGGACGGAACCTCCGTGGGAGCTTAGGGTAGCTCTACACGCAGCTCACGCGCCGTCAGAAAGGGAAACCCTTCAGGGGGCCTCATCTGTAGCTCGTCATTAGGTCGGGGTAAAATCCCTTCCCCTCGGTGATGTTCGGGACGAGATTCAGGCGTAAAGGGTGCCGCTTGCGCCGTTGCTGCCGAGATAGGGCTCGCGAACTCTAACGCTGAAGCTCCCGGTGTGGCGTACTCCAACTTTTGCAGTATTTCACCTAGAGCATGCTTCATTCACATCATTTCCTTGTCACGCTTCTCAAGGTGTTGTTCGGTGGTTAAAGCTGGAGTCGGGGTCTCAGGGACGTTCATCTCGAGTTCATTTGACGCTGATCTGGGATCTGTGTTGGTCGTCGTCGGAATCGTCATTTCTCACTCACACACTCTCAACGAAAGCACTAGTTGATAAGACTGAAATCCTACCAAAAGTAATACTGATAACTCGAAACAAAAAATAGATTAAAGATAAAAGAGATAAAAGAAATAAGAAAAAAAAAATAATTTAATGTTTGATCTTCGTAAGATAATAAAACTCTAAACTCGGATTTATTGTTTATACATGCGATTGAATAGTAAAACGTCATATTATTATCGAAGCCTCCTTATGAAACAGAGACTTCCCCTGCCTTCAGCTCTTCTTCACCACTTCTAGCCACTTTCAGCTTCTTTCTCCACTCGAGCTCTTCTCCCTCTCGATCTCTGCTTCTTCCTCATGAAGGTTAACGGCACCAATAACCTATCAAAAACCAATGTTTTCTCTTCTTCCTCTTGTCTTCTTCTTCTTCGTTCTCCTCTCTCTTGGATTCACCACCTCTAGTTCTTCTTCCTTTGTCGTTCCTCTCAAATTCTCTATCACTAATCACGCTTTCACCTCAAACCGACTGCAAATTCGCCATTTCTGGCTCTGATGCGTCTCAACGGAATTCGAACCGTCAATTTATTCCCGGCGGTAACGGTGGCTCTGGTAATTACTGCTCGCTTTAGTTTAAAAATGTTCAATGGAATTCTTTTTCTCTGACTCGCTTTGATTACTTTTCCCGGCAGTAATGGCGGCTCTGATTTCTGCGATTCTGTTCGGGATTATCCTCGGCGTAGCTCTAATGGCTATCTGGAGTCGTATGACGATGCACTGCACGTCCAAGCGAGTCGCCAAGGTTCGATTCAATCTCTTCTGAAATTAATCTGCTTATTCTCAAATTGATTGATATCTATGATTTGCTTGAAGAAAATTGATTCATGGGAGATAAATTTAGATTTCAAATCTGGGATTTGATATTCGTGGTGATCAGGAAAGGTGATCCCACGGAAGTGATATTCCCAAAGATTGTTGCAGAGTGAGAGAGATGGGGGTGACGAAGGAGCAGGTCGAAGCTTCGCTGACTTCATCTCGTGAGTTTTTCTTCGACTCCTTTCTTCTTTCAATTTCATCTCTTGATTGAGTCTTCTCTTCAATTTTGTGGTGCATATGTTTGTGTTTCTTCTGGGAAACATGGTCAAGTTGATATTTTTGTGCTGCTCACTTGGATCAAACCATAAATTTTAATAATTTGATCATATGATGATTCTGGAACATGCTTGCTTCTTCTATGTTGTTCATGGTTTGAATTCGCAGTGGTACTATATATTGTAAATAAGCATCTAGAGAAATTATCAATCACTTTGTGCTATAATTCTGCCAAGAAGATAACGTGATGATCTCAAAATCCATCACGGCTTCATTATGTATTAGTAACTTAGGAGCTGAGTATTCTTATCGGCAAAATTCTGTATGTTGTTTGTGAATTGGAACTCAAAACCAAATCTAAGAGTGTGTCTTTGCCTTACAACATGTGAAGATTGAAGTTAAACTTAATCCACCGTGAGTCTATTACCCTTTTGATCGACTCATGGTTTCAAAAAGATTCTGTTGTTGTTTTCATTGTGTAGTTCATCTTTTGATGATGCTAAATTGTGTACCACCAACAAAAGTTGTAAATTGTAGTCTCTGTCTAATGTGTTTTCGTGGCTGTGTTTATGGAGCTGTTAAAAATAGGCATTGTTCTTTCTTAATCTAAAATGCTGATGGTTTTAGGCGTATTGACCTTGTAGATATCGTCATGGAAGCAAAACTCTAACTAGTAGGAATCCATGAGAGAGTAAGAAGCGATTTCGATGCATCACCATCTTCAGAGAGTGGTGAAAAGCGATTATCTAATTTGTTAGTTATGTTAGTTATTTTTTTTAGAACCTCATAGAATCTCTCCAATATAAGTCTCAAAACTCAAAAAAATCTAATAGAATTTTTAACTTAAATTAATAATATATTTAATATAAAATATGCTTCAGAACTCCAATATGAAGTTTACCATTACGGATGCTCTGAGGTTGTTGAGAAAAAAAACTTACATAGACTTTGAAATGTTTATAGTTTAATCATTATTTTTTATCAAAACTTTGTTGATAAAAATATCGATCATTTTAAAATAGTTTTTCAATATATCGCATGTTATAATTCACTAACATTTTTAAATATATAATATATTGTTCTAAATCAAATTTAATAAAATTTTAAACAAAACTATAAATGCAAAAACACATGTTCAAAGTCCAACACGAAATGAATAATAAAAATCAACATTGACAATGCATCCTATAATATTTAGGTAATAAATTGAAAAATTATAAATTTTAAATACAAACTCTCAAAGTAATTCCATTTTGAACAATAACATTGCCGATTCACAGAAGAGGCAACACTAGTAATAGTCCTCGTCAAGAGCCACCACCGAAAGGAGTAATTGTGTTTGATTTCTATAGGATTTTACCGGAAAATAACAATCATCATTTGAAGACTTTTAGTTAGTGCTGTGAATCTGTGATTATTGTTTAAATCTTTTGGACTTGTGTTTGTGTGTTCGCTTGCTTTGTAACCTTTTAATCTTGTCCAATTCAACATGAGTTCTCTTTGATTAAACCGAAGAGCTAAGGAAGTGGGATGCCCATAAAGTAACCAAGCCTCTTATTTTCATCAACCTCAAATTTACACAAAGCTTATACAAATGTGTACTTATAGATATCTGCTCTATGTGTGTGTATTGTTGTTGCCACACGACTAGTTTTGGGATTTGCATTTGAAACAATTCCAAATGATTTTATGACAACCGCATAAAAAGTTACCCAAAACCTTAAGGTAAACAATATCAGCATAGAAGGAAGAGTAGTCGCAGCAGCAGCAGCTACAACAGTCAAGGCAGGCGCAAACCAGACCAAACCGCGGATTAAGGCCAGCTTTGACGGTTGTAGCAACGCTCTACGTTCCATGGCTATTAAAAGGTGAGCCTCCTCCTCCTCCTTTGGCTGGATCCTTTTGCAATAGCACATCATGATTGATTGAAGCCAATTGTGACAAATTCTGCATCATTATATACTTTTTTACTAACAAAATCGTATAGTTTAATAACAATTAATGTAAACTTGGGATTTGTGTTTTGGCTTTTAGCTGCTTTAGTGTGAATTAATAACAAGAAATAGTGGAAGTGGCGGTTTTTACCTTGAAAGAAAAGTTAATGAGAGAGAGATAATAAGGTGGAGAATCAAACTTGGCCAGGTTGGTGCATTCATCCAACTAAAAGAAAACCACATAACCAGGATTTGCTTTAGATCCGATGATTACAAGTAAAGTCCTCAAAGATATAAAAAAAGGATGCGAGTTTCTAGATGTTTACCTCGTCTCCTGAATTTGGATCTGACTCGCTGTTGTTGTCAGTTTCAGAGTCGCTGCAACTCCTTTCACTGAACCGTGATACGAAATAGCTTGTGTCATCTATACTCTCAGGCTGAGGTACAAAAGCAGCCTACCAAAAAGCAAGAAAAGAAAAAAGCAGCCAAAAGTTTAAAAGAACATTCCAACTTCTCATTCATATTGTGTGCATTCGTGAAGACCTAATAGCGCAAAACCCGATTCGATGAAAAAGCTTTCTTCATCTGTCAACCAGCACTTGTTCATTGCATAAGTTGTCTATCAAATGTGTTCTTACCTTTTGCAAAGCAAGATTCTCCCAGTCAACTCCTTCGAAAAAGGGATGTGACTTTACCTGAAAATGAGAAAAGAAATGTTTACTCAGAAACAACAACAACAACAACAACAACAATAATCCTCATGCCTTTAGAATCCCTTTGTTTCACAATTCGGTGGCTTTCATAAATAGTAAAGGGGAAAATTGATGGAACCTCTGCAGCCCCATTCGCCCCCAGTCGCTTTTCTGGCTCATGGACAAGAAACCTATAACGGAGAAAACAATGAATCTATATGAATATGGGAGAAAGAAACTAGTAAAAAACAAAACCCATATAGTCATTATATTATAAGATGATTACAATACTTATGTGCAAGTTTAAAGCGTAAAAGTCAGCTTGTGGGTAATCAATACATAGATACTAGGATACGTGTTAATTATGTTGCTTCGATAAACATGAGAGTCCTCAAAACAGACCTGTTAATCAAATCCTGAGCTTCATATGACATTTCACCAGGCACATCTGGCCAGGGCATTTTCCCGTTGAGGATGTTGTCAAATATTATCTGTACAGCATAATTACAAAGTTACAAAGGTGAGTCTGTGACAAATTCTACACTCATCGAAAACTAGGTTGTGTGTAACTCATCTCAATATAACTGACCAGAAATGAATCATTCAGCAAATTTTTTATAAGAAGGCAATACAAAACTTGTAATTTTCAGTGTCATTGTGATCTGGAAATGAAGCAACTAAGTCCCAACAATGACAAAAAATACCTATATACCAAAATATGGATCACATTTCTGTGATTTAAATGTTTAAAATGCCTAAGGAACGTCTGACTACAACTACCAAAACATATGATTATGATACCACTAGGCTTTTATGACTTCAAAACTTTCTAGCAGATCCAGACCTAGATTCTAGTCAGGACAAAACAAGATTACTGAAATTTGTAGGCACCTCTGGGCGAGCTGCTGTAAAAGGTGGAATTCCAGTTATCAGTTCAAACAAGATGATTCCCACAGACCACCAATCTGCAGCATAACCTGCAAGCAACACCAAGAAGACAAATATAATTTCCTCGTGCTTTAGAAAAGCCTATGTTTAGGGTTGTATCTAAACCGTGTTCAGTTCCAAGAAGAATCTCTGGCGCCAAGTAGTCAGGTGTCCCAACAGCTGAATGCCGAATTCTTTCTTCTTCTTGGCTCTTTTGAGAATGATAAGAATTTCTTCTTGGGGATGCATTTGACTCAGGGCCAGATAAATCAATTGTGTTGTTTATAAGACCGATCTTTGACAGTCCAAAATCTGTCAGCTGGTGACAAAGATAATAACAATAAGTTCGCTAGTTGAACAGCAGAACAAAGTATTTCAATAACCGCATGAAAAACAGTATCCGCATACAATCTGTGTTTGCATATTTAGTGCATAGAACTCTCTTTTTATCAAGTAAATAAGAAACTCATATTTATCAATTTTTGTATGCATCGAGGAAAATTCATTTGATTCCTCTACTGAAAGAACTAAGGTACGTGAAAGCTTTAAATAACAGACCTTGATGTGCCCATTGTAGGCTATTAACAGATTATCAGGCTTTAAATCACGATGCACGATTTTCAGAGAATGGAGGTACTCCAATGCAAGAACCTGAACAATTGATAACTTAGTCTTCAGGAATTCAACACATTTAGGTATTCGATTCAAATGAACTTTCAACTAACCAGTTCTGCAATGTATATACGAGCAATGTCCTCATCAAGACAGCCAACTTTCTGAAGCAGAGAGTATAGATCCCCGCCATTAAGATATTCCATTACCAAGTAAAGGTTATCACTGCAGGTGAATGAATAATAAAATCGAACCTGCATTGATAAAATCAAGTATTCAGCCTTTGGAGAGAATATTATAAATGGACAGTAGCAAAGACGTGAAACGCTTACCACAAACGGGTATCTGACAGTAATTAATATATTTCGCTCTTCCAGAATCCGCTCGATATCGTTTTTTCTTATCATATCCAACTTCTTGAGTACCTGTATATGAGCTAAATAAGATTAGCACATGGAGAGTCAGATTACGACAACATATGGAGCCAAAATTACTAGCCTGATTCATTTCTATGAGGGTTTCAAGTGGAAATGTCATAACTAAGGATTCAATCCTAAGAGTATTGTCATTCTGGGATGTTTAAACAATATGGCACTAACGACAAGGCTCTCTAAAATTGGACTAAAAAGTTACTAGTTGACTAAAAAGAGGATTTACAGAATCATAGCTCATACATTAATTGAATATATCCACAAATACGAAGAAGAATATACTAATGTATAATTGAACAAGAAAGTAGAACTTCAATGTATATCCTGAGAAATTATGTCTAACTTAAGTCTTCGCAGAGCTTCATTAGTATCAACATTTCTGCAAACATGTATTTTTCTGTTAAATCTATTGTTCATTAGTTAACAGCCATAGAGGTCATCACAGCTGCTTCTAAGCTAATATTTACATTTTGAATCTTTTCACTGAAATATACGGTTTCACAGCACTGCGCATATTAGAAACTACAGAAGGAAAAATAAACACCACATCTGCAACAAAGCGAAAATAAAATGCATCTACCTTTATTGCAAAAAAGTCCCCTGTTGTTCTTTTGCGTGCAAGAAAGACCTTACCAAAGGCACCTCTGCTTATTGGTTTGATGATCTCAAAGTCATCGATGCTTGTCCTATCTTTCTGCAGCAAGTGCGGAGTAGCCACTGAGGAACCTTGCGATGCATGCTCCAAGACAGTTTCATTCTCTTTTCCGTTGCCCGTTGAACTTTTATCAGAAATCAATTCACAAGCGTATATATATTTCTCGCTGCATTTAAGACCAGTGTTAATATTCTTATAGGATGAGCGCTGTAGTTAGTTTTTTATAAGACAGTGAATTTACCACAGAAGTTTCTCGATCCTCCCCCCAAAAGTATCTATAACAAGTGCTTTGAGCTTGCTCTGCTTCAAGACAGCTTGTATGTCTTGCATGCAGGCAAGCAGATAGTCACAAGACCCCTCTTTCGATAGATCTGTGCTTGCTCCACAGCGAGCAATATCAGAAAGGTCCATCATCTGCAAGATGGAAAAAAAATATATAAGCAGGAAAAGATTATGATTCTATTTATACAGAAATCAGTGAAACAGGTAGACACAAATGCAATCTATATATGATATAGAGAGCAGACCTCCCATGGACAAGTAACAAAATCATGAATCACAAGGAGTTCAAGCTATTGACTCACTAAAACCTAGAGAGGTTCTAAACAATAAAGGAGAAATTCTCAACCATTAATGGCATAACTAATATTTCAAAAGTTTGAGCATCTGAAGTTTTGTTGATTAAAGACATTAAGGATTTAACGACCCTCGGAACAGAACAACATAACATGCTTTATATTCCTAAATCTCATCAGGATATGACAAAATAAATATATAAGAATCGATACTGCACAATAACTAACTAGTACAACAACATCTAACGCCGAATCAATACCTAATCTGCCTAAAAAGAGAGTATAGTGGAAACAGACAACTAACCAGTTGAAGATCCTCTTGTTCTGGACTATGCCGCTCTAGCCAATACGAGTCAAAGTGGCTTGTTCTGGGGGTATTTGTTGAAGATACTGACGTGATGCTACCAGTTGACGATGAAGTGCCATGATGGCAAAATTTGGCCCCTATATGGCTCTTCAGGTTAATAGGATATGTGTAAGACTCGTCTATGAAGGCAGTGTCCATCTCATGCAGATCCTCAAACATTCCTTCAACACCTTTATTCCGCCATTCATTGACCTTGGGAGAACAGCCTTCCGATGCAACTCCAGATTTCTGCGAAACTGAGTTTTCCAGGCCACTAGCTTGAGTAAAGGAATTTAAGCTCCGTGAATCAATTATCTGTTCAAGTATCTCTTCAAGTTTCAAAAGGCGCTCATCAATATCCAAACAATTTATTTCACATGTATCTGCATATGCACATATGTAAGAATGCGGTTCCAGATGGAAGAGGGTAACTTCTTCCTCACATATCCGGCAGATTACAAAATCAGAGCCACCAAAATATTTTCCAAGCTCATTTGGCATCTTATCTTGATGCTCGTCACTTGAATAAAACCCTTGTTCGACCACTTTACTATCAAATTGGGGTTTCTGAGATGGAAATTCCTGTTTAGGAGCTGCATAACCTTCTCTGGCAGTATTATTGCTATGATCATCTGGTATCCCAAAACCGAAACTTGTCTCTGACTCCAAAGATTCTTTGTCCCGTCTCTTGAACTTTTTCCCAGCTTCATTCCTTTGATACTTGGGATAACCAGAACCGGAATCACCAACTCTGGAATTCGAAACCCAATTAGTTTCCAGAGCAGGGATGCTTTCTAAACATTCCTTAAATTTGCGGAAGGAATTCTCATCAATTGGCTCAGTCTCCTTCTGAAACATCACAACTCTTGTACAATGAGTCAATATAAAAAGCAACTGAGAAAACAACCACTTCACAAGTCCTGCTTGGCACTGTTTCCTTTTCCTCGTTAAGTCCTGGACAATGGATTCACAAGTAGCACGAAGTTGTGCAGATGTCATCTCTATACAGTCTTGAGCCAACTTAAGTAACTCATCTGCCATTTCTCGATCTTCAGGACATGATGGATCCATTTTCTCCATAGCGTCTTCCACATCTATGACAAAGTCATCCAGCTTCTTATCCACAATCTCCTTAGCAACGTCAAATCTTGAGTGAAGTGAGCCAAGAAGTTCCTGAATACCATTGCAATTGAAATAAGCACGAATTCACATAATTATACCCCAAAAATGGTCCTTGGAGTGGCTATATATGACATAAAGAGTTTACTTCAATTTCTTAAAATATTACAAAAACATAAATCAACCCTGAGAATTTTTTATCATTTGTATTGCAAAACCTTGCTTGACATCTTCAAACTCAATTAAAGAAATTTATAATATGACTAAACCAAACAATCAAACCTTCAGATCGTTGTAGCTGTGTGGACGAGGGTTAGGAGTTTGAACACCACCCCTTGGCCCTAATTCATGTGAAAAGCTCTTTATACCCATTGACACCTTGCAAGTGGAAAGGTTAGTTTCAGAATTCTTGACCATCCTCTCCTCATCCTTACGAGAGTTCTTGACTTTTAAGTTCACATCCTATCACCAAACCAATGCTGTTAATTTCAAATCCAATGCCCCCAACGAAATCTTTTTAAAGAAAATCCGAATCAAAACCACTCTTTACCTCACTACTCGAGCAACCATCTTTTGGAATTGAATGCTTGGGTTTATATGAAGCAAGCCACCTCGACAACCTTTTTCCTTTATGCTCTGAAACATAGAGTTAAAAACGAGTGATCACCAGAAAGAACATCATATCTTTCTAGAATTTCTGGGATTTTTTCGATTTCTAGCAATTTGTTTCTCTGAAGCCAAGATCGAAAAAAAAAAATACTATGATCGTATTATAACAGTACAAAATAACCTGTTAATTTTCTAGTTTATCATATAACTCCACCATGATTCTACTCGAAAAATACATAAATCAGTGCGTCTCCCTCAAAAACGTTCTCGGAGGAAAACAAAGAGAAATCAAAACCTTGCTTCGAAGAGGTTTTGCCATGTCCACGAGGAACAATACTTTTCTGCTTACGGTTAAAAGGAGGCTTCGTCACGGTGGTATCGGCGGAATCATCGGGTCTCGGACCTGACGGAGCTAACCGAGTCCTGATCCGGTTCAAACCGGAAGGAATCGCGACTTCAGACGAAACGCCTCGATCCTTGCGATTCTCTTCCGCCATAATAGGACGAAAGCTCCAAATCCGTGAAGGATAATTCGCCACTCAAACGAAAACCCTAATTAATAACTCCTCAGGGTATTTGCTTCTCCGGTGTGAAGAGCGGAAACGGACGCTTTCATCTCCCGGAAAGCGACGAGGGGAGCCAAAATTAGGGACGGCGATGAGAGAGAATCGGGAACCGGTGTGAAACCGGCGATGATGAAGAAGAGGAAGGAGAAAGATTCATGGTGGTTTTGGTAAGCTATTAGAGTACTATGGGGTGGGTTGGTTAAAGGATCAACGACTCGAGGTTGTGACATCTTTCGATTGGAATATGATTATTAATCTTGTCTCATTTTAAAAATTCAAATCATTTTAAATTCAATTTAAAAATAATATACTTAAATCATTTTTATTACCATCGGACTTTTGTATATTGATAGACGTGATCATCATAGAAAGAGATGGCTTTTATATTGTGACATCTTTCGATTGGTGCATACAATGAGTACGATATCTCTAGGTAAGTCTGTTCTCTTACGACTTGACAGAATATTGAGGACTTTTATATGGATGATGACACTGAACAGAAGCAGCAACATCTTATTGCTTAGGACAGGGTGTATATGCCGAAGAGTGAGGAAGGCTTGAGGATTCGTAGAGTAGAGAACATGAATAAATCACTGCTTGGAAAATTAGAATGGAGGCTTTTGCATGATAACTCGAGTCTTTGGGTTAGAGTGCTTCACAGTAAATACAAAATGATGGATATTTATAAGCCTTCATGGTGGATACTTAAAAAGATTGGGTCATCAACATGGAGAAGTGTGGTGGTGGTACTGAAGGAGGTCGTTATTCTTGGCTTAAGCTGGATACTTGGGAATGGTCGTATAATCAACTTCTGGAGAGAGAAATGGCTTCTGAGAGTATTGTTATTAGACCTGGTGGAGAGAGAGAACCTCGAGGAACTGCTTAATGCTAAAGTATGCGACTTATGGAGGAATTGTATAGGATGGTGGATGCCAAGTATAGACCCATATATCTCTGTTCATGTTAAGTTACAATTAATGGCGGCTGTTGTGGACAACGTCACCGGTGCAAAAGATAGAATCACATGAGGACAAAATCTAGATGGGAGCTTCACGGTGAAATCTGCATACACATATATAACAAGGCAAGAAGTCCAGAGGCAAAACTTAAAGAGCTTGTTTGACCGTGTTTGGCGAGTGACGGCAACAGAGAGGGTTAAGGTGTTTATTTTGCTTGTTGTGAATTAGGTCATCATGACAAATATGGAGAGACAAAAACGCCATATGAGTAACACATGACTAGGCCAAGTATGTCGCGGAGGAGAAGAATTCATCATCCATGTACTACGAGATTGCCTGACAATGGTGGGGATCTGGTACCGTGTTGTTCCACCAAGTAAGTGAGGACGTTTTTTTCCGCAGTCTCTGTTTGAGTGGATGTATGAAAACCTGGGAGATAACTCGGAGGTGGGAGGTTGCCCCTGGTCTTCTCTGTTAGCTGTAGCCAGCCGGTGGGGGTGGAAGTGGAGATGCAGAAACGTGAATGGATCAAATGCGAAATGTAAGGACCGTGTGCGTTTTGTTAAAGAAGCGTCATGTGGTAACCCGGGTTCTGTAACTGGGGGGGGGGGGGGGGGGGGGGGGGGGGGGGGGGGGGGGGGGGGGGGGGGGGGGGGGGGGGGGGGGGGGGGCTGGGGGGGGGGGGGGGGGGGGGGGGGGGGGGGGGGGGGGGGGGGGGGGGGGGGGGGGGGGGGGTTGATATTGATGGGACTTGGCGAGGGGGTTTTGCCCTGAATATTAGGATTTGCTCAGCTCCTTTAGCTGAACTATGGAGGGTGTACTACGGTCTATATATCGCGTGGGAGCAGCGAGTGGGTCGAGTGGAGTTAGAGGTTGACTCGGCGATAGTGGTGAACTTTCTGACAGCAGGGATCAATGCGACTCATCCTCTATCTTTTCTGGTACGCTTGTGCCATGGCTTCTTCTCAAGAGACTGGTTAGTTCGAGTGTCTCATGTCTATAGAGAGGCGAATCGACTGGCTGATGGGTTAGCGAATCATGCCTTCTCTTTACCTTTCGGTTTCATTTGCGAGAGGATCCTCCTGATGAGATTGTTTCGATAATGTCCGATGATGTTATAGGCACAACTACGATGAGGAATGTTCGGATGTAGTTTGTTGGTTGTTTTTAATAAGTATGGAGACGTAACTCTCCAATCATTCACCAAAAAAAAAATCATAGAAAGAGATGGGAAAAGTGGCAAACAAACACAATGCGAAAGAAATCAGAGCAAGAACTCGAAACTTATTACATCGTTGCTCAACTCGTTATGATTGGTTCGGTATGTTCCATGAAAGGCATATATATATGTTGGAACTATAGAGTTTGAGGAATAAGTTTGATTAAACTTTCATACAAAAAAAAAAACAAACAAACCAAATGGTGATATTGATGGAGCGTCATGTGGTAACCCGGGTTCTGCAACTGGGGGGGGGTTTGTGTGATATTGATGGGACTTGGCAAGGGGGTTTTGCCCTGAATATTAGGATTTGCTCAGCTCCTTTAGCTGAACTATGGAGGGTGTACTACGGTCTATATATTGCGTGGGAGCAGCGAGTGGGTCGAGTGGAGTTAGAGGTTGACTCGGCGATAGTGGTGAACTTTCTGACAGCAGGGATCAATGCGACTCATCCTCTATCTTTTCTGGTACGCTTGTGCCATGGCTTCTTCTCAAGAGACTGGTTAGTTCGAGTGTCTCATGTCTATAGAGAGGCGAATCGGCTGGCTGATGGGTTAGCGAATCATGCCTTCTCTTTACCTTTCGGTTTCATTTGCGAGAGGATCCTCCTGATGAGATTGTTTCGATAATGTCTGATGATGTTATAGGCACAACTATGATGAGGAATGTTCGGATGTAGTTTGTTGGTTGTTTTTAATAAGTATGGAGACGTAAATCTTCAATCATTCACCAAAAAAAAAATCATAGAAAGAGATGGGCAAGGGGGTTTTGCCCTGAATATTAGGATTTGCTCAGCTCCTTTAGCTGAACTATGGAGGGTGTACTACGGTCTATATATTGCGTGGGAGCAGCGAGTGGGTCGAGTGGAGTTAGAGGTTGACTCGGCGATAGTGGTGAACTTTCTGACAGCAGGGATCAATGCGACTCATCCTCTATCTTTTCTGGTACGCTTGTGCCATGGCTTCTTCTCAAGAGACTGGTTAGTTCGAGTGTCTCATGTCTATAGAGAGGCGAATCGGCTGGCTGATGGGTTAGCGAATCATGCCTTCTCTTTACCTTTCGGTTTCATTTGCGAGAGGATCCTCCTGATGAGATTGTTTCGATAATGTCCGATGATGTTATAGGCACAACTACGATGAGGAATGTTCGGATGTAGTTTGTTGGTTGTTTTTAATAAGTATGGAGACGTAACTCTCCAATCATTCACCAAAAAAAAAATCATAGAAAGAGATGGGAAAAGTGGCAAACAAACACAATGCGAAAGAAATCAGAGCAAGAACTCGAAACTTATTACATCGTTGCTCAACTCGTTATGATTGGTTCGGTATGTTCCATGAAAGGTATATGTATTTGTTGGAACTATAGAGTTTGAGGAATAATTTTGATTAAACTTTCATACAAAAAAAAACAAACAAACAAACAAAATGGTGGTGGTCTAGTGGTTTCTATTTGAGAAGGAATTGCTTCTAGATCTAGACCAAATATTGATTCTCCTAAAGCGTGAAATTATTTAAACCATTTTCATTTGGTCACATAGATATGAATCATTGCTTTTGGCCCATTTAAATATTCAGAGAGAATCAATCTATGGACTGCACTTACTCCAAATATTAGATTAAAATAAAATTCAGCTATTGATAAACATGTTGAGCTTGTCCTCGGAGAAGCTGTAGGCTCTTTTCTCTTTACAGTTTGAGGGCTGGCCTCGAGGCGGATTGCTCATGGCAACAATGATGAGGACACGAGTTTTTAAGAATTACAAGTGCAAAATTCCAAATGTAGATTTTCGAAATTGGTGTTAATCTCAGGAATCTGTTGACCGGCTCTAGTATTCGCCTAGCTTTTATTTTGATTTTTTTTTTCTTTTTGTAACATTGGTTTTGTTTTTAGATTTTCTTTTCGGTTTTTCCACTCTCTAGGTTATTTCTATAACTTCGGTCATAACTCAAAAATGTATAAAATTTAACATTCCCACCCTCTACAAACAAATTGTTGGGATTGAATATTTTGAAAATGCGATTTCACTAAATACATACCATTAACAATAATAAGCATTGAATGATAAGAAAAGTGAAAATTAATATGTTATTTTTCAATTCATCCAGCATGTTTTCAATTTATAACTAGTTTAGAGAAAAAATCTATTCATCTAATAGATATTGGGTCTGACTGGTATGTCAGATGAATAATAGAATAGCGAAATAACTGAAAAATTACTAGCGGAATGAACTGAACTGAATAATATTTTAGCTGAATAATTGTGAAACGCTGAAAAGCTACTTTTAGTAGATTAATCACGTTTTGTTTTTTTTAGTTATATTTTTAACATGCTAACGGAATCACGTTTCAAAAATATAAAAAAAACGTGAAAACGTGATGAATAACATGAATGGTAAAAAATAACAGAATCAAGTTTCCAAAACGTGAAAACGTGAAAAAGCTGCATACCATTCAAACCCATTGGGTCTGTCTGGTATATCAGATGAATAACACAATAGCGGAATAACTGAAAACTTGTTAGCGTAACGAACTGAACTGAATAAAATATTGGTTGAATAATTGTGAAACATTGAAAAGCTAGTTTTGGTAGATTAACCACGTTTTTTGTTTTTTTAGTTATATTTTTAATAGCGGAATCACGTTTTAAAAACATGAAAAACGTGAAAACATGAAAAAACTGTAGACTATTCAAACCCACTAGCTTTTAGCATTTTAAGTTTATTCAGTTTTTAATTTACTCATTCTATTAATTCCGCTAGTTTATTATTCAGCTATTCTACTACTAAGTTGATATATCACTCAAATCCGTTATATATCTTGTTCCATTAACTTTCATGGTATCTGACTGAAATACTGAATAATAATAAAATCTAGTTATAAGTATTTTTTCCTAGTTTTGAATATTTTACCGGGATTTGAATACTCAAATCACAATCGATCTAGAAAAAAAAATGGTTTAAATTGGATTCGATTTATGTCAATTATTCGAATGTAGGCCAGAGTTGCGGGTCGGATCCGCCCCGCCTGTCTCGCCCCGCAACGGATAGGGTTGAATAGTATATAGCTTTTTCACGTTTTCGCGTTTTGAAAACATGATTCCACTAAATGCATATCATTCATAATATTAAGCACTGAATGATAAAAAGTGAAAAGTAACACGCTATTTTTCAATCATCCCGCACATTTTAAAATTATAACTAGTTTTGAGAAAAATCTACTCATCTAATATATATCAGCTTTTTAGTGTTTTGAGTTAATTCAGTTTTCAGTTTACCCATCCTATTGATTCCGCTAGTTTATTATTCAGCTATTCCATTATTCAGCTATTATTCAGCTTCGACCCACCCCGCAAAATTTTTTAACATAAGATATTCAACCCGCACCCACTCTTTGCACCGTACTAGTTCCGCATAATGCACATTCCGCAGTTTTAACCATACCGCACTTTAAAATCTGCTTTTTTAATCCCGCAAAACATGAATACCTGTGGGTAACCCGCAAATAACTAAATAAAAAAAGTAAATTTCATATAATTTTAACAAAAGAAACATTTTATAAAAAAGGTAATACTATAACATATAAATATACAACTTTTTAAAGATCTAAAAGAAAATTGTTAGCAAAATTTATACATATATTTTATAATATTACAAAATTTTTATCATATTTTCAATACCATTTCTTTATTTTTTATAGAAAACTGTGAGTTTTTTTAAAATTAGCGAGTTACCCGCAAATCTGCAGAAAAATATTGAAACACCTGCACCGGTCCTACAGTTTAAAATTACCCCCCCCCCCCCCCCCCCCCCCCCCCCCCCCCCCCCCCCCCCCCCCCCCCCCCCCCCCCCCCCCCCCCCCCCCCCCCCCCCCAAACCTATATTTTTTCCAAAACAATTTTTTTTCTGACCCGCACCCGCCCCACAGCGGATTTAACGGAGTAGGACCAAATCCATGATGAAATTTTTGGATATCGGTTTGGTTCGAGTAACATGCGAAAATTGAACATGTATCCAAAATATCGAGAATTAAATCAACAACATATTATAAATCTAAAACATTTAAAACGAATAAATATCTAATTTTTGTAGGTGTTTTCAAATGTTTTTTTTGCTTATGTGTGATTTTATTTATGATATCGGAAAACATTCTCGCTATTAGTTTTTTGTGGCAGGCCTGACTGGGTGGGCTAGTTAAACTGTTTATGCATGTTATCAAAAACCCACCGAATTTTGTGCTTTTGATGGATCAATTGCTAGAATGCCACTTTTTGAGAAAAAATGATCTCATATGCCATGGTTTAATGAATCTTTTCTTTTTGATTTTTTTTTAAATCTAAAACTTAAGAAGATACTTTTATATCCTCAACTGATTTTGTTATTTACCAACTGAACCATTTGTTTCATCCATTTAAACTTAAATAATCGTTAGTTTTTTTTTTTTTCAATTCTTCAAAATCATCCCAGAATCGACAATTGCTTTTGATTATGTCTGACCACACTTTTCAAAAATCTCTTTGATTTGTGCCCGTGAAAGATTAATTCGTTTATCTATGCATGTATAAATTCCCTCTTGGCAATTCTTTTTGGCTCTCTTTTTCTTCGAGCCTCTCTTCTAAATCTTTTCCTCTTTCTCCTCGTCTCTTCTCGACCGCCGCCATGGATTCCGATTCAATTTGGCCGTCTAACTATTTTAGCCTCTTACATATATATATGTCTGTTACTCTCCACGGAACTGCCCCGTTTTCACTTTCTTCTCTCCGGTTGCGTTTCTATCTCTATTGGGTTCAGTCCGCCGCTACCTAAACACTGCCACCTACATGATTAGAGGTCGGCGTCCTCTCAAGGGAACAAAAAGAAGAAAGGACAAAGTTTGAAGAATAAAGCCAGAAATTGAAGGCATTGAGATGAAGACAAGATCGAAGAAGGTGGATTCGATGTAAAATTGCTGTTTAGAGTGCTCGAGCGTATGGGCTCGGTTCTGGGTTTTGTTCACTTAAATAGATTTCCCGATAGTTTGAAATCTCTGGTACTAATAGTGAGTGAGATTCCTTTGTTGGCGTTGGAACATTCAGGGGCTTTAAATCATGATCGATTGATGGAAATGTGCAGGAGAGTTCTTGGTGGAGTGTTGAACTCTGATCACGAGGACACAGCAACCACCGCGGCTGAGATTTCAAAGTCTTTAACGCCATTGCTTCTAATGGAAAAACATCAGGCGAGAAGCGTTGGGGTTTGTGATGAAGATGGGATCAAGGTAAATCCAATTTGAGGATATTATACCTTTGTTGATAAGTTCGTTAGGAAACCCTTAGAATGTTGTGGAAGATTCATGGGGATTAGATTGTCTTAATGTCATTATGCAGCTGTGTTCAGATTCGAACGCTTTGATTAGAACTAGAGCTTTTTCATTGGTGGAATAAGCATGATCCAAGTTGCATGGCCACCATTATCATGGACAATGCTAAAGTCATGGTGCTCAACATTCATTTTGCTAGTTTTCGATGGTGGAGCTTCAGCAACATCAAACTAAAGAATTTTTGATCCGGATTTTTGTGAGAACTATGAAAAATATAATGTTTGTGAGGTACAACTGAAATATTTGGTTCGACTGAGTGAGTTTTATTGTTCAACTAGGTTTTATTAAGTTCAATTAGATTTTATTAAGTACAACGGATGACACAAGTAACAAGGTACAACTGCAATCCATGGTTCGACTTAGTGAGTTTTATGGTTTAACTGAGTTTTATTAAGTTCAACTGGATTTTATTAAGTACAATGAATGACACAAGTAACAAGGTACAACTGAAATACATGGTTCAACTGAGTGAGTTCTATGGTTCAACTGGATTTTATTAAGTTCAACTGGATATTATTAAGTATAACCAATGACACAAGTAATGAGGTACAACTGAAATACATGGTTTGACTTAGTGAGTTTTACGGTTTAACTAAATTTTATTAAGTACAACGAATGGAAAATTATGGTTTTTCATAATTGTTTAATTTGTTTTTTAATAAAAATTGAAGCATCGTCTCCTCTCTCAGAATCTTCTCTCTTGTCTCCTCTCTAGAAACCGTCTCTCTCATCTCCTCTTTCAGAATTGTTTCTCTCGTCTCTTCTCTCTCAGAATCATCTCTCTCTCTCTCTCTCTCTCTCTCTCTCTCTCTCTCTCTCTCTCTCTCTCTCTCTCTCTCTCTCTCTCTCTCTCTCTCTCTCTCTCTCTCTCTCTCTCTCTCTCAGTCAAAGTCGAAGTCGAAGAAAAAAAAAATTAGGGTTTTAAAATATTTGGGAAAGTGGACTTTTTAAAAATAAAACTAAAATATTGTAAATTCTTCCCGCTGGCGGAAAACTGAAAATTTATTAAATTTCCAAAATAAATTAAACTTAGTTGTTCCCAAACAAGCAGTTGAACCAAATTCCTAATAGTTGTACTTTTGCAATTTTATTGTATTTCTAGTTAAACCTTCCCCTAAACTATTATGATGTAGTTGTACAAATGATTTTGTACCATTAAACATCATTTACAACGTTTTCATAGTACAATGTATGAAGAATTTAATATTTTGATTTTTTTAATCCTAAAATGCTTAACAATGTTGATATCTTCCTTATATCGTAATGGGTGGTTTATGTGAAAACATGATTTTGTATCAAAATAAAAAATTAATGTTCTTTATATTAATAATTGTTTTCTTATAGTTGAACATGTGTTTATAGGTCTTAATTGGTTGATTCACATCACTTGTAGCTTTAATAATTGTTTAGTTCACTTCCAAAGTTGATATTAGTTGTACCCAGTTGCACCTGTTGGTGCAATTTCAAGTAAAACACAAAATTATTAATAATTTTACCCAGTTGCACATGGTGGTGCAATTTCGAGAAAGATAAACACACAAACATTAATAGTTGTATCCAGTTGAACCTAGAAGTGCAAATCAGAGAATTACAAACACATAATCGTTAATAGTTATACCCAGTTGAACCAGGAAGTGCGAATTCAAGGTTGACAAATATGTAAATGTTCATACGTGTACTCAGTTGTACTTGGTAGTGCAAATCAGAGAATGAGAAACACATAAACTTTAATAGTTGTACCGAGTTAAACCTAGAAGTGCGAATTTGACAAAATGGAACTCATAATTGTTCATACTTGTACCTAGTTGAACCTGGTCATACAAATTCGCCAAACTCAAACACATAAAGATTCATAGTTGTACATAGTCTAACATGGTTGTACAAAACCGAGAATTACAAAACACACACACACACACACAAATCAAACTGCGCTACAAAACAGATGCTATTAAGCGTGGGGTGCCTCTCAACGGCCCGAGAGCATATATCCATCTTTTTGTATACTCTAACACTGAAATAATCTGATTTCTTAAACCTCCATAGTCAAATGTATGTTTGTGTGGTTGATGTTCATGCTCTCTTGAAAATATAATGAAAATAATCGATCAGTAATTATACAAACTACCACAGTTGTACCAGTTGAACTAATTGTCTTAGTTGTACCAATTGAACTAAATCTCTCAGTTGTACCAGTTGAACTTAGTCTCTTAGTTGTACCAGTTGTCATATAATTGCATATTGATTGAACTCGAGGAACTTCAAGCTTAAATTCTACATATGAATCTGATTAACATAACCATATTCTTCTCACAAATTACCGAACCTATGGCTTAATCTATCCAGAATACATTGTTACCAACCCAGATTCGTATATTTTCATATCTAAATCCCTAATTTTACCTAATTAAAAAAGAATAATTAGCTTAAAAATGAACTTTCAATGGCAGAAGAGGAGCAATTGCAGAAGAGGAGAAAGACTCGAAATCTGGATCGGTCGAAAAGGATGTCGGCTCCGATGAGAGCAAAAAGAGAGAAAACTCCGGTGAGAGAAGATCGGAGATGGAGATCGAGGGAGAGGGGTTGGCGGCTCGTCGGGAAAATAAGCTCGGGGTAGAGAGAGGAAAAGGATGAGCAATTTTTGTTTTTTAATTTTAATTTTAATTTTTTTAATTTTTACTTTTTTACTAATCACTAATTGATTTTTACTTTTAATTTTACTCAGTTAATTTATTAAGGATAATATTATAATTTTCTTTCTCCTTTAATTGATTGGGTGGCATTAGATTGATGAATGGCATAAGAGATCAGTTTTTTCTAAAAAGTGGCATCTCAGTCTCATGTTCGCTTTTGATTGGGTAAAAGCTTTGATACCTTCTCTAAGATGCCAAGGAAATAGTTAAAGTTGCATTGTTGATTTGTATAGAACTGAGACTTCTTATCTCAAGGCTGTTTTGAATGTTGATCCAAGTCATTCATATTGGAAGAAGTAAGGAAACAGAAACAAAAAGTTTCTGATTTACAAATGTTCTGATTTTCAATTGCTCCAATGATCCAGATTCTGCTTGCTCTAATGGTCGATAGTGACAATCTCATTTGCCACGAATATAATAAATAAACAAAAGAGTTTACACCAAATATTTAATTAAGGAAACATAATTGATCCTTTTTAGGTTTTCTATAAAAGTCATACACTTATGTTAAATAGTATTATCATATATTGTATAAATTTTTAGTTTTGGTAAACAAATTAAAGAAAAATATATAATTAATTGTTATAGAAATATATAATAATAACCCAAAAGCAAACTTACATTTGATAATTAAAAAAATTTATCATATTATTACTTGAGAAGCAAGTTAGACTATGGTTTAAAGTGATAATGGTTGATTACCTTTTACTCTTCATATAAAATTACTTTAACTACCCTTAATAAAATAGAATTGATTTAATTACCTTAATTAATAAAACTGATTTTTGGAATAGTTATTTTTGTTAATATTTACGGGTTTAACGGTTTGACTCAAATAATTCAGTTTGTTATTAATATCTTCTAGATAAATGGTTTGGTGTTGCTCGCAATATCTCGGTTATTGTTTGGGTTATCAGTATTACCTTTAAAAATAAATAAGTAAATAGTAATAATAACATAATTTGTTGGTGACAAATCCTAAATATTATCATAAAGATTTTTAAGTAACCCTAATTAAATCCTAGCAGCCATAAGTCTCTTTTTTTAATTTCTGTCTTTTGACCGCTGATCATGAGCACCTTTCTTCTAACTAGAAAAAGAAGCAAAAGAAGAATGGGGTTGAATGGTATGTAGTTTATTCATGTTTTCACGTTTTGAAAACGTGATTCATACCATTTATAATATTAAGCATTGAATGATAAAAAGTAAAAATTAACAAAGTAATTTTTAATTTATCCCGTACGTTTTAAATTTATAACTAGTTTAAGAAAAAATATATTCATCTAATAGATATTATTTTTTAGCGTTTTGAGTTTCTTCAATTTTTAATTTACTCATCCTATTGATTCTGCTAATTTATTATTCAGCTATTCTGCTATTAAATTCATATACCAGTCAAACCCAATGTGTAACACCAATTCCGCCTTCGAGATGAAAACAATGTTCCTAACCGTGCTTTCCAAGGTTTGGATCTATAATAAATTATGACTTCATTAATCTCTCTTCCCTAGCACTATGGTTTTTGTTTTTGTTTTTTTTTTTTGCTGCATTGTTGGCTTCAATGATGCCTTCGAATCAGATCGTCTATAATATATATGGAGAGGATCATTAAGATGGATTATTCGTAAGACAAGATAAATTGTACGAATATACCGTCGAATATTTGTTTCATGAAGAAATAAGAGCACGAAGAACAAAGAAGATTATAGAAGAAAGACAGCCAAAGACAGAGACACATATTTTTATCGGAAAAGAAAAAAGCAAAGACGAAAACTAAGACAAAGAAGAACAATTCATAATGAAGAAGACGAAAACGGACATGAAGAAGAAGAACACGCTGTGTTCACTAAACATGAAGAAAACTAAAGAGAACACGAAGACAGACTAATTTTCAGAAAAGGAAGCATTGTATCCTTTTCCCCCGTTTTTACAACTTGATATTGATGTTGAACATTATCATTTGTTTCCAGATAATTAAATGGATTATTGGTGGTTGTGGGCAATCAGACAACGGAAGTATTGGAGTATTCATTTGGATCTGGAAGTTACAACAAGGAGGATTATGGGAAACTTGGGTTGGAAGCAGGTAACTTATGATCTAAACACATTTTGATGTGATATAGTGTCCCTTTAATTATGAGAATTATTGGGAAAATGCAAATGCAGGCTAAGACGTTCAGGAGAAATAAAAAAAGGTTTGGTTGAATGGATACAAGATTTTTTTTTTCTGTCTCTTGTAAGTATCTATATATTGCTTGAGGAAACATAATGACAATAAACAAGTTGGTTTGGATTTTTATCGGGATGATAAATAAAAAGAATCTCTACACATGGGTCTGTATGGATTGGGATACTAATTCATGGTTGGTTACTATCCATGTTTGTCTCTTTCATATTAATCTTCTCTATAGATGGGAGAGGAAAATCACTATCGGCGAACTCCAGTTCTTTTTACACCACCTTATGGACGTAAATTAAGGAGCTCATTAAACAAAATACAATCCATTTACTTATGTTTTTTAATTGATCACTTCTACGAGGAAGCTCCATTCATGACCAAATTATCAAACTGATATTTTGTTCACTTCAATCTCTCCAATTATCATTGGATCTATGCCCCGATTTTTTTTTTTTTTTTTATCTCTTTTAAACCTGTTCTCTACTTTTTTAAAAAGGTTTCTTATTATTCATTGACATATTGACATTAGGAGGCGACAATATATATCCACTGAAGGCCGGAGATGCTTCTTAATGCCCTTGGTATGTAGAGACTAGAGTTTTGCACAAGTACTTTTCTTGAGGATTGGACTTGATTCTAATAGAACCTTCCAAATGATGTCAAAGGTTGGTTTTGATTTGATGAAGATGCATAAGATCGAGAAGAAGCAGAATAAGGCAGCTAATCGACGAAGCAAATGAATAAGAAGTAATTTGGATAAAATATACTACTTGGAGATTTGTAAGTTTAAGATTTTTGTTTCAATGTTTTTTATTTCTTTGTTGTTTGTTTGTATTATTTGAATTTAATTTGAATTCGATATTTTGCTTTAATTTGCTAGGGTGCGTGGTAATTTTTTTCCAAATACAGGAAACAACTACTATCAAAGACAAAATCATTAAAATTGAAAGGTTCTATTTTATAATTTTGTAATGGTTGTAGTTTGAATTTTTAAATTTTAGAGCCAAGGGCGTGGTTTTCATTTATTTCGGTTTGTAATTTGGAGAAAAGAAAACGGCCACAAAGCATAAAAGATGAAAGAAGTAGGCCATAAGAGATATTAAAGCCATGTCAATATTTTTATATCACATTTTACCAAAAACAAAATAAATATATATTTTCATATCACTTTTTCTTATTATAGTCTTTATATCATGTTTTTATGTTTCTATCTATTAATTTTGGTTTTAACTAGTGATCATAAAAGTAACAATAGGAATGAATAGGAAAATGAATAAAAAGAATAAAATAATAGGAATTATTGTTCCTTCTCATTTTTTATAAAAAATATATTAACATTATAGTTCCCTAAAACATAAAGAATGAAAAGGAATCATATGTACAATATATTCTTTTTAAATGGTATAATTTTTAAAGAATGATAAGAAATTTAGTATTCTTTTCCATTCTTTATGTTCACCAGTTAGAGCCTTTGTCTTTTGTGTCATATCAAACTCTCTACTAAATATTTTTAAATTCATGTCAAACAAATTGGAATTCATCTTTATTATTTCTGATGTTAGTAATAAAACAAATTTTGAGCCTATTGATTTTTATTATGATGCTCAAAAAGATGATTTTACAGGTAATAATGTTCTTCACTTATACCTATCAGTGAGATATGTTGTTCATATGGACTATATATGGGGCTTACATATTCAGTTTGCTCCGTCGTCTGAGTGGGAGCAATGATTTAATTGGGGTTGCATATTCGGTTATGAGAGTGATAATGACTATATATGAGGTTTACATATTCAGTTTCCTAGCTGTATTTCATTTGCTAAATCTAAAAACTCTATAGACCAAACAAATTGTAGGCAAATTATCAAGCTCAATGATATATGATATTATGATATATGACATACATACATATTATTATAATCACCCATATTTAACTATATAATTACATAATTTCTTAATATTATTAAGTAGAGGTTATTAGTTCTATGATTTTAATAGATTTAGAAAAATCAATTAAATTCAATGTTATTGGTTCTATGATTTTAAAATTCACATTCAAATTCAGTGTTATTGGTTCTATGATTTTAAAATCTGTATTCAAATTCTAGGTTATTGGTTTATGATTTTAAAATCATGGATTTGATTTAAAGAGGATTTTTGTGGATTTGGGAGATTTTCATGTTAAAAATACAAAGACTCAAATCTAGGAATGCGCAAAAAAATCCAACCGAAGTGAATTAACTCAAACCAACCAAACCCGAACCGAATCAAACCGAACTGAAGTCTATGTCAAAACATTTTGGTTGGGATTTCTATCAACCCGAATGGTTCGGTTCGGTTACCGAACCGAACCGAAAACCAATATGTTTTCTTAATTGTTAATTATTAAATTTCTAGTTTTTCTTTTGTTTACATTTGTGTTGATATTGATTTGTTGCATGTTTTTTTTAGGCTGCAGAGGCAAGATAGATACTATGATATGATGAAATTGGGTGTTTTGGTTTTCTTTTTAGTTAAGTATGATTTTGAATTGGAGTTTTTTTGAGTTTTACGAGTTTTGTTGTTTAAGACAGTTTATATTTTTATTTTGATTTCAACGTTATGTTTAGTATTTACGCAAGGTTTTGTTTTGCAAACTATTAAGTATTAACCAAACTAAACAAACCAAACCGAATCAAACCGAACCATATTTAAACCGAATCGAACCGAAGCCAAAACGAATTAATTTTGGTTGAGTTCAGTTAGAATTTTAGTATAACCAAACAAACCGAACTGAACCGAATCCGAACCGAAACCATAAGTAAACCGAAATGCCCACCCCTATTCAAATCTAAGGTTAAACCTATGATTTTGTAAAATCAACATGTTAGATATAAAAATCAATAAATTTAACAAAGATTATATAGATTATTAAATCAACTAAATACATAAATCGATAGCACCCGCTAAAAATTTATTATATGAATTAATCTTACAAAATGATTTACCCGCGCAAGGCGCGAGAAACTACCTAGTTAATAATAAATAATATAAGCTCATAATTAAATGAATGATAATTGATATCAAAATATAACTACAAAATTTTTGATTAAGGAATTTGACGACATCTAAAAAAAACTTCACAACCAGGATTGTAATTGTTAGCCAAAAATTTGACACACTCCTTTGGATTTTTGAAACTGCATCCTAGAATGCTATCTTTTATTTAACTCCATATCCCAAATATCTGACCACATCATCTGAGTACTTTTCCATGTGTTTTTCAGACTCGATCGCAACATCCGAGTCTTTCATAGTTCTTGCTTCAACAGTTTCATAAAGCACTAATGATATAATCATTATGGTAGCAAATAATAAAACAGTGAGACTTTTATATGAAGCCATTGCTTTTTTCTCTTCTCTTTGCTTCTTTTCGCTAGAATTTTCTATAAAAATATGTAATTGTGTGTAACGTGTTAATACAAAGCTCACAAGCCCGGTTCCCAATGCAGAACCGCTGGTTCTCTCATGGTCGTGCTTCCGTCCTGAATCTTCCGTCTCTCACCGTTGGTGATAGTATCTTACCTCCTCTCCTTGTCCCTACTGATCCCCCTGACCCTTCTACCTCTCTTTCGATTTCCCATTTTCCTCCTCATTCTTCTCCTCGAAACCATAAACTTAGGTCTCCTCCACGTACTGCTCCTACTATGGCGCCTGTGGGTCAAGCCTCTACTCAGATCTCTTTTATTGCTGTAACTACTGATGTCGAGATGACTCAGTTGGAAACTGTCTCTCCAAAGGTTTCAGATTCTAGCTCTTCAAAAACTAGATCTGAAAATACTATTCCTGCAAAGTATACTGTGCTGGAACCTAAACCAATTTCACCTCTCCAAACAAATAAAGCCCAACACAATCCCCTTTGCCAAATCCTACTTTCCCAACCATTCCTACTACCGCTGATGTTCAAGCACCAGCTCCCCCCAACACTCAACCATCTTCTCAGTCTGTTCATCCTCCAAATGTTAACCAAACTGCCAATCATCCAACTTTGGCTGAAAGAATAAGAGTTTTTGAAGACCGCTCTCTGCGCAGGTTAGCACGTATCTCCTACTCAGACACTGGCAGACCTAGAGTTCTCATTCCTGATGAAGTATTCCAGAGAGGCGAAGAGTGACACAAGGACTTCTTAATCTGCTAAGAGCTCCACCTTACAGCCAAATTCAAAACAATCTTAACCACATGTGGGGTAAGGGCAGAAAACTAGAAATTTATAATAACCCTGTAGCTAGATCTATGATTGTGTGAATTCCGAGTGATTACCTGAGGATTAAGATTCTTGAAAAGGGCCTCTGGTATGTCGGTGATTCAATGTTCCATGTGACTCAGTGGACGTCGGCGCATTCGTCTGCTTCTCCACCTTTTGAGTCAATTCAATTATGGGCTCATCTCACGGGAGTTCCTTTGGACCTGCGTCACCAGCAAGGTCTTAGTTTGGTGGCTGGTTTGGTTGGTGAACCAATAGAAACTGATGAGTTTACTAAGAATTTGGTTAGCTTAACTCTCTCTCACTTGAAAGTTGAAGTTAACCTTACTAAGGACCTTCCTCAGCTGGTTGAGTTTGTATGACAAAGTGGAGAAGTTGTTGAAGTCCTTGTGGACTATCCGTGGTTGCCCCCTACCTGCTCTCACTGTAAGGAGTTAGGCCATATTGTTCGTAACTGTTTACTGCTACCACCACCTCCTCGGACTGCTGCTCCTCCCCCCAAGAAGGCTCAAAAGAAGTCTGCTCCTATCTCGAAGTCAGTGGATTCAGTTCATAAAGCGGCTACTGAAATTCCAAAAGATTCTGTGGTGAATGATAAAGAAACTGATGTGGTTGCTGATAAAGTTAATTTCGTGGTTAATGAGAACATTCAAACAGAGGCACCTTTGCAAGTGGACATTACAGCTGAATGTTGATCCGAACTCTAACGGAGTGTCTTCCAAAGTGGTGCCACCAATTCCTCGATCTTCCTCTTTGCCTCCTCGTGTTCCTGTTCATCTTCCATTTATAGTAGCTCTTCCTGCTACTATAACTCCCTCAGGAAAGCCTTATCCTTACAGTCCTCCTGAATCAACAGAAAAAACTTCTTTAAAACGTTCTCGTTCAAATCCATGTCTAAACACATTTCCGTTGTCCTTTCCTCATTTTGAATCCCTCTTAAATCCCCTACTAAATATTCCCTCTATTCCTTCAGAAAGTCCTATCTCCACTACTTCTGTTTCTATTTTTGGAGATTCTCTCTCTTCAGGGAAATCTTGTCCCCCTTCCTAATGTGTTCGAAACTAATTTTTTGGAATGTTCATGATTTAAATGATCCAAACAAGCATCGGCCTTTTTGTCAATGGCTTACTAGTCACCAGCCTATTTTTGGAGAAATTCTAGAAACTCATATTAAAGATCTTACTTTGAACCAGCTTATGTCTACTCTTTGCCCTAGATGGAGATTTACCTCTAATCATCTGTCAGATGGAGATGGTTGTACAATCATCATCTGGAGAGCTCCTGCAACTGTCCGGATGCTGCATCAATCGAGACAAACTTTTACTTGTGAAGTGAGCCTTTTAAACTCCAACCAGTTTACATATACAGCGGTTTATGCTTCGAATTCAAGCTCGGAGAGAACTGACCTTTGGGTGGAATTGCTAAATCTTCAACAGTCTCCCTCTCTTCAAGCTGGCCCGTGGATGATTGGTGGTGATTTTAATGAGATCATACATCATGCGGAACATTCAAATCCAGTCATGAATTCACTCAGCGCCCACATGATTGACTTCATAGATTGTCTTTCTCAAATGGGCATGTTTGACTTGCGATTTCAAGGACCTCGTTATACTTGGACAAATTGCCAACCTGATTCCCCTGATGCAAAAAGCTTGACCGGTTACTAGTGAATTATCATCTCATTAACTAATTCCCCTTACATATGACCATAGCCCTTGCCTTATTGACCTAGTCTATCAGCTCCCTAAAGTCGGTACTCGTCCCTTTAAATTCTTCAACTACCTTACAAAGCATCCAAACTTTCTCAGTGTGTTGCAAGAGGCTTGGATTCAGGCCGGAAGATTTGGTTCTACTCTCACTTACCTGTGCTGGAAACAAAAGATCATCAAGGGAGCATTAAAAGAGCTAAATCGAGAGAATTTTTCTCAAATAGAAAAGAGAGTTAGTGAGGCAAACAGTTTGTTACAAGATGTGCAAGTACAAGCTCTTCAGGTTCCTTCTACTGCCCTTTTCCAGCAAGAGAGGGACCTTCACGATAAATGAAACTTTCTGAGGCTCATAGAGGAATGCTACTTCAAGCAAAAATTAAGAATCAACTGGTTACAGGAAGGGGCTTCTTACTTTCATCGGGTTGCCCAGGCAAGAGAAAGCTTCAACTCTATCCGATCCTTTCTTCTTGCCTCAGGTGTAGTGCTTTTTGACCTTTTGGAGATGAGTATTCATGCCATAAACCACTTTAAATCCATCTTTGGGCCGAACATGCTTCCTCCCATTCGAATCTCATCTCCGGTAGAATGGTTCCAGTCACTGTCTAGCTTTAGATGTTCTTCAGCTCAAGAACTAGCAATGACAACGATTCCTTCTGTGGAGGAGATTACAAATGTTCTCTTCAAACTAAACCCTAATAAGGCTCCAGGTCCTGATGGTCTCTCCTCCGGATTTTACAAAGCAGCTTGGAATATCCTCGGATTGGAGGTCACAAGCTCCATATCTCACTTCTTCCTTTCAGCTTTCATGCCTGCTTCAACAAACTCAACGATCCTTGCCCTCGTTCCTAAGCATCCAGGTGCCTCAAGAATCACTGACTATAGGCCAATCTCTTGCTTAAATACCTTGTACAAGGTGATCTCGAGGCTATTGGTGTCTCGCTTGAAGCCTCTGCTCTCCTCATTGATTCTCCCTAATCAAACATAATTCGTCAAAGACATATTACTTGTGGAAAATACAGTGTTAGTGGCAGAATTGGTGAATGGTTACCACAAGGATAAAGGCCCAAAAAGATTTACCATACAGGTAGACATTGCCAAGGCGTTTGATAGTGTCTCTTGGGAGTTTCTCTTTAGCTGCCTTGAAGGGTTACAACTTCCTCAAGAATATATCAGTTGGCTCAAAGCCTATATCTGCACAACTAACTTCACAATCGGTTACAATGGTACAGTACCAGGCTATTTTAAAGGTAAAAGAGGGCTAAGGCAAGGAGACCTTCTGTGAAGACCCGACCGTCTATCACTAGACCGGCCCGAACCTCACTGAATCTTCTCTCGGCCAGAATACAAAAACATGCATATTTTAAAAACTTTTCTTAAACTTAAACAAGTTCGATTCATCAAAAGACATTCATTCCCATTGCATAATTATTCCAGAAACACTTAACAGAATTCAGATTCAATAATAGAAAACAAAACTTATCAGATTCAGTTTAACTCAGAAATGCTAACATCAAAGCCATAAAACAGAAAGTTCAGAACATGAATCCCCCGGTCCTAATCCACCCCTTATCTTCACTGTCTTCCAGTCCGCCTTCAGAGCTACTCGCCCTGGACCTTATCTTTACCTGCACACTCAAAAAGAGAGGCATAAGTATTTGATAAATACTTAGTGAATATGGTCATCCCGTAACACCTTAGTCAGTACAAGAAAACGCATCATACTATCAGTTATACAATTCACATTATCACTTAGCAAGCAAGCACAGAAAACAGTACTATCCTATGATTATCTCAACTACGTGTAAAGTCTCACATAGCATCGGTTCTACTCCAAGCGAGAACCACAGACCCCCTTGAGCAGTAACTCGATCCGGACATTCACACAGCTTGTTAGACATCATGTATTGACCACGGTTCACACTTAACCATTCACAATCACAGAAACATTGACCTTGCTAAGCAAAAACCACTAACTTGCACAAGCAATCAATGAAAATCAGATAACATAGTAATCAAACGATTCTAGATACAGACCACAGTCACACACTCACCTTAGACACAGAAAAAACGTTTCAGTCGAATGAATCTCGGTGATTTCTTTATCAGAAATAGAGATAGTCAGACACACTTGCGATTTCTCGGCTATCGCTCAGACTGGTCCGACAAAATCTCAACACCTCTCGGCTATCTCTCAACCCGTGCACTTTTACTCGGGCAAGAACCTGTATATCCCCGGAAACAATATAAAACAGAACTATTAGTCCAACGTTACCCGACGGCAACTGGACACTAATCAAAATATCTGAACACTTACCAAATTCTCTTGAACGAATCGAAGTGCTCTCGGATATCTCACGATCCGCTCAGAACTCCACGGATGAACTCGGTTATTCCCTCGGAAAACCCTCAAATCAGAACGAATGGTTGGATCAGATTGACAGAAACTTGGACAGAACACTCGATCTCTCGGTGATAGTCGGAATCACCAGCAAAACTTTGATCTTTCTCGGCTACCTCTCGGGATAATCAGAAACTATGGGATTTCCCTCGACTAATCTCTCTCTCACACGTTATTTCTCTCAAATAATGCGGCTCTCTCGAGAAAAAGTCTCAAAATCCCTTTTATATACTCACAAAACCTAGTCAACCCGGTTATAACCGGCATCTCTCGGTTCCAGTCAGGTTTATCCCGATTAGCTTTAAGTTCTCTCGGCTATCGCCTAAACCGCTTGAACATCCACGCGAGAAACTAGTTTTTATCCGACCAAATTTTCAGCTCACGGGCCCAGCCTATTTTTACTCGGCTAAAATCCTTTCTCTCGAACATAGTCCACTTTATCTCGGATATAGTCCACTTTCTCTCGGACATAGTCCATCCTGCTCGGCCAGCTCGGCCATCCGTCGACTATTTCTCAGTCATCCCTCGACTATAGACTGAACCTCCCCTCCATACGGATTTTTTCCTTGACTGAACTCACATTCCTTCGGACAACCTCCTATCCGGCTCGATCATTCCAGATTTTCTTGGATACGGATGCTACAACT